>JAABNX020000119.1:2854713-2876513 GCA_015163995.2 Mormyrus lacerda | reverse complement strand
CACCCCCCCTGGAGACGTCTCCAAGGCTGAAGAGCCCCAGCAAGCAGAACACAGGGGAGAATGGGAACATCCTGGCCAGCCGGAAGGACCCCGAACTGGTGAGGGTACCCCTTAGGTCCAAGGGGAGCTGATTTATTGGGCAGCGGGTGGGCTAGACTTGTCAGGAATGGATGGTGCTTTCAGGCCTAGAGTCTCAGATCTCCTCTAACAAAACCCACTGTGTTTCAGTTCCTGAGCCTGGCTTCCAGCATCCTGAACTTTATCGCTACCTCCATGCTCAAGTCCAGGAACAACTTCATCCGCAACTATCTGAGCGTCTCCCTGAATGAGCAGCACATGGCCACCCTGGCCAGCATCATCAAAGACGTGGACAAGGACGCCAAAGGTGATCCAGCTGGCCTGGCACCCGTCTCTCAGCCTTGGCCTGCTCTCCAAATGCCAGCGTTATCCTGAGCAGCCGGATTTTCTGGTTTCGCTCCGTCGTTACCTGCTGAACCCGCCTTATTACTTGCAGGCTCGTCTGATGAAGAATTTGCTTGTGCTCTGTATCACTTTAATCACTCGCTGGTGACATCAGATCTCCCCTCGCCAACGCTGCAGGTCAGCACAGAGGACACTCTCCCTTTAATCTTTTTAATGAAGAAATAATGCGGTTTAATTGCCACCAAAGGGAGTACCACAATTGCCCACATGTAAAGACTTGCCATTTTTCTGCTTTGCTTGTTGAAGTTCGTAATATGGTTCCCTGAATTTCCCAGAACACCTTGCTGCAGCAGTTGGGTGTGGCTCCTTTCTCCGAGGGGCCCTGGCCGCTCTACATCCACCCCCAGTCCCTGTCGGTGCTCTCAAGGTTGCTGCTCATCTGGCAGCACAAGGCCAGCCTGGTGGGCGATTCTGACGTACCCGAGTGCATGAAGGTCTGGGAGAGGTACGCTTAGGGTGCAGCCGAGTCCACAAGTCAGATGACCGACCTTTGTGAAGGACCCAGTGGCATTCTGGGAAATTGAGTTGCATCTGGTATCCTTAATACCTGGTTGCAGTTTGTCATGCTGTTGAAGAGCCCCCCCTTTTTGCCTGTAGGTTTGTGGGCACGCTGAAGCAGCACACACTGCAGGGTGCCTCTCCTGGCGAGGAGGACCTCAACGTGGAGCACCTCCAGCTGCTGCTGCTCATCTTCCACAACCTGTCAGAGCGGGGTCGTCGGGACGTGCTCATGCTGTGCACCCAGGCCATCGCAGAGGTGGCTGCGCAGGGGCAGTCGCAGCTGCAGACCGTGCCCCTCAACCTGGGCCGCCTCCTGCTGCTGTTTGACTACCTGCTGCACCAGTATTCCAAGGCGCCGGTGTACCTCTTCGAGCAGGTCAGTAGCTCGGCTTCCCGGTGAATGAGAGGCTGATGATGGCAGCGTGACCATTTTGGGTCCAAATGTTAAAGTGAACTGGGGTTCTGGCTGTCATACCCTTACTGGGGAAGAATTTAATTGAAGAAATCCAGGTGTAATTGACTCGGTCTTAAGTCGTTATGAAGCATAGTTATGGTATTTCTTGCTGCAACTTTCAATTATTTTGTAGCTGGATATTACCGGGGTGCAGATAAAACTGAACGTTGAGCCTTTGAGTTGTATTTATTGGTCCTTAACAGGCAGTTGTCACTCACCAGTTTAAAGTTTAACGAGGGTGATTGTCCAGGGCAGAACTGAATTTTATTCCCCCCCCTCACCCCTTCTCACTTCCTGTCTGTTACAGGTGCAGTACAATCTTCTGACTCCCCCTGCCACCGGGGGCAGCGCAGGCGAAGAAGGGACCAAGCGGGGCTCCATTCCGCTCTACTATGGCTTCAAGGAGGTAGAGGACAACTGGACGAAGCACAGCTCGACAGGTAGGAGTAAGTTGCCCTTTTTGTTCCTGAGGGTCAGCTAGAACTCTATAGCCTGCCTGCTGCCTGAGCCTCATCGTCGCCATCTTGTGTTTAGACTCTACGATGCAGCCTAAATTTTACTGTGTCCTGTCACCTGAGGCATCAGAAGATGACCGAAATCGTCTGGACAGCAAAGTAAGTGTGTTTTTTTTTCTGTAATGCATTTAAGCCAATTCCAGGCATGTATGTTTGCGGGGTGGGGGTTGATCGGCGTTAACAGAAGCGTCCCTAATCCCACGTACTGCCGCAGGTCTTCCCAGTGCTGTTCAACGGCGCAGTCAAATACGATGACCTGTACTCCTGCCTGATATCCCTGCTGTCCGCCGGGTCCCAGTTTGACACAGCCAGGAGGCAAGAAAACAAGACCATCATGCCCGTGGTAAGTGGCCGTGTCCACTGCTCGGCTAAGGATGACGGTGCTGATCGGTTCCGCCCAGCTACAGAAAGGAGGGACCGCTCCACATTCGGCTCTGAATTCTGTGGTCTCTAGGCTTGTTTTTCACATCATTCACTCTGGATCTTAACCTCTCTGAGACACACTGTAGAATCAGCTTTAGAGACCCCTGTAAGACATTCCCAGTCAGTTAAATGCCGTGAGTGCTGCACACTTCCTGTGTGCTCCCCACAGGAGGCCTGCTCTCTTCAGTACTACTTCCTGGTGCTGTGGCGCCTCTTGGGCGCGCTACCCCCCTCCAAGGCCTACGTGGAGCAGCTGACGGGCAGCGGCAGCGACGGCGCCGACAGCGACATCCTGCACACCCTGCGCTGGTCCTCGCGGCTCCGTGTGGCCACCTACGTTGGCTGGATCAAGGTGAATGCTGTGGGGGTCCCCACTGTGCTCTCGGGGCTGGGCCCGAAATGCCCTCCTAATTGTATTTGCCCCCCCCCCTCCAGGAGCACCTGGTGAAGCAGGGGATGAAGGCCGACCATGCAGCCACCCTGATCGAGGCAGCTTCCAGCCGGTGCAGTGCCGTCAAGTATGACGTGGAGCTGGCAGAGGAGTACATCGCTCAGCAGGTGGGTGAGCCCCTGTCCTTTACCGCCAAAGCGCGAGGGGGAGGTGCGGCGGTCGGGGGTCAAGAAGATACACTGGGAGGCCAAGATGATGTTGCCTAAGTACTCTAATCATGTTACCCTTCAGCATCTTCCGTGTTTCTCGTCTTTTTGCTTCGGTTGCCATTTTCTCTAGAAGTAACAAGAATTGCACCTGTATGTTTTCCCCTCCTATAGATCTCCTCTTTCTGCTGCGTGGACCCCAACACCATCCTACCCCTCCACCATGTGCCCAACCTGCAGACCATCTACACCCTTGACGCAGTCATCTCCAAGGTGCAGGTCTCTCTGGACGAGCACTTCTCTAAGGTTGCCGCAGAGACGGACCCGCACAAGTCGTCGGAGATCACGAAGAATCTGCTCCCTGCCACGCTCCAGCTGATTGACACCTACACAGCCTTCACCAGGTGAGTCCTGAGGTGTTAAATCACACTAATGCTGGCTAGGTCACAGCGAGGGGACATTTCTGACCCTCCGCTCACGTATATCACAGAGGTCCTTCTGTTATGGTAGAATGTAAAACTACAGTGTGCTCTCCAGAGATGCCAGTGATCGGCATCTTTGTGGGTTTGTATTTACAACCTTGTGGGGACCAAAATTCTCAGTGATAAAATCTGTTGCTTATTAACTTGTCCGGATATTTTTTCAGGTCCCCTAATATAAACCTAAATTTAATAAAAATCTATAATTGCACATAAAAAAATAAATGTCAAAAGTCTTTTTTGTTTGGTAACTTATGGTTAAGGTTAGGACTGGGTAGGGGTTAAGCTTTTCATATTGGGATTGGGGTTATGTGAATAGGAATGATGGGAGAGTCCCCAAAATGACAGGAATATATGAAATGTGTGTGTATGTGGCAGGTCCTACCTGCTGATGAGCCTCCCAGAGGGCACGGAGGGCAAGCCCCCTGAGCGCAAGCTGCAGGGTTACGCCGCCGTCCTGTCCATCGGCTCCACCCGCTGCAAGGCCAACGTGCTTGGTGAGGCGTCCCGCAGACATGCACCTACAGGGGGCACCCTACTCCACTTGCTCCGTCTGTTTGACCGCATACCGATCCATTTTCTAATGGCTTCCAGGTCAGGCCGTAATGCAGAACCTCCCCCCGGCTGTGCAGACGCTTTGCGAGACGTGGAACGGCATCCACACAAACGAGTTCCCCAACATCGGCTCCTGGGTAGGTGTGCGCTTTGTGTCGTACGCCCTCTGCTGGCTGCACCGTTACTGCACTTGTGTGTCAGATCGTTCATTGCTCTGGATAAAACAATCGGCTACATCGACGCATGCTTCCCCCAGAGAAACGCCTTTGCCAACGACACCATCCCGTCAGAGAGCTACATCGGGGCCATTCAGGCAGCCCACCTGGGCACACTCAGCAACCAGTCTCTGCCCCTGGCGTCCTCCCTCAAACACGTGCTGCTGTCTCTGGTGCGCCTCTCTGGGGACCTCATTGTGTAAGTGTGAAACGTGAAATCGTGAAACATGACTCTTAGATGAGAAAGTAACTGGGAAGAGTCTGCGCAGACAGCTTGCTGACGGTGGATCTCTTGCGGTGTCAGTAAATAGTTGGCTAATATGAGAGGCCTAAAGTGTGATGCGTGTTAAAGACTTTCAGATATGTTATTTTTTATTTTCTTGCCTCTCGCACGCATATGCAGGCATTTCGCCTTAGAGGCTGCTGCTTTCAGCCAAAACCCACGGACCTAGATTTCTAAGCATGAATGAACAGTGTGGAGAGTGTGTGATAGGGAACCTCTGGTACGTCTCCCCCAGCTGGTGTCCGGAGGACTTGAGCCCCCCACAGGTGATGGGCTCCCTGCTTCCCCTGCTGCTGGAGGCCAGCACGGAGAGCGTGGCAGAGATCGCCAGCACCTCTCTGGAGCGAATCCTGGGTCCCGCCGAGTCCGATGAATTCCTGGCGCGCGTCTACGAGCGCCTGGTCACCGGCTGCTACAACATCATCGCCAACCACTCCGACCTGAACAGGTGAGTCGCTCAGCTTGTGCCCACTCCAACCTGTATGAGGGCCCCTCCCTGTGTGCTTCTGGTCTCAGAAATGCTCTCCTGTAGCGGCCTGGATGAATCTGTCCTGGAGGAGTGCCTGCAGTACCTGGAGAAGCAGCTGGAGAGCAGCCTGGTGCGCAAGGCCATGGAGGAGTTCTTCTCCTACAGGTAACGCAGCCTTCTTGACCTCCTCCGGAGGCACGTCACCGGACCTTTCGGGCCTGCGTTTATCCTCTGCCTTTGGCTCCTCCTTTAGTGGTGAGCTTGTGCAGATCATGATGGCGACAGCCAACGAGAACCTCTCGGCCAAGTTCTGCAACCACGTGCTGAAGTTTTTCACCAAACTCTTCCAGCTCGGTAAGAATGGGGGAGCTCGGTCTGATGGGGCACTGGTTGTGTATCTTTGTGAGGCGACCTGCTGAAGGATTTGGTGTATTTATCAGGGTTGGCATTGCTCTCTTTGGACTTGGTCCCGTCAATCTCAGAAATGAACATTCTCCAGTGTTTGTTCTTGTGAATTCTTCCTCGACATAGAACATGCACATATGTACATGTGTTCACTGTTCCTGCTGAGACCTTCTGACCCCTTTTCCCCTCTAGCGGAGAAAACCCCCAACCCCAGCCTGCTGTGCCTTTGCGGCTCGTTGGCTCAGTTGGCGTGTGTGGAGCCCACACGGCTGCAAGCCTGGCTCACACGCATGACGGCCTCGCCGGTGCGGGACTCGGACCAGCCGGAGGCCGTGCAGGAGAACCGGCAGCTGCTGCAGCTGCTCACGGCCTACATCGTGCGGGACGGCAGCCAGGTGGGCGAGGGCGTGTGCACCGTGCTCCTCAGCACACTCATCCCCATGGCGACGGAGATGCTGGCCACGGGTGACGGTGCCGGCTTCCCCGAGCTCATGGTCATCATGTCCACGCTGGCGGGTGCCGGGCAGGGGGCGGGACACCTGCAGCTCCACCGGGCAGCCATTGATTGGCTTACCAGATGGTGAGTGACCTTGAGATGTTGAATTCCATGCTAATCTTGGTTCTTAGCTTCTTGATGCTTGAATTCTTAGGAAACATTTTGCTTTGGGTCAACTTGTTATAACTATTCTTTCCTCTGTTGCAGCAAAAAGTACTTGACTCAGAAGAATGTAGTTGAGAAGGTCAGCGCAAATGTGTCACAGGGCAAAGTAAGTAGTCTCTTGCTCACCAATATGGCAGACCCTTTCCCACATGCACGCTCCTCAAGGCATTCTGGCTAGTGTAGTCTGCTCTGTGTTCTAATACATGTCCATCTGTTGTATTCTAGCATGCCAGCATGCTGGAGTGCTCTTGCCACATCATCTCCTACCTGGCGGACGTGATGAACGCCTTGCGGCAGAGTGGGGCGGGAGGAGGCCAGGGATCCACACAGCTGCTTGTGGAGGGCGAGGAGAAGGCCATCGAGGTGGATTCCGACTGGGTGGAGGAGCTGGCCGTGGAAGAGGACGACTCTCAGGCTGAAGATTCGGTGAGCCCCTGTTCGGTCTATGCTCTTTATGAAAATTTTTCAGAAGACCTTGACCGTCACAGATGGGAGATTTGGTCCTTGAAACACTCATGTTCTTCCATGCTTCCATCCAGGATGAAGACTCGCTATGCAACAAACTATGCACCTTCACCATCACCCAGAAAGAGTTCATGAACCAGCACTGGTGAGAGACGACTCCTTTGGCTTGCTGCATGTCACCACCAATAGTTTCAGGAGGGCTGGTTTTCAAGTTGCCTTTGCTGTTGCCCCCCGCCCCCCCACCCTACAGGTACCACTGTCACACCTGTAAGATGGTGGATGGGGTAGGTGTGTGCACTGTGTGCGCCAAAGTGTGCCACAAAGACCACGAGATCTCCTACGCCAAGTACGGCTCCTTCTTCTGCGACTGCGGGGCCAAGGAGGATGGCAGCTGCCAGGTGCGCCCGAAATGGACCGCAGCGGTGACTTCCACTTCTATTTTTGCATAGATCACAAAACCATTTTCTTTACAGTGCTGGATGTTTGTTTTTAAATTTTAACCCCTCTGTACTAAAACTCTTGAGATTGAAGCGACCCGAGAATTTGGGGTTTATGGTCATAATGAATAATGGAACCATTCTGGTCACTGATGTTTTGATGTAACTGCATGCTAGTATTTAACCGGTGTTGGTCAAAACCGGTTTTAATCAAACCGCAAATGGTGAATGTTTCCTTGATCTATGCCTTGGTGTGTGTTGTAGTTTCTGTACCTTGATTTTGCCTTTTCTGTGTTCCCGTCTCTCTCCGCTCTTGTCCTCTTGTGTCCCCGTCTCTCTCCGCTCGTGTCCTCTTGTGTCCCCGTCTCTCTCCGCTTGTGTCCTTGTCTCTCCCACAGGCCCTAGTCAAGCGCAGTCCAAGCAGCGGCATGAGTTCCACCTTGAAGGAGTCGTCGGCCTTCCAGAGTGAGCCGCGAGTGCCGGAGAGCGCTATCCGCCACCAGAATTCCTCACCTGCCGACAAGGGCAAGGTGACCATTTGTGACGGCAAGGCCGGTGACGAGGACAAACCCAGGAAGAGCAGTGCCTGCCGCAGCGTGGAGGGGTGCCGGGATGAGCTGCTCTCTCAAGTGGTGAGTGGATGGTGGCAGAGGGTTGGCCGTGGCAGCTTCCAGGTCCCGGGAGCTGCTGTCTGTGATTTGAGTGGCTGGTTTTCCGTTGCGAGTTATGCGAGCCGTACCCGAGCCATAACCGCGCTGACGTGGCCCTGCTTACTAACATCATCATCACGGTCTGATTTACACAAGCGATTGCTAATTCCGCTAGCGTTTGATGCTAACATAATGTGGCAATTCCAAGAGACATGCTACCGGAAGGCAGTAAATCAATTCTGGACATTGTCTGTGCGCAGCTGGGCTCCTCCACGCCAGCCATCGTGCTGGACATGCTCGTCTTCCTCATGGACGCCATCCAGACCAACTTCCAGCAGGCGTCTGCGGTGGGAAGCAGCAGCCGTGCCCAGCAAGCCCTCCACGAGCTACACACCCAGGACAAGACCGTGGAGATGACAGACCAGCTCATGGTGGGTGAGATGTCAGGTGTGGCTGAGTAGGCCCGGTATGGCTGGTTACTTCATGCTGAATTTAAGGTAAATGGGTTTGTCGTGCGGACATTGAGGTTGCACTTCCTAAAAGGAACGTGCAAAATTTCTTTGGCTTTTAGCAGTGTTTCCCAGTCCAGTCCTCGGGGACCTTCAGACAGTCCACATTTTTACTGGGAGCTGGGAGGGAGACAGAACATGGACCACACTTGGGTTCCCGTAGAGCGGATTGAGAAAACTGTCTTATGGGGTTTGGTTATGCACAGGGAATGGATCTCCTGCGTCCAATGTGTCCACCTGCATGAGGGAACCTCAGAGTTTGCTCAGCCCATTCTCACGTGCTTCACCTGTCTCACAGGTGCCCACCCTGGGCTCCCAAGAGGGGGCGTTTGAGAACGTGCGCATGAACTACAGCGGCGACCAGGGCCAGACCATCCGGCAGCTGATCAGCGCCCACGTGCTGCGGCGTGTGGCCATGTGCGTGCTCTCCTCCCCGCACGGGCGCCGTCAGCACCTAGCCGTCAGCCACGAGAAGGGCAAGGTGCGCTCCAGCTGACCCGTCTTCCGCAAACTGCCTTCGGGCGTTAATTTTTCCCAGAATTCCATCAAAATGTACCATGGCATATTGGTCTATGCCAGTGTTTCCCTACCCGGTCCTCGGGGACCTACAGACGGCCCACATTTTAGCTCCCTCTTAGCTGCCGGGAGCAAAAACTTGGGCTGTCTGAGAGTCCCTGAAGACCAGATTGGGAAACGTTGGTCTATGCTACTTTACAGTAGGCAAGTACTTCCTGGTTTTCTCGCAGTCAGTGTGGGGCTTCTCTTAGAGCATCAATAAGACTGGTCTGTGTTACTTTGTAATGTATGACTACACTCATTGTTTTGACCTTGTGCTTTCTAGTGAAACTTAGGCATAAAACAGTGTGATTCAGGGCTATGTAGATGGTTATGGTGTAGATGTACTGATGAGATAAAACCATATTGACCTATCAGCAAGGCTTCTTCCTATAACGGTTGACTCCTCTGCACCTTACAGATAACTGTGCTCCAGCTGTCCACCCTGCTGAAGCAGGCGGACTCTAGCAAGAGGAAGCTGACTCTGACGCGCCTGGCTTCGGCCCCCGTGCCATTCACCGTTCTCAGCCTCACGGGGAACCCCTGCAACGAGGACTACCTGGCCGTGTGCGGCTTGAAGGTGCTCCGTCTGCGCACGTCTTTCCGACGCCTCGCCTCCCGACCGCCGACTCTCCATGTTAATTCTGTTGACTGTTCTGTGCCCTCGCAGGATTGCCACGTCCTCACTTTCAGCAGCACGGGCTCCGTTTCAGACCACTTGGTTCTTCACCCCCAGCTGGCCACAGGGAACTTCATCATCAAGGCTATCTGGCTGCCCGGCTCTCAGACCGAGCTGGCCATCATCACTGCCGACTTTGTCAAGGTGCTCCAGTCGTGCGACCGCCTGTCTTTAAGATCGCCATGTCATTTTAAGCTGAAATTTACATTTTCAAATTAATTGCTTAATCAATGCTCAGTTTGAACCAATGTGTTGAATCAACTGTCTGCTAGGACTGAAAAACCAACGATGCATTTTGCTTTAGTGACGTTGCTCATGTTTTTCTGAATTTTCACTGTATGCTGTTCTACACGCCTTGACTTCCCCTCAGATTTACAACCTTTCTGTGGACGCCTTGAGCCCAATTTACTATTTCCTGCTACCGAGCTCCAAAATCCGCGACGCCACCTTCCTGTTTAATGAAGAAGGAAAGAACATAATCGTCATCATGTCCTCCGCTGGGTACATCTACACGCAGGTGATGGACGACTCCAGCAGCGCCCAGCATGGCCCCTTCTACGTTACCAATGTGCTGGAGATCATCCACGAGGACCTGAAGGTGATACACGCTGACCTGTGTTTTTTTACATTCAAACACTAGTCCCAAATGACCCAACCTTAATGTAACGAATCCTAACTTTGCTTGTGCAGTCTTCACACCTGTTAGCATGCCGAAATGTGCCGCCCTCTGGTGGCATCAACAAGGAGAGCAGATACAGTAACTGACTTTGAACACGTGGTGAACAAAAGCATGCAATCGCCTGACACGAGGTCATCCCTGTGCACCCCAGGACAGTAACGGGCAGGTGGCCGGCGGTGGCGTGTCTGTCTACTACTCTCACGTGCTGCAGATGCTCTTCTTCAGCTACAGCCAGGGCAAGTCGTTTGCCGCGACGGTCAGCCGCAGCACCATGGAAATGCAGCGGCTCTTCACCATCAACGTCAAGGGGTATGTGTGCTTCACTGTCGCCTCAAAGTGCCTCTTTTCAATGACCAACCATGACACAAAATTTAACAATGTGACCCCTCTCAACGTTCAGCCATCTGGCTCTAAAAGTCTCCTCTTATGGAAGGGCCTCTCTTCTAAGCATAACTTGATCGAACCCCAACGTCTCGCTTTCTCTGGAGCTGTTTGCAGATTTGATGGTTAGGTGTCTGTATCCATGTCCAGTACATCATTGGTCTGAACCTCATGATCATCAGAGAATCACATTGCTGTTGGTCCCTTAACTCCAGCTGCTCCAAAGATGGTGGCTCTTGACCCATCCCTCATTTTTCATTTCTTTGGACCATAAGCATCTGCTGAATTGAAGCAGAAATGTATGAATCTGTATGGAAATCCGCTCTTTTGAGCTTTGATCAGATATGTCAGTCACTTTCCTTGCAGACGTTTTCTGAGAGTAAAAAGTGGGAGATTTATCCACTCCATGTTCAGTGCTGTAGTGTTTCCCAGTTTCTCTGCTTTTAAGCACTGTGTCTAAATTTAAGCATGATGTAATTGCTGTATTTGTGACTACAATTTCCCAGTCTTTTTCCTCCTGCTGTAGTGTCAGAGCTTATGGAGTACATTCTTTGAATGAATTGCTTCTGCTCGTGTTTACCCATGGGTTTTTAGACTTCTATGGTGCAGTTAAAGGCTCTTAAGAACATAAGAAATTTACAAACGAGAGGAGGCCATTCGGCCCATCAAGCTCCTTTGGGGAGAACTCAACTAAATGCTCAGAGTTGATGAAATGTAAAGCTCTGATTTAAAGGAACTCAGGGTTCTAACTCAGGAGACTATTCCATACTCTAACTACATGCTGTGTAAAGAAGTGTTTTCTGAAATACAGTTTAAAATGTTCTTCCACTAATATCTACCTATGGCTACGATTTATATTTGAACTAATATTGAAGTAACTATGTGGTTGAACAGCATCCAGACCAGTTAGAATCTGTTCACACTCCTCCTGTTCATTCCCCTCTTCCTGCCCAGCTCCAATGGGGGGAGCAAGACATCTCCAGCACTCTGCCAGTGGTCGGAGGTGATGAACCACCCAGGGCTGGTGTGCTGCGTGCAGCAGACCACAGGCATCCCGCTGGTCATCATGGTGAAGCCCAACACCTTCCTCATCCAGGAGATCAAGACGCTTCCAGCCAAAGCCAAGGTCAGTCAGGGTGGGGTTTGTAGGGAGGGTGTCCTGGCTTCTACATGCTTAGCGCGTGGGACATTGCGCATTGAGCATATCTGCCTGTGTGGGTTTGTGTTTGAGCTAGCTGTACGCCTGTTTGGGTATTTTCATTAGCAGTGCTGGCTAAAGGCTAAAGATGTAGGAATATACTGGAATGCAGGCTTAAGTCCCAGGAGGGACTGTGCTGTAGTACTGTTAAGGCATCCTCATTAATTTCCATAATTTCCCAGGTGAACTATGCAGCCTGTGTAAACACGTTGACTCAGGTCAGCTGAACCATTAAATGACGCCCCCTCCCTCCCTGGCAGATCCAGGACATGGTGGCCATCCGCCACACAGCCAGCAACGAGCAGCAGCGCACCACTATGATCCTGCTTTGCGAGGACGGCAGCCTGCGCATCTACATGGCCAGTGTGGAGAGCACCTCCTTCTGGCTGCAGCCCGCCCTGCAGCCCAGCAGCGTCATTAGCATCGTGAAGCCAGTGCGCAAGCGCAAGGCCACAGCTGCCGGTGCGTGGGCCGCCGTTCCGTACCGCCAGGCCACGCAGTGGCATGCGATGCGGTCTCATTGAACTTGCGCAGCGGCATATTGCCCGTTCCGTGAATATAAGGAGAATACCTTCAGATTATCTTCAACTGACAATCATCTTATGCAACTAATAAAATATAAAAGTATATTTTTCTCAAAACATACATATTTGCAAAAAATCAGATTGACGATTGCCTCAGTGGCTCGGCTAGCTTATAGGCGTTCTGTTGGGGCTCGCTTAAGCGTTCCCCGCAGAGGCCTGTCACCCTGTCCCAGGTATTCCTTTCCTTATGTCCCCTGCTGTCTGAGGCTTATGCCAACCTTGGGAAGCGCTTATGGGAAATTGACGGGTGGCTGCCGCTGACCTGTGTTTTGCTCGATTGCAGCCACACGCACATGCAGCCAGGTGACCTTCCCCGTGGATTTCTTTGAGCACAACCAGCAGCTGACAGAGGTGGAGTTCGGGGGCAACGATCTGCTGCAGGTGTACAACGGGCAGCAGATCAAACACCGGCTCAACTCCACCGGCATGTATGTGGCCAGCACCAAGGTAAGGCATCTGTGCTGCCTGTGTGGTTCCTTGCAGGGTTTCAGGGGTCCTTATTTGACAGAGTTGTGGTTAAAGGAAAAAAGCTTTCAGTTTGACTTCCAGAGAAACTAGTAGATTTTCAGCCTCTAATTTTTATATTTTACGAATTTTGGTAACACTTTACATTAATTGCACCTTCATAATGCCTTTATAATGCATTTGTAGAACATTCACTGCACCTTCATAATGCATTCATAGAACATTCGTAAGCAGCATGTAAATATACCTTACAACATACCTTAACAGCTTTAATAGACATTAACAAACATAAGATAAATATTATAATTGAATAATCAAATGTTTATTAATGTATTTTAAAGTAAAGGTTTGTTAGGAAGTTACGGTATACTTACATGTACTCGCATGATACTTTTGAATGTTCTGTGAATGCATTATGAAGGTGCAGTTAATGAAAATCGTTCCACTAATCTTTTTCTGCCATGTTGGTTGAGTTAACAATTGTAATGCTGCCTCTCTGTCTCATTCCCTCTAGCTTGTTAGCCCTGTACTAAATGAAGGAAAGAAAGGAAAAAAAAAAAAAGTTTGACACGGGGCTAATGCGGCGTATTATGTGAACACGCGGGCAGTTTTAACAGCAGCAAATTGTGTCCTCAGCCCGGTGGCTTCACGGTGGAGGTCGTCAACAACAACAGCTCCATGGTGATGACGGGCATGCGCGTGCAGGTCGGCACCCAGGCCATTGAGCGCGCTCCGTCCTACCTGGAGATCTTCGGACGCACCATGCAGATGAGCCTGACTCGAGCCCGCTGGTTCGACTTCCCCTTCACTCGTGAGGAGGCGCTGCAGGCCGACAAGAAGCTCTCCATCTTCAGTAAGGTCTTCCCACCGTCCAGGCCTCTAAGAGCGTAACAGGAAACCTCTCATTTTTCCGATGGACGACTGGGAGGGTGCTGTAACTCAAGCACTTCTGCTTAATGGGGTTTGGTTAATTGTTGGTTTCATTTGTTTGGTTTTGTCCCCTCTTTTAATTATCCAAGTTTTAATATTTATGAATTTGGGTTGGGTTGGGTTTGGTTGAGTTGAATAAGGCACTATAGGCTTAGAAAAGTGAGTTGAACCTGAAAAATCGAAACATAAATCAGTCAACTTGTAAGAATTGCTATAAATGTGGCTTATTGTGTAGTGCAGTGGTCCCACACATACAGGGTTGTGGGTTCTATACCAGCCCAGGTTCTGTATTTGTATGGGTTTCCTACCCACAGTCTAGAGATTGGTTGGTGTCTGTTCCTTTATTCCTTTATTCCTGTTTTCCCTGTTGAGGCTCACCTCTGCCCTGCAGTGAATCCCGGTGAAGAGGCTCCTTGTTTTCCGCAATGATCATCCTCCTCCTTTTTTCGCCCTTAGTCGGAGCTTCAGTGGACCCAGCAGGTGTTACCATGCTGGACTCTATTAAGATCTACGGCAAGACCAAGGAGCAGTTTGGCTGGCCCGACGAGCCCCCGGAAGACTTCCCCTCGGCCTCAGTCAACAACACGTGCAGCCCCAACATGAACCAGGGCAACGGGAGCGGCGAGAGCGACATTGTGACCCCCAGTGCCACCAGCGGCACTGTGCTTGAGAGGTAACATGCCTCCTACGAGCCCTGCACTGCGCCAGTATCAGTATATATGTGGCACTGCTTTGGGATGCTTTTATCTGTTTTCATCTGTTTTATTAAAAAAATGCAGTAGTCACAAAAACAATACAAATGGATGTGTAAAGCCTCTTATGAAGATTTTTGTCTAAAGTAATAGTGCTTAACAATTGAATTGCAAAGCGGAAACGGCAACTTGAGCACTTGAGGGCTGCAATCCTGCTAGTTTGTCACCCAGCAAAACAACTGATATGCCCGATGATGTCACTTCCTGCCACACTGGTGATCTGAGTAATGCAGCTCTGAAGTACTGGAGGTGACTCCCCCTTGTATGCTATAGAATTTTTATTTTTAAAACTTTCTTTAGAGTAGTACTTCCCAGTTTTTGTTCTAGTAGGCAAGTGTCGCAGGTCTCTCTGAGTACTTTGTAAGTACGTACTGGCCTTTCTTAGTGGAGGTTCGGAAACCCCGCTGGCCCATCAAACCCAGGCTGGCCGGCTCACGCTTCAGAAGCGCCGGTGGCTCCTTCCTGGTTGTGCGAGCGCCTGTGTGTGTCACGTCCTGTGCACGGCTGCCCTTGTGATCTCTAGCGCACGCTCACATTTTTCTTCTGTCACATTGTCATTTTTTACTTGTTTCTTTCTGTGATCCTCACATGTTTTTTTTTTTTTTCTTTTTCTTTGCTCCCAAAAACATAAAAAAAGTTGTGAAACTGAGTCGTTATCGACCTTGGACCGGTTAGTGACCACCCTTCCTCTGCTTGTTTGCATGGTGTCTGCGTGTGTGCGTTTGTGGCACAAGGCAAGAATAAGTTACCCGGCTTCCTTTCCAAGCATCTGACCGGGAAGTGTGTCCTGATCTTCTGCAGATGGTAGTTGGTGTGTCGCTCCTTGGGCTTGTTCCCCCCTCACGCTTTGTGCTGCACCTCCCCCCCTGTCTGTAGTTTTCTGCTGCTCAGATGCCTTCTGGCCACCCGCTCCCTCCTCCATATCTAACTCATGATTCGTTCTAGGCTGGTGGTCAGTTCCCTGGAAGCTCTGGAGAGCTGCTTCGCCGTGTGCTCGACGGGCGAGAAGGTGGGTGTCACAGAGAGGGCCCGCGCGGCTGGCTGGCGTGTTCGGAGGCCCGGCTTAGACTCTGACCCCTCCGTGCCGGGGTGTGTGGCCCCCCCACAGGAGAAAAACAAAGCGGCCGCCCTCGACCTGGCCACCCAGTTGCTCTCCATGCCCACGCCCGCCGGCGTCCAGCAGCAGACCAAGGGTCTCCTGGCCAGCCTGCACACCAGCCGCACTGCCTACCACAACCACAAGGTCGGCGCTCCGCTGAAATGTCCATGTCATGTAGAATCAAGCCTTTAGTCTGTATGATGATTTTTAATTGATTATTGTACAACGCTGTGGTTTACGTCAGTGTTAAGCTTGTCTTCAGTGGATATTCAAGTAAAGTCTCAACACATTTGTAATTGTATGTAGTTTTCTGCTGTGATTACTATCCATTGGTGCTCTAATGCACCCCTACTTAAAAATTACATGTCTGACCGTGTTAATGTGCCTCTGTTACTACCATACAAACTGCTAGCTAAGCCCCCCCGCCTGCTTCCCCGTGTGCAGGACCAGTCTCTGCTGAGCAATGCTGTACAGTGCCTGACCAGCTGCAGCAAAGAGGGCAAGGACTTGGACCCCGACGTCTTCCAGAGGCTCGTCATCACCGCCCGCTCTATTGCCATAATGAGGCCCAACAACCTGGTGCATTTCACAGAATCCAAGCTGCCCCCTGCTGACTCAGGTGTGCCCATGGGGCCGGCAGTCTCCAAGTGCTGGGGGGGGGGGCTGGGGCGGGATGGCTGGGAATCTTATTTGAGCGTTACGCATGGTGTTTCTAATAAGCATGCTTGCTCCTGGCATTGCTTGTGCCGGGAATTGCGGGAGTCTGATGATGATGATGACAGTAAATGAATGCATGTTACATTTATATAGCACTTTGAGACCCAACGTGCTTTACAGAACCAGTGGGGAGCCACTTCAACCACCTCCACTGTGTGGCCCCCACCTGGATGATGCGACGGCAGCCTTTCTGCACCAGTACGCTCACCACACAGTACCTAAGGTGGTGAAGGGGCAGGAGAGAATTGACCAATTAGGTTTAGGGGACGATTAGGAGGCCAGATTTGAAAGTTTAGCTTGGGCATCGAGGTACCACCCCTACTTTCAAAAGATGCTAAGGGATCTTTTATGACCCCAGAGAGTCAGAACCTCGGTTTTGCGCCATTTCATATGTCACTGCACTGGGGTATTGGGATCCACACAGACCCCAGGATGGACTAACTTGTTGGCCACACCAACATCTCATCCAGCAGCAAGTCAACTTACCTTGTTTTCAAATACTGGCCGAGCCCAAACCTGCTTAGTTTCAGATGGATTACTTAGTCTGAACTGCAAGTGGTATGACATGATGATGATGATGGTGCTGGTGGAGATGATGAGGATGATGATGATGATGATGATGATGATGGTGCTGGTGGAGATGATGAGGATGAGGATGATGATGATGATGATGGTGCTGGTGCTGGTGGAGATGATGAGGATGATGATGATGATGATGATGATGATGGTGCTGGTGCTGGTGGAGATGATGAGGATGATGATGATGATGATGGTGCTGGTGCTGGTGGAGATGATGAGGATGAGGATGATGATGATGATGTTCTCTCCAGAACTAGGCAATGACAGCAAGGAGAGTCAGAAGCCTGCAGAGAATGAGGGCTGCAGCTTCATCATGCAGCTGGTGAACCAGTTCTGGAAGCTCCATTCTCTCAAACCCAAGAATGCCTTCCTGGCCCCCGCCTGCCTACCCGGTGAGCCCCGCTCCCCAAATACAAGGAGGGCTTTCCTCCTCTGCTTTAGAAGTCTTTGGATTGACTATGAACAAAGATGATCTGAAAATATTCCCTGGGCCGTAGAGGATGTTATTCCGAACTGTCCCACCGGCATTTCTGACCAGAGGTTTCCCTTCGATTCCATCTCAGGTTTGACCCACATCGAAGCCACAGTAAATGCGTTGGTAGACATCATTCAAGGTTACTGCACCTGCGAACTGGACTGCATCGACTTGGCCTCGAAAATCTACATGCAGATGCTGCTTTGCCCTGTGGGTGTCGCTGAGCTCTGATACAGTGGAACTGTTTACATGTGGAATTATTTTTATAGATAGTACTTATTATTGTGACCTTCTTAACATCCTGTCATAAGCAGTCCGATGCAGAGTAAATGCCGAGTTTGACCACCGGGTGGCACCCACGTGCCATGTGTGGGTTTTTCAGGATACGTCCGTGAGCTTTGCCTGTAAGCAGGCGCTTATTCGAGTGCTGAGGCCTAGGAACAAGCGCCGACACGTGACCCTGCCATCACCCCCTCGATCCAACACCCCCATGGGTAGGTCTCCGTGGGCCCCGCTGTACCCTGTCAGATATCACCCCCCCACCCCCACCTCCTCCCCCCGCCACATCGTCACCCTTCCCGACCTCCGCAGGAGACAAAGACGACGACGACGATGACGACGCGGACGACAAGATGCAGCCCTCGGGGATGACCGGCGGTGACGGTGGCCGGCAGGAGAGCCAGGAGCAGAGCGAGGTGGATCACGGCGATTTCGAGATGGTGGTGAGCTCTGCCAACGTCTGGCCCCTTAAAGAGAACCCTGTCAGCATGTTGTTCAAAACCAGTGTTCAATTTTGTATAAGATGGAAGTGTCCCTGATGTCTTTCTGACTGTCTGGTCTCATAGACTAATGATTCTTGGCCCCCAGTCCGTGGACCAGTATGTCTGTGGTCCTTATTCCACAAGGCAGCATAATGATGGTGGTTTTGTGGAGGAGTTGGATAATTTACAAAAATAAACTTATTTTCATTTATAACATCTGCATCTGAAAAAAGTAAAAACTGTTAAACATACCTTGACACTTTCCTGCAACATAGACCAGTCCTCAAACATCAAGAGGTTCTAGACCATTTGTAGTAGTAGTACAGTAGTAGTACCTCATTGTCCATACGGCATCACTATACCATATCTGAGTAAATATTGCTGTGCTTACTTGTATTTGCCTCATTGTGTTTGTCTCTTCGGAGAGCTTCTTATGAGGATAGTTTTTTGTCTAGAGTAATAGTGCGTAAAAATTGAATTGCAAATACTAAGTCATATTTGTAAATCAGTAACTTGACCTTGTAGGCAAATGTTTCGCAAGTACACTTCTACTGTGACATTTCCAACAACAGATTCACACATTCAGTTCATATTGCAAGTCGAAATTTAGGTCTACAGATTCTCATTTTACGAGAGAAGTTTAGACAGTTTGTAGTCACTAATGTGCAATTGATTCATAGGCGTAAGATAAATTTACCTCTAAAGTAATGATACTTAAATGTCACAATGATCTTGTAATTTTATGAAGCACAAATCCCTTTTCGGGGTTGCAAAATGTGTCCCTGTGCCTGCCATCTAAGTTTCACAAGTACAATCCTAATTTTACAATTACTAATCACAATTTAGAAGTTCACGATGGTCAAGTTGCAATTATGAATCACAGCTATGCATTTGCAACTTCAGTAAGTTGACAAATCACTAGTTACATGTGGAAAGTAGCATTGCCAATGTGTTTTGACAAAAAAAAAATCTTGTGATTTCCGATCCGCAGTTCATTGTACGATTATTTTAGACGTAAATCATCTTCTGCTTTCTGGCCAGCGCCCCAGTTCTCTGCAGCTCTCCTTGTGGCTTTTACTCATCAGAACTTGATGATATTGAGATTTTTTTTTTTTTTTTGGTCAAAACCCGTTGGCTAGTGCCAACGTCACTCTCCCTATGTAACTAGTGATTCGTAAATGCAGTGCTGAAGTTGTAAATGCGTAAATTGAAATTTGTAATTGCAACCTGAATATCAAAATTAGGATTCATAAATGAAGATTGTGCTTGTGAAACTTTGGCGTCAGGCGGAAGCATGCATTTGCAACTCTGGATCTGCGTTTCATAGAATTATGATATCATCGTGACATTTAAGTATGATTACTTTTATATCTACTACTATCTATCTTCCATAGGTCTGTATTAGGTAAAGTATATTTTAGCTGTTTTTTGTGTATTTCTGTACATTTTATGTGCCTCTTATGACTCATGCCGTAGCAGGCAGTTGTTATGTAATCCCCTTCTCCGTGTCCCCCGCAGTCCGAGTCCATGGTGCTGGAGACTGCGGAGAACGTGAACAATGGGAACCCCTCCCCCTTGGAGGCGCTGCTGGCCGGGGCCGAGGGCTTCCCCCCGATGCTGGACATCCCCCCTGACGCAGATGACGAGACCATGGTGGAGCTGGCCATCGCCCTCAGTCTCCAGCAGGACCAGCAAGGTCGGGGTGCCGGATACTCGCAGTGACCCTCCCTCGCCTTCCCTAGAGACCCAGCTATGTGGTCAAACACTTTTGAGCCTATTTATCCTACCTAGGCTCTGTATGCTGGCCTTCCTGCTGTGTGCTCAGGCTGCTGTTTCGCTTGTGCTCTCAAACAGGAAGCAGTAGCAGTGCCCTAGGCCTCCAGAGCCTGGGCCTCTCCGGCCAGGCACCCAGCTCCTCCTCCCTGGACGCCGGGACCCTTTCGGACACCACTGCCTCAGGTAATGACCCTCGACTCATCTCTGCGTTCGGCCAGCCTGCACGCCGCTCACCAACAGCTGTTTCAATCACACACGTGTCTGGATTTTCCATGCTGCGCCTGCACATGGGTTTTGAAACGCTCCGGATTAGCCCGTGCTTAGGGGGGAATGGTATGAGGACGGAGGTGACGGAGCCCGATGCAGACGCCAGATGTCTTTGTCTTGTGACAGCCCTGGTTATGCTTTCAGCTCCAGCCTCGGACGACGAGGGCAGCACGGCGGCCACCGACGGCTCCACCTTGCGCACCTCGCCGGCCGAGCATGGGGGCAGCGTGGGCTCTGAGAGCGGAGGCAGCGCAGTCGACTCAGTGGCTGGGGAGCACAGCGGTAAGGAGGCTCCAGGCAAGGCCGGGCGGGACAGGGCGGACCTTATTTCCATAAGCCAGTCATGTGGCACGCACGACAAATCGCATCACCTGTTATCTGTCAAATACATCACAAAACTCTCTGCAAAACCCTCTTAGGACCGGAGCAGTTTTACCTCAGGAGGTTCGGTATGTAGTTATTAAAATGATTTGACAGGCTGATTTGGATGGAAGAAGAATGTGTAGTTTCCCATGAGTATCAGAGATATTGGAAATAAAACTAATCCCGTCCAGATGTTTTTGTCAGTTATTGCACCTCAAAAGCCAATAACAGCAGAATTTTCAATTTAGGGTGATCTGTCCTCTTAATTTACTAATCAAACACAGTAAAAAAAAATAAATCCTCCCAACCACACAGTAGCTTACAAATTGAAATACGGTATTAACATACAGAAGAAAATTTGCTCCGGAATTTCTTCTTTGGAGGCTTCTAATAATTACAGACATAGCAGATTCAGGCCATATTAGAATTACAGACCTCCTCTGTAATTGCTTCAGTTACATTTCGTCCCCAGGGAAACCTAATCCCGCCCCAAAACGTCTTGCTTGTGAAAACACTCACACAACGGTGTCTGTGCTCTGAGTGTGAGTGTAAATGTGCGTGTGTACGTGCATCCCAGCCTGGCTTTCCATGCCATGCCATGCCTGTGTGTGGCTATGCTAACCTTCCCCCCGCCCCGCCCCTCCCGCCTGCAGTCTCAGGACGCAGTAGCGCCTACGGCGATGGCACCGCCGAAGGTCACCCACCGGGGCCCGGCAGCATCAGCTCCAGCACTGGCGCCATCAGTACCACCACAGCCCAGCAGGAGGGCGAGGGGTCTGAGGGGGAGGTCGAGACAGAGGGTGACATCCACACCAGTAACCGGTACGTCGGGGGCTGCGATGCTCTTGCTGTTTTACCTTTACACAGGCTGGGGGGAGGTTACTTTTAAACTGAAAAAAATACATGTTTTAGAGGGGCTTAAGTGCTGTCTATCCAGTCCGGAAATGTCAGTCTTTTCTCAAATGTAGTGGGAGTGAATAGAATTTGTTCTGTGGCGATTTAAAGCACCAAAACATACATTGGAAAAATCCACAGCGACATCTCTGACCAGAAATCATGACCTGGGTTTTCAAGAAAATCCAGACTTTGTAGTGAGCAGTTTAATGCAGGAACTATTTTCTTCTACCGAACTCAACACAACAATCGTATCACTGCAGAGAAGATATGAGCGCGAGCACCTCCCTGCTTGGTGTGTGGAGTTCGGTGGAAGAAAACAACAGTTCCTACATGATCCACAGACTTTGTAGCGTTATTGTTTCACAGGCACTCAGAGGGGGGGGTTTCCACATACTGTTAATACTTTACTTTTACGGAGATGATGCAGTGGGGCTTTTACTGTCACTTTAGTTCTGTTTTCCATACCTGAGCATCTGCTACTGGGGGGGGGGGGGGGGGGGGGGGGGGGGGGGGGGGGGGGGGGGGGGGGGGGGGGGGGGGGG
>JAABNX020000119.1:2821563-2849992 GCA_015163995.2 Mormyrus lacerda | reverse complement strand
GACCCCCCCCACCCGCCCCCCCCAGCGGTGCTCTACTTTCTGCTGCAGGTCAGCTTCCTAGTAGACGAGGGCGTGTCCCCGGTGCTGCTGCAGCTGCTGTCCTGCGCGCTGTGTGGCAGCAAGGTGCTCACGTCCTCATCGGCGTCCTCCGCCGGCTCCACGGGCGGGGCCGGCTCCTCCCAGTCCTCCCAAAGCAAATCCTCCAGTAAGAAGAGCAAGAAGGAGGACAAGGAGAAAGAGAAGGATGGTAAGCGCGGTCGGACTGGGAGGGGCAGTGACACTGAAAGCCACCCGGGTCAGAGTTAGCACTGCCGTCTGGCTTTCTGACAGCAGAATCCAAAATGATTTGGTAGAACCTGGTGTGGGGGGGGGGGTCAAACACATCCCCCCCTGCAGTCAGCCACCGGCTCATTTCCCTCAGATTAAACCCTGAAATAGAGCAGTGTGTATTTGTGGGAGCATGTTAGAATTTATATGCAAGTTCCCCCTATTAGGGGCCCCATAAAGAGGGGGTGGAGTTAGACCGATTCCAAGGGCCCCTGAGTGACTTTAGAACATAATCCGATTGATCTGGGTTGGGGTCCCAATATAATTTGCTTTCTTGGAGCCCAAAACCTTGATCGGTACCCCTGGCTCCTTTTGCTTTTCGGACATTCCCTGCAAGTTAGCGCAGATCTGATCCACTGTGTAGTTTGGAGGTGACTAGTCTGGATGAGTGTGTGTGCGCCTTGCTCTGGAGCGTGAGGGGTTCCCCCCGATGCATGTGTGCAGCGTGTAACCCGTCCCCGTGCCCCGTGAAGGCGACAGCGTGGGAAGCCAGGAGGATCAGCTGTGCACCGCGCTGGTCAGTCAGCTCAACAAATTAGCCGACAAAGAGACCCTCATCCAGTTCCTGCGCTGCTTCCTGCTGGAGTCCAACTCCTCGTCCGTGCGTTGGCAGGCTCACTGCCTGGCTCTTCACATCTACAGGTACCCACACGCACCCGCAGATGACATGCGGCAGGTTACCTTGGCATTGACTTTGTGTGATTTGATGACAGTTTGGGGGAAAAAAAAAACTGTTGGTATATCAGCTGCTTATGATGTGAATTTGCATCCTGCACAGGAACTCCAGTAAGTCCCAGCAGGAGCTGCTCCTGGATCTCACATGGGCCATCTGGCCAGAGCTCCCAGCATATGGGCGCAAGGCCGCCCAGTTCGTCGACCTGCTGGGCTATTTCTCTTTGAAGACTCCACAGACTGAGAAGAAGGTAAAACAAAAACACTGCCCTCGGATTATCTTTGAGCTCTTGGTGGACTTATGGCGGGGGAAGGTGAGCTGGTTTTTGGAGTGGTGGTCTCTTGTGTTTTCAGCTGAAGGAATACTCTCAGAAGGCTGTGGAGATTTTAAGAGCTCAAAATCATATTCTGACCAACCACCCCAACTCCAATATCTACAAGTAAGTGTGTCCTCCTCTGGGGTGTCACACGCAGTGGGTGGCGGCTTTTGTTTTTAAATCGGAAGCTTTTCACACTTCAGTGATATGATTGGTCGTCATTTCACAGCACCTTGTCTGGACTGGTGGAGTTCGATGGGTTTTACCTGGAGAGTGACCCCTGCCTAGTCTGTAACAACCCCGAAGTGCCGTTTTCTGTGAGTGCTAATTAGCTCTCGTCGTGTTCTGGAGATCTGCGTTGTTTCCATTGGCTACTCGAATAAACAGCCCACGAACCTTTTGGCTCCCTTTCCTGCCCATCAGAACATCAAGCTCTCCTCCATAAAAGTGGACACGCGCTACACCACCACACAGCAGGTGGTGAAACTCGTGGGCAGCCACACCATCAGCAAGGTCACCGTCAAGGTCGGAGACCTGAAGCGCACCAAGATGGTGCGCACCATCAACCTCTACTACAACAACAGGACGGTGCAGGCCATCGTGGAGCTGAAGAACAAGTGAGTTCTGGACTCTCCCCTCAGACCTCCTCTTGTTTGTTGAGCTCCCCGGGTTATGATGTTTCGATATTTCGACTTTACGATGGGTAAAAGCTTTTCACAGTTCAACAGTTTTTTAATATATTAGACTTTGTATTAATGATTTTGCCCATCTGTAGGCTATTGTAATTGTTCTACGTATGTTTTAAGGTAGGCCAGGCCAGGCCAGGCTATGATGTCTGTTAGGTGTACCGTATTAAAATGCATTTTCGCCTTTCGATAAGTTTGTCAGAACGTAATCCCATCGTAACCGGGGAGTGGCTGTATTAATCACCCCTGCCTCGTTAAACGTTTACCGTTCTGTATGGGATGAATTTCATGAACCCGCCCCTCCTCCACCCAGACCCGCTCGCTGGCACAAAGCCAAGAAGGTCCAGCTGACCCCAGGGCAGACAGAGGTCAAGATTGACCTCCCCCTGCCCATCGTGGCATCCAACCTGATGATCGAGTTCGCAGACTTCTACGAGAACTACCAGGCATCCACGGAAACGCTGCAGTGTCCACGGTGCAGCGCATCCGTGCCGGCCAACCCGGGCGTGTGCGGCAACTGTGGCGAGAACGTCTACCAGTGCCACAAGTGCAGGTGATGCGTCTTTCTAGCTTCTACGGCTGTAGATGTTGCAGCCACCAACCATGTTTAACACCTAATTTAAACAGCACAGATCAGACTGGCTCTGCGGACCAAGGGAAATTATTTCACTGGTTCTTGCCTTGTGAACCACAGCTGATAGATATATTTTTTTTTGTTTCAATGTCTCCAGGTCCATTAACTATGACGAGAAGGACCCCTTCCTGTGTAACGCATGCGGCTTCTGCAAATACGCACGCTTCGACTTCATGCTTTACGCCAAGCCATGCTGCGCTGTGGATCCCATAGAGAATGAAGAGGACAGGAAGAAGGTGAGCTGTGCGGTCCTTGTTTGGGCCGCCCTCTGGCTTGTAAGTGCGATGGTGGTCCGTCAGATTCTGACTCCACCGAGTCCCCCCCGCAGGCCGTGACCAACATCAACACCCTGCTGGACAAGGCGGATCGGGTCTACCACCAGCTCATGGGGCACCGGCCGCAGCTGGAGAGCCTGCTGTCGAAGGTGAACGAGGCAGCCCCGGAGAAGCCCCAGGTAAGGGGCATGACATCACAGGTTTGCACAGAGCCGCTGCTGACTGCTTGCACCACACCATGTCTGTCACACACGAGCTGTCTCATCCTGGCATTAAGATGCTCCTTTTAGTCATGTGATTTTATTATAAATTCAATTTCTTTGCATTTTCAATACTGATGTAGTGGATTTTCTGAAAGCTTGTCATAGATGTTAAGATCATATTGTCGTCCTTCAGTTTAGTTCTAGGTGGCTGTCTGACCTGAAGATGCTCCTCTGAATGTGTTATTAGCTGTGGTAGCATGTAGCGAGGTTTCTCTTGGACATTGAGCCTCAGAACCCTTCACCTGCTGCCCTGTGTGCTGCTGTGCTCTGCCTCCATACTGCCTGCAGGATGACGCGGGCTCCGGAGCGGGCATGGGGGGCTCCTCCGCCAGTGTCAACAGGTACATCCAGCAGCTGGCACAGGAGTACAGTGGTGACTGCAAGACGTCCTTCGACGAGCTCTCCAAAATCATCCAGGTGCGGTGTGGAGGGGCAGCTCTCTCCCTGTACCCTCAGTTGCACGCCCCCCTTAGTACTGTGTGATGGTTCTGCTGAACCTGTGATGCAGATTTTCTTGGACCAAAGGAGTGACAGATGAGTGTCTTTAGTATTGGCAGGTTTTCACCAATAGACAGTTCCAGGAGGAAACTCTTCTTGTATTTGGCATGAATTGCTTAACCCAAACTGCTTCTGTGAAATGCAGTGCTCACAGAAAGTCTTGGAATGCGTTCTTCGTTCAGTAAAAATATAGCAAATTTATCAGTGTTATAAAAATCAGTACTTCATTCATTTGTTTACCAAAATATTTGTCACATTAGAAACAACCAAGTAAATCATTCATTTCAATCAGTATTAAATTGAAACCCAAATTATAGTTCTAAAAGCTGTTCTTAGTTAAAATGATTAACAAGCATCATTGGGTGCTTTTTAATTAGTAACAACTTTGCAATAACATAAAACACCAAACGTTTGTGTTAAGTATCTCTTTTGGAGCCAGTGACTACAATTGCAATTAATAGCAAAATGGCAAGAACAGAACTGAATTATTCAGTCAAAAAAATTGATATTGCTTGTCAATGGACATTTATAACGAAACTAGTAAATTTGCAACATCTTTATAGAATTAAGGAACGGTGCCAAGAATTTCTGTGAGTGTTGTATTTGTGTGAACGGGTAAAACACAGAATTCCTGATGGAGGTTTACAAGGTGGTGACCCTGGCTCCTCTGATCTCCAGAAAGTTCTGGCATCCCGCAAGGAGCTGCTGGAGTATGACCTACAGCAGCGAGAGGCGGCCACCAAGTCGTCACGCAGCGGCGCTCAGCCTACCTTCACCGCCAGCCAGTACCGCGCGCTCTCCGTACTGGGCTGCGGCCACACCTCCTCCACCAAGTGCTACGGCTGCGCGTCGGCGGTCACCGGCCACTGTATAGCGTTGCTGCGCGCCCTGGCCACCAACCCCTCCATCCGGCAGATCCTGGTCCTTCAGGGCCTCATCCGCGAGCTCTTCGAGTACAACTTGCGGCGCGGCACTGCCGCCATGCGGGAGGAGGTGCGGCAGCTCATCTGCCTGCTCACCAGGTACAGCAAGCACGCGCGTTTGGATGCCGGTTTCCATGATATATAAGGATTGGTGCAGTTGTCTGGGCCGAACTTCAGTCCTTAAGTCTGGTGGACAGCGTCTGGTGGACAGCGTCTGGTGCTTCACGGCACTTTCTAGACATTTTAACGCATTAACAACTTTAGCCAGAGCAGGATGTGCTAGGTTTTTGCAGATCTGTGATGTAAAGAGTCATGTTTACAGCCTTTTGTGGGTGTACAGTAATTTTTTGAAAACTAGTGTTGTTCATTCTTTAGACCACTGAATTTGACCGCTTTGCTCATCTTCGCTCAGAGATCATCCTGATGCCACTCAGCAGATGAATGACCTCATCATTGCAAAGGTGTCTGCTGCACTGAAGGGCCACTGGGCCAACCCTGACCTGGTAGGTACCCAAGCGTTGAGTTGCACAGCAACATGATCTCGTGTGAACCCCACCCATCTCGGTTATCAAAGTTGCCTCATCCAGTATACACCTCAGCGCTGTCAGATGGCACAGCAGGACTGTGGGTTCAAGTCCCCTGAGGTGGCATGTTCTGTCCTTTGAATGGATAGTCAACGGTGGTTTATTCGGTAACCCGGTGTTTCTGAATCTGGTCCGCGGGGACCCGCAGACAGTCCACGTTTTTGTTCCCTTCCAGCTCCAGGGAATACAGTGCAGTTACCACTCTGATGTAATAAAATCAAAATAATGGGTGAAATGACAAGGCTGTGTCGGCCCTTCCATTGTAGGTGAGCAGTCTTCAGTACGAGATGCAGCTTCTCACTGACTCCATAGCTAAAGAGGGAGGCTGCTGGGAACTGCGGCTTCGCTGTGGTGAGTCCGGGTGCTTGGCTGGGGCGGGGGGTGTGGGGGTGGGATGGGGGCAGACAGCGCGCAACTTCTGCAGTCCATCCATAACACTGCATCAGTGCTAACGGTCACACTCCTGCCCATGCAGCTCTCAGCCTCTTCCTAATGGCCGTGAACATTAAGACCCCGGTGGTGGTGGAGAACATCACCCTGATGTGTCTGAAGATCCTGCAGAAGCTCATTAAGCCACCTGCACCCACCAGCAAAAAGAATAAGGTAGCGGTTTGTTCTGTTAGGCCACGTTTATCGGCATTCGAGAGATCTGCAGCTGACTCGCTCTGTCTCTCAGGATGCTGCTGTTGAGTCCCTGACCACTGTCAAGCCCTATAGCAACGAGATACATGCTCAGGCCCAGCTCTGGCTCAAGAAGGACCCCAAGGCGTCCTATGAAGCCTGGAAAAAGTGCCTTCCGGCCAGAGGTGAGTGTGATTCTCTCTGTAGCTGTATGGTGGTGTTGAAGTAAAGCCTAGTTCGTGCTTCACTTTTCCACATACCTGTGGCAGCTTATGTTTGTACTACATTTAGCTGCGGATGCAGATGGCTGTGTGATACAGCGGTGATAGTCCACCAGGCCAACAGGGGGCAGACGTATTGCAGAAATCACAAATAGAAGCAGTATAGTAAAACGGGTAAACCTGTAAGAACGGTTTTAAAAATATTTAATATTTAATATAAGTCAAGGCTTGGGCGGTATTACTACAACAAAAAAAATGACTTGTACCAAAACAAAGTGACTTGTAAGGTATTTTGCAATCATTACGACAAAATTAGCTGGGAATCCTCCCCCGGCTTGGCAAATTTTATCACCGGTATTTCACAATGCTGGAATAGTGCTGCTTTTTAAAATACTGTATACCTCGGTATAATATCTAGACTCGATGTTAAATTACATGTGCAGGTATCTCCAACCCACTTCGTACAACTGCTCACCATAACTGCTACAACTACAAGAACAGTAATCCTCCTTCTGCTGTTTTGTCGTTGACTCCTGATCTCTGAAAGTCTGCGCTGCCACCTACTGGATATACCTAATTTATCTCACATGCACGCGTTCAATGTACACAAACATGCATTATTTCTGATAGACATAAGTCTATGCCGCATGCCCAGCGACTGCAGCCGTCCAGTCAGTCCCTGTTGATGAAATTTATGTAACGTGCCCTCGTCCTCAACTGGAAGCGCACGTGGAAAAGTGACATATGAATTAGCCTTAAGGCTACAGCCATTCTGCTGAGTCAGGCTTATTTGTTTCTTGTGTCCATTAAAAACTTTCCCAGGCCAAGAAACCGTCTCAAAGCCCCTCTCCAAGGCCGACATACGGAAGCATTACCTACTAGAGAAGTACGTCTGGAAATGGAAGCAGTTCATGAGCAAGCGTGGGAAGAGAACGTCGCCCCTGGACCTCAGGTTGGGACACAACAACTGGCTACGGCAGGTAACTTGACCTTGGGACTCCCCCCTCTTCTTATTTAGCACCTGGCTTGCCCTGTCTGTTGTCCTCTGAGCCCCTCCCGCTGTTTTTTCCAGGTGCTCTTCACCCCTGCAACACAGGCCGCTAGGCAAGCCGCCTGCACCATAGTGGAAGCTCTCACCTCCATTCCCAGCCGTAAACAACACGTTCTAGACCTGCTCACCAGGTGATCATTCTCTCAAATGTTAGTGATGACACGTTTAAGGAACTAACCAGTCCAGCAGCCTCGCTCAAGTACTGAAACAGTGGTTTCAAATTCATATTTTAGTTTCGTGTTGAATTCTCAGAAACCTTAACACGGTATGTGTTAATTTGGGCCTTTTTTGAGATTACCATTTTTCATATAAATGTTACTTACTTTGTACGTCCAAGACAGTCGCACACAGTAGTGCGTGCAGGTGTAGGTGACCTGCTGGTTTTGGGTTCCCCAGTTACCTGGATGAGCTGAGCATCGCTGGTGAGTGTGCAGCAGAGTACCTGGCGCTGTACCAGAAGCTCATCAAACCTGCACACTGGAAAGTCTACCTAGCGGCTCGTGGCGTCCTCCCCTACGTCGGCAACCTGATCACTAAGGTACCTCTGGGCGATTGACGTTCCTCAAAGTAATGAACTGGCAAATGCTCTTTTTCCTTGTCTGCTTTGGAGTGGCACAGCAATATAGACAGTGGATAATGGTTTTAGTGCCAACCAATGATTGTGATCATTTTGCCAAATGTCACAACATCAGATTGCTGGTTTGCATGTATTGAGCTCTCTGTGTTCCTCTGCAGGAGATCGCCCACCTTCTGGCGCTGGAGGAGGCCACTCTGAGCACTGACCTGCAACAGGGTTATGCCCTGAAGAGCCTGACAGGTGAGTTCATGCCGTGGTTCTGAGCTTCCCCTGCCACCTGACCCACTGCTGGTGCCTGTGTGTCCATTTATCAAAGGTAAGATCTTACCCCATTGGTCACTGATGGAGTCGGACCTTTAAGACTTGCAACATCTTGGTGGGAATTAGCACCACCATCTGTATTACCATAAATATTACATCAGTGTGGGAAAGCACAGGATTTATACCATTAATTCTAGAGCTATGAAACGCTCCACTCCACCTCACAGGATGGAGAGTTCATTCAGAGTGTCAGATATTGGTAGGACAGAATAACACCCCTATGCACATGCCCGGAGACCCAAGCTTTGTGTGCGTCTGTGTCCCCTAGGCCTCTTGTCCTCCTTTGTGGAGGTGGAGTCCATTAAGCGGCACTTCAAGAGTCGCCTTGTGGGTACAGTGCTCAACGGGTACCTGTGCCTCAGGAAGCTGGTGGTGCAGAGGACCAAGCTGATTGATGAAACGCAGGACATGCTGTTGGAGATGCTGGAGGACATGACCACAGGTATGCCTTCCCGCCCACGTGCCAGGCCTTCCTCCACTTTCCTCTCTGGCTTGCTCATTGGGGCCTTTGGCTGAGGATAATGTGAAACACTTTGAGACACTGTAATGTTGTGAAAACGTGCTATACAAACAAAATTTAACTGAACGGAACTGAATTTAATTAAACTGAATTGAACTGAGTGACTAATCGGGGTTATAAAGACCGGTGCCCACTCAATGGCATCTACTTTTCAAGGGACTGAGTCTGAGACCAAGGCTTTCATGGCGGTGTGCATCGAGACGGCCAAGCGTTACAGCCTGGACGACTACAGGACGCCTGTGTTCATCTTCGAGAGGCTGTGCAGCATCATTTACCCCGTGAGTGACCACGTAGACTTTGGTTAACGAGGTTCTCTGAGGGCACCTCCATGACACACTCCCCTACTCCTCCCTTCCAGGAGGAGAACGAGGTGACGGAGTTCTTTGTGACTTTGGAGAAGGACCCACAGCAGGAGGACTTCTTGCAGGGGAGAATGCCCGGCAATCCCTACAGCAGCAACGAACCAGGAATCGGGCCCCTCATGAGGGACATAAAGAATAAGATCTGCCAGGACTGTGACCTGGTAGCACTGCTGGAGGATGACAGCGGCATGGAGGTCATTATACTTGCTAATGAGCTTCTAACTGAGGCAGCCTGAAAATGCCACAAGATGAATTGCTCCAGTAACATACATGTTGTAGAGTACTAAAGCAGTCTGTCAAGTTTTTCCCTGATTACTACACCCCTGTAATGACTATATTTTCATACCTGTTCTTGGAATTGAAATATTCCCAAGACACCCCCCACTGTCCCCAAAATGTCCCGTACCTCCTGCAGTTTTCTAGAACATACCCAAGAACATTGTTTTGAAGCCTCACGTGACATTTTTCTTTCACTCTAGTTGCTTGTGAATAACAAGATAATTAGCCTGGATCTTGCGGTTGCTGAAGTATATAAGAAGGTGTGGTGCCCCACCAATGAGGTATGTGGTACAGACAAGCATGGATCTCGTGGTTAAACAAAAGGCAGCCCAGACTGAATCTCCCTGCTTAGAGGGGCTTTGGGATGGTCTGATAGTTTTGCAGTGTTTGCTTATGACTCTGATTAAGATTGTGTGTTTTTTGTCCAGGGAGAGCCCATGAGAATTATCTATCGCATGAGGGGCCTTTTGGGTGATGCTACGGAAGAGTTTATCGAGTCACTGGACTCCACCACCGGTAATGATTAAAGATATGAAATGTCCTGACATACATACGTACATACATGTTATTTTAATCCACACCTATCGAGTGAATTATTTATGACAGTGATTACTGCAGACTTGTTCAAACACGGCTGGTCTGGGCCTGATCTGTGGTATCTTTCGGCATTTGTTCTGTTCTTACACAGATGTGTTCTTTCAAGTGGAACATGGCTTAAATATTAAATTAAATGTAAGAGGCCGTGATCAGTCACGAGCAGTTTTTTATCACACCGATACATGATTTACCAAAATGTGAAAATGTGTGCAGATGAAGAGGAGGATGATGAGGAGGTGTACAAGATGGCCGGCGTGATGGCTCGCTGCGGGGGACTGGAGTGCATGCTCAACAGGCTGTCCGGAATCAAGGACTTCAAGCAAGGGAGGCATCTTCTCACGGTAAGGGTGGAACCACACTGCTGCCTGTGGCCCAAGACCCAGCCAAAAGATCATGAATGTTAATCCCAAAAGTTGATAGATGTTATCTGCCAAGATATCCATTCTTACCTTAATGCCACCATGAAACGTGGTAATTGTTCTAATGGAGGCTGGTTTTGACATCTTTTGAAAGTCATTATTGTCAGGCCGGTAAAATCTGCTTCTTTGTCCAGGTTCTGCTGAAGCTGTTCAGTTACTGTGTGAAAGTGAAAATCAACAGACAGCAGCTTGTCAAACCGGAGATGAACACACTGAACGTTATGCTGGGAACCCTCAACCTGGTGAGAAGATCCGCCCCCGCCGTTGCTTAGCGTGCCGGTCCAGTCTGGCCGACTGAAATCCCATTTCTGAACTGAAGCGTTGAGTCAATTGGATTAACGAGGACAAAGTGGTTTCTCTCGTTTTTCAGGCACTGGTGGCAGAGCAGGAGAGTAAGGACAGCGGCGGGGCTTCCATAGCGGAACAGGTCCTCAGCATCATGGAAATCATCCTGGATGAAGCCAATGCCGAGACCGTCTCTGAGGATAAGGTGGGCAGCAGCTGGACCGTCATCGGGAGCGATCAGTGATGATTATCATCATTTTAGCGTTTTCCACACAAGTAGCTGCAATGATAGCGGTTTGCGTCATTCGGCAGCTGAGACCATGTGATTAATTGTCCACTGGGGCTCCTGTTTATAAAACGCAATGTTGTGTCTGGAGAAGAGTCATGAGCTCGTTCCTTTTGAATCCTGCTAATGTCCCCCTACCAGCATTGTGCGCTGTGGATTTTCAGGTGCAGATCCATTCTGATATGTGTGCTTACCAGAGGTGGACATTTCAGGTCCAGAAAGTAAAAATCCAAACCAGGATTTTGTTTCAACCAACTAGTTGAGTACTCTGTGACTGTGACTCTCTATGTTCAATTGGTTGGTTGAAACAAAATCCTGGTTTGGATTTTTACTTTCTGGACCTGAAATGTCCGCCTCTGGTGCTTACCATCTGCCTACCCTGCTCTCTCCCAGGGTAACTTGCTGTTGACTGGGGACAAAGACCAGCTGGTGATGTTGCTGGATCAGATCAACACACCCTTCGTACGTTCGAATCCCAGTGTGCTACAGGGCCTGCTCCGCATCATCCCCTACCTGTCCTTCGGGGAGCTGGAGAAGATGCAGATCCTGGTAGAGCGTTTCAAGCCCTGCTGCAGCTTTGACAAGTACGTCGGTCGGCAGACCCAACGGAGGCCTGTTCTCTTTATGGGCTGTGAGGAACATTCAGCAGAATGGAGCTCTCAGTCCCGTCCCAGTTACTCTATCTTATTGTACCTTAAAAGGATGCAAACTCTGTGAGCAACCTTGATAAAGGCACACATAACTATGTCTAATACTGTGTACTCTGAAGACAGATCATACTTACTGTGGGATTCACATGAGAGGATGCTAACAATGTCACAGCTAGTCTCCTCTCTAACCTTTGACCTTGTATTGAAGTTAAAGTGTGACCTCTTATCCTGAGGTGAATTTAGGTGCCTCCTGTGGGCATTAGCATGTTACCACTCAAACCAGTATGTTCTGTTAAGAAATATACTCATGCAAAAAATGCTACTCCTGCTTCCACAACCTTCATATAGTTGACTGACCTATTTGGAAATCCATACTGTCTTTACCACTGAAATTATGGGATGGCAATGTCCGGTCTTCTCACTCTTTGAAATCTGAATGGTTGTATTATGGTACCTAGTGACTTTTTGCACACTATTTGAAAGACAGGATCTGACATATACATTTTTTTGGAAGTGCTATTTTGACATACATAGGAATGTGTACTTTGGGAAGATACCTCAGCAGATCCATCTAATGCCTGCATGGATTGTTAATCTATGGCTCTCAGGTATGATGAAGAACACAGCGTGGATGACAAGGTCTTCTTAGACTGTTTCTGTAAGATCGCCGCCGGCATCAAGAACAACAGTAACGGCCATCAGCTGAAGGAACTGATTCTTCAGAAAGGCATTACCCAGAATGCCCTGGATTACATGAAGAAGCATATCCCCAGCGCCAAAAAGTAAGCAGTCGAATAAAATTGTTTTTTTGCCCTGTGACTTCCTTGTGTATCACAAACATAAACAGATTACATTGGGTGTGGGTTTGTTGGCAGTTGGAAAAAAATAAATAAAAAAAACAAAAGTAACCAAACCCAGTTACAGTTGGATTTTTAGGAGATAACGAAATTCTTGGTGTGTTTCTAGCCGCAGGATTGCTTTGCTGCTGGTATCTTTAACCACTGTCTCAACCTGTCTGCCCTCCAGCTTGGATGCTGACGTCTGGAAGAAGTTTCTCTCTCGCCCAGCCCTGCCCTTCATCCTGAGGCTGCTTCGAGGTTTGGCCACACAGCACCCCCCAACGCAGGTAGGTGTCATCACCCTGTCCCATAAGCTTCACAGCTATTGCCCCCAGGGGACTGCCGGTCAGGGGATTTGATCGTAGTTTACAGGGGTTTAGTTTTACAGTCTTACCCTCTGCTTTTTCAATGTCATCTACCACTAACCATCATTATATATTCTTAATTAATATTCTATAGCCGCACGCAGTACCAGCCAGGTGAAACACGGTAGCAAATCAATGTGCATAAATGTGTTGACATCTTTTAAGTGTGAAAATAACGTATTTAGATACAAACATGTTAGTCAAATGCATCACAACTGTGGTATGAGCTGGGTTATTGCATTATACATTATAAGCCGTGCATTAAATGTTTTTAAATGCACGCCACGGCACTGTGTGGATAGTTCTTTGCCTCCACAGCCGCTTGATTTAAAAACGTATAAACATATAATTAAACGTGTAAACCAATGTTTCCCAACCCCGTCCTCGGACAGATTTTTTTGGAGCAAAAATGTGGACTGTCTATGTGTCCCTGAGGACTGGGTTGGGGACCATTGATGGTAACATACCGCCGATGGGTTAGCTTTGGCTTATCATTTTATTGAGCAGCGTGTAAGAGAGTGGGTGACGCGGGGTGAACCTGGCCTAACGCTCCCTCTCCGCCTCCCAGGTACTGATCGGCATGGACTCCATCAGCAACCTGCACAAGCTGGAGCAGGTGTCCAGCGACGAGGGCATCGGCACGCTGGCCGAGAACCTGCTGGAAGCTCTGCGCGAGCACGCCGACGTCAACCTGAAGATCGACGCGGCGCGGCGGGAGACGCGGGCCGAGAAGAAGCGCATGGCCATGGCCATGAGGCAGAAGGCACTGGGAACGCTGGGAATGACCGTGCGTGTCTGATCGGACCCGTGTTCACACGCGGGGAAATGCCCGCTCATATTCTGTGACTGTCATGACCTGAAAAGACATTTAAACTCTAATTAAAAATGGGTAAATTTATACAGTAGTTATTTAAAGGTGTCACGTTTCACCGCTAGTTGATACTTTGATTGGTGGGGTTCTCTGCAGGCTAGTGAACACATCCCATAATCGCTCTGGAAATCTGAATGTTATGCTGTAGTTACAGTGGTGTGTTTCGTATGAGGTAACCTTGGTATTCTGGTTTCTTCCCATAGCCCGACGTGCAGTTCAGTGACAACACTCTATTGATGCTAAATTGGCCTTAAAGTGCAAGAGTTGTGTTGGAGTGTCCCGTTTCGGGTATTTGGTGCCTGGCGCCTTGGAACAGGCTTGGAGCAGGTTAATAATAAAGATGGGATTGTAGGAGGTTTATGGCAGTACATGATGTTGTTCCAGACCAACGAGAAGGGCCAGGTGGTGACAAAGACGTCACTGCTCAAGCAGATGGAAGAGCTGATTGAGGAACCTGGACTGACCTGTTGTATCTGCCGGGAAGGCTACAAGTTCCAGGCAGGCTCCTCCCCCTTCACAATGCTGATGATCAGTGCCTTTAATCTTCTATGGAATCTTCTATGTTCATTAGTGCAGTGTTTCTCAGGCCGGTCCTTGGGGACCCCCAGACAGTCCACGTTTTATTAGGAGTTGGGCAGGAGCACAAACATGGACCCTCTGGGGGGGTCTCCTCGGACCGGGTTCAGAAACACCCCTTTAGTAATCGTGTGTGCTTGCTCTCTCCGTAGCCCACAAAGGTTCTTGGAATTTACACGTTTACGAAGCGCGTGGCCCTGGAGGAGTTTGAGAATAAGCCCCGGAAACAGCAAGGCTACAGCACGGTGTCACACTTCAACATCGTCCACTACGACTGCCACCTCGCCGCTGTCCGGTGCGTCTCTCAGGCGGCTCGCGGAAGACGTGGACACATGGACGAATCCTCGCTTATCATGATATCTTTCCCCTCCCCATCGTTTCTCTAGACTTGCACGTGGGCGTGAGGAGTGGGAGAGCGCCGCCCTGCAGAACGCCAACACCAAGTGCAACGGCTTGCTGCCAGTGTGGGGGCCGCACGTGCCGGAGTCCGCGTTCGCCACCTGTCTGGCCAGGTGCGTGTGTTTGCGAGTAGCATAGCGGTACTGGAAAATGCTGAGCCATAGGGCTGGGAGAAATGAGATTAATAGGTGGGATTATTTTTGCACTGGCCAATACCTGAAGGAAGCCAATGAAGTAACCAATAGGAAGTGGATTGGACCAGTGATTGACAGTATACAAAAATCCCACCCACTCGATGAGGCCTCAAAGTTTCAAATCATCTGTAACCCAAATGATCAAAGTATTCTGCAAATGGGTGAAGTCCTACTGCTACTGCTGTTCTGACGGCTCACGATTTCTTGGCAGGCATAATACATACCTGCAGGAGTGCACGGGCCAACGGGAACCCACCTACCAGCTAAACGTCCATGACACCAAGCTTCTGTTCCTGCGATTCGCCACGGAGCAGTCTTTCAGCGTGGACACGGGGGGCGGCGGGCGCGAGAGTAACATCCACCTCATCCCTTACATCATCCACACTGTGCTCTACGTGCTCAACACGTGCGTGTCCTATCCGCTCTCTGACCCGCGTGTACTACCGTTACTGACCACGGGGGCCCTGGCCTTCGCGTGTCGCTCATGCGCTCTGTGCGTACCTGCCCTCAGGGACAGGCCTCTAGATACCATCATGTAGTGTGCCGTTTTTAACCTCGAGGGGCCGTCGGTAAGCTTGGGGCTAGGCCGAATGCGGGGGATCACAGATCCACTGCACAGCCTTACGAAGATGAGCGCTGACACTGAAGCCAGACAGCAGCGTGTCAGTAAGGGGCCGAAGCTCAATGTCTCTGCTGCATAAACGTGAGCCTGACTTGCGTCGACCCCTGCCGCCATGCAGCACCAGGGCCACCTCCCGGGAGGAGAAGAACCTGCAGAGCTTCCTGGAGCAGCCGAGCGAGAAGTGGTTGGAGAGCGCGTATGAGGTGGACGGACCGCACTACTACACGGTGCTGGCCATGCACATCCTGCCACCCGAGCGCTGGCGGACCACGCGCCTGGACTTCCTGCGTCGCCTGCTGGTCACCGCACATGCCCGCAAAGTCTCCCCAGGGGGCACCAACAAGTAGGAGCTCATAGATTCCCATACGTAGCCGTACGAGTAGCCGAAAGTTTCCCCACGGGGATCAATAAAGTGTCATTATTATTTATTATTATTATTATTATTATTATTATTATTATTATTGAACATTCATTTTCTGTAGCTAGCCAGAATCGTCTAAGGGGATTAAGGACACCTCCCCTTCAGTTACTGGGCCGTGTCCTTAAATGCCATGCAGTATAATGCCTGCGAAGCTGCTGCTTGCCGTATGGCTCATCATAGTCAAGGTTGTTATGAGCATAAAACACTCCTGTGGTTTACCGTGCAGAGGATGTTAGGCGGGAGCTGATCGAAGGTAATGTGCCTCTGGCCAGAAGAGGTGAACCGAAGAAATGTTTTACAGCGATGGCTGTTCCTTGACATTATAATTCAGTTTGGCATGTTCATAATTGCATTTGTCAAAGAGAAAGTTAGATGCAGGTAGTAACTGACTCATTAAAACGCAATTGTTGTTATTCAGACATGACCCTACAGGAATTCAAAAAGAGCATTAAATGTTTTAAGAATACGGTTTTAACTGTCCAGTGTGTCGCATACTGCGTGTGGCAATAGAAGTCCATCCAGTGCTAGGCAGTGATGTACTGTGCTATGCTGGGCAGTGCTAGACAGTGCTGTGCTGGGCAGGGCTGTGCAGTACTGGGCATGGTTGTGCAGTGCTGGACGGTGCAGTGCTGGACGGTGCAGTGCTGGACGGTGCAGTGCTGGCAGTGCTCCTGGGTGTAACCTGATGGATTCTTTCTTGCTGTTTGATTTTCAGACTCTCAGACAAAACCGTGAAGGAGTATGCAGTATACCGCTCCCCGCTTCTCTTCTGGGGCCTGGTGGATCTCATCTATGACATGTTCAGGGTAACTCCATATTTTGATTGACAGCCATAAATAGCCCCCAGTAAGGGGTGCCTAACCGGCGAGCTGGAAACTGCCTGGTCACCTTTGTAAAATTAAACTGATGGACCCTGTAGTAAATGGATCCTGCTTTATACCGTTAATGAACTAAACAGGATCTCTTGTGGTTCACTTACAGGGTTGACCACGATCATCAGTGAGTTTTGTTATGTAGAATTTTCAGTCCTGGGCTCTGACACTGAATGTATGAGACGTGAGAATGGAGTGACATGCAGTGTGGAAGGCGTAAAATATTGCAGTAGATTTGCCGTTGATCAGTTTTCTCTTCATCGCCCCATCAATTACAAAAGATCATTCTGACTGGCAAGTTGAAAGCTTATAATCTTTCCCAGAGCCTTTTCTCAGAAACATTCTCAGCCTGAAACAGAGCCGCCGTGTGTGGCAGTTTGACCGGGCAATCGCTTCACTGGTCCTTGCCGAGTCACGCTTAAGTAGTCTTGGACCGAACACCTGATTCTCTCGCCCTCTACAGAAAGTTCCCACCTGCAACACGGAGGGAGGCTGGTCCTTCTCCCTGGCTGAGTACGTGCGGCATAACGACATGCCCATCTACGAGGCGTCCGAGCGCGTCTTGCGGGCTTTCCAGGATGAGCTCATGCCCGCTGAATCCATCTCGGAGTTCTTCGACATCGTAGGTGAGTCCGCTGTGGCGGCGCTGTCCCTCTCGTGGGGTGGGGGTGGGGCCGGGGCCGCCAAAGCATTTTCAGCATGCAAGGAAACCGCCCTACTATGCTGAAACACTTGCCTTAGGTTTATAGGAATTAACTGCTTTGCAGTTTGTGTGTATTTTTATGTATTTTGGCAGCGAAAGCCATCTTTTGTGGTTGGCTCTGTCATCGTGTGTCTTAACCACTTAATGCTTTGCTCTCGGGGTGTTTTGATTCTAGCACCATTGTGTTCTGAGATGAAAGGCGAGAGTCCTGCACAAGTTGGGGCATAGCTTGTTTGCCTATACAAAAATGACTGCCAAACCAAGATATTTAATAAAATTGTATTTCTGCACAATATTTGTATAACCCCAGTAAGCTGTAGATTTATTAGTATGTTTATTACATTTTTAAGCATTTCCTTCCTGCGTAACCTGCCAGAATGAGAAGCAGTCTGTATGCTCTCCACATTCATACTGTGACCAGTCTCCTGGCTTTTTGTTTCCCCAGGACTTTTGTCTGACATCCCAGCCCCTGAGGGCTTTTTGCAGGATCTGTTGAACTCTGTGCCCTGATGGGGTTTAGCACTGGACTTCAGATGGCTTCAATCCACACCCGGTGTCCCTTATGGAGACAAAACGGTCGCTGTTTACAGGGACTCCGTGGAACGGCTTCTTCCCAGGACATCTCAACAGGAGGCGAAGAGCTTCCCAACTTGTTCGCACAGACACACAGAAATGAACAGACACAGTAAAACACACAGACGGCACATCTGGCCCCCATTTCGGCTTTGAGCAGCTTTCAATATGCTATTCTTTAAACAACTCTGACCAGAAAAGTCTATGTGTAGCCTGACAAGTTTATGCATCCTATTTACTAAAAGGGTTTCTGTAATATAAAATGCCTGTGTCATTACACACAACATATCTGGGTGCAGAATCTGAGTAATTTTAAGTATTTTCAAGCTAAAATGAAGAAAATTACTTGTTTAATTTTGGTTGTGGTTTTTGTTAAAAACAATTAGCAAATTCACAGGAAGCTAGTGTGAGCTTCACAGGATTAACCAATCTTTTTTTATGTAGGTAACTCATCTCCCCCTTTCCCAGCATTTTGCAGTTATGTCACTGGACCTCATTCTAATTTATGAGAGTTGTTGGCTTTTTAAGATCAAACAGATGTTAGGTCTCTTTTTATAATCAAATTAAACAGAGAAAAATTTCATCCCTGTTGTGAAACCCTGAGTCAAGCCAGGATACCACTCCAGTACGTTTTCATTATGCTGATAGCTTTCCAGATGGAAAGTCGTCTTATCCTCTTTAGGGAAAAATTGGGTACATTTGGGGTTATAGTCTTTTGATTCAGTTTAGTTCTGATTTCTTGTGGGTCCACAACTACACTGGCTTCGTGTTGAGGTTTTTTTTTTTTTTTTGTCATTCACAAGATAAAATAAGAATATCCTGCAGATATCATCTCTGTCAACCCCTTGAGCTGTTTTTGTTTCTGGTAAGCACAGTGCCGCTGAGTGCAGACTCGGTGATCAAGAAACTTGCTAATATATCGACGCCTGCAGAGGGCGCCATTGTACTCAGAGCAGAATGCATGGTGTGGAGTTTGTTTCGATCCAGTTTAGTGTTTCTTTGCCTATTCCCGTTGCTACAATGTTCAACTGTCGCTGAATGTTTGCTTTTTGGTTTAGCAGAAGATTAATAAAGCTGTAATAATTCTACGTCTGAATTTTTTTAATCTGGCGACGCTTTTAATCTATTTCGGTGGTTTGACAACGAATGAAATTAACTGTGTGGCTCAAAATTATCACTTAAAAGTAGATTATTCCAAGTCTATGTACGTGTAGGCCTATTCGTTTAGTTTGTTTTGTATCTGTATTTAAAATGACACTTTAAGTTGAAATCCAAATTATTTTGTTCATTGTTTTAATTAGACGCAGGCTGAAGTCTTTCGTACGAAATGCCTAACAGTAACCCTACGTGACCTTGGAAAAAAAATGCCAATGACATCCAAGACCTTGCTTGTTACATTTGTTCGGCGCGCGGTTACTGTAACTTTACACCGGAGTAACGAATCCGGTTTGGGCCTCATTGGTGCCAGTTTTGTGGGCTGGACATGCCGTGGGCTGCAGGTTGCGATTGGCAATATTGGGTTGCCCAATCGGACTGCTTTAGGCTCCTCACCATTACATTTGCCGTGCCATAATGTATTATTTGTCAGGGTCACTATTCTTTCGTTTAGACCAACACCCCCTAATGCTCATAACGCAGCTGTTTTTTTTTAATTAAAAATATCTCCCCAACTCAGGTATTTCCGCAAGATTTTTTTTTCCATTTTAGAGATGTTTTATATAACGTTAATTAATAAAATTGCGTTGATTTTCCAGCTTCCAGAATATTCAGTTAAAGATGTTATCCCTGCTGGAAAGGGGGCCAGTTTTTTCCATTTATGTTGACTGGTTACTGGTTTAGTAACCGATATGGGTTACATATAGCCTACGAATATGATCTATACTAGTAGGTAGGCGACGTCGGTACCTACAAATCGATACGGAGGGCTAAGAACCAGGATCTTTTTGACTGACACGTCTGGATTACAGGAGTTCGCTGTCCCACGTTGTTACGTGGAGGCTTTCATCAGCGTTTTGCTCCGACTGGCGTCATCAGTGCAGTTAAGGACAAGCCAGTGCAGCGCCGACTGCGATGCCTCCAGAGCTACCGAGAGAGGTCCGCTTGCAATTGTTAATAGGTTACAAGCACATTAATATTAACGAACGGAATGTTCGCGCACATAATTGCGCCCGATTGCATGTAAGCTAAGGCGAAAAAAGAAAAGGCAGGCGGGTATTCGGGATTGCAGTTGCTTCGGCAGAGGTTACGGACTCGGTAGCATGTAACACGACCCCAGAAGCAGCGCTGAGGGGCAGATCCTGGATGCAGCGCAGGGAGCTTCACCGTGGGACAGAGAGCTGCGGAGCCCGGAGCGATCAATGGAGAGAACGAACAGCATCAGCAGCCGCCGGCGAAAAGAAGACCTAAAACGCCGCTAATATATTCCCCATCGATACATTTAACTGGAAGGTACGGGTGCTACGGCTGCGCATCAGCTTTCAAGCCCTTTGTCGTCGGAGAATTAGGGCGATCCCCTTTTACGAAAGCTTTTTTTAAACTAGGTGATAAAAGTTTTCTTTGTTGAAAAAGAGAAGTGACAGTAATGTTTCAGCGCCGGCGCCCGCATTGATACCATCAGTTCAAGGATTTGCATCCTAGAAAACTCCGCGCAGGACTGACGCGTTTTGGTTCGGTGGGTGGGTAGCTGGGGGAGGGGATGGAGGTTGGATTGGGGGCATCGTGAATACAGTGAGCGCTCGCCCATTTAGCTACTTACTATGTTTTTTATTTACAGCGAAATCGGCCGATTAATTTCGCTTACGGAAAAATGAACTCTCTACTTTTTTCTGAGTTGTCTGGTATCGTTACGGTCCCGGCTGGGGGAGCCTCTATTCCTTCTGGGGCCACCGGCACTGGGACTGCGGTGACTGCTGCTCTGCGGAACGACTTGGGCTCCAACATCCATGTTTTGAAGACCTTGAACCTGCGGTTCCGCTGCTTTCTGGCCAAGGTGCATGAGCTGGAGCGCAGGAACAAACTGCTGGAGAATCAGCTGGTGCAAGCTGCGGAGCAGAGCCGCTACCGATCGCTTTATACACGCGACCAGGCGGTGCAGACGGACTGCTTTCATCTTGAACAGCCAGTACCGGGGCCTCACCTTCAATCACGGCTACCCGGCACCATCTGGAGTTTCACTCACGTTAGGAAATACGGGGAGAGATTCGAGACGCTCCATGGTCCCGGCGTCTCCTGGACGCACCCGGACGGTGTCGGGGTTCAGATCGACACTATCACCCCTGAATTAAGGGCGCTGTACAACGTGCTGGCGAAAGTAAAACGGGAACGAGACGAGTACAGGAAGAAGTAAGTGCTCGTTTGTAATTTCTCTAGACATCACAGCTGGAGTGCGTTTTTATTAAAAAGCAAAACATCCTTTGCGGCTGAAAGTCCCGTGTTATTTTGTTTGCATTTTCCATTGTCACTGTATTTAAAATTATTTTCCCCACGCACATGAACCATGCCTGATTTTAATAAACCGATTACCGAAAAAAGGTAAACCTTATATGCTTTGACATAAAAGCTGGTTTGTGGTTAAATGCTGTAATCTTTCATTCCTGTTGACCCACCCACGATCGACAGAATCATGTTACTGTCATACATTTAATTAGGCTACGTTATTTGAATCTACCAGTCTCTACAGAGTTATTATTCACTTAATGAAATACAAAGACAGATACACATTTTTAAACAGTACAAATCCTGATAAACTGCTTTGTAAGCAATGCAAATCCCAAAATTAAAAGTCTGGAGTGAGTGGTAGAGTCAGAATTCACTTTATTGGCCAGGAACAACTAGTACAATTATTTTCAGGGCTGTTCTAAAATGAATTAATAACAGGAAACTTATTTAGGTAGTTCATGGATGCAACGCAAAACGACAGAGAATTGATTAACAAACCAGATATTTGCACATAATTGTGAAAGCTTGGAAAATACACATGGACGAATAACAAATATTAAAAACGGTATAAGCTCTAGTCCACTTGTTCCTCTCAGTATTGAGACAAACTCAGTAATAATGTAGCGATAGGTATAGTCGTAATCAATACAATTAACAAATTCATTTTAACCTAATATAAAGTAGTGACTTTGATATCAACAACTATGTGATTTTGTAGGAGAGACATGTTGGCAACCTATTTTTATATAAAACCTATTTTAAAACACCCCTGGAATGGGGCAGGACTTGTCAGCCTACTGATATGCAGTATAGGTTATGAAACCGGTGTCCTGAGTCGTAGAAGCCATAGTAGTTGGCTTGGTTCTAGTGGTTTAAGTTAGCAGTAGGACTAAATTAAGTTTGAGAAATGACCGCATGTGGGATGACCACATGCCATCAGACACTCCCTGATTTAAACCATCTACTTGATTGGTTTATTATCAGTTAAACCATAGTTCCACTTTCTTCCATTACTAATTGAAGAACATTTATGTTTATTCTGCTGCTAACGAATTCCAGATTGGAGCCTATCCCATCCCCTGATAATTAGGTAAATTACCTCATGCGTTTCAATTCTGGAGCTGAGAACTTCAGTGCAGAGTGAGAATGCTGAACTGGTTCATCTGTCCCCATATTCAAACCGCCTGTCCTAGTCGGTGCCACCTAGAGGCTGCCTAGAGTATGCATACGTCTGGCATATGATACAGAGTAGAGTATGCAAACTCACACCCAACAGATGTGGGACTGACATCCCAGTCCTGGGGCCGTGAAGCAACATTGATACCGACTGAGCCACCCTGCCAGCCGTGAAATTGATATAGACAACCTTTAGTTAATTAAACTCGATTGGCAGTTTAGTGGTTAACTTACCTGAATACTTCCCATGTCCAGGGATCAGAACCAAAGTGTGAATGTGCAGGTCTTTCTGCTTTCACCAGACGATGAGTGACAGCTCCTGTTTACATGCCCCACCTTTTCTCATACATATTTCTTGAAATATCACAATATTTTACATTTTTAAATGTTTGACCACCATTCAGTAAAGCAACAAAAATGTTAAAAGTTACTGGATGCACGGGATTTAGGTGCTGAAAGGTTTGCCATTACTTTTTGGATTTTGAAGTACAGCGATCCTCCGGTATATCGCGGATTTTTACCTATCGCTCTTAAAGCGTTTGGGAGGGGTTTTTTAAGGCTTAAACTATATTTGAAAAAAAAAAATATTTATTTATATGCTCGTTCCACATCGCGGATTTTCACCTATCCTGGATTGTGGAACGTAATTTACGCGATAGGCGGGGGATCACTGCATATAGGGTTTTATACCTTTTAAGTTGTTTTTGTCATAGGTAGTAGTCGTTTGCTTGCTGTATTATGGCCAAGTAATGTCTTTGAGTTATAGTAAATACAGAAATGCTTCCCATGGGAACTCTTTGCAGGTCTTTATCACCTTTTACTCATTTCTGCAGACCCGGTGAATGGTGTCCCTACTGTAATTCACGCTCTTTATGCTTTAAGGTAGTTCAGCTGAAAAAATGCAGAATAGCCAGGAAATCAAACATTTCTTCTGCAACTCTCTTTTTCAGCTTTGCAGTAGACTACAGATGTATAGATTTGCACCCGAAACCCGCAGTTTGCTCTGCTTTCAAATCTGTTGTTCTAAAGCTCTGAAGCGCACAATACAGGAAATAACAGGAAGAATCATGGGAGGAGAATTCAAGCTTGAAGAATATCTTATTATAAAAAACACTGGAGAAAAGAGGACCGGGAATTTCAGCAGTCTAGCAAAGAATAATGATCCAAATCTTATTTGGTAATGGGAAGTTGCTTGAAAACTATGCATATTTTTTATTTGTATCGTACATCAAAACAGATCAGTCTTCCAGCAGAGCTCAGTCAAAAGAACTGTTTTTTATTTTACAAAACAATAAATCCTTCAAGATGCATGCGTATCAGCTGCCTTATATTGCCAATACATCCGTTGTCAAGTAAGTTTGAGGGAGAAAAATGCCGGTTTGGCTCTTTTCACAATGCAGTGTCTGTATAGCACATAATTAAACCAGCGTGAGCAAAATCATTACAGTCTGGGAGGATTCCTGTTATTAGGCCAATATATGACAGTGTTCTCTAAACCTTAAAGGCATCTTACTATTTCTGACAGTCTGTCTGGCTACTGAATGCACAGTTGTTCATTTCCTACTGTGTGGAAAAGATGGTGTTGAATACAATATCCTTTCCAGGCCAGACTGGTTTATTCAATGCACATCAAACCAATGGCCTCTGTGCAAAACGGCACAAATGCCGCATTTCCTGCCTGCCTCATGCATTCTGCACATCACTGCTTGCAGGCCCTGGCTGAATGTATGGGACAGTGTCCTTGCTGCCAGTTAGCTCGTGCATGATGGTTTTCCTGAGGTCACTGTTTATCCTGGTGCTTCGAAACCCTCCGAGGGATATGCAAAGCGGGGCTTGCTGGGGATGGTGCCACTGTTACACGTCTTTGTGTCTTTTCACGGTAGCCTGAGTATCGATCGTCCTTAGTGCAGTAAATGGACCTGAACTTGAATGCTTCAGGTCTGTCTTGGAAGACCTTCTATTCCAGTCTCAGCCTATAATGTTTCATTGAGATATTCGGCCGTGAGGTTGTGTTAGCGAAGCGCTTCAGGGTAGTTATGCGTTTACGCTAATGTGATGTTTAAATAATGAACCTGGTGCATTGGCAGGCTAATTATCATTGTGTAGTTGCTTCTCATCTGGTGAGATCGCTGCACTGTTGGGTTAGTAAAGCTTTCTGTTTGGCACATTGGGAATAGGGCTGGGTTGTTTGTCGGGTTGGTAAAGGACACTTTTTCGCTGCTCACAGAAATACAGAAACCCCAGAAGCAAATACTTTGCTGCCAGATCTCATAACCTTCACCTGGTCTTCATGCATGTCAGAATGAGGCCTATTAGGTTTATTTGAACATTTGCCCAGACTACATGAATAAATTTTAGGATGACATTATGTGTTGTATAAAAAGATAACACAGCTTGGTGAATCAGACATCTGTAGTCGACCAATTCCTGTACAATTGTGAAAATTAAGTCATTACAAAGAGCAGCTGGCCGCAGTTGACTGACGCACTCAGTCACATAAAAGCTTTGAATAAATTTTGTTGGTTCTGCTAGCTAGGCTACGCACAGTGTACATCTTCAAAAAAATGTTGCTCATCCGTTTCATCCATTTGGCTGTTAGCTACACTTTGCTTTCCTGAGCTGCTTTTAGCCTCAACCGTACAGCAAAGTGAGCTTGACGTGGAGCAGTTCTGTCCCCCACCAGTGGCATCACAGTCACAGCTTCCCGGGCAAAAGCGAAGACGGTGGTGAATGTTCTTCTCTGTGTGCTCACAGGAAGTTATGCCGAACTAGAGACTGGGTGTCACATTTAGCCTGTTTGAGAGAGATGTCTGTAAGTGTGTAAAAGTCAGCTTCATGTGTAAATATGTCTGTAGGGAGACATCCTACCTGCTTCCCATGAAATATATTTGACCAACCGCTTTGGTTCAACTTGAATGGCCTGACTGGGGCCAAAACAAAGACAATTAAAAAGGTTTGTACACCACTAGGTTTTGGCTTCCATGAATTGTCTCACTTGTGTCTTGGACTTACCTCATTTTCTCAAGTCTCCAGTTTCCATGCTGCCTACTAAAACAGACATTTTTACCAGATTTGTGAAATGTAAGGAAGGACACCCTTTTACCCATTTCCCCCAGTATACTAATCCCCTCTTATATTTCCTGTTCCCATGTCATCGCAAGCCGCGTGATATTGTGCAGGAAATGACCAGAGTCCTATGGCCAGCCAGTATGCGTCCAGAAGGAGCTCAGTCAGCATCAGTCAGCTGGGATACCACAGCTGTATAAAATCTTACCATTTATGGCAGAACTCCCGGCCACAGTCAGCGGGATGGAATTGGTCATATTTGGGTCATGGAGTGAAGCCCAGGATGAGGGCTTGGGATGTTGAACTTAACTGATAACGAGACTCTATGTAAACCAGTTATTTGCATTTCTAAGCCTCAGCTTTCCATTGAAATAAAAACCTGGAACTTCACATCTGATCTTTCATAACTGAGATGGCTGCTCAGACTTGTAAGAGATGGAGCCGCTGATATGGAACTTGTGAGGTTGCAGTCGCCCACCTTTTAGCCACAACACACTGATTGTGCTTTTCGAGCAGTTTTCTCTACTAATAGGTGACACAAAGTCCTCAACATAAGTCACTGTACAGCAGGAAAATGCCACGGAACCTTCCATGACCAGATGGATGAAATGAAAGCTCCAGTGTCAGGGGAGATGGAGTCTGGATGTGAAAATGACACCCGTGAAAAGCTCCGAGCCCTAAAGCCTGCAGTATATAATGGTTTAAATCTGAGTTCTGTCTTTCACCCGCAGAGGCCACAGGAAAATGTGTCAGGGAAGCTCTGCCAGGACTTTCCATAGAAAGGTTAGCAGAAATGATGAGGGCAGGTTCTGGAGACAGTCTGTTTTGGGTGCGGCACATCAGCCGACCCTTTTTTGCATGGAAGAAGTGGCGATATTTTACAATATATTTGTTATTGATCAAATTTTCCGATGCAGAAATGTGGAGACATAAGCAAAAAAAAAAATGTGTTCATTAATTGTAACTGAAGTACAAAAATATTTCCATCTGCTCAATTTTTGCTCTGCTAATTATATCTCTATCCCCACTTTTCTGAGGTCACCCAATCAGCAAGCTAATATAGTATCCCAATATAGTATCCTCCCCAGTGTTTGTACAAAAAGTACCTAGTTTGGAGTAGGTACTAAAAAGGTTTCCAGAACTGTTTTGAAGGAAATACAATTGGACCAAGTTCTTGTGATGTGAACAGAAGTTCCCGGGTCTGAAAAAAGGTTCACGTTCCTGAAAATAGTTCCTCTGGTATGAATGCACCTTATGTGGAGCTCAGTCCTCCCCAACCCCCAGTGTCTCGTCATGAACTTCTCAGGCCTCGTATGCAGACAGCTCTGCGCAGTGCAGTGGCTGTTCACACGCACAGCAGATGCAGATTAACGGCACCGGCTGCTTTGATGCAAATGTGTGTCATGTTGTGCTGTGTTGGAAATATAAAATATAAATTGCTGCTGTGTTCCACATATATACTAGACAAACATTATTCATCTTACCCAGGAAAAATATTTTATTATTCAGGTGATAACAGTCTACAAACCAGGCAATAATACTTTTCATTATGTCAGCACTCTCTGTATATATGTGATCACACGAATACAACTCTTGGTTCAGATGTTAATTTTAACTAAATACTTTGAATATTAGGGCTCAGAAACAGAAGAAACGCTGTGTGTGATGTGTGTAAGCTTTGTGTGTGGCTTTATTCTGCAGTCGTTTGGCAGCAGGGAACGCGACGGGAAAACGTTAGCGGGAGGGATGGAGGCCTGCGGAAGACCAGCTAGCCGATGGAGGGATGACTGTATAGAGGCTGCTGTTTCTTAAGTGATGCCTGTAAAACTGGGCCTGAAGTTAGAAAGATAAAGCAGCTGGTTGCTGGTTTAGATCCCAGGAGAGTTCTGCTGTAATGCTGTGGAACAAGGCACACAATCTGATTTGTTCTAGTAAAATATCCGGTTCTATAAATGGTAAATAATTGTTGTTTGAGATTGAAATAAAAGTATCAGGTAAGCAGCTAACATAAATGTAATAATTTGTACATCTTGCTGGTGAATTATCTGGTCAGTGAGTTAAATGCCCTAGTGGTACGAGGCCTAGAGGAAACACTGAATGCGAAACCGTGTGTCTGTAAGCAGAATCGTCCTCGTTTAAATTGCTGTCCAGTGCTGCTTGCATGGGCCTGACATTGACCTGAGCATGACTTGCACTTTGTAGCTCTGTGTTAACGGCACGGACATGAAGTCAGATGCCTAGAGGAGCCAGGCTGAGACAGATAAAACGTCCATGACTTTTGCACCTGCCTGGTTTGTATGTGTCTATTGCATTAATGGCTGAACCTCTCCTACACTTTCTGCTGCATATCACGTGAGAGATGCGGCAAATGTCTGTCTCCCTAGTGAACCCTGTGTTTACAGTTTTGCAACGATGATCCGATCTACCTGTTAGATTCAGGTAGCATGATCTTGAATCATGCTTTACAATTGCCCAAGAATTATGTAATTATTATCCTTTTTTAATTTTTTTTTTTGTATACTGTGAAACACATGGTTTTTATTGGTGGATTGGATCTGGTTGAGTTACAGTCGCTCCACAGAGAGACATGTCTTGCAGATATGTTGAATTTTTGGTGCATTATTCTCAGGACTCAAGGACAGGACAGCCATGTTTAAGATGTCCACCATTGAATGAGTCCAAAATCCTACCATTGACCTAAAATTCCCTCTCAGATACCGATCCATATTTCAAAGGTGGCAGCAATACTTGTGTGTGTGTGTGTATTTGTGTGTGTGTGTGTATTTGTGGGTGTGTGTTTGTGTGATGTTGGCTGTGTTTGTGTGTGTGTGTGATGTTGGCTGTGTTTGTGTGTGTGTGTGTCTGTGTTTGTGTGATGTTGGCTGTGTTTGTGTGTGTGTGTGTGTCTGTGTTTGTGTGATGTTGGCTGTGTTTGTGTGTGTGTGT
>JAABNX020000119.1:2789082-2799574 GCA_015163995.2 Mormyrus lacerda | reverse complement strand
AAAAAAATATATATATATATATATATATATATATATATATATATATAGACACATATACACATAAATATGCACTATGGGGAACAATTCAGGACAGAGCCGCTGAAGAATCTAGCTTTGCCTAGCCTTTGTTTCCTCTCCAAGTGTATCCAGAATAATATATGAATGATGTGCACTGCAAATGCGACAAGGACTTGCGATGGCGAAGAGAACAAAAGACAACACAGAGCGCGTTTAAAGCTTAAGAATGTACGGGATTTATGCATCATGCAGTGCCTGCAGAGAACACAGAACACATTTAATGCAGGGAGTCGATCTGTTCCCATTTTGCCTGTGGAGAGCGTGTGAGTTATAAACCCGAAAAAGCCACGCGGTGTTATATGGGAGGTATGCGGCGTTCACCTTGGGATCGCAGCTGCTGCCGGGGCTTCACGTTTTAGCTGATCTGCAGAATCTTTTCTCCCTCAGCTTGATGACAGAGAGCTGGGTTCGTGCAGCCGTCCACCCCTGAACGGATGCCGTCTTGTCTGGGAGGGCAAACTGAAGGGCAAACAGGACAGCTTCTGAGTGTCTGAGCAAGACTGGCCTAAGGCACGAGCAAATTAAACAGCTGCTTGGAGCCCAGACAGAAGATGACAAATAGGCTAATCAAATTATGCAGTAACAATTTACTTGACGGGGCAGAAACACTTAGTAATACAATAGCACAAATCAGGAACAAATCACGAAAAAAATTTAGTCGCAGGTTGCAAGATGCATCATGATTCATTAATGATGAACAAACATGATATCAGTATTTAACTGGTGTTATTCCTGACTTGTTCCTTCAGTAGTTAACAAAGATTTACAGAATTAATAGACATAGTAACAAATAAAGTAACTGCATAAGAAAACATGCGTCACGATTCCTTAGTGTATTTTTTTTTCTACAGCAGTGGTAAAGAACAGCTGATGATTCCTTTATCTTCGTGCTCCAGAGCACCATGACCTACAGGAAGAAGGACCGCAAGGCCGTGTGGGAGGACGACAGCTCCGAGATGGACGGCGACCCCAGCACCTCTGAGGAGGAGGCCCCAGGATCGCTCAACATCACGGACGAGATGAAACGGATGCTCAACCAGCTGTGAGTGTCCCGTCTCGCTGGCAGTGTGACTCACTGTAGCCCCTTGCCTTGGAATTAGCTGATTTCCTGTTTCCCTCTGCGCATTTCCTGTGTGTGTGTGTGTGTGTGTACATCGTCGAATATGGCGGACCCTCTGGGTGTCCCGCAGGGAATCTCTTCCTCCGTTCTTCTCGTCTGCGTTGGCGTCTCTCAAACACAGAGTCCGTTCCTCATGTGACAGGAGGGAGACGTTCGACTTTGACGACGACTGCGACAGCCTGACGTGGGAGGAAAACGAGGAGACGCTCCTTCTGTGGGAGGACTTCGCTAACTACAACACCCCCGCGGCCGTGGCGGGCAGCACTGACTTCCAGGGGGACAGTCTGGAGCCTGTGAGTCTGCATGCTTCAGCTAAAACACCCGCCTACATATTAGCACCCGGACAATAGCATAGCGACATAGATCTTTTTATTAACAGACCTATCTACACTGGTAAACCTGTACAAATATTTTCATTACTAGACCTGTCTATACTGCCATACGCCTACAGATGTTGGAATTGGTAGGTGTATGTAAGATAGTATATCTATGTAGGTCTTCTCATTAGATCTGTCATATGTGCATAGATTTTCTTATATGGAAACCGGTCTATGATGGCATTTTTCTCATTGTTATTCTTGCGCACTGTGTGAAAAGATGTGAAAAGATCTTGTTGTATGCTTGGGGCATGTCTTTACATTAGTACACCTCTGCAACTTCAAACAAACATTGAAAGTGTCAACCATCTGTTAAAAATGCTGCACCACAGAGGGGAAAACATTTATGAAGCAAGAAGATTGATTTGAGAATGATTATCGAGAGAAAGCACAGGGACGATTTTGCTGAAGCGTGTGGTTTAAGCTTGGCGTGTCAGCAGTTTTCACTCGGACCCCCAGGACTCTCAGGATGGAAGCCTGAGGAACCTCATAGACGAGACAGAGTCGCTCTTCAAGAACAGAGAGCAGGAGTACCAGCAGACGATCGGGGAGATCGAGGTGAGGGCCTCATGTGTTTGGCGCCCTCTGTGTCACATTCCTCTTCCACATCTACATTCACGTTGCTGCTCTTCTGACATATAAATGGCTGTCATTAGTGGACAATGGTGTGTTTTTAAAGATGCAGAAAATTTTCCCTTTTGTTCAGGGATGTCACTGGCCTCCCCTCTTACTCTTGCTGTCTCTGTTTTCCCCCCAAGATGGAGCTGGCGACGGCTAAGAACGACATGAACCGGCACCTGCATGAGTACATGGAGATGTGCAGCATGAAGCGTGGCCTGGATGTACAGATGGAGACGTGCAAGCGACTGATTAAGTGCTCCGGAGGCACCGGCAGGTAGGATTCCACTAAGAGCATCCCAGACCAGCTCCACAAGGATAACATGTGATATAACATGCGACATATCATGCGATGACTGGGTACATTTTAAGACGACTGGAACAAATCACAAAAAAAAAAGAAATGAACGATAAGGGTTCTACTTTGACAGCGATCAGTGAATCTTAGACGCACACGTGGCTGACGTGTTTGTTTCTGTCTGTCTTTGTTGCCCATAGAAATTCCCCATCTGTCAGTTCAGCGGCCAGCAGCGACTCAGGGAACATGGATGAGATCCAGGACGACCTGGAAAAGGACAGAGAAGGAGAAGGTCTCGTCAGCTGATGAAGACTATGGCCTCTGTCGTCTGCCCAGCTGACCCCTACAGACTAAAGGGAAACGATCAGAGGAGTGGGGAATGCATATACACGCACACACACACACACACACACACACACGCACACACACACACACACGCAAAAGCTGTGCTCCTCTCTCATCAGTGGGACCCTCACATTGGGGGCTGACTCCCACACCGTGAGTATTGGTGCTTAATGTCTCCCTCTCCCCCCGTGTGGGTAATGGGCGGCTCTTCCTCGACTTCCTGAGCATAAAACTACACGGACACAGCATCTGTTATGTGTTATCTGTGCCCCCCCTCTCCCCCCCTGTGCCGTCACTGCCGGGTGCCCACTTCCTGCTGCTTCCGTGCCTGCAATCCCATGAGCCTCCGGGGCACCGCTCACAGACCTCCCCCCCCCCCTTCCTGGAGATAGTCCGGAGATGACCTTGGCCGTTTGAGACGCCTTTGGGAACCACAGATAAGCCCCCCAGGAAGGACAGATGTCGGCAGCTGGAGAGGTGATTAGGGATGCGATAAGGAGGAACACGGCTATCCAAAACGTCCCGGGATGCCGCTTTTCACGACGGACAGACCTATTGCCATCGGAGAGTTTGTACCTCACGCCTGCCAACGTTAGCCAGAGTTCAGACCTGTCGGAAAGGGCCCAGCTGCCTAGAGTCATATAGGAGATTAGGGGGAGATTACAGGAGGTGACTGAGAGTATTCTGACACACACAAGGAGCCTGGAAGTGCCCCCCTGCCCAGCCTAAGAGCACCCGGAGCGCTAAATCCAGCCGTGGGAGGCACACTGGGACCAGTGGGAACCAGCGGTGCCTCAGGTGATTATGCGGCCTTGCTGAAGTGCTTGTAACACTGTGTTTCACATACTATGCAATAAGCCTATTTTGGACTAAACCTTAATTACTATTATTTGCCTTATTATGTTGCCGGGCAGGAAACATGCTGCTGTAAATAAGATTTGGTTTCATTCATTTTTTTTGATCAGAGGTGCACAATGTTTACTTATTTAGGTAAAACAGAACAAAAATGGGAGCAAAGTCCACAGGAATATTTAACAGCGATGTATTTATTTCCCAGTATAAAACCACGTGCCTACTGATGTGTTGTGTACAGAGTCTGATTTGATTGCCTTATTCCATGTTTTCAGTTATGTTAATTGTACATAGTTTTAAATACAGAATGTTGTGGAACTGAAAATGGTCAGCTGAGTTTTAATATTTTTAATAGGCACTCTTTAAAGAGTTAATTTAGTTAAAATTAATTTAAATTAGTACCGTCATGGACCACATGATTTATATGTACAGTACCCAAGGTGTGACAGAATCTTTCTGCTCATGTTAGACTTCATAAAATGTGTCACACAAACCTGGGCAATATGTTGAATGTTTAAACTTCCCCAACAAATTGTCTTACACCGATATCCCATCTTTTCTTTGTTTTTGAAGATATTTGTAATTTGTGTTTTTATCCCTGACCAGTTTAAAATCACTAATAGTGATTTGTACTGCTGAGTAGATTGCTAATCCCTCATTGGCTCAGTCTGCTAATGATATTCTGAGCTCATTGGCTGAAAGCATGAGCTAATTAGTTTAACACGCTCGTGTGAAATTCATTATTCAAAGGTAACTTTTTCTTTGTATTTTCTTCTGTTGTATTGTTTTCCAAATTTTGAAATTCTATATTTTACATCCATTGTATAGTATAGTGTTTTTTTTTTTTATCAAATCATAACTGAAAGGTCTGTTATTATTCAAAACATATTTCAAACAGGCTTTTTGTTATTGTAATTGGTTTTACATTGACTAATCTTTCAATAGAATACAATAGTAGCCAAAAAAGGAAGGTGTATCAGACTGTATTTTTTTTATTTGCCGGATACAGCTTTGTGTAGGCTCCAATACCCACTGCAGTTTCGGTCAAACTTAATTACCCTCTGAATTTAATAAGGGCTGTGATATCTGCCACATGTGTACTGTACCATTTACTGCACAACACCATATATTCTGCAGTGGAGGGGTACTTAAAGACATTGATCAGTAACTTCAGCTGCTCCATGTAAAGACTTACTGGGGACCAGTGCCCTCAGCAATGGCATGAGAATGACCTATGTCATTGGCCTACTGTATCACTTCAGAGCTTCTGCAAAGTCACAGCAGTGGGAGCACCTCAGCAGGCTGCCTCATTGCTGCCCCCTGCAGGTCTGCTGTGCTTCTGCACATCTGTTTTAATTTAGCTGAGAGCAGTGTGTGGCTATTGGCCTGTACTACGAAGCGGGATTACTGGTTTATCAGGGTAATTTGTCAGATTTAAGGTACCACAGTTTAAATGGACTTCATATTCATTCACTTACATTTTGCCCAGACTACCTTAAATCCGTCACGTTACCCCGATAAGACAGTAACCCCGCTTCATAGTACAGGCCACTGATTTCTTTAGGCAGATGTCAGAGACTCGCGTGAAAATTGAAAATTATGTAGGTTGGGGGTATTTGGAAGATTCCAGAATAAGCAACTACGCGTGTTTGTGATTCTGTAGGGGGACCATGGATGATTTCTGAGATGTCATCTCTGGGACGCAGAGATTAGTTCTGCATGGGATTTAATCCTGTGCTCAAATTACTTGTCTCTACCCAAGTGTCACATTGATACTGTTAATTCTAGATTTGACATAGGCAAAATATTTTAAAAAATTATTTTATTGTAATATGCATTTAAAAGCATTTTAGATACAATAAGAACAATGAAGTACAATTTATAATTCTGATGATTCACGTGCCAAGAAACATTCATGAGGCACCTAGAAATCTAATATACAAAAACAATCGGGAAAAATCATTTGAATCCGTCCATTATAAAGTACAAAGTTCTTTGGATCCTCAAAACTGTTTTTTGCATTTTAGCCGCATTTCAGTTACATTAATTTGCATATATATAATTTATTTTATTTTTTAAGAACTTGAGTCCTGGTCATTACAGTATTTTATTCAATAATTTTTCAATGTCGAAACTCTCCCTGGAAATTATGCCCCCCATAACCAGCATTAATAACTATGATTAATTTTGAGCCAAGGATAGATGCATGTGAAATATGTTACTTAAATGTTTTTTTTTTCCTTCATGTTTTTCGGAACTGCAGTCAGATTCGTTTGGAATGAATAGCTGTGTATGCATGTTAGAAATGTACCAGTAGGGGGCGATAGAACAAAGCAAATTACTTACAGCGCTGAACCAAGAAGACATTCGCAAACGTCACCAGCTTCTGTTATCAGTGTAGCTTTTTTACTAGGCAACAAATACCTTTTTTTATAAGAATGGAAAGAAATTCAAAAATGTTTTAGTTTTAATGTAAAGAACCACAGAAGAAAAATCAAGAAAATTATATTTGTAACAGAGATTAAAAAAAACAACAACAAATGGGAACGGTATACCCTGTATGTACGCTTTTTTTCCTAGCTGGTTTTGTAAGACATTATGATAATTATCACAAATTGTTGCTTAATTTTATGAATCTATCTTCCTCCATACACACGTTTTTTTACACTGTACCTTCGGATCCCAGCGTGGGGCAGAGTGGCGTGCGGCCAGGCGCCGGCGCCGTGTCGGGCTCCCGGGGCATGGCCTCACCTACCGCTGTGCTCACATGCTGCTGTATCTCTGTCTCCCTCCGTCTGATGACCTCTGCTGTCAAAGCCCATAGTCTACAAAAGCCATGACTTATTCGCAGAGGCAACATAAAAGAAGCAAACTTCTAGGTCTTTTACTTCATAATGAAGTATCTATGCTACTTTCTGCTGGCTTAAATGTATTGTCTCATATACAGACTGATCTCTTGTACTTTTGGGTAGCATGAAAGAGGACCCTCTTTCCCAAAGGTCTCTTGTGTAGTTTTCTGTATACTGTATACCGTACTGGCCTTATCGTCGGGTTGTATGTCTGTGTCTCATTAGCCGAATGCTAGGTGTGCGCCATTCTGTACAGTGAGTGTAACCAAAGTTCTGGTTGGGGTCTTTGCCGCAATGCTGCCTGCCCTTACCGGCCCCTTGCCCCCCGCCACGGCGTCGGGGTGCACTGTTGATCGCTCCCAAGGCCCCCCGCAAACGAATTTTTATTGTACAGGGTGGTTTGGGGAAACTCATTAATATTCATAAGATAAGTTACCTGATTAACCGGTGAACGTGCGCCCATTGACATGTGCTACCTGTTTCTTTTTCAGGGTGGTCTGGGAAACTTATTAATATGCATTAGAGAAACTACCTGATTGGCAGGTGAACCCTGTCACAGACATTCATTGGCCAATCAGGTAGTGCTTTTGTGAATATTAATGAGTCTTCCAGACCCACCCTATGACATGAAAATATACCCCCTGCAGTCTCTGCATGTCATTCCAGTTCCTGGTTCCTGGTAATGTAGGGCAGGCCTGTCCCTCCATTTGCAGCGAGTGAATTGTTCCTATCCTGACAGCTGTGGTCAGGACCTCCCCATCTGGCCTGAGAGGTTTGCATAAGGCTTTGCAGAAACACATCAGCCTTGAGTAGACCCCCCTACAGGTGACAGAGTAAATGCCACAGTCCCCGTTACTGTCTAACCCTGGGTGCTGTAGCCAATTCTTTTTGTTTGTTAGTCTGCCGTAAGCCACCCCGTTCTTTCTCTAAATCCATTATTTACAAATGTGTTCTCTTTTAAACATAATATTATAACTGCATTTGCATTATTTGTTTTTTAATTTTTTAAGCATTTTACAATAACGTCTGTTTGCCTTATCTACAGTATACAGTTGGCATCAGTATCAAGTGACTGCAGCTGGTTTCCAATTTATTCATAGCCTTTGTGTAATACTAATAGTTTTGATAAAGCAATTAAGGAAGTGCATTAGTTACTTTGGCAAATTTATATTGTTTTCTTTGCAACAAAACTGAAAGGCATGTTTTGGATGATGGGTAAATATATATTAGATGTCTGGACAGTCATGTCCAGAACGTCATGAACTCAAAATGATTAACAAAGATCATATTGCTCTTGCGTTTTAGATACCTCACTTTGATTAACTTTGAATCTATTGATACGGCACAAACCCAACAAAACTACTGCCTAACTAAACTGAGTCTGAATATTGAATTGGATACCCTATACAATAAAAGAAGGATATTAATAAATTAAAGAAGCCAGTCTGTAGTTTGGTGAAATTCTGTAGTTTGTTTGTAAAGGGGTTTATGATTTCAGGGTTTGATTTCAATGTGGGTTTGAGAAAAAAAAAATAAATAAAAATATGATCAACTGTGAATTTCTGAATTCTGGGTTTTTTTTAAATGCATTGTTCTCAGTTTTATAAACCCTTTGCAGGTTTTAAAAAAAATAGTTGTCACACACTGGAAGTTACTCTAACACTGCGTACATGCCAGTCATATAAGATCCTGGGGGGGGGGGGGGGCGGCCAAAGAACTACAGGCCTCCGTGAAGGTCAGTATTCATGACTCCACAAGAGAGAGAGAAGAACGAGGTTCATGGGAGAGTAACGAAGGAGCCGCCCCTGCTGTCCAAGAGCAAAGTCCATGTAAGAACAACGGAATACTTGCGATCACACTCGAGTGCTATTGTGAAGGTGTGGCGACGCTGTGCTGCCTCTGGACCTGGAAGCCTAGACACTGAAAGACAAATTATTTGTCAATTGCACAGGTAGAAATACAGGTACATTGGAGTTATGTACCTGTTGGAGTTATGTACCTGCAATGCTGACCCCATCTTGCTCTCCATAGCTTGGAGGTTACAATGCTGAGTTAGCCAATGTGTGGCACCTCTGCCGCTGGGTGTTAAGGGCCTTGTTCTAGAGCCCACACGCATGTAACTTACTGAGGCCAGGGCTCAAACCAGCAATCTGCTGATCACAGGCACAGAGGTTTATCCCACTGAGCCACACGCTGCCCCCTATTGAATGAAACGTGAATTCTATACTTTATCATGCAATTAAGGTGAATATCTGGATATCTGAACTGAAGCTGAAGCATAAATTCATTATGCAGCAGGACTGTGATCCAAAACACATAAGCAAGTCTACGACTGAATGGCTCAAAAGAAAAGCAAAGTTGAATGAAGGGCCCAGTCAATGTCCTGTCCTGAACCCAACAGAGATGCTTTGGCAGGGCCTGAAACAGGAAACTCGTGCTGTAAGACCTACCAATGTCACCGTATTACAGCCAAACATACAGGAGCAATTACTTTTGGTTAAAGGGGTTCCTTGAGTAATCATTCAAATACTGTATTGTGTGTTCACTCAAGTTGCCTTTGTCTAATATTCAATTCTGTCTAAAGATTTGAAGCCATTCATCACTGGAAAATATGTAAAAGCTTTAAATGATAACTCTCACGCTGCAGATCATTACTCTCTGCGCGGAAGAGGAAAAAATATGCTGACATGCAGGAACGATCATGTTAAACTAAACTATCTGTACCATAAATATCCATAGATGGTTATTATGTAAATCGTTTGAGCGACTGTGTGTTGCATGCATAGATTAATTACCCAAGCTATTTCATGATTGTCATTCTGACACAGTTTTTCAGATAAATCACCACCTTTTATTTATTTATTTTATTTTCTCAGCAGGTGCGTGATCATCCCTCTCAAAAACCTGCAGAATCTTTTGTCCATGCAAACACACACACACACACACACACACATGCTGGATCTTTGCCCTACGGACTTACAAAAACAATAACCTGTTCCTCAGTTTGCTTCCTGCACACGGCCTGCACACTTAGTGAAATGATGTACTGCACCAATCTGCTTTGTATAAACCAGTGATGTGATGATGGCTTATAAACAGGCAGCCCTTTACATACAAGACAAACCCTTGTATTTGCATGTTTGCGTATGCATGGTGATTTGTTGACATTTCAAATCATGGTAGAGAAGTGTTGATCGCAGCAGCTAAGTGCTGCTCTGTGGCGTTTGACCTGGGACCACATCGGAAAATGAAAATCGTGCAGGAAATTGTATATAAATTAAATCAATCGAAGTCTCACACTATGAACTATGATTCCTTTAATTATGGATCATCCTGACCTTGATGATAAATTTCAATGAATTATGGTTACATGTGTGGAGTTTGGAGAGGGGCACCGTGCCCCCAATTGCCAGAGTCAAGCTTGCAATTAATTGGCAAGACTAACAGTGCACTTGTTCTGTGCTACGCCCTATAGGCAGAGAATATAACAGGTTCTGTGTCCATCACATACATGCAATAACGCATAAGGTATGTAGGACCAAGTGCCCCCCTCCCCCCCAACCAAGCACAGACATCAAACTCCACTTATGATTGTTAGGGTCCATTGTCAAAAATACATCTTCTGTTCGGATCTGGGCTTGACAATCAGTCCACACTTCTCAGAGCACAGCATTCCAGTGTGTGGACTACATACCACTCACTTCTCAGAGCACAGCATTCCAGTGTGTGGACTTCAAACCACTCATTTCTCAGAGCACCGCATTCCAGTGTGCGGACTTCATACCACTCACTTCTCAGAGCACAGCATTCCAGTGTGCGGACTTCATACCACTCACTTCTCAGAGCACAGCATTCCAGTGTGTGGACTTCATACCACTCACTTCTCAGAGCACAGCATTCCAGTGTGTGGACTACATACCACTCACTTCTCAGAGCACAGCATTCCAGTGTGTGG
>JAABNX020000119.1:2749617-2768646 GCA_015163995.2 Mormyrus lacerda | reverse complement strand
TGCAGATCTCCTGAGCTAATGGCATTTCCTCTCCAGATGTCTCAGGGTGTGACATCGTCCAGCTGTCTGCGGTCTGTGGTGAGAGGACCTTCAACGCGTACATGGTGCCTCGCCGCAGCATGGGCTACAGCACCTCCTTCGTGACGGGTTTCACAGTGGAGGACGGCAGCCTGCTGCAGTATGGACGCCCCATGATCACCACGCCCCTCCAAGACGCACTCGCCGATTTCCTCACCTTCCTACATGGCTTCCACAGCCCCATCCTTGTGGCCCACAACGTGCTCAGGTTTGACGCCCCCATCCTTCTCCGCGCCCTGAGAGGTTTCTCCCTCCATAATGAGCTAGAGAAGGTCATCCCAGGCTTTCTGGACACTTTATTGCTCAGCAAAGACCTCCCGGCCTGTTCCGGGGTCAGGAAGTTCTCGCTGCAATATCTTGTTGAATACTTCCTGGGCAAGTCGTTTGCGGCTCATGATGCTCTAGAAGATTCCAAGGCCCTAGAGCAGCTGTGCCATGTCTGGAACCCGAGCCCAATGCTCATACGCAGACACCTGTACACAGTGCAGCAGATACAATTTTAACTTCCAGTTTGCAACGCCAGGGGGCGCCAAGGAGAATGTTTAGTTCTGAAGGTTGTGAGGCCTGTATCAGTTGAACGTGCCTCTCTAAAATTATATTTTTCATTTAAAATTGGGCGTGTCACAGTTTCTCATATGGATGTTAAAATGACCTGTGCTTACTTCAGCTGCCTACATTCATCTTTTGGCATAATTATATATAATTGCATCATCATCAAATTTTATACAAAATACTTCCACGTCATTTTCCACAGGACTGACAAATAAAATCATGCTTATTGCATTGTCTTTGCTTTTGTCTAACCTACATGGACTGTGGACCAAACTGTTAAATACATTCTGGTTAAGTTTTCCCTCATAATAAAAGTTTTTCAGACAACAAGCGTATTTATTTCACACTTAGAAATACTTAAAACAAATGTAACTGACTGGTTCTGAAGTGTAATGTAACAATTTACTGTGCATTGTAAGTGCATTTTAATGTTTATATAAGCAAATCCAGTTTGCAGCCTATCCCAGCACCTGTGAGTGTTGCAGCCTATCCCAGCACCTGTGAGTGATGCAGTGTTTGGGCAGCTTAAGGGATTTCACAGAACTCCAGTGGTGCAAAAGCAGTGAATGAAGCAATACTGATTTAGAAACAAAATAATTTTGGGGCATATTTAATGGCAGTCTGCATGGGGAGATGCAGACAGACATCACTGTTTATACGGGACGTCAATGGCTTGTCGCAGACTAAAAGCGCATCTTCATAGAGGCCAGAGCCACTTGGGAATCCTTGACTTGGAAACACTAGAGAAGAGCAGCCAGATTAAGGATCCCATGTCAGGCAAGTTAAATGAAGATGAAACAAACAGAGTAATAGCTGAATTATTCTGTTTATTGTTTGACTCATTTTCTATAATATATAAAGCTCATTATATATAATTCTTCCCAACGATATTTATGGTGTGTTTTCTCAGGATCATAGTCAGAAGCAGAGAAAAAGGTTGTCTTCTGTCATTTGTAAGAAAAATTAAAAATCACACTCCATATCAACATTTATTCAAGCAGCAAATCTAATCTAATCTGGAACCAGGAGCGTGATACACAAACATATAAAATTACGATTTTTATCAGAACTATTATAGTAACTAACCATTATTCCGTTTTTGTCAGAACTATTATATTCGTAGATATCTTGGATATTATATTTGTAGACATTCATTAACAGTTTCAAATGCTTTCTCAGCATAACTAACACATATTACTAACACAGCGTTTATTTGCACAATTGTCTGAAAAACCTCATGATGTTTGTGTACAGAACAATATTTTTACTGTATAGCTAATGGGACTGCGCTGCACATTGGACAGGAAAAGTGCTACTCCTGTGTGTCCTCTAGGTGTCACTATGGCTCTACCGTAAACTTTTCTTCAGCTGATTTATTTGTTTGTGTTTGTATGTTTGTTAAATTATCACATTTGAAATGCTTTTGGGTGCTAGTATCTTTCATTGATCGTAAACTCAACCAAATACTCAGAATTAAACGTTGTTTCTTCAGATAGGCCTACATTTTCAACACATCGCGTCAGGAACCGTGTCAATAAGGGAGAATGGACAAATGATGTTTAAAATCGAACATATGAGATACTTTTGAATCTTAATTGAACAGAGTACTCGTCTAATTATTAGTATTGCAAACTCTCACGCATCTGGCGTGACACACACGCTTTCAGACTCTGACGCTCACCCAAGTAATCTTACGGTAAATATATATTACATTATAAACCTAAAATTATATTATAATTATATTATAAATGTTGGCGGCTGTTTGCAAACCCTACATATTATTTACAAGTTAATAAAACTGTCACATGCATATAAATGCATGCGCAGACTTATCTCGAATTGAAAATCTCACGCCTGTCAGCTGACCCAAGTTGGTGGCACTGAATGTCATTCGGGAAAGATAACTGACAAGAAAAGTAAAATAATGTTTTTTTTTCTTTAAATTTTTCCCAGTAAATATCTTAAACATTAAAAGGTTTGCTTTTAAAACGACATTTACTGGGGCAGAGGGTGATCTATTGTCAACGCGATTTTAAGTTCACGAGGATAATTTTAAGTGTTTCTAATAATCTCTCAGGTTTTCCTATTGTCTTACCGGGTGAGGTCTGATTTAATAGCACTTCTAATGTGAATGTGCAGACGCTTTCATAATGTCGGCCGACTATTGCATTTCACATTTTCAGGTCGGATCCTAATGCAAAGGAAATTACATTATAAAACGGGTGATGTGTGAGTGTACTCAAATTTAAATATATTTTGCGCCCCACACTATTCCAGATAAAAATAATACAAGTCTGCTCTCAAAAAAAAAGAAAGAAAAATACAAGTCCCAAACATATAGGCCTATTGTACGAACATTTTTTCCTGGATGCAATTTGACACGTATCCAAAATTAGCCCACGAGATCTCATTTTGGGAATCTGTTTATAGTAATGAGACTCTGTCGTTGTAGAAAAATGGTCAAACCCCAGTGGCGAGAAATTTTAACAAGAGGGAGGAGCTGCAGGCCCATCGGCGTGTTCCCCTGCAGTGTTCAAAGGATAATAATGCTGAGATGTGCTGTATGTGTAATGAGTAATGCTTGACCCATGCATGTAATTAAAGTACGATTCTCCCAGTAAAAAGAACGTAACCTCAACGGGTTTTTTACAAAAGCACTGAGGTAAGGCCTATAGTCGAAGGGCCAATGTGATCGTTCTTCGATAAAGAACTATTTGTATGTTATTAAAAACGCAATCCCGTACCGCTCATAACTTAACACTCTTACCTGCACAGGGGACGTGAACACTTAAAAAGTGCATTAATTGTGTGTGTGCTCTTTGAGCTTTCACCTATTTTTATACCAAATGCATCTTCCCATATTAAACCTTAAAGGAATTCCAGTTATTAAAAGTTAAAGAAGCATTGTGTTGTGGTGAATCAGGGTGTAGCACTGACGCCTCGTACCACTGGGATAAAAACACGCTAACATGTGAAATAGCTCTTGTTGGAAATGCCATCATTGTGCGTCCTCCCGTCCCGTTAGTCCCGATTTGCAGGTTGCTGTTCCCAGTGCCTATGTGGCGCCCTAAAGACATATGCATGATTGTGTGGGTGGTTTAACTGTTCGCCATGCGGACGTTATACAGCCTATCTGGAAGTGAGTCGAAACTGCAATGAATTGCACTTCAATTAAGCCTTTTATTTTTTATTCACGGGCGTCTTGTGTATCGCTGTATTTAGCCTCGTACGAAACGGTAACATTTCAGTCTTAGCCATTTATCTAATCAGTCAAGAATAACAGCTACGTAGATTTATTCTCATCAGATTTATACATATATCAAGCCTAAGCGGTTAATCATGTTCACTTAGGGATCTTCGCTATCCATTGATATCTAAAACGATTCTATGAAGATAAGCCCCATTGTTCAGAGTGATGAGAACAATTAAAACGGCAAAGACAATTAAGGCCCGCCTGAGTAGTGCAGGCAGTCACTGGCATTACAAGGGCTTGATTTATTGCTGCTGCCCCCCCGTGGGAGTTTGTAAGAGGCTGCTAGGGCGGACGCTCCAAATCTGCTGGGGGGACGCAAATGCAATACTACAGACTCGACTTATAAGGTTTCGTTAGGGCAGGGAGCTGCTCCGTGTGTGTCAATACATAAATCAGTGCCAGACGGAGTCCATTGCCGGGCATGCGGGCAAAATCAAGGCGGCGCTGATTTCTCTCATTCAGATTTCAAGCTGTTCTTAAATTGTATTGACCAATTTTGTTGTTATTTGTTTTCATCGCATTTATTTGGGGTGCCACAGATTATGATTTTGAATTCTCCCAAATCACAGTTGCTCGCGTTTTCTCCCTCAGCCCATGTTCTGTAGTTATGTCAATAACTTGACGTCTCGATGCGGCCAGTGGGTATCACTGTGTGCCTGTGCGTGCACGCATGCATGCGCCCTATGCGATATTGTACTTGGGGTTCTGCTGACAGTATATTTCGAAAGAGGGGGTTTTCTTTAATATTTATGATGACTCGTTGATTATGCATTCATATATTCTTAAAAAGCCCTTCAGTTTGTCTGCTTTTTATTCGACTACGATTCAGGAAAGAGTACGTACCCTCAGGCAGAGCTGTGTATGCTGAGTAAAATGTGTATATCTCTGACGCTGTTTGTTTTTCTGTCTATCCAGCAGCAATTATGCGATTGTTCCTTTTTCGTTTCTCCCCTTTGTATAGCTGATACTTTTTTTTCTTTTCATCGGCAAAGTTTAGACGGGTGCCAAGAAAATCAAGCCATATAAGGCATGTCATATCCCATAAGAGCATTTGTGAACACTGTATTTATCACTGCGCACACTCGGTCCGTGATGGTAATGCATGCTTTATTTTCTTGCAGTACTTAAAGTTGTCTATTTTGTTCACTGTTCACTGTCCCAAAACGCGCGCTGTCCGGAGCTGTCCCCCCCTCCCCCCCACTCGAGGGGCACACCCCCCTCAGGTACACCCAGGACGCGCATTGACATCAGCGCACATCGAGGACGCGCATCGGAATTGCGCGCCAGTGGTTGGCTCCTTTGATAAATTACTTAATACTGCGCGATCAGTAACCAAATCACCGGGACACCCTCTGCTTTATCGCTTTGTAGATCTGGAACTAAAGTCCTTTCCAATTTGGCAACTGACGACTACGACACCAGACCAAGCAACAAGGGTAAGCTGGTTTTCCTTCGGTCCTTTAAAATGTCATTGCAATGCGGACGCTTCTAAAAACAAATAAAAGTCGGTTCAGTCGTTGGTAACGCCATTACATCACAACTTCCCAGGTCTAGGTTATCTAACTCATCATCTTATTCATAGTTATATGGAATAAGATCGAATGACTGGCAAAGAATGCAAGTAGGTAAATGAAGTCCGTAACATTACCTTTATAAACAGCCGTAACAGGTAGCTGTGATAACTGCTAATATTTGGTCAATGACACAGTTGTTTTCATTTTGTTTATTATTTCTTTACCATGTCCTTGTAGTATATGTGGTATTTTGGTCATTTTAAAATGTGTTTTTCACGCAGCCGAAGTAGGATCTTTTGTAAGATTTGCCTAGTTACTGCTTGACGGGAAACCAGGGACCAGGCATCCAGTTACCGATGGGGTCCCCCTCTTTACTGTAAGGACCCAGTCCAGGAACAATAAAAAATGAGGAGGTAGTTTTATTGGTAATATGACAACCTAAGCAACGTGTCTCATGCAGACAGAGTATTTAGTAGGCTAATGTAGTCTTAAGATGATGGTGGTTTCAATGATATTAGCGCGGCCAATATAATTAAGATAAGACGAATAAATATAGTCAAAGTAATAAATGCATAGAGAAACGGCAATAGTCGAATCTCCGGATGTGTCTGACGTTGTTGCTACACCAACGTTGGGATCCCACTTAAAATTTGTCTTTGATATGTCGCGAGTGTTTATAATGTTCATAGAGTTGTATGATCTGAGTCTTGTTCATTATTGTGTATTATAAATACGTGGGACGTTTTTCACTTGCAGGTTCGATTACAAATAATTGCTGTACTGTTTAGTAGGATTGCGCAGTGTTACATATGTCTTTACTCACTATTATATATTAATAGTATGAGATTATGGTAGGAATGTTTTTTGCAAAATGGTGGGTTAGAAGAAACTATTTTGTTTTATTGTTTTGTGTGTTTTTAACACAAGACATTGATGACGCTGATCTGTCACCCTGACGTGCAGTTAGGTAACTCGATTCACAACAAATTTCCTTGACAGGACGCATTTATGCTACAGCAACCTTAATTATAGGGAACGATCCTGTGTGTAAATAGCACGCACACAGAATGATTTATTTCTCTCCAGTGGGCAGGGTAATGCACCTAATCATGTTCTCCATGTATCAGATTGATTATAGTAACTATAACAAACAATCATAAATTAAATGAGTAAAATGTATTATTTACGTATCAGCAAATAATCGCACATATGCTGACCAAAAGTGTGAATTTGGGGTAGTTAAAAAGTAATAAATGTCCTAATCGTTCCCATCGTAAAATTCGTTAACATGGTTTATTTCGACAATAGCGATTATTAGTGGCACTAATATCCCACATTCTCATACATTCCTGCTACTGGTATTACAGAGTACCTAAAATTATTTTTAAATCAATATAAATGTTCCTTTCTTTGAAAAACATATTCATCATGTTAATGGGCGTATCATGTTAACAAGGAAGAAAACCTTTTGTAATTCAAATTTCTGCTTAATTTAGACGGAGCTCGCTTGAGGGGAGGCAGTTTTCTGGGGATACGCAGTAAGAGATCACACAATTAAAAGTGAATATAAAAGAGGCCATTTTTTTGTCGGCCTTTCATTACCAGTCATGTGTTGATTCAGTGTAAAACAGATTCTTCTGCCGCATGGTGCGAGTTTTAGTGAAGGTGTCAGCAGCCATGTGTGGTAATGCCAAAGCAGCTCAGCTGGAAAGGTTAATAATTAACAACCTTTATATCGTTATATCAGCTGTGATCATGGATGGATGGTCTGTAATGGCCACACAGGAGCTCATTGCGTGGCACTGTGGACTCACCATGATTAGATGTCTTGCCCATGCTTGTGTTTCTGCAGTTTCCCTCTGCAGTTCAAAACCATGCAGTTAGGCTATTTGTTGTCTCCGAAACTGCCTGTAGGATGGCCAGTGGGTGTTGCTGGCCATTCGGTCATCCTCCCTGTCTCTTGCCTTTGAGCCCCCGTGTATTTCCTTGTTTTCCGGGCTGCTATATGGCTCAATGGGTCAAGCAAATGACACAAAGACTAACCCACAGGTGATGGGTTAATGGGCAGTCTTACCCGTTTGTATTTATTGGTTTTCCCTAGTGATTCTTATTAGTTGTTTTGTTTCCCCGCTTGTGTCCTGTTTGATTTTGGGTGTTGTGTAGTGAATCCCGCCATCTGTGTCATGTGTCCTAGTTTCCAGTTTTGCTGTATGTTAAGGTTTCATAGTTTCATGCTTGTTTAAGTGTAATCTGCCCCACCTCTTCCTTGTTGTCCCGAGTCCTTTTTGATTTGTTAATTTGATTATACTTTGCACCTGTTCCTTGTTTGCCCTGGTGGTCCTGTGTAGTTAAGTGCTTGTCTGTGTTCTGTTCATTTGACAGTCATCGTGCTATCTTCCTGCCTGTTCCCTTGCCTGTTCCCTTGCCTGTTCCCTGACCTTGTTTCCTTGTGGTTAGTTCTGTTTCCCTGATTGTTTTCCCATTAGTTTCATAGGTTGCTCTGTTATTTTTTTCCCTGTTTTGATCTCTAACAGCCCTTTATTTTGTGCATTCCCGGTTGTATTCCATTTTGTTAATAAACCCCTTTGTTTTGAAGTCACAAGTGAATTGTCATTCTTCCTGCCTGTACCATGCCCTGCATCCGCAACACTAAGGTTTTCAGGAGGATGAGCATAGATGCATGCTATGGTAATGACCTCAGTGATGCTAAAATAGCCATCCTTTGTCAACCTGGGTCAACAAGGGAGGGGACTGTGTTTCACTACTTTGACCAATCACAGTCTTCATCAAATTGGTCTATTGTTTTCCTCATTTTCAAAATCAAGGCTTCTAGCCATCCAGTCCCCTGGCCTAAAATGTTGTGTGGCTCAGCAAGCTAATCCTCTCTGTTTGTGATTGGAAGATTGCTGGTTCAAGTTGTTGTTATCATCATGACATGAAGACATTGCTCCGTACATCTTTTGCAGGTAAGAATATTCCTGTTTTATGTCCCTTAACAAAAGGCACACAAGTATACAATAAAAGAGGTACTTCACAAATCTGTCCGCCTTGCTGCGTAACAGAAAACACTAGTTTTACTGTTTAGTTCAGTGATGTCATACAATGAAGACTGTGATTGGTTAAAGTGAAACGCAAGCCCTTTCCTTGTTGACCCAGGGACACATCGAACTTGGCAAAATCAGACACTGTGGTTGTAACCAGCTCGTTTAGTGAACTAGCCGTGTGGACGGATAACTGTGAGCGCTACAAAAGGCAGAGAAGATGACACCTTCAGTAATTCAACACAGCACACAATTCAGGCAGAGCGTGTGACAGGGAAGATAGAATGAGGAGAACTGTGTATTAATACAGGAAAATTGATGGTGGGATTTGGGAAGGGCAGCAATATAGATTAGGGAAACAGTCTGGGCCTCTGGTCTTGCATCAGAAGTTTAATTTATATTAGTGATTATGGCAGGTGGTTGAAGGCCCGAATAAACTTTTGCTCCAGCCCAGCATGTCCATGAGCTTGGTGAATCCCTCTGTCCTTAGTTTTACATTTCTTACTTCGGTACAATGTGTATGATTCTGGTGTAGTTTTTACGACATATTTATTCTCCATTATCAGTGACTTTTGTGATATTTGCCTGTTTTTGGTCTTACTTAAAGCTTTTCCAGTCCATCCCATCTTCCTCTAACCACTTATTGAGCAGATGGTGGCCAGGGACCTGAGGCATTTGCTGGGGAACATCAAGTGGCACCATGGATAAGATGCCAGTCCAACACAGGGCATTTAAAGCTTTTGTTTTAACTCAGCATCTTTGACTATAAGAAATGTTAGGAGGAGGAATTGCTGACAGTTTAAACGGGGTCCAGAAGAAAAAGGAATAAAACGTTGTGCTGTGTGACTACAAATATGAAAACAGCTTTATATATATATATATATTGCTGTAGGTCACTGTTATGACTTACGAATGAAGGAAGCTTTAGAAAGAGTGGACTGATTCTGCCCAATGAGGTCTCAGGTTCATCTGCCGTAGGGTGGGGCTCACTGTCTGACCAGCCTAGTCATGGATGGATGGATGGAAGGAAGGAAGAATTTATTGATCCCTCACCAGAGAAATGTGCCTGTTATGACAGCCAATGGAAATAAATAGTGATGGAAAACAAAAAAACTATTACATTAGAAATAATTATGTTATTACTGTCTCTCTGATGATGAAGAGGACCCCCCCTGCACCTCTAGATCTCAGTTTGGATTGTTAATAAAGCGATCATGATTGCTCTGCGTCCCCCACCAATTAATCATAACAGGGGGACGACAGGGTGGGTACACATTCTCCTTCTCGCCCTCTACAGAGAAGTGACACACGCCGACAAGCCAAACCTGCCTTCTGTCAGCCCTGCTATCGGACTGCAGCTCATGAATGTTACTCCAGAAATACTGTAATAGAACCAAAGCTCTCATAGGGGCATTAGAAGAAGCCAAAGGATGTGCGAAAATGGCAGACAGAGGCAAACGCGGCATGTGGAATCAGGGGTGTTTTTTGATTAACAGCTTCAGTGCTTTTGTGTTTATGAGCCATTTAAACATTCAACACTCCAAACTGGTGGCGTTCAAGTAATAATCAAATATCATTCATTTCAGTCTTTATTCACATAAACACCTTCACTTCACAAATATCCATTTTCCAGAAGGTATGATAATTTTGATAATGTTTTTTTGCCACTTTAAGAGTAAGTGTATTGGTGCCCACACTCCTAAGTATTAAAAGATCAAGTAATAAAATTAGTATTTAGTGTCATAATTGCCTTAGAGTCTAATCTGTTTATTTTCTTTTTATGTTTTAATATCTTACCTGCACAGATGAGACACACACACTATTTGACACAACTGAACTGACTGCCTGCTTTCATTACTCTTCCTAGACGTACATCTCTGCTGCGGACTCACTGCTATTTTTATTTGCATATTTGAAGATTATTCCTTTTATATGCCAGTTAACCTGCTAATCCCTGCTTTACCATTTATCGTATTAAGGGGTGACAGGGATGTGTTCTAATCCGTACTGGTGCTATGCCGCGATCTTTGCCTTCTTGCTATAGTTGATAACATTTTGAGTTGTTATCCATGCGGACTCAAAGATGCGGAGCTTTGTGGTTATTTTTTTTTTGTTTTTGCTGATGCATATCTTCAAAGCTTTAGTTGCGGTTACACCGAGTCCTTAATTCGATTCCGTGATTTGAAAGCGTGTCGGCTGCACTGAGATGCAAAGCTTGCTCCGTGAATTAGACACACCCGTTTCATTGGTGTCTCTGATTCGCTGGGTGTGAAATCTCCTTCTGCTGAGCTTAGTGAAGTCCCGGTGCCTTGGCGGAAACCTGGGAGCGGGGCGCCCTGATCGTAGACACTGCCCACCTGTACGTCTCCACCGTGCCAATCACAGCACGCCATGGCATCTTTTCGGGTTTATTTATTTCTTGTCCTGGGCCCCCTCAGCTTGGGTACCAGCGAAGCCGCACGCCCAGAGTGAGCAAATGCGTCGGCTGCTATTAGTGTTTTCCAGACCAGATGGTTCCTCGTAGCCTGGGCCCGGCAGGCGGCTCAACAATTTTCGCCGCAGTGACCAATGGCCGTGTCCCGTGCTCTTCACCTGTCCCGTCCGCTGCGGCGGGTGGGCGGCCGGCCGGCCCACGGGGTCTCCTGAAGCAATCAGAAACGAAATAAAAAAACACTTTACCAGAATAGATTTGTGTAAGACTTGCTTCCACTGGGATGGCAAAATGCAATTACACTGGGATTGAAGCAGAGAATGCGGACAGCATGTGGGGGGAAACAAGCAAGGGGGAAACAAGCCGGGAGAATGAGGTGGAAGTTGCACCCAAGGAAGTTTTAATAAAGTCTGAGCTTCCTGAACGCAGGGACCAAATAAGTGGTCAGTTGGATGACAAGAGTGAACACAAGTACTGTATACTGCAGGTTGTAGGTGAAAGAGGAAGGAAGTAGAGAAGGCAATAGGATCTATACTCACTCTTGGAAAATATTGACAGCAAAGTTTAAATCACAGATCTATGATACACAACCATAAAATATACACGAGAGTCTCCAAATTCTGGCCGACACTAATTGCGAGTTTGTCAGGCGGTGTGACAGCTGAAAGCGGGACCCTGCAAAGGGAGTTGATGCAGATTCCTTCAGTTTTTTTTTTTAGCATCTCTCTGACCAAACTGCAGAAATGGGAGTGTCGCCATTGTGCTGCACACAGATCCCTGTAGAGAAAATGTCTTGTACTAGCAATCCCCCTGTGATAGGATGTCAGCTATTTAAGTGCGATCACGGCCATATTCAGGAACCGTATTGTAATTAATTATTTTAGTTAATTTATTTCATCCTCAGGGGACTTGTCAGTTTAATGTAGGAGTCTAATCGCAGCCTTTTCTTTGAGGCCTGCTTGAAGAAGACCTTGAGAAAATCGTCTTTGTCAGGTGTGGCCTGTCTTATCGCCAAGTCCACCTGTAAATTGTTCACTCTCTCATAGCTCTCGGGGTCCTTGGCTCCACTTGCCCTGTTCGCTGAGCTGTCCATCTAAGTGCCTGAACCGGGGCGTCGCACGCCCTCTTCAGGGATACCAGATGTCCCCCTCCGCCCCCGAGGTCCAAGGCCTCTTTGCTGTGCCGATCTGCGCCCTGTGTGACGGGCACGTCCCGCAGAGAGCTGCAGGGGGCTCCTGGGTGGATTGTCTGATCCCAAAGACTGTTTCATTATTGCTGTCATCCCTCATCACCTCAGATGCAGCCACTCATTAGAGAACCACGAAGGAGATATTACTCATGCTGAAGGTAACCTACCTGGGTGTGAATGCCATTCCCTGGTGCTGTATCATAAGTGAATATCAGCTACTTGCAGTTCCTTTCGGTTATTTACAACATAATGATCCCCGGAAAAGATAATATTTGCAGCAGCCTCTGAGATACTTTCTTAAAATGGGTAAATAGGTAATTGACTCTTTCCACCCTTCTTTGTGAGAAAAAAATCAGTTAGAAAGTAATTAGAAAGGAGGAATAAAGAATGTCCTCTATCTTCAAAGTCAGAAAAAATGTTATTGTTTTTGTTATGGTAGCGTGGTCAGAATCATTTTCAGGCTGTTTAATATCCTCATAATGACCACTGAGCTCTGTTGGTATGTGAAATATTCCAGTCATGATCATTAATGGAAATTAGAGAAGATAGGAAAGATATTACAAATGGCCAAATTATATTAATATGTCTCCACAGTCAATACTCTATACTAGAAACAGATTTGGACCTGTTTCATGCATTCTTTCTTCACAACCGGCTATAATTTGCAGAGGACCAACAAGATCATGGAATCTTTGCTGTATTTCGTTAGTAATTCCTCACTATAATGAAGACTTTCCAAGGGCATGGCCTCATGAATGCTGCCTACGGGACCCACACGTCCGACTGCCGTCAGCCTCTTCCGGAGATGAATCGCTACCGGCTGGCAGCTCAGCAGAAAATCCCTTTCGATTTCAAATACCACTGGTTTCTCCAGGCGCAGAAAAGCATCTTCCCAGCGAAACCTCGTGTGTCAGAGTGACACGGTATTACAATAAACTGAGACATCTGTGATACAGTGGAAAACTTGTCAGAATAGTTGGTTTATTACAATAAATAAGCAGTGAACAAGGACACTAGATGCCCCAACATCTATCGATATCCTGACAAATGGTGTCTAGGTAGAATGTAATGAATTATTTCTGTTTTTTTTTGGTAAATACTACAATATTATATATTATACACCTGAACTAGCTGACGCCAAACTATTGCCAGGACCTTTCCACACCTGTTTTTAGTCTAATCCTAAAATACATTATGCTTTATGCTAATCTGTTATAAGAATATATTTTTATCGATATAGAGTACAGACTACATCTATTAAATTATCCTGGTAAAGACAAAGAAGCTTCTGTCTGAGATCTGCAACATCTTGAGTTCCCAATCTGCAAAGATATGCACCGCCCTCAGGCTTCATTAAATGCACCTCTTGTCTTCAAATGCATAAGCTGTTTGAAGGATAAAGAGCTTATCGATGTTTGCTGATGACTGTGCAGAGTCACCAGCAGCCTTCTTGAAGGTACTTGTATCTGTTGTCTGTCTTGGGTATTACGAAGGTAGTGTGATGAAGATGGATTATGAGGTGGCTCATATGTTTAAATTACTGTTTCCCAGTCTATTCCTCAGGGACCCACAGACAGGAAAACATGGACCAACTGTGGGTCCCCGAGGACGGGATTGGGAAACGCTGGTCTAAATAAATGAGGAGAGCGACATCTCCAGCTGATAGCTCGTAAAAGCAAGAGGCATCCTGCTGGAACGTGAGTCCCACTCACTCATAACTTTACTATGATGTCTACAGTTGTCTATAGCTACAGCTGTGGTTGGAATCAGGCGAAATATTGACTTTCTTCTGTCGTGTTATAAGGCTGGATTTCAAAGCCTGCAGCTTATAGGGTAACACTGAGTGAGTTTCCTTTTAGCACAAAGGATGTGTGCCGGTCGTTACCCCTCCCAAGCTGACAGGGGTGTCGGGTGTTTAGCAGGATACCAATAGTGGCATCAACTGGTCATTCTAAACTGGTAGATGAAGGAATAGCGGAGAATAATGATACTACACTCATCTGGTATTTTCCGTCTTGCTCTCCATGAGGTGTAATGACACTTATACAAGTAAGAGCAAGTTTGGGTGAAATGGCACAGAATTGGTCTGCATCCCTTGGACTAAGGGCCTTGCTTGAGGGCCCAACAGTGGCAACGTTCCATCAGCCACAAGCAAGCAAGCGAGTGACAAGCACGGGGTCCTCACTGGCAGAGCCGCACACTGCTCCAGCAAGTGACTTATTGATATGATATCATGAATTATATAAAAAAGAAGCTGTTGTTCCTCTCAAACACCAGGGTTGGGAGGGTTGGGGTGGGGTAGTGCTTCTGCCAGTGGGATTCATGGTGGATTTTTGCCTCTTAAGATTCATCAGGCAGAAGTGATTTTCCCTGAGAGCAGCAGGCAGCATGGAGAATTAATCTATAGGTTCTTGTTCCAAATCCCAGCAGTACTTCCACTGAGTGAGGTGCTTAACCTGAAGTGCCCCAGTGAAATATCCATTAAACAGTTTTAGGTAAGAATGCGAATTCTGTAGTTATACGGAATTCAATTTTGTTCTTCACAGGCATTCAGTCTGCGTATGCGAGCAAAACCCCCCAGTAAAACTCCCATTCATCACTGTCTGCCTGCGGAGGTATCGGCGTGGCCACCACAGCCTGCTGAACCTACACTAATGTTTCAAACATTTCAAAATCAAACTTTAAAAACTGCCTTCCTGTTCTAAACATGTGAAGAAATGAATCTTTCCTTTTTTCGTAGTATGACACAGATATTCAAGTTGCCGATGCTTAAGGTAGGGCCGCATAGACCAGGGCTTCCCAATAAATGGTCAAATGGCAAATGAATTTAAAACTCTAATAATCTGTAGCTGGAAGAAGCCCAACCCTGCAAATCTGGTACTGTCCACCGATCCTGCACATCGCCCTTGTCTGCATGGATGTATATAACCATACATTCATCTATGACAAACCTTTCTCAGCAGTTAGCTGACTGTGAATTTGCTTCACTGGCATTTCTGACATCCACGCAATTTAGGGCTTTTCCTTTTTTAATTGAGTGCTGTGAGTGCAACTTGCTAACTTTCCGTTTCTGAAAGCAGGGACTTTTTCTCACTCCTGAAGCAGGTTTTTCTCTAACTCTGCACTGCGGGCTGTTACTCATTAGTGTAATTCCCATGTGTTTTCTTTTTTCACAGGTGAGGCTGCTTTAAGACATGGCGTTCCCAGTCTGGGGCCGGAGTTTAGCCGTCATTCTTGCCGTGCTGGCGGTTTCACACGGCACTCAGCCTGCATCTAGCGCCGCCAAGGAGAGCACAGTGCCATCTTCTGGCAACACCAATGCCCTACAGGACATGAAGACTTGGGTGCAGGAGGAGTGGCTCCGCTCCCGGCACGGCTGGCCCCGCCCCTTCCAGCTGCTGGGGCCAATGGCAGATGGCGCTGATGATGGGGCGGGGCTGGAGGGCCTGGAGCCCGTAAAGCTGGAGAGGGGGCCCCCGGAGGCTTTGGCTGAGACAGAGAGCGGGTTCCTTGGTGCTTGGGGCCCCCAACACACGCTGGACAACCTCTCCCCAGGCAGTGAGGGCTCTGTGAAGGGGTGGCGCCACAGACACCGTGCAGGACACAGAAGGCTGGCAGCTCGCAAGAGCAAGAGCCACCATGTAGCAGGTGACGCGGCCTGACCTCAGGGTCCACAAATGTACCGATCTTGCATTTGCCATTTGACCGAGTACATTGGAGTGCTTCTTTTCTCCAGTCCCATCCTTTGAGACCCACACACACACAAACACGCACACACATATTTACAGGTGAGAGCAATTGGGCTTTGGGTCCAAGCACAGGGTCAGACCATTTTTCGGGCACCTCTGGAGCATGTAGGGGGGGTTAAGGGTCTCACTATTAACTATGTAACTATTCTGCTGAGGCCAGGGCTCAAACCAACAACCTTCCGGCACAGAGGTGAAATGCCCATTCACAGAAAACCCTGGTTCTGTGTGTGTTTCACCATCATCCTGTGACTTTCTTCATTCCATGACGTCATTCCAGTCAAACCCTTCGACACTAATGGAATTACAGTTTCTATGAGATTAGCTTTACGTGCCCTTCCATGCCTCTTCTCATCTTCTAGAACGTTCCAGAGAAGTCCTGCTGCCCTTAGAGCTAAAGGAGGTGGGGGCTTTGCAGGAGCAGCTTCCTTGGACAGCCCCCTCTGATGCTTTGAAGTCCCCCACAACACTCACTCCGACACCCACCATCGTCAGCTCCAGCATATCTCTGGTAACCACGGTGACGTGTGAGGAACCCCTGGTGCTGCCCCCAGCCTCTACCAGACCTCAGGTACACCCCTGGGGGGATCCACACAGCAGGATTTCCTTAGCTGGGTAACTTAAGCCAAACATTATAACTGTCCAATAGTAAGAGATGTAAGAGACATTCCTACTGGACGATCCTGACATTTGGCTTACATTGTGGGTTTATTCTATGGATGGGCGATGGCACTGATTTAATTTTCGACCCAATGCCAAGTTTTCCCAAGGTTGGTATACCGATGCCAATACCGATGCCAGTATTCAGGTTTGGGGGGGGGTTGATGATAGCGTTTAGCATACATGTGATCAAATGATAATACGTCTCTTGTGTGTTTTATTGGGTGGGTGGGTGTGTATGTTTGTTTGCTGACTATGTGGATGCTGACACACACACACACACACACACACACGCGCGCGCACGGTTGTGTTCATATCTTTGTGGGGACTCTTCATTCATTTCTTTGGGGAAAACTGTAATCCCAACCTGACGACCTTAATCCCTACCGAGCCCTAACCTTAACCATAAATCACCAAACAAAATATGAGAATTTTGGCATTTTTAGTTTTTTGATTGCATTCACAGGTCTTTGTGTGGACCTGGAAAATGGTCCCTACAACGTCTGAATAACTGGTTTTTATTATATGGTGGGGATCACCAACAATGTGTCCCCTTTTGAACTCTTATACGTCTCACATTATGTCGTGTGGATTGTAGTATGTTACGTGCAGCTGTGCCACTGGTCTGGTAATTCATCCTTCACACTTTGCTCTGACTGACAGGACGTGCAAAGCTTGTCCGCCTGGTTACACATGTATAGGCGTGAAACCTCAGGCATTATTGGCCAGGTAGTTGGTTCCTTGTCCAACTATATATATATAAACATTGCACTATACAAGTGATGTGTGCCAGAATGTATAAACACAGAGCGTCAGGTGGCACATTGTGGGGACGTGGCATATGGCGGTAATAATAATGTCAACGACAATCATGATAATGCCTCTTGAGTCCTGGTGTATGTGTGAGTATCCGCTGCTGATTGCTGCTGTAGAGTCTGGCTACTGCAGGAACCAAGGACCTGCGGGGGGGGGGCGCTCCATAGCGCGGGTGGGGCAGCCTGTGTCTGAATGAGCTGCCTAGGGCACACAGTGTGCCACTCAGGGGGTGGGAGGTGCTGTCCAAGCTGGCCCGCAGTTTGGCCGTCGTCCTCTTCTCCCTCACCACCTCCAGGGGGCACATTAGCACAGATCCAGCTATGCCACTCAAGTGGTTCAGTCTCTCCCTTTCCAGCGCAGCAATGTTCCAGCTCCGGCAGACGGCCACATAGAAGATGGCTGATGTCACCACTGAGTCACAGAATGACTTCACAAGTGGTCTCTGTATGCTGAAGGACCGAAGTCTCTTCGATCTGCTCTTACACAGTCACTGTACAGCAAAAAGCACTTCTTAGCTATGATTCTGAGGTGATACATCAACATAGATAATGTTTACGTGGATGGTTTACTTACAGTCCCTCCGCGAATGCATGCATGTTCAGGGTCCTTGCAGGAGGTGCCGCAGACAGGTTGCGTTAAGCCACCTGTCGCTCCTCCATTTTTACCGTCTGTCTATCAAACCCCCCCCCCCCAGACTGGTTCTCATTAGCTTTCCCTCACACCTCTTGCGCAAAATTAGCTCACCTTCCCCAGTGAGGTGTTCTTGGGGGGGTTGTTGTCAAGCAGGGGACAGAGAAAGGGGACAGGGGTGGAGGGAGTTCGGTGGGGCGGGTGGCCCCTCCCTCTGGCCTCCGTCTGCGTCTGCACTGTCTGCACCGTCTGCACGCGTGTCCTCAGAGCTACGCAGTCTCTGTGCTCAGTGTGATGAGACCACCTACTCCCATAAGGATGATGCAGTTTTTCATTTTGGATACAGTCATGTCTTATTGATAGTTTAGCACAGTGTTTCCCACCCCGGTCCCCTAGGAGCCCCAGACGGTCCATGTTCTTGCTCCCTGCCAGCTCCGGAGCAAAAATGTGGTCTGTCTGGCGGGGGGGGGGGGCACTTCAGAATTCTCACAAGTGGATTAATTGGCAAATGACTTATTTTTAAATGCAAGTGCTGCTTACAGTGTTATACAATAACATCAATGATACTGTATAGAAAACGGATTTATGCTGTCAGGCTTAGATAAAGCTGTGGTTTCACTGCTCATTGTAGTTAATGGCCTAGCAAATGTACAGTATCAGTGAAAGGTCTGAGTACACCTGCTTGAAATCATCATTACTTATGCTTAACATGAGAAATGGTCAGCCTTCTGGAATTAATGAGTTAGAAATTTTTAATATTTGAGTCCAAATGCCAGGTTTTTGTAAGAAGCAGAGAGGGTGCATGAGTGGTTCTGCATGCGTGGTTTGCCCCCTCAAGCATGGATGAGCCACTTCCACGGGCTGCGACTGCTGGAGAATGAGTTAGAGATCTTTACCAAACCAGCATGGTTATTACAGCTCGCCTCACATCCATTCCAGTCCATGTTACGGCCGATAACAATTACTGTGCTGTAATGACTGAAGGAAAGTGAAGGACGACTCAAACTAATGACCTAAACTATCCAGTCGCCAGACTACAATCCCGAAGAACAAAAAACCTACAGGTGGTGGAAATCAAAACTGATACCTCGGCCGATGCAGCGGCGGCCATCTTCGCGG
>JAABNX020000119.1:2712255-2723685 GCA_015163995.2 Mormyrus lacerda | reverse complement strand
GTGGGCTGATCCCTGTGCGCCGTGGGCTGATCCCCGCTGCTTCTTTCTTCCTCCACAGAGTTGAAGCAGCTAGGCTGGGTCAGCCTGCTGGGGCTGCTCATGGTGTTGTGTGGAGAGGGCCTGCGCAAGTCCGCCATGCTGACTGCCGGCTCTAACTTCAACCATGTTGTCCAGAATGAGAAGGCCCAGAGCCACGTGCTGGTGACCGGCGGGGTCTACGCCTACTGCCGGCACCCCTCATACGTTGGCTGGTTCTACTGGAGCATTGGCACGCAGGTGAAATTTAGAACAAGTAATATATTGGTTGTTAGTATAACTGCATATGTTGGTAAAACTAACTTTTTTAAGTCTTGTCTCCTATTCTGAGTCCTGTTTCTTAATTACGTCAGGAGGGCCCAGACACATCATTTTTACAGTCTTATGCTGTCAATTTAGATGAAGAATTCTTACTTAAGTCAATTTTCAAGCATACAAATGCTGAGATATAGATAGGAAAGGTGTTTGGATCAGTTTAGTATAAATATGAACATTTTACTTGTTCTTTGTCATTTTGATACCTGCCCCCGAGTTTGTGCTCTTTCTCCATGTCAACCAGAAGTTAGTTTCCGAAAAGTCAGCAACTTGAATAGTTGGAACCATGTGACTAAATGGTTTCCACTGTGTAAGTTGCTAACAGGCGCTTTTGGGGAACGGACCCCAGGATTCACCTCGATACCCCAGTTTCCTCCCATAGTCCTCCTGCAGTTGCATCCATTGCCTTCTCTAAACTGGTTTTACTGTCTGCATTCCATTTCGCCGTCCCCTGCTTTGTGCCCTGGGCCTCTCCTCAAGCACTGTACTGGTTAAGTAGTTGTAAAATATGGCTGGATAAATATAGTACAAACACTTGTGTATAAAGGTCAACCCTAAACACTAGTGATGGCCAAATGAAGCTTCATGTACCATTATGCTATACTTTTTTGACCTCACTAGATGGTGCGCTTGGTTTGCTTTGCTGCATGGTTTGAGCCCATTTTTGAACAGAGAGCACCATCTAGTGGAGTCAGAAAAAACAGCAAATGGTTCATGAAGCTTCATTTGGCTGTCACTACTAAATGCACATGTTGAGGTGATGCTGTATAACCCAGTGTGTATTTGTCTCCCTGCTCAGGTGATGCTATGTAACCCGGTCTGCTTACTTGGCTACACCCTAGCCAGCTGGCGTTTCTTCCGCGAACGCATTGAGGAGGAAGAAATTTCGCTAATCCACTTCTTCGGTGAGGACTATCTGGACTACAAGCGAAAGGTGCCCACGGGTTTGCCCTTCATCCCAGGCATCCGGGTACAGAGCTGAATGCCGGGCAAGAGAGATTCGGAAATGGGATTTTTTTTAAGACTTTGCTTTCAGGCTGACCTCCTGTGAGGATGCCAGAGGACATCGGTCACGCCATCGTTGGCCTTCTGGCTGCTGCAGGGACCAAAGTGGTCACACAGACACTGAAACTAAATGCTGAGCACTATAATGGCTTGTAGCCCCCCCCCTTCCCCATTTCCAGCAGCCTGGCACGTGGGTGGGTAACAGCCAATCACACATGATGTCTCATTTTGAATGTCGTTTCATTTTCAAACACCACTGTGTACGCCAGGGCGTCTTACCACATAGCGGTGGCCAAGGTCACTGTTCTGTACAGTCTAGGTCTTCACCAGTTCTGTTTTTTAGTGCATTCAGTCACCGAGCACCAAACTGGTGGTCAGCGTTCAGCTCCCTGTGCAGCTCTATTTTCTCATAATGTTTCACTTTCTTTGCCGCATTTCTTCAGGAGGCCAGTATTAAGCAATTTTAGAGCATTTTTTTCGGCTTTAAAGTTCATTATGTCTGTCCTTTTTTTTTTTTTATCGTGTTTCTGTTTTCGTTCTGGATGCTTTGGAGCAGAGATACAGTCATCAGACACTTGCCGTCTTTGCGGTGGGTGGCTGGGATTCCTTGCTTTCATTCAGGGCCGCTTTTAGCCTGAGGCATGAGTAATGAGGCCTTGTCTTCGTTGAGGACAATTACAAAGCGTGTAGCAGATGGATCGTTAACTTGTGTACAGTCACGTTCCGACGGGATGACAGGTTTTGGTTTCACAAATCAGTACGGGTTCCTTCATATTGTGAGGTCTGCCTGAACGTTTGATTTCCTTGTTAGCGTTCCGCCAAAAGAGGCGGAAAATGTATCAGAGTCCGGGGGGGGCGCCCCCCGTTCCCCTGAGGCCCCAGCCGCTCTGTGTACCGAACCAACCAGTTTATTTACTCTTCAATGCACTTTTATGGTGAGCGGTCAAGGCTGCAGAGACCTCGGTTGTGTTTTTAGGGTGATGACTTCATTTTAGGAGGTACTACTGCCCAAGGTTTCGGGGGGGGGGGGCCCTGTTGGTAGACATTTTACTTGACTTTTAGTAAATATAAGACTCTGCAGATGTATTTAGGGAAATAAAGCAAGGTATTATCATTGTTTGTCTCCATAATATTTATTGTTGGCTAGGTTGACTGTTATACCAAAAAGACCTGGTTAGGGTAAACCTGTACTGATGTGGGGCCATTTCAAGCCTGCGGAAACATTCGATACCTCTTGGTCCAGTTTAGCCGAATTACATCTGTGGCAGCTTTTGTCTTCATATTACTGGCGTCATCCATCTTCAAACAACATGTTATACTATGTTTCAATTTGCCTTTGAAAATTGTGAATTCAGACAATCAATAAATTTTTTTATGCCACCCCACAGCTGTCGAGTATTTTCATAAATTACGAGTGAGACAGACTTGGCTTAAAACCATGCATCTCCACAGAAGTCCTGTTCTAAACAGCTCTTCATACAGTACTGCACTGCCGTGTACCTCCTGAGTTATTAAAATTGAAAGTGAAATTCATCTGAGAGCTGCTGTTGTAATTCTGCATCGCGATCATCTCTCAACCCGTTCAGTCACCATGAAAGTCAAAGATTGCTATGAATTCCAACACTTGATCATTCTCGATCTTTGCTCTTTCGTTTATCTCCACTTGAGAGCCCAGTTACTGCTCCCAAATCATACCCCAACCACAAATGGTAAAAACAGCCGTGGACAGAAATCTACAGCGATAATGACAAGCAGCGTCATCAGACAACTAACATGCTTTGCTCTTTGTGTCTGCTGACTGGATTTGTTCATTAAATCAACTGAACTATGCTTTAGTTTAATTAAAATGCAACCAATATAATAATGTCAATATCGATCATTAAACATTCATTATCATAGAGAAATCTAGCTTGGTAAAAATATCTGAAAAAAGTCCATATTTTCTATAAAAATCATCCATTTGCATAAGCTGTTCCTCCAGATTCACAATTCCGAAGTATTTCCTGGCTGTGCTTGCATTAAATCTTTGTTTATACATTCATTCATTCCATTTATGGAAAACCTACAGCTATAACTATATGAGTAACATCAGTCAGTTCAAGTCAGGCGCCTGCAAACGCGCTGGCTGTGAATCCTGGGCAGTTATGCCTCCTACCACAAACTGGTGCTGAGGGAGATGCCAGGTAACGGTGTTGCTGACTAGTCCTGGTGCTCCCCGATGGTGCAGAAAAAGACAGCATTGGGGAACTGCTTTTATAAAGGCATCTCTTTCCGTCCAGGCACATCCATGGAATTCTTCTGCTTCCCTGACCAGTAGTAGTCCTTGTTCTTAAGCGACACGTCTTCAGACAGGATGTTGATTGAACGATTGTCTGGGACCTTGTCGCGATTGTCCTCTGCAGCACAGGTCAGGTCATTTCTGCAGAGTAAGCGCGGATTCAGTGAAGCCGCTTGTTAACCCTACTCAGAGGGTGAATCTCAATACACGTATTTCACCAATCCTATGTTTTCGTGTACCTGTTTCACATCATCTTCCATTGTTCAGAGGATTGTAAAACTTTCTGGATATTGGTCTTGTTCTGCCCCAAATATCAAGGATACATCACTTTCATCCCCACCCAACCAGACTAGTCCCAAGATTCACTGCACCCCAAGTTCGTTCATGGAAGGCAAGTTAGCCAGATCGGTCTTACCAAGACCACAAGTGCTGTCTTTGTGTTCTTGGTATTGAGATTCACCCCGAAAGTATTATAAAACTCAAAGATCATTTCAGTCTTGTGTCTGCTCCTGCCGGCATCACACTTCTCATTCTGAGCATCACTTATATGATTTACATGTATTCTCTTAGCTAAAGCTTCTGTTCAATGACCATGTTGTTAATTTTTGCCTCGGGAGAGTTTACTGAAGGAATTCAGGTGCTTTCTTCATATCGAACTCTTCAGGTTAATGAGGACCTGCTTTTAAGAACAAGCTGGCCTGCTTTATGGCAGCATAAGAAAGGGAGTGTTGTGGGTACGAGGAAAGTATTGCCTGTGCTGTGCGTCTGTGATCATGCTGCAGTCATCGTAGATGTTCAGCATGGTCTCTGTGCGGTCGTCCTTCAGGTCCGTTGGCTCTTTTAGTCTATAAGAAAACAAAGACGTTACATCATTATTTAAAATTGTTCTCTGATGTCTATATGAAGGTTTGGTTGAAAAAGCCCAGAATCAATTTTACAGGCCAATTTACTATTTATTTGGCCTTATAATGCAACAGGCCATTTTCCCTATTTTGGTGAGCTTATTAATATGTTGATACGCTCTGCACTGATTGGTTGGTTTACAGTGAGGCATGGCGACAGCTTACATAGAACTAACATCTGTAGTCATGCACCAGTCATGTAAAAGTATTAGCACATACAATTATGTGCAGTAGATAATACTTGATAATGGTAATGAACTATTTTACTGGTTTATGCGTTTACTATGTTGTATTTTTTATTGCTTTTTATACTTGTAAGCGGTGATGGAAAGTAACATAATACAAATAACGCCAATACATATTCAGAATGCAAAGATATATCTGTATTCTGTCTGTTGCATTTTGAAAAGGCAGTATTCACGGTAGTTACTTTTTCAAGAAAGAGAATAGAGATAATACATCTACTTTAATATAAAAAATAAAATATTTTTATTTGTCTGTTACTTTTTTAAATCATTGTGGGCACACAGTCAATCATTTTCCCAACTTTAAAACCAGCAGCGGAAATCAGAAGCTGCCCAAACGCTCCCTGTGATTTAATTCAGCCCTGAGCATATTACCCGAAAGCACAGCTGCTAACAACATTAACAAATTACATAGCTGGAATCATGCAACTTAATAGTTCCAACTACATAACTTGCTAACGGAGGCTTTTGGGAAAGGGACCTGAATGGAGCCTCACTCTCTTAGCCTACTAGTAATAAATAGCCTCACATCAATGGCTGTCAGTGTATGCTGTTCCTTTTGTGCCAGGTGCAGATGCAGCTTTGCATGCATGCTCCTTGAGATGTAGGATATATGCTGCAGGTTGTGCAGGTCCGTTGGGCTTGAAAGTGGCCTGGTGTACTGTATGTTAAGTTTGGGGGCATAGCTAATACTGTTATGTAACAGCAGGATTTATAAATCAGCCCATACCACCTTCGTTCATTTGTGCAGGATTTATATTTGAAAGTGGGAACAATAGCGTTTGAGATTCATGTGATGCCAGTTTCATGTACTAAACTTATTCAACTATGTCGAGGTAAAGTCAGATTTTCACTCTACGGCACCTTTAACTAAACCAGGAATTAATTATTATATCAGTCGTGTAAAATTGTGTAAAATAAATTGTTTGCTGTCTACTAGACATTATTTTTTTTCTTTTAGTGCATTTCCTGCAAATTAAAGCATGATCTTGAAGCATGATTGATTCCTGACATACAACACCAAGCAAGTCAAATTAATTACTCCCATGAGTTCCTCAGTGCATTTCTGGATTCTTTGAATTGGTGCAAATTATACAGTGGTTACTGCAGTCAAAAAATAAATAACTTCCTGTCTTGACTAGAATCTTGTAATCGGTGCTGGTGAATGTTATTTTAGTTCCCTGTTTGTCAATTAGTCTTATCAGTTATAAAATATATTTCATTTCCCCAATGAGCAGACATCTTAATCTAGAAGAAATTATGCATGTAGTTTATAATGTTCTATACAGCTCATTGGTTCCCTATCCTGAAGGTACAGAACACAAGATGCCATAAGAGCTGGCAGGACTGGGACATGTTAAGGTTCCATTCATTTATCAGGCTGGATTTGTGCATTTAAAAGGCTCCCAGGAACGTGTCTCCCTTCACGGAACTGGACCATAAGCGGGCAGCAAACTGAAGCCTGCGTCTCTCCTGTGGTGAAGAGCCTTCTGCTGCTCTGTTTAAGCACAGTGTGGATTGTTTAAGCAAACACTCAGCTATATAATGGGATATTGCATGAAATGTAAATTTGGATGGACATACAGATTAGATAAGGAGATACATAATGATATTCCAGGCTTCCTTAAGAACGTCTTAAGCTTGGAATGTCTGTCAGGTCTGAAATACACACTTCCACAATGGTGTAGTGCTTATTTTTGATGTAAAATTAACAAAACGAATATGCCCAAGAGATACTTCTCTCTACCTTTTTATCACAATATGCCAGATGTCCACATTCCTGACAAGATTCACCTGGTGGCACCCAAACTGCTGGTTGGTACTGGCAGTGGTTAGTACCTGGGCTCCAGGCGCTCCTTCACCTTGGCTATAGACCGGATGTAGGGTCCGATCTGCCGGGCGATAGTCGTCAGGTAGTTGTTCTCCTGTTTCAGCTGCAGAAGGTCATGAAGCTGTGCTGGAAAGCGGACAAAATGAGCCACGTTAGGCCGAGACCTCCAAACACTAACCTACAGGATTCAAACTCAGACGTCCCTCATACCTTCATAGATCTCCTGTTCATTGGCCACCCTCTGAAACGTCTCTTCCCAAATCTAAGACGAAAATTGCCCAATCTGTGATTTTCTTTTTTCCACCCATTTTTCCAAGATTATCCCATTTCCAAAATTGCCCGGACTCGCACCTCCTCGAAGACGGTCCTCATCATCTCCACGGCGGAGTACTCGGACGCAATCTGGCTATCCACACGCAGCGACTTCTCCAGGATCTCGCCCATGGTGTCTGTCTTGATGAGTGAGTGGTGCTTGGTCAAATCCCTGTGCATTTCCTGCACCTGATCCTTCAGCTTCTGGATCTCAGTCTGCAGAGTCTTGGGAAAAGCCACACAGGATCGCTGGGCCAAAAATTGCTATAACACTTTTACAACGAGCTCTTGAGGTTACTGTTACTTACCTTCAGTAAATGCCCTGGTATGTACATGAGAAAAAATATGTCCAAATGATGATTAAGAAAGTAGATTACATACTAAGCAAAAAAGGTGAATGGATCAAGTTCAACACGTCTTCAATAGCTCTTCTATACTTCTATCTACTTTTATGCATTAATTTTTTCTGAGGGTATGATAACCCGCCGGACCCCTATGATTCAAACCAGTGACTTTTTGCTGACAATTCATTTTTCAATTGCTTAACTACTTGCTCTTCTGAAAATGGCAGGCAACTGAGAGATACTACACACAGCTTGGTGGCTGACAGACATATCACTGTGGAGGGTGAAATTAGGATTCAAAATCATTTATGGCTAATCATTGCTAGATTTAACCTAGTGACAACCAATCAGGTGACCGATGAGAAGTGCAGATATCCTGCCCCCTATGGATTTCCAAGTCTAATTCTTCTTCTCATTGCCATGTGATGTTGAGGGCAGCGGAGCTTCACTCACCTTGTAGATATTCTCGTAGTTGCGGCAATGCTCGGTGAAGGGGGTGTCACCACCCTCTGCCAGCAGGACTTTGGTGCTGATGTATCGGTGGGAGGTGGGTTTGCGTACCCCCGGGGAGCCCAGTGACATGTCGCTGATCGAGGGCGAATGACACGGCACAGACAGGGAGGACTGCAATCTGGTGGGGGAGAGCAACCGATCACACCTACATGTCAAAGTCTTCCAACTCTCCTCTACCAACTTTCACTTGGTGACCGTGTGACAGGTGTGGGATTAGCTGGGGATTTAAACCACACTGCCACAAACAGCGCAAATTACCAGAAAAAGAAGGTTAGTCCACTCAACTAAAGAACAAGGCTCTTTGCCCAGAGAACCAATCAAAATCTTGCCTCGAATCGCTGTCTCTACCATGAACGCCCAGAGTTCTCTGCCGTCCAGGGCATAGGCTTGGCTTCAGAATCGGTAGCCTCATGTCCGAAAGCTATGCCTTTGCCTGCCGCAAAAGCATGTTCGTACCTTAGGTTCACACACACTCTGTGTTTGTGACAATGACCCATTTTTAATACATGTTTAATGGTTTGACAAACTTCTGATGTACAGATTTAACACTTTTACAACAACTTTGCTGAAAACTCTGGTATACCTTCAAGGGCGTTCCCCCTGCCTTGTCCCCTAGGTCACCTGGAATGGGCTTTCGCCACCCGCTTGCGTATTAGGAAAGCCGTTGTAAATTCGATGGCTTCTTTTCTGAATAATCTGACGGCTTCGTCCTATTCTTGCTGTGTCGATTTTTTTTTCTTTTTGTGTTTGAAATAAAGTTTTAATAATGATGCTAAAGTTATTTTATGATTAATTTCAGAAGCATATTCTGACATGTAGACATCCCCCTGTTGAAAGCTAGACTATGTAACTGGTATCCTATTCAGAAAGCAGAGAACACAAGGTGCCATAAGAGTTGGTCGGGCTACTGTCCCCAGCACAGGAAGTGAGCATGTTACAGTATGCGCAAACAGACATTAGCAGTCAGACGTACAAAGACAGACCAAAACGACAACCTCCCTACAGTTATTTTACCCATGTGTCCCTTCTGAGATCTTTGGAGATTTCCTCTCACCTTTTCAAGTGGAGCCCAAAGGATTCAATGAAAGACACGGGAAAGTTTCACGTGTCAGAATACCCAAGACAGGAATTCAAGCCAGAGGTTCGACGACTAATGCTACAATAGTTGTGGTTGAAGGATCTTGTTGCCCAAATCCGTTGCGACCTGGACGCAGTGAGCACCGTCGCCGCGTTGGACACCTGTCGCCGACTCGAAGTAGGGCCTCTGGACCTTGCATCATTAAGTCTATGGTCTAAAGATAACGCCGATGATGTTGTGAGCGGAGCTCCAGGAATTCAGTGCAGGAAAAGCGCCCCTGCTTGACACTGCGTACTGCGGGCGGCCCCTCCCACCACGAGTTAACCACAAGGTCACTCTTGAGAGAAAAGCCTGCTCGCGGGGAACGAGGCTACCAAGAAAAGGACCTATTACCGTCTGTGTCCACTGGGCCACCAGGTGCCAGAAAACCGCTAACTGTCACTTCAACACGAGCTAACTCTGCTACCGGCTAAAACTGAGACAACCAGATGTACGTCCATAAGGTCAGAGTAAAATCATACAAGGTTTAAAAGTCTACAGTTTAATCAAGTGTGGGGGAAAAAAACAGAATCTCTACAAAGTAAATGACATGCATTGTACAAAACACAGACTGTTTTGATGCTCACTGTGAACGATAATGATCAAGCAGAAGAACTAATGAAACATCCATTAGTTTAGAAAAGAAGCACGATTTTTACCTGTCAGTTGCACGGTAGCTGTGTTCTTATCGCAGGCTATCCTGTGGAGGCCTGGCAACACTGCAACACTGCATTCGGTTCCCAGAGTGGCCAGGAGACAGTGACACACTCTGCCTAAACCTTTTGAACTTGCCTGTCATCCCACAGCCAATACCAATTAAAGACATTGACACGGGGGGTGTTACATCAGTAATATGGAATATACTGCCCTTTTGCCCCCCCACCCCTCCAAGCCTGCCTGGCCTCCCTGTTGGCAGCGGCATTCCGACAGAGTTCTGTGAAATTCTGATAAAAATAGTGATGGAGAAATAGCCCCTCCCCCCCTACGGGAGGAGCCTTTTGCCAGCCAATGAGTTGCAAGCAGAGTAAGCAACAGGCCTGGGAACAGCGAGGCCACTGTTGTGGAAAATCGGGAAGGGCACATGTGTCATCTCTTCCCAAATGATGATGGGCAACGACTGATTAAAAGAGGGGCTGAGGGTGGCATGTGTTTTTGTAGGACAGCCTCTTACCTATATCCCCTCCCTATAAAGGACAGCACACTATTTAATGGAACATGTACGCAGACAGACATAAGTGCCGGAGTTATGCTAATTGTTAACTGCAGAAATTTTGCCAATGAAAACAAAGAGCAGCAAAGGCAAAAGCGGCACACATGGAACGATATTAGCCTGGTATACTTTATGTCGCCAAAAAATTATGATGAAGGACTAGACTGTATTTCAGTACATTATTCGTAACAATATCCACACATTCCCAAATTACCATGCTAATCTGTTTTCTAAATATGCCAGTTAAGAAACAGAGCACAAAGTTAGCATATCCAAAGTTAGCATATCTTCTTGGACCCGTATGACCTCCTTTGGGTATATCTGTGTTTTTTGGATTTGGCGTGTATGAGATTTCTAGGCTGCACGTGTAACACGAATGCGCGCATAGCAGCTATAATAGCTAAGTACCGAGAAGTGCGACGAGTTCCACAACACGGAAGACTGCAGGCCTCAGTTTCTCGGAATCTGTATTCACCCAGAGCATGTTATCACTGCTTTTTCTGGAACAACACTTTTCAGAGAGGACATGTATTCGCTAAAACAGGACCCCCTGCCTGGTCAAAGATTTTCTCACAGTTTTCTCTTATTGGGACAAAACACAACAAAACCAGTCGATTTCCCTTTTTAACTAAAAATTATTCCACCAGATTTGAATAGCAAGCTTTTTTTTTTTACTTCTAAATTATTTTATGGCATCATAAATCAAATAAGGTCCTTGTTGATCCTTAAAAGAATCACTCTAACTAATGTATGAATTGAAGTGGATGGCAAAACTGTAATAAAAATCCAAAAAGAACTACATCATTTTATTGTTATGACTTATTCAGTCAGATCAGAATTTTGAATGATTGTGTCCAGAGAACATTCAACTCATGTTATTCTTCCCAAAAATCAACAGCTCTGATTGGTTACTGATAAATAATGAATCAGCAGATAATTGAACCTCCAGCACTGCCAGTCACTGTATAGGAAGCAGGCACAGATCTCAGGTATAAGATGACAGACTTGTTCTGCCATAATATCTTAGGAAACAAGCCCCCTGTAAGACCCCATCCTCAGCGAAGCAGTGAAAAGTGAGACTCACAGGCCGTTGCCCAGGCCGCAGATGCCCCCTGAGGCAGACACGGACCGCCGCTGGCCCAGAAGGAGTAACGACTCCAGGCAACGGGCAAACTCGGACCGGTACTCCGTGTTAATCTGCAGGAGGGGAGGACTTCAAGTTAAATTGCCGCTACGTCAGTTTTTTTTTATTACACAGAAGCAAGTTTCATCTAAACCTCCACGAGCCTTTACATCAAAAATGTTGTCTTTTTTTCCTATTT
>JAABNX020000119.1:2695323-2712155 GCA_015163995.2 Mormyrus lacerda | reverse complement strand
TTTTCCTATTTAATTGGCTAGATTAATTGGTCTATTTTCCATCTGTGGCCTGTGTGCTTGAATCAGTGCTAATTTAAGCAGATAACTACTGTGGATTACGACTTATCTATTCCTCTAAACATATATTTTTTATTTGGATTTTATTTGTACCCAAGCCACTGTAATTATGGAGATTTAAAGCTCCTAACCTTGCTGTGTATGGTAACTCATTCCTGTTTGCTATTTGCTAAATTCATTCTAAAGTGGAAATGCTGAACTGTGACATGTGTACATGTACTGAAGCGGACAGAAGGCTTTCCCAGCCAATCACAGCCACCCAGCACTTGGCTGGAGGGAGCCTGGGTCGATTCGCTTAACCTCACCTTGCTGCTCTGAGTCGGCCTCAGCCTGTGTGGCAGCTTCACAATCTTCTTCAGCCTCTCCATCAGTTGCTGAAAAAGTTGGTGACTTCAGGTAAAAAAGGCTGCCACCGAAATATTTCAGCTTTTCTTTTCGCATTAAAATGATTCAGTGCTGATTATTATGTACAGTTGAATACAAACACTCATTACTCTGACCATTCTCTGAATTTTAACGTGAGAATATCAAAATCTTTCGCTTATTGTATATCTTCTCAACAACTTGTTTCAATGCAATGTCTGCAATGTCTGCAAATCAGCAGATAATTGAACCTCCAGCACTGCCAGTCACTGCTATGTCTGCAAATCTGACCAGATGATTAAGAAAGGTCTATTACATGTTATGCATTGACATACTTACATATCCCATATCCAGGAACTCAAACTTATTGGCTGAGCTAAGGAAGGCAGAACATGTGACCAGATGAACCTGTGAAATAAAGTAGAGAGTGACTTAAGTACACATGTCAACAAGATCAACCCTTTGCTGAATGCTTGAGGTCAAGGGCAAGCAGGTTCATAACCCTGGGTCTTTGTCTTTGGCCAACAAGACGTGTTTTTTTTTTTTTTTTGCTGATTTGCTGATATATGGTATGACAGAGTGAGAAGTTTCTGACCAAAGTGTTCTGCCTTCTTCCATTAGTCTAGAGTGATGTTTCCCAATTTGGTCATTGGAGGCCCGCAGACAGTCCATGGTTTAAATCCCTGTCTCGGGAGCTGGGAGGGAGCAGAAACGTGGACTGTCTGGCAGGGACCTGGGAGGGAGCAGAAACGTGGGCTGTCTGGCAGGGACCTGGGAGGGAGCAGAAACGTGGGCTGTCTGGCAGGGAGCTGGGAGGGAGCAGAAACGTGGGCTGTCTGGCAGGGAGCTGAGAGGGAGCAGAAATGTGGACTGTCTGGCAGGGACCTGGGAGGGAGCAGAAACGTGGATTGTCTGGCAGGGAGCTGGGAGGGAGCAGAAATGTGGACTGTCTGGCAGGGACCTGGGAGAGAGCAGAAACGTGGATTGTCTGGCAGGGACCTGGGAGGGAGCAGAAACGTGGATTGTCTGGCAGGGAGCTGGGAGGGAGCAGAAACGTGGACTGTCTGGCAGGGACCTGGGAGGGATTAAAACCATGGACTGTCTTGGGGGACCGGAGGACTGGGTTGAGAAACACTGGTCTAGAGGATATAAGCGTAAAGAGTTCAGTATTTAGGTCTATTTTGGAGTGTAACTGATTAGATGGTGGCAGCTGTACAATTCCACCAGTGCCTTTGATTTAAAGAACCATTAAAAAGCTTGATTCAGGGTTACTGCTGATGAGATCAGAAACTGGCATCTTTTAAAAGATCTGGACAAGATTTGCATCGTAGAAAATTGAACATGGCAGCAATGCAAAGGAATTATTTCTTATTAAAGCCAAGGAATCTAAATGTAAAACAATTTGGTCTTTCGTGTTACAAGTTACATCCATAATGAGGGTTATACATTTCTGCACAATAGTGCCACCATCTGGCCAATTCATGTAAATCTAACAACCTGATGAGACAAACGTATTTAAATCATGCCTCCGGAGTTATTCTTTTCCTCTGTTTGTGACAGAAAATTAATAATCACCAACAAAAGCCCTGAGGGCAGAGAAAAAACAGGGCGTGCATAATATCTCGTTTGTGCTCCTTACCACTTGGGTACAGTAGCACATTACAGGTTACATGGAACTTACATATAGTCACAGCAAATTAGGGCAGAATGAGTGACTGAGGACAGAGTATATTGCTGTAGAGGGTCGCAGCAGGCAATACAGTGGATAAGTGGCCTGATCTGTAATTTTTGGGCTGATAACTAGAGGGGTCCAACTGTAGTGCCTTAGAAAAAAGTACTGAAGCGGAAATGACCGCTGTTTAAAATGGTGACAATGCGACAAAAACAACAGAGAGGCTGAATGTCATCAGTCGCCTGTTTCACCAAGCAGGACTTCTTGCTTCCCGACAACTTGTTGGATTTAAGGTAGTCTAGGCTAAATGTAAGTGAACAGAGACGAAGTCCATCTAGCTCAGACTAGTTTGAATCTGACAAGTTATCGGGCTAAGCAAGAAACCCTGCTTGATGAGACACCCCTCTGATGCGGCGTGTCCTCACCTGTAGGGTGGGAAGAAGAGCTGCCAGGTGAGACAGCTGCTCCTTGAAAGCCTTTTCCTTCTCCTCGTGCTGACTGCAAGAAAACATCCTGTCAGACTGCATACACGGGAAGTGACACCATCGTACCGTCGTTGCTTTTAATGGCTGTATAATTTGCTTACAATTGTTTGTTTGCACATAATCAAATTAATCTGGGATTTAATTAGCATCTCCAAAACATGGTGATACTGTTAAAAAACATACAGATGCTATTCTTTAATCAATAGTTAATAAACCAAAAATGTATTATATAGCTACAGGAACTGAACCAGCACACATCCATTCCCAGGCACCTGACCTACGGAGCCACGCACTGAATGGCAATGTTAAAGCAGGTAACTCTGTCACTGTGATAGTAATTGATAAGTAAATTACTTCTGAACCACACCAAGTCACAAAAAGCCCTTAATACCTTTGAGCAGCTTTTAGAAGAATCTTCCTCCTCTCCGCCAGTTTTTCCTGTAAAATAGCCACATATTTAAATCCATTTTCATCTGTTCAGTAAAGGCTTGGTCCATCCTTTTGTCTACTTTAACTCTGACATACAGCACCCTCCACAATTATTGGCATCCCCTGTACAGATTTATAAATATCCAATCTTTCTTTGAAATAAATTTATTCAAAGAAACCTTCATCAAGAAATAATCATTTTTAACAAAAACACACGTGCCACGATTATTGGTGAACACAATGTAACTGAAACATGTTTCCCCTGTAAATTGTACATCTTTGAGTTAATTGGAGTGAAAAGAAACCTTCATCCATGTCATCCATGACTTCCTGATTAACTGGGGTACAAACATGAGGAGACACAGAGGTCATATTACCTTAGCCGTCCATCAACATGGCAAAGATGGAGAGAACATACAGACCAAATGAGGGAGAAGAGTGCTGACCTTCATCAGTCAGGGAATGGGTATGAAAAATAGCTACTCGCCTTAAAATGCTAATTTCTACTGTTAGGGCAATAATAAAAACCCAAGTTTATTTTGCCCCCACATACAATGAGGAGAATTGTAAGAGAAGCAAAAAATCCCCAAGGATCACTGGTGCTGAAAAATCTTGGGGTTACCGCGTCTCTGAAAAAACCATCAGACACCCCCTTCATGGTAATTAATTATTTGGAAGGTATGCCAGGATTTTTTGTCAGTTAGACACAAATGTAAACACCTAGAGTTTGCATAAGACTACTACAACTTTGACTGGAACCAAAATTCAATGGTCTGATGAAACAAAAATGGAGCTTTTTGGTAATAAACATTCAAGGTGGGTTTGGTGTAAAAAGAAGGATGGCTGTAGTAAAAAGAACATTATCCAAACTAAAATATGGTGGAGGTTGTGTGATGTTGTGGAGCTGTTTTTCCTGCAAAGGCCCTGGAAACCTTATTAAGGTGCATGGCACTATGGACTCCATGAAATACCAGGACATTTTAAATCAACTTTTTGCTGCCTGCGCCAGTAAACTAAAACTGAGCCGTCACTGGATCTTCCAGCAGGACAGTGATCCTAAGCACATGTTCAAATCAAAACAAAAATGGTTAGCTGACCGCAGAATCAAGTTTCTGCCGTGGCCATCTCAGTCCCCTGACCTGAACCCCACTGAAAACCTGTGGGCTGAGCTGAAGAAGAGAGTGCAGAAGAGAGGGCCTCGGACCCTGGATGATCTGGAGAGATTCTGTACAGAGGAATGGACTCTGATGCCCTGCTCTGTATCTCCAACCTTATAAAAGGTTATATTAAAGTATTAAAAGCAGGGGTGCCAATAATTGTGTCACATGTGTTTTTATTGAAAATAATTATTACTTGACGAAGGATTTGTTTTTCTTTCAATACATGTATTTTAATGAAAGCTTGTTTTTTCTTATTTTTTCAGTATATGAAACAACACCCAAAGGTGAAAGTTTTCTAACCCTTTTTACAAATCTTTACAAGGGGTGCCAATAATTGTGGAGGCTGCTGTACATTATCATGGGTATAAATATCCCATCTACCCCAATATCCCAAATAAATGTATGATTATACTGTGCTTATGATGAAAACAAATTATAAATATGAAAGGGAGCTGGGGGTTAAGGGCCTTGCTCAAGGACCTACAGACATGCTGAGACTGGAGCTTGAACCAGCAACCTTCTGATTAAAGACACACAGGCTTAGCCCACTGAGCCACACACTGCCCCATACTTGGCAACTAATATTCAACAATCCCCACTAGGGCTCAACGACATGGCCCAAAAACCACATCACAGTATTTTTAGGCAGAATACCGAAATGCAATATATATTTCTGTATTTTCTGTTAAGTGGATTAAATGTTGAGCTGTAAGTCAAAGCCATATATAATGTCACCAAATATGTTAATGTGTCACAAAATGAATCAGAGTAAAGTCTGAAGTCTCTGAGGGACGAGTTTCAGTGAAATCTCAAGTCTCAGGTCTCTGCTTCCAACTTAGTATATATTGTAAGAGCTTCTTGTCTTTTAATTGTAATTGTATCAGGTAACTAATAACTAATAAGGGTTAATAGTGTAAGAACCACAATTACAATATCATTTAAGTACAATGCTCAAATTCAAAATGAAGAAAAAACACTGTATGGTTTAAAGAAAAACTATATTTTTCACTTAAATAGTTATTGGCATCAATGCAAACATTACCGCACTGGCCGCAGTGCTCACGTCTCTGAATGGTGCTACGCGTGTGTAAATAAATGTGCCTTGCCGATGAGTGGTGAACATGTGAGAATAACAGCAGCTCGTGTGCAGAATAAGGCCTGAAGCCAATAACTAACGGTAAAGCATGAAACAACTCAGCCACTGCGGACTGTGCTTCGACTTCCTCAGTGCACACAACTGAAAAACGCATCATGGAAAATGTAGCCAAAACTCAGCATCAGCAATTAACATCACGTTGAAATGCTAGTTTCTCGACTTGATTTCCTTTATATGGGCCTGTGTACGTTTCCATCTGATTTTAACAAAACATGGAAACATTAGACAAAGCCAAGGGCATGTTCCCTTCAGCACTTTGCTGTTCTTTACACTGCAAGTACATTACAGTTTTTCTCAAAATTTGCAGTGTAGGTTGGGGACTTCTACATGCTTTGTCTGAGGAAAATTTTCAAAAATTGGCAAAATGATTGAGTTTGGGAATTTTTTAAAATAAACTATCAGTTCATCATTAGCAACTAATCAACTACATCAGGTTGTTTATGTTGTAACTAATGACTAGTTAATACCCATAGAAATGTGACCACGAGTTATTCCAACCTCTGGCGCAGTCAAATACAATGACGGAAAAATGTATAATTTAATTTCCAAAGTGCCCATTGTTTTTCTGTGTAGACTATGTTCATCTGTGCTCTGCGTGAAATGTGCTTGTGCTTGTCTTCTCCACAGCACAGCCTAGCAAAAAACAGAAGAATGCACGGAAGGCTGCAGTAAATTTGAAGCATTGCAAGCTCCTGCAAATACTGTGGAGCTTGCATGATTTTGCATTATATTTCCGTGACTGCAGAATCGCAAAATACTGGAGGGACTGATCAAAACATCAGGGCATGTTGTAGGTTCAGCACCTTATTGAATTTTTAAAGATTCTTAATGTTTATGAGTATTCATGCAGGGGTTTGAGTCAAGTCTGAAGTCAATTAGGAACAAGGTGCAAGTCAAGTCGGAAGTCTATTTATGTGTGACTAGAGCAACTCGAGTAGGACTTGTAAATCTCTGAATGTCACAAAACGTTCACTAAAATAGTGTGGTCAAAATTGAAGCGTAGAGTATAAACCTTTATTTATACCACACAGAAGTCTCAAGAAAGACAAAAATAATTGATGCCTGTATCAGTGTTGCATGGGTCAAATAAAGATGCTATGACATAAAAATGTTTCACTCTGTACACCAAGAGAATTTCTTTTTCCATTACTTTCAAAACAGAACCTAAAAACTTAGGCACAAAAAAAATCTAAATCTAAAACATATTTGGCAAATGACTCAGAAACGTCAATTTTTTTTTTTAATGAACCGAGTAACAATGATTCCACTCCTTTCCCTTCCATCGGCTTCCCCGTGAGACGTTGCAAACCAAATATTTTGGCTTTAGATATAAATTCTGGGATTTTGTGCAAAGCTCTCACATTGTTTACAAACAGTAAGGAATACTAAAAATCTCAATGAAAGATTTTTGCTCATTCTGTTCTCCCATTTGAGTATCAAAGTATGGCATGTGTTAGAGCAATCAAAGAAGGGATAAAGTATTATGACTTACAGAGTCATGTGCAAAAGAGTCTGTAAAGGTTTACATATCAGGATTTACTGAGAAATTATCTGGTCCTTAGCAGGTCTTAAAATTAGGTAAATGCTACCTCAGATGAACAACAACACAAGACACATTACACTGTGTCATTAGTTAACAAAAAGTAAACCAAAATGCAGAAATGGTGTGTGAAAAATTCCATTGGAATTAAGGGGGTAAGTAGCAGCCAGGTGCTGATAATGAAATGCACTTGACTAACTGATCGTCAGCAAGTATGACCATCTGTATAAAAGCAAAAATTTGTTAGTCTGGAGCGTTCAGGTGTGTGTGTTACCACAATGCCAAGGAGGACAGACATCAGCAGTGCTCTTAGAGAAGCAATTTTTGCTGCCCATCAATCTGGGAAGGGTTATAAGGCCATTTCTAAGAAATTTCAAGTCCATCATTCTACAGTGATAAAGATTATTATATAGTGGAAAACATTCAAGCCAATCTTCCCACAGGGTGGACGTACCAAAATGGTCAGACCGTGCAACACTCACGAGAAATTGCAAAAAACCCAAGAGCTACATCTCAGACTATACTGAACTGAGTTAGCACGTTAAAGTTCATGACAACATGGGGAGAACATGCAAACTGCACACACAGAACCCAGGTCCCAGAGGTGTGAAGCAACAGTGCTAACCACTGCGCCACTGAACCACCATGCGGCCCTGAAGTGTAAAACCGCAGAACAGAAGTGGATGCACTTTCTTTCTCACATGTATAATTAGTATTGTCTCTATATCCTATACCTTGTTTTAAAATACATCGATATGCCTTAAAATAAGTGTATATATATATATATATATATCCAATCACCATATCTTGCTTTGGAATGGAAATGATTTATGTGACTTATTTCTGGCTAGTATGTCAGCTGACCTCCTGGGTTTGTGTCACATTTGATTCACCCCACTGCCTCTCCAGGAAGTGAAATGTCTAGACTGAAGCTTGGGAAAGTTTTTTCCCCAGTTCTCCACATTTCATGGTTCTGCCCTGGAACTGAGCCACTATTCCCCAAAGACAGAATCTAAAGGATGTTTCCTTCCCTTAAGCAGCATTTCCTTCTGTTAATATCTCTGAACATGGGAAAAAAAACACCTTTGGGGCTTTTCAGTCAGGAAGGCTGAATCGGGAGGCAATTATCTGAGAGCTCTGCTCCAGCTGATTTCTTACCTGCATGTTGTTGAAGAGTGTGTTAATGGCCGTCTCCTCCTCGTCCACGTTGGCCCTGACCTCCGCGATCATGGCCTTCAGCAGGACGATGGCCTCACGTGCTGACGTCTGCAGCTCCTTCACTGCCTGGGAAAAGTAAGAGTCACGCCCCTTTGCAGACCCTCTGCTCATCCTGCTCAGACGTGACGCACATGGAGGTTCATCAAAAACACTATGATGCTAGACACTAATAATCTGAGAACTATTATTGTACATCACTGCCTATTGGCATGTGCAATATTTTCATGATTATGCTGCCGAAATGTGCAATACTTTCATATTTATTGTGAAACTGAATCATGAGGAGAGGAATACCAATAGCATGACACGTATTTAAACACCTACTTTTGTCATTTTTTTCCTGTTTATTTTTACATGCTGTACATTTTTATTTTTTATGCTCATTTAATATTCAAATTTATATTCTATGTACTTATTTATATTCTGTTATCTGTTTCCCTGGTTATATTCTGTTTATTTTATATTCTATTAATCTTTTCATCTTATTTTTGCCGTATTTGCATCCTTCTTGACATTTTTCCTTTCTTGCACCGATTAGGACAGTCTCTCATTCTCACTATATCTTGTTCAATGACAACTAAGGCGTTTATTCACACGGCGTTTCAATGACAAAGAGACACTCACTAATACGGCTTGGTCCAGTTTCTCACAGCCTTGCATATACGCCGTTTCAATATCGATGCAATGTGCTCGGCTTTCCCTGCGCAAGACGAAATCAAGGTGAGCACCAGCTCGCAGTAAAGTCAGAGGAGCAGCATCGCGACAGCGACGGTCTGGCCGCTCGCCGGAGGGTCCACACTCACACTTGCATGTCCCGGAAACAATTGATGCAAAGCATTGACTTCTTTTCGGTGGAGAACATGATGTAGAGCTCTTCGTGCAGGGCTGTGGAACGGCAGAGGGAGAGGTGGGTGAGCGCGGCCATGAAGCAGGCGGGGTGGGGGGCATGTTCTGTGGGGAGAACCGGCCACTCACAGCACTTTTTGTGGACCTCCTTGGTGCGTTTAGCCAGGGAGACGATCTCATGACGGGCGAACATCTTGGCTTTATGTGTGGCTTCCCTACAGTCCCGGCACAGGGGCTGGCAACATGTGTTGCAATAATACATTGTATCCACATCCTGTGGCGGGAACAGGGATCCGCACGACTCAGCACACAACCCATTTGTCAGATCTAAGCACAAGTTCTTAGCAAACTCTTCTTTAATACTTTTGGGATGGGATGTAGGTTGTCCGTCGCATCCTTATCTATCGGGACGACACCCGCTCAGCCTACCTGTTTCTTGCATTCCAGGTCACAGTTGGCACACTGTACAATCTCCTCGCAGTCTGCGGAGTTATCCACCAGGAATTTGAGCAGCCGGTCCTCCGGAGGCAGCGCGTTGATCCCTTTCACGATCGACTGATGTCTGGAACGCACGCACAAACAAGAACATTTTATGTGGAACTGGCTTGAGCGCAACGTGCCAGTTAAATTATGGGATCGCATGTCTGAAGTCTGCCAGCAGGGGGCAGATGGTTGATTTGGTTCCGTCTTGTGCTACGCGTACTCCCGCTCACTGCAGTGAACCAGTGATCCGCACTGTGGCAAGAACTGTTAATAACACATAATTTAAAGATAACTGACAGACCATGATAAAATATATTCCATAATAGAGTTCACATATGAATCATCCAACCCAATGTTTGTCTTTGGCATTCAGTCATCAACAAATTAATGTAATGTCAAGATTGTAAATCAAATCATTCAAATAATCAAACCATTCAATAGTAAATCATTCTGACTGTAGCCGAAATAATTAATGATCTTTTGTTGCATTATCACTTCATCTTGACAAAAGAATATGTCAGAATATGTAATAATCATACTCATCATCAATGTGCCTTATTTAACAGCAACAAAGCCTGCTAGTCAAATCTGAATATTTAATTTCTTCATTTAATTTCTCAAAATACTAGCTATCCCATTAAAATACTGAAATTATTTCTCATTATTTCCCGTAAAAATGAATTATTCTCATAAATAAAATTGAAAATATGAAGACCGTAAATGAGCTTTCAAATAAAATATAGCTGAATCACAAGAAAAACTTTTCATATTTTAGAACAGTGACATATAATCGGTGCGGCATGGGAGAAAAATAATTTGAGATCTCATCTAATTTCACCTAATTGTGATCTAATTTCAAGATGTTCTCAAAAAGGAAGGGAAACTGTTTGTGGAGCCTGCAATAAGTTTTTTTTATATTCAAGATAACCTTCTTTTAGTATTCAAAAATACATCTGAGAAACGCAAGACTACATAGTAAATCTTATTTTGGCACTATTGTGATATTTTTCACCCTATAAAATTAGGATAGAATAGACAAAGATTTCACCGCTATGCAGACACCTTTTATTAAAATAATGGGTTCGATGCCCCACCCCCCCCAAAAAAAAAAAAATGTTTTCGTTGCCGATCACGTAGCCTGCTTCTAAAATTATGAATGTGTACCCTCCTTAAATTTTAGTTCAGCCCTCCGGTACAAAACGGAGGGCTGCCCCCCAGGTGGTCAAATCTACGAAAGGGGTTCCCCTCACCCTGGTCGTCAAAATTTACCGAGAAAGACCAATCGGCATGGTAGCAGGATCCCCCGTAAAACTGAGTTCTGGCTACCGGCCTGCTCAACACAAATTTGACTTTTCTCAAAGGTCACCCGTTTGTGTCTGAAACTGGTGGAACACAAGCGGCTCTGCCATCGTCAGCTTCCACATCCACAGTGGCCCCCTTTTTGTTTTGATTGTAGAAACAATCCGCTGAATCGCAGCAGCTGTTGACCAGTTGTCTAAATATATTTGCTATCCAGCCAGAGATATTGTGTTTATCGGCCGTTCGTAGCAACAGGGTCCTTGTGTTCTACAAATAGTAAGGTCCTTGTGTGGTACAAATAGCAGTGCCTTGGATTCCTAGATATCATAAATCCTGCCCTGGCCGTTGTCATTGGCAAAAATAGCATTACATTCTGCTTCATCCAGCTGGGAACCCACTGACTGCATCCTACACTCCACCAGTAGTACTGGGTGAGACCACACATGTCTGCTCAATATGTCTGGTTTGGTTTTAGCAAGACAGTTACTCAGCCTCAAAGCGTTCAGCAGGAAAACACAGGACTGCATATCAAGGGTGTGGACATTCAATAAAAACTGACACCCAATCCAAAACGTAAACATTCTAGGAACAGACACTGCACTGAAAATCAATTATACTATTTTAACATTATTATAATTAGTTTTGAGGCACATGCACTTATAAAAACATTTAGTTTTACACGGCTGGATATTTTGGAATCTGAAGCATTTTAAGGATCTTCATAAATATTAGCATTTTGCTGGACTCGACCCAACAACCTCAGACACTTTATGCACAGTCAAGTGACTTTCTGACCTACTTACACCTTTATGGTTAGGAAAAGGCTTCTGGGATGAGAAAAGTCAGACACTTCGCATTTAATTTTGTGAATATAAACAATTTGGTGTAATCTGGATTCCATAAAAAAAAAAACACACACACAACCTACTTTCATGCCAAACTTCACTGGACTGACGTGCAGTTCAGCCTTGATTGTTTACCTTGACTACATGCTGGTGAAATGAGGTACTAACACTGCGGAATCCGTAGGGGAACTTCCTCATCAGTACGTCTGGATGCTCACAACTTTCCACTTATTGTCACAATTAACAGACAATAATTATATATCAAACTGGTCATTACTTCGCAAAACTGACAAGTCCGTCTAAAATTCTCTCTCATGGAAAGCAGTTTTTTTGTTTTTACTTTGAATCCTGACATCAGGTGAAGCAACACTTCATGAGCCCATAGGAACTGGAGCAGCATTATAATGAAATATTCCCAAATCGATATATAAATATATGCCAATTCATTCTCGAAATATAGATCCAACATTCAACTTCACAAACATATGAGCACATCCGTTTAACATAAATTATATAACCTCGCCACTTTCAATAGCTCCTTCACACAGAATTTGTAATATAACAAAACCAGTAATTACGGATAGAATGCAATCGACCAGCGACATGCTGCATAAAAAAACCTGTCTATATTCACAGCCCGCTCCTTGTGAGTACTCATCAGTGAAGACAGAGGATCCTCATTCTTACATGTGTTCATCTAGCTCTCCCCAGAGCTCTCCCCAGAGCATGCTGGACTGGCCACGGGAGTCCCTGAAGGTGCCGCTGGTACCTGGTCCTGCTGCTGTGGTTCTAGCAGACGATGCGGGTAAGCAGTGTCACCACCCTCAGCCGAGGGACAGGAATCACCAGAAGAAACGCAAAAGCGAAATGTCACAGCAACACGAGGGCAGGCTCCCCCCACACCCGGGAGCCAGCATCGGTAAATCGGGAGACAATATGGCTCAAAAATAGCCTGGGACAGACGGGGTGGGGGGGAACCAAGAGCCGGGGGTCGCCCTGCTGGGGTAGGGTTTCAGCCTGGGTACCCAACGAGAAAGGCCTGGGGGGTGGAGGGGGGGGTCTGAAATGGAAGAAGCCCCTTAATTACAAACAAAGAAGTCCCTGAAGTCGCTGCACCCAGCTGGCAGCATCCCGTCACCCTGACGCGCCACGCTCTACAGAGGGGGCGGCCCAGCCACACCCCCGCACGTGCTTCAGGCATATCCCGTGTTTCGACTTTCCCATGCGGCAAACGGCAGAAACGCTGCTTGGCGAGGGACAGATATGGCTGTATGACTTTCACATCTGTGCTGAGGAGGTTGCTCTAAACTAAAACCTCAAAGGGAATACAAATCTATTTTTTTTATTAAAAAGTTTAAAAATGCAAACAATTACACGAGTTAAAATCCTATGAAAGTGAAGAAATTCCTTAGGTGTGTACTTCTTTGCAACATTATCATACAAATACGAAGGTCATTAAGGATTTTCATATGCACCATATATTTATCAGCCATAACATTCAAACCACCTGCCTAATGTTGCGTAGGTCTCCCTCCTGACCCAGTGAGAAATGGACTCCACAAGACCTCTGAAGGTGTCCTGCGGTTTCTGGCACCAAGTTATTAGAGGCAAGTCCTGTAAGTCCTGTAAGTCCTGTAAGTTGTGAGATGAGGCTTCCATGGATCGTACCTGTTTGTCCAGCGCATCTCACAGATTCTCAATCGGATTGAGATCCGGGGAATCCGGAGGCCAAGTCAACACCTTGATCTCTTTTGCATGTTCCTCAAACCCATTCCGGAACAGGATGCACTATCCTGCTTAAAGAGGCCACTGCCATTGGGGAATGCTGTTGCCACGAAGGGGTGTAGTTGGTCTGCAACAATGTTTAGGTTGGTGGTAGGTGTCAAACTGACATCCACATGAATGCCAGGACCCAAGGTTTCCCAGCAGAACATTGCCCAGAGCATCACTCTGCCTCCGCCGGCTTGCCTTTTTCCCATAATGCATCCTGGTTCCATCTTTACCCCAGGTACACGACGCACACGCACTCAGCCGTCAACATGATGTAACTGAAAACATGACTCATCAGACCAGGCCACTTTCTTCCATTGCTCCACTCTCCAGTTCTGACCCTCGTATGCCCATTGTAGGCACTTTCTGCGGCAGACAGCAGTCAGCATGGGCACTCTGACTGGTCTGTGGCTGCGCAGCCCCATACGCAGCAAGCTGTGATGCATTGTGTGTTCTGCCACCTTTCTATCACAGTCAGCATGAACCTTTTCAGAAATCTGTGTTACAGTAGCTCTCCTACATGCTCAGACCAGGTAGGCTATCTATCCTTTGCTCCCCACACATCATCGCTGGTTCACCGGTTGGTCTTCCCTAAACCGCTTTTACTAGTTACAGACCACTGCAAATTGGAAACACCCCACAAGACCTGCTGTTTCGGAGACGCTCTGACACGATCGTCTAATTAATCACAATTTAATTCTGGCCAGAGTTGCACAAATCATTTTCCACATGTGGCAAAAACTACGACAAAAAATACTAATTTTGTTGCAATATAAATTATGTTGTAATGTATTTTGGACTTATCTATCACAGATGTCTGAGACAATGGTTGGAAATCTTACACCACACCAAATGTGACAGTTGGCTTCCCCGAACTGAGACACACAGCCTACCCCCGTAGAGACTTTGGTAAATGAGATCACTCATCAGATGCATCACGCCATAGTCCTCGCGCCTCTCATGTCGTGTCTTGGGGTGTTTTCATGCCTGCAGTGAAAGTGAGAGCTCCCCATGCTGTTTCACTTGTGCCAAAGACAGCCAGAACCATTTTTGGTTTTTTTTTTTGCAGAATGAGTTGGGGTCTCTTTTAATTACCCTCAGCTTAGAGTCAGCAGGTGCCAAATGGAAAGGTGTAGAATACCTGGCTTATTTACTGACAGCACGGCAGCATGACGGCCTTATCAGACGAGGCAAGTCCGCCATGCAATGGATTCCACACAGGTTAGACAGGAGCAGCATTTGTACGCCAGCTGTCAGCTTCCCTCAGCTTGGCCCCATTCGACCCTCCCGCTCACGCAAACACCCAGCGCTTCGCCGCGATTTCTTCACGTTCAGTTAAGTTTTTTCATAACCTCATTTCCTACCCCATGATTTTTTTTTCACGGAACATGAAAATCCTAATCGTCAGAATAAGAACCGCAAATAATTCCAGGCATCCATTTTAAAGATGCCAACTGTGTGATTACAACAACATATTTACAGATTAACAGGACAGCTAAGTTCTACAACAATGATTAATACCATCTATACAGTACATGACTTAATTCCTGTAATCCTAATACGGCAGACCTAGGCCTATAAAATTAAACTGATTTAACGATCTGCAAATGTAAATATAAAATCCTATCTGTTAGTAATATTAATACATTTGGGCAAATCATGATGCTACGCAAACTTCTCAAGTTAGGACAGCAACACACCAAAGTTATTTCAAACTGAATCCACACGTACTGCAAAACGAGGTGTTTCCATACACTGACATGCAAAATGCTCCATTTCTGTAGCCAGGAAGCTGCTCATGTTTTATATCATTCCATGACACTCTCAGTATAGACAATGACAATATGGAACCATTACATTCAATATCTTTCATTCTATCTGAAGAAAAGCCTTAGTTTTGGTCTGATTATTCATTTTCATTTTTACTGCAGGATATTTCCTATTTGATCAAGTTTTGTCCTGGCAAAAGTTTAACAGAGAAATATTCAGAGGGGTAGTTATTGTTAACCTAGGGAATATATATTTCCAAAACTGACATTTTGACAGTTACATCATAATAATAATAATAATTTTGTTATTATTTTTATTGTTATTATTATTAGTAGTAGTTTGTGCTTACTAAAGTAAAACTTCTGGATATATCTCTGTGGAGATCCTGGTGCTTAGTCTCACTGTCTGCATGGTTGCCTAATGCATAGTGTCAGTTAAAAACAAAGTCGATAACAGAAACTGATCCTATTCATATGCTGCCATTTTAACTATTCAGCTTGAAGCCGCGGTTTCGTACGCGAGACCTTACCCACAAAGGGGGCAGCTCAGGCGGCTGTCCAGCGCTCTGCCGCGGAGGCAGGCAGCGCAGAAGGTGTGGTAGCAGTCCATCAGGCACGGCTGTTCATACTGCTGGTGGCACAAGTGACACACCAGGGGGTGGCAGTTGGCGCTGTCCGGATCGTACAAGTTATCCAAGGGGGAGAAGATCCCGCCGGACATCTGAAATTATACGGGTTGTCCTTAAGACCATGGGGAAGAATCGATTTCATTATACAGGCTCACGCTAAAAACATGCATTTATTAACTGCGCTTAGAAAAGGAAAAAAAAATATGTGCGTGTTCGACGGACTTTCTGAATCACCTTGATTTTAATATTATTTTATTTGTCAGTAAATGTTGAAGTGTTGAAGTGTCATGTCTGTTATTGAACTGACGTTTGTACTTCACATTTATCAGATCCTTCAAGACAAACTGAACTTTATGAAACTTTTAGATCTTGCCAATACGAACTCTCCTAAGCGCAACGCTAAAACATAATGCAGCCGACAAACTTTACATGCCTATATATTGAACACTTACTAAACCTGAATTAGTATGTTATAATCAAACATTGTTTCATTACCCTTCGTAACAAAGGCAATTAAATATCAGTGCTCGAAACAGTTCAGCATGGACAATGGGAATGCTAAAATGAGAAATGGTTTCAGTAAATCACGCAAATCACATTGCCTACCTTGATGTTGTCCTATCGGGAACCGCACGCCGGAATGACAGCGATTCTCGAACCCTCAGTTGATCCTCCCGGGACACGTGGAAGGTGGCGTCAGGCTGGGCGACACCTCCCATCTCTGCACTAGACAGGCAGCTGCAGGTGACACCGATAAGCTGGGAGCGGGATTTTGAGACGCCTATTCATACTGACCCTCATAAAGAATATAAACGATGGACAACAGGGTGGAAATCGGAATTTTTCTGTTCCTCTATCCAAAAACCTTGCTCTTATTTTTTAAGTAAGAGTTGTTCCCTGGAGTTTGCGATTTGCTATCTGTTTTGTGCATATGAAAACTGAAAATAAAAGACCTATACAAAACGCATATGTCCATAACGTGAATGATTGTACAATTTTGTATTAGCTAATTAATTTTCCATTCTATGCTTATTTTGCATTAGGCCATTGGGTGAGTCTATGAGGTTTGCATTAAAACCCCTCAGCCACCACTTTGAAATCAACTCAATAA
>JAABNX020000119.1:2668262-2685947 GCA_015163995.2 Mormyrus lacerda | reverse complement strand
TTAACAACTCTGAGCTATTAGTTAAGTTCTCCCCAAGCGAGCTTGATGGGCCGAATGGCCTCCTCTCGTTTGTATATGTTCTTATGTTCTTAATTATTTAATGTTATTTTACAGCTGTTTAGGATTGTCCCCTCGTTATTACGCATGAACCCTTTACAACATCACAGTGCTTTTATCACTGCTCTGATAAGACTTGGATCTTGGAGTGACATTACTCCTATTGAATCTGCTAATCATGGTTTCAACGCAGAGAGCACTACGGTGATTATGCGCCGCATGACTGTGGCCACCAGGGGGCGGCGCAGCTTCATTCCCCGACTTATGCCGCAGCGGCTGGTCCTCCTTCAGACATGCTCTCCAGGCGAGTCCCGTGGCTGCTCTCACATCGAAATCAGCGTCCTCAGCAACCACCGCTGTCATGTATTTCTGATCCAATGGCAAAACAAATAACCAAAAAGGTTGATCTTTAATGATTTTTCAAAGTGTTAGTAATATTAAGTATATAATTTAACAGTTGTTCTATGGCTTTACGAAGCATGAGTAAATCTCCAATTAGCAGTTTCACGGTTTCATATAGAATTTACATATACTACCTGTGTTTGTTTATTCCACGGAAAGGTAATTAGTAAATACTAAAAGTAAATGTATTGCAGTCTTTGTTGCATCATTTTGAAAATGTAAATATGAATTTAGAAATCTAAGCCGCTGCTCCCTAAACACCGTTATTGATTTACAAAACGCGTTTGTTCTGACGTGCATATTTCCCAAAGCGATCAATCACGTCTACCGAAAGCAAACTGATTCCAAAGCAAGCAAATATATGTGAAGCAGCCTTGCGTAACAAAGTAACATGCATTATGGTGAATCAAAACGCGTTTGAAAGGTCCTAGTATGGCTGAACTACGGAACATATTCCCAAGGACGCCACACATGTAATGGCATCATCCGTAAAAGGGGTTATAGTTAGTGCAAAAAGACAATGCGGCGCGTGATTATTACATTTTAATTAGAATGTCTTAAACGGAATAGATACATTACGTAGGCTATGAAACAGTGTGTGACTCATCAGGAAAGTTGGTGAAAAGATACATTTTGCAAAATGTGAGGAACACACGTCCTTGAGGGACCTAGTATTACCTTAAATCTTTGTGAGTGTCGTCTGCCCACCCATCGCACCACTGAATGAATGAATTTCAGGGGTCCGCAGTCATGCAATGAAAACATTGCAGTCTGTCTGTCAACATGACAACAAAGTAAAACAATATACCCTTAAGACAGGCACCGCTAGAGATTTTGGGCCTAATTAAATTGCATCATATCAGCCCCCCACCCAGCCCAATTCAATTATGTTGCAATTTTTTGGGGGTCCTTGGAATTGTCAGAAGTTTCCCCCCTTTTATGGCAACCTAGCCTTAAGAGGTCTGAATGCTTTTGTGGCAGGGGTTAATACTGTGTTTTTATGTGGCTTATGTCACTGCTAATGCAACCTATTTTACATGCAAATCTTACAGGGGTGGCAGTGAAGATTTACCTCTTGGGGGGGGGGGTGGTGGAGATCAACGAAATGAGGCGTATTAAATTTCTTGGCACCGGTATTTTGACAGATTTATTTAGGCTCTGAGTAATTACTGAAAACCCTGAAGTATCAGCCTCCGATTTAACCAAGAAGAAACCTTACGCTCCGCGCCAACGCAACACACTGCTGTAAGTGAGGAGGAATGACGCATTAAACCACATACTGCAGCAGGTGATCATCTGTCGTCAATAACTGGCTTAATGCCCCTCACCCAGTGCTCATTCACACACCTCGGCTCGTGGTTTGCATTAAATAACCACAGACATGCAAGCTAGTGGTAATTTCATCTGTCATTTTTAGGTTCTAAGTTCAAATGAAGAAACAACACTGACAAACCTTTAACATTTAATTAAATTCAGTGGAAAAAAAAAATTCTCAAATCCAAATAAGGTCAATCGACCTCATGGACACACGTTGCCAAAACACAAAACAGCTCAACGAAAACTGAGGGAGCATAAAACCGGCGTGTCAAGAGCCAAACATCGGGGTCTGCTGCCATCCATTTTGGTCTTAAAGGTCACAACAAAATCCTCATCGCTGGGCAACGTCCCGCTTTACCAGTCCTTCTGAAGTCTGCATGCTTTCTGATTTTATCAGCCAGCAGTTGGGGGTGGGATTAAAAACCACTGAAAAAATGGAACGGCTTAAATCGACAAAGACAACAAGAACAACATAGCACAACATAGTTATCCCACGTCCTGACTGTTTAACTGATGCGTGCGAAGACACTAGTAAGGTAAAAATAACCTGTACATACAACAACAAAAAAAAGCCTTAACCTGAAATATTTCACATAAAAAGGCACAAATATGGAGTGTTCGTCTTAGAGATCCCCGCCCTGCCATTATTTGCATCGAGACAACATAGCACCCATTGTAAGATAATAGACATGCATCCCTTTCACACGCCAATATTTGGGGAGGGGGGAAGGGAAAAAAAACAAAACAACAAAAAAACAACAACCTTTCGATGAATTCTTCAGCAATTGAACATGAGGGAGTTTCCATCCAGCTGGAGAGAAGAGAAGTAAGAGCGTGGAGGGCCTGGAAACTGGGAATACCTGAAGGTGCTGAGTGTGGCTGGGGATACTGGGGGGAGGGGCCAGCAGTCCGTGGGGGGGTGCTCGGTCTCACCAGCCCCCCTTTCACAGGAGATGGTCCAATTTGAGGAGAGAATGTATATTTTTGTATTTTTTTTTTAAAAAACAAGATGAAATGTCTGAGTCTCACCGCTATAGGTTCCTCCAACCCCCCCCCCTCCCCCCCACCCGTAACCCTTACTGTGACAGACTGGTGATACTGTGAGACAGAGCATTCCATAATGGAGAACACTCTGTGAGGAGGGGAGTGGGTGGGAGTTTAAGGGCCGGCAGCCAATCAGAGCATGCGGGGGTTGTACTCTGGCAGCTTCTTGAGTTTTTCCCGCTCTGCCTCCGTCTCCTGCCTGGCGATGCCCAGCGTGTGAGCGTACCCCATCACTACCTGCAGTGGCAACATAGCAACACGCTTTTTCCTGGAGCACTTCTCTCTCTCACTCACACACAATATACAGATGTCATCCATCTAAATGCACTAAAATAAAGAGGCTGAAATTACAGTTCTCACCTGCTCAACATAAATCCCATCCAAGGTCTTCACCTCCTGCGCAGTGGTGGATGACTTAGGCTTGTTGTCACCATAGCCCTGAAAAATACAAGAGAACATCAGTAACTCAAGATAGCAGCCTATCCAGTCAAGAGTTCCACTTGACACTGGCCCACAGTGTTGAAAGGACGCAAAGTAACGTGTTCGGAAACATAATTTCTGTAACCTTAACACAATAGCCTCCAAACAGACCCTTACATAAAAGCATTGCACTTGTGTACTTCAGCACAAATGTTTAGCAAGCTGAAATCATGATGGATAAAAATACAGCCCCATGTGACCAGGCACATATTCCCTCCAGGGGTCTGGGTTGCATGTGCCAGTTATATATGTTGTGTTAGCGCCGTGCGAGCAACTAGGGCTATATGCACCGAGGGTATATGAATAACAGGATGAATAACCAAGAGACGTAAAAACTTCATGAATCACCATAACATGTTACAAACTGCTTAAACAATCCAAATAAGATGGCCACTGGCTTCACTTTACTAAAACAGTCAGTAAAATGGTAACTTCGCCAGGGAGTTAAAAGGAGAACGAGATGATAAAATGTGTAACCGTTCAAGGAGATTTGCATGTGACATACAGGTGGATCTTCAGGAGCAAGTAGAGAGTCAGCCTGGTATGGCCGATTATGAGTCCTCAGACAGATGACCTGGTCCGAATGATTAACTTTTAACTCAACTTTTGCCGTATTTCCTATAATTGGACTGATTTCATAAAGTTTGTTATTAATATTTTCATTATATGAGCAGAGAGTAGAGGTTTGAGATGTGTAGGAGGCAGACACTGCAGTGTATCTGAGCTTAAGGCTTTCTTAGCGGCGGTCCGCAGTGCGACTCACCAGCTCGCCGAAGGTCGGGGACGGACCCCAGCTAATGGTGCTCTCATCAGCAGCAATGATAATACTGCTTTTCCTGGAAGAAGAAAAAAAGTCGTCATGACATGGCGTCAAAGAGCTTCAACGCGATTCTTCAGTGCCCATCTCACAGTGTACCGCAAGGCTCCTGAATCACACGGGCCGCGGCCTAGGAGACTCACCCGCAGGCCAGGCTCCGGATCTTCCAGCCGCAGAGGTCCTGAACCGTCTTGGGGTACATGGTGGATTCGCGTGAGGTATTAGTCACTCCCCAGAAAAACAGGCCACCTGTAAAACCACTCAAATGATAAGTATAGGAGTTACCTTTCTCCCAACATGTCTGAAGCAACTTTGGTTAGTCTCAAATATACTAGTATCATCACCAAATCAAAAGTGCTTCAGAGTAACAATAGCAACATTGATTTAAGACAATTAGGGTCCCACATGGAGTTAACCTCATTCCTAAGTAAGCTACTCAAGAGCCAACTTAGGTAGAACCTAAGCCAGATTTAATGGGACTCCATCCCAAAGAATGCTAATCATTAATAGGCATCTCTATATCCCCTCATTACCAAGTTATATATTGATTTGTAATCGCTTTCAGATAAATGTGGGGGTGCAGCTCACCCATCTCGCTGACGGCGAACGAGCACTGGTAGCCACAGTAGATCTGGGACGCCCCGCGTCCCGGAAAGTCAAAAAGCTTGACCAAGCGGGGCACCATCTCATCCTTCTGCTCTGTGTGGCCCAAGCGGCCATACCCACCGAAGCCCCAGGAGAAGACCCGCTTCTGGGAGTCCAGCACCAGCTGCAAGCACATGGGAATATCATCACTGTGCCTATGCTGCAGAAGCATCTGATGGTCCAGGTCTACTTCAGTCACTGAATGCTTCGCTGAAGAAAAGGTTGCCTTTAGTCCATCTCAACATCAGCAACTGCTGTCCACACAAACTGCACCCCACACTACTACTCCTTAGTAATCAAGCTGTTCAGGACTCCTGTTACATTCATCCAAGTACAAAATTACTCACAGAAAGTAGAATCAATTTGAAAGAAAGATCAAGAATCCAATGATTGATTACTTCATGCCAGACTGGGGGTCGTATACAAAAAATGCCCTTCCAGGTCACCTACATTAATAGATTAAAAAACTCTTCAAGATGCTGCTTTGTTCGCGTCACAACACCCATTATTTCCAGTTTGGCAACAGACACCTATCCAAAGCCTGTCCACCAATCAGTAAGACGTGAGCTGCTAATGACATAATAAGCGGAGACACTTGGTGACTCCAAATGACTCACCGTGTGGTTGCAGCCACAGGCAACGTCCCTCACCACTACGTTTGGCACCGGCATCACCTGCCCATCCTTCGTCTTCTCGATGAAGATGGCCACACGGCGTGGGATCAGCTCGCAGTCAAATTCGATGCGCTGAGCTCGGGCAATGAATTTCCCATCCGAGTTGTGTCCTGTGGGAAGATGGGGAGAAGGTAGATTTTAAATTCAAGAGCACCACCACTGCTAAAGACCTCTTGGTAGCTAAAGGCCTGGTCCTTACCAAGCTGGCCATACTCTGGACAGCCAAACGAATACAGGTTGCCCTTGCAGTCAACGACCATGCTGAACTCGGCACCACACGCCACCTTCACCAACGGCTGCCCGTTGTACTGGATCTGAAAGCGGGTGAAGAATGAGAGCCTGCAAGTGATACTCTGCCTCCAAAGAACAGCAGCAGCAGCACAGGCAATGTCTGGGACTTTTCCCCCAAATACTCAGTGCCTGTGTGACCTCAAACACAAATAAAAGCCAAAAGAGAACAGAGACCAATTATTAGTGAAAAAGCCAGATCAGGGGTTTGAAATGATCCTCCAGCTAAACCAAGATGCTATTCTTGGTAATGATGCACATTGATTATTCTGTGCATTTAGAATTATGTAACACGATCTGTTACGTAATATTGCCTATGGGAGAAGCTTAAATAGCTGATAGACAACTCTAGATACTCTAATCCCCACACGTGTGCGTGCAGTGTACCCTGGGGAATGAGGCGGAGCTTACTGTGGCAGGGGTAGGAACAGCATCAGTCTGGTTGCCATGACCCAGCTGACCCAGCTTATTCTCTCCGAATGAGTAGACGGCACCATTCTCTGTGAGGGAGAGGTTACCATGCAGCTTGAGCTCAGAGCTTCCAGGATTCCTAGGGCCAGTCTGACATTGTAATCCCTGAACCTTTCTGTACTTGGTCTATGGGTGTTTCTCAATACCAAGACCGCAAAGATCGTACTTGTGGTCTTGGGAAGACCAGTCTTTTTATCTTGCCTTCCAAGAATGAAGTTGGGGAGCAATGAATTATGGAACTGGTCTTGTTTGGCAAGGATGCAACTGATGTATCCTTGATATTTGGGGCAGGGCAAGAACAACATCCAGGAGTTTTTATCGTCCTCTGAACTTCTGTTCATTAGTACTGGAACTGGTCTTCGGCAATGGAAAGTGATGTAAAACAGGTACACCAGAGCATAAGTACGGTCAAATATGGCTATTGAGAAACACCCCATATAGTCTAGTCACTGAACACACTGGGGGGAGGTTTACTGACCTGTCAGTGCCAGGGTATGGTTGCGCCCACAGGCTGCTGCCACAATCACCTCCTCACCCAGGGCCTCCACCAGCTTGGGAGCTTCTATGCGCTTGGTGTCTCCGTGACCCAGCTGCCCTTTCTCATTGCGACCTAAAGGGGGTAAATGTTGTCAGATGCAGTCAGAGTTTCATTCTGGAGCTCAATACAGCCATCCATCAGGATAATGAACGCAAAGCATCTCCTCGCACAATCATAGAACATCTTTTTAAGAGCTTGACGGGTGTCATACCCATCCTGTGGTTTAAGGGGATTTTGAGGATACCCAGAGGACCTCAATCCTACTGCTTCATAGTTATGCTCATCAGGTTATACCTACCAATGACTTTGAAACCCAACAGAAATTAAGCCAAAATGAGAACTGGGTTAAAAACAGTCACTGATTAACAGTCCAGTCCACAGAGACTGACCACCAGCAGTCACGGAGTGAAGCAGTGTTACCTACCCCAACTCCAGAGCTTTCCCTCGGCGGTGATGAGCAGGCTGTGGGCAGCACAGGGCCCGGACACTACGAAGCTCACTTGCACACTACTCAGGCAGCCATAGCGGTGCGGCCCCCACAGGTTCTGTCCCAGGTTCCGGTACGCCACTGCAACACAGACGGATGTCTTCATGAACGTGCTACATGATGGGATGCGCCTGACAGAAGTGGCCATCAGACCGAAGTTCACGGTTTCCTTCCAAACCCACAGTCAAATATGTCCGTGTGCCTCCCAAACAGCACTGCCAGTGAGTGCAGATGTGCGTGCTCTTCACAACTCCCTGAATGAGGCCGGTGATGTGAGCCAATATGCCCGCCACGCTTGAGCTGGACCCCCTGCTGAGGCATACGCCTCGATATTCTAGCGGAGGAACCATTCTGCCCCCAGAGTGTATGTCACCCCTTGTGCATTTGGATCAACATAAAACACATAAAAAAACAACACCTGCTGCTACCACACCTGACAGCAACATCAAATGATGAATTCAATTCTCAAAGTTAATTCTCAGCACTTATAGCGGGAATCCAGTTCCATAACTGAAAACTCAAATACTACTCCTCCTACCAGAGGCCTGGAGGAAAACAAGTTTACTGACTGGGGTTGAAAACTGTGGGCCAAGACGATCTGATGCACTTCAGATCTGATCACAATTCACTTAATAGATGTAGATTAGAACCTAAATAAATAAATAAATATATATATAAAAAAACTGAAATACACATGAATACAAAGAGTAGAATCTCAGAACAATCTATCGTTGTCAAAAAGCCAAATACTGAACACTACAGTCAAGTCAAAGATATTAAATGCAGTGCTACATGATTTGGGGGGGGGGGCCAATGGTTAAGCTTGCTGAGCTCGCAGGTGCAGATAAGCGGAATGACACTTTGTGTGGGAAACAAAAGATCAATCTGCGGATCAGATTTATTCATGAAACAACAAAATCCCTCGTCCTCCACAATGGAAAACAGCTGGTTGCCCAATGCAATCATCCCCGTTTTAGCAGTTGTGTGTTTAGGTCTTATGCTGCTTAGTTTGACTGTTGATAAAATTTAAATATCAGGAAGCAATTTCAGCCAAGATGAACACACTGGACCAATGCCGATATCTTAACGGAATTTCATTGAATATCCGCCGATATAAACATGTTAACCAATATGACATGCACTACTTTTTACTCAGCTAGCTAGTTAGCTACCTCAGGGTCTGATACAGTAACTTGCAATGCCTGAGCTAAAAAAAAAAAAAAAAGAGCCATTTTCCAAAAGCACTGTTGCACAAAAAAGGCATTGTATCGCAAAAATGATCAAGCAGAGCTTTTTATGAATATTAATGAGCCTGCTCCTGCCATCCTGCGTTTCAGAAATTTGTGTTCCGAGACTGCTACTTTGTGTGTCTACCTGCAGCACGTGAAGTGAGTTTGTGCAACCCATTAGTGCTCTCTTACCCCTGAAAATTGATTCTGAAGCATCTTTACACCCCAATTGCTGAGAGAGTTTACTTTCAATGCTTAAAAACTTCCACAAATGCTGAAACGCAATGACACAACAGGTCATGACTGACATACAGCACAATAAGACAGTTCGGCTTACCGACTAGGTCTGATGCCGATTCAACATGCTAAAATCGGCAAAAACAGGGCCAATGGGGGCCGACCGTGAGATCGTGCCGCAGACACCAGCCTGAAAGCCAGTCACTGACTCACCGACAGCCAAAAATCAGCTTGGTGTGTTTCAGGCTTTACTGTCGGCCAAAAGCCACAATGTTTTCTAAACCATCAAGGTCAGCTGGAGCCAGAACCTCACACTGCAGACATGACCTCCACACAGTGGCGGAGCACCCGGCCCATAAAGCAGAAGCTTACGGGGAGCACTAATTACAAGCATGTTACCCTAATGGATCTTAACAACCGGCATTATGTGGAGCACTGTCATTTCCAGTGATGGCCGAGACTTCCAGCTGCACTTCAGCCTTTATGAAGCTGGACACCCCCTTATTAAGAAATGAAGACTTATGCCACTGCAAAAACCATAAGTACTGGTCTCTGCTCCTGAGGTGGTCTTCCAGACATGACAGAGCATGCTCTAACAGACAAATGAGCTTACGCGACAAACCTTTATTGTTCTTTTTCTTTGCTTTTGCCAAACCTCCAATCTTTCTACCTGTTAGCTATCCAGAATAAGGAGGCGGTTAAGCATAACGCTGAAACACATTCATTAGAATGTCTCACACACACACACACACACACACACACACACACACACACACACACACACACACACACACACACACACACACACACACAGCTTGAAGGGGGAGATGGCTTTCATTTCAGATTCATCTCACTCGCCATCTGAACCAGCCATTTCCCTCCCTGTTACCACCTATACATACCTTGCTGCTTTGGTACTTCTTTGCGTCCAATTAAGTCCCAATTGGTTGCTCCAAAAACCAGTAGCTGACCTTTAACCTTGGACCCTTCCAGTTTCTATTGAGAGAGAACAGCAAGAGGTTAAAGTGGACAGCAGCAGGAGTGTTTCTGCAGCTGGAGTTCTGCTGGAATCCTGTGAGCGTCTATCAGGGAAGATTCCTGACATGCTTTATATTTGAGGAATGAAATGAGAACAAAGAGAGGAATTTTAGGGGGAAAAAAATCTAATCACTTATTGTACAGTGATTCAGTTCTGTGGAATGCCAGACAAACATTACAAATTTCACTCTCCAAAACTGTGAGCCGCTGTAACAAGATCACGATGTTGCGTTTGATTTTAGAAATAAAACACCTTAATGCAGCACATGTGAATGGCGGAACCATGAGCTCACTCTTCCTGCACATTACACTCACTCTTACAACATGTTATAACCTGTCCTCATTATTACTATAAGACACAAAGACATTTGAGGGGGAGACAAGTCATTGCATACAAGGACAGAAAGTATATTTTCTTGATCATTAAAATGCCCCGACTGTAGGTGCCTATACCACAGGTGCTTTGGCACAGACCCCGTGTGATAAACAAAGGCTGCAAAGGTACTGAGGAGGGTCCTGCAAATGCAATGAAGCACATTTAACTATACCCATTACCAAAAAGGCACCAGGCAGGCGCACCAAGCGCACGCTTTCCGGGACAGACTGTGCCAGCAAGGGCCAAGTGACACAAAACAAGAAAGCAATAGCAATGTGAGCGAAAAAAGGGAAAAAAAATGGGGGGGGGGAATTGTCACGTCGTCACGATTCCATCTGGCCACCTCCCCACCCCCTACCCGCACAGCAGGACGGCCATTGTATGGGATTTAATCACCAAGTCCCAGCCAAGGGAAGGGGGTGCTTTCATTTATGTTGAGTGTGTAATTGAGCTAGCCACAATTCCCAGATGAAATCCAGGATCCTATATTCTTAATTGAATTGAAAGCAAAACAGGCTAAAACATGCAAAATGCTCGGTGTACAAACTCATGTGGGGGTGGGGGGATCCTTTGCCTTATTACTCTAAAAACAGCTGTGTGCTCAATCAGTCTCCAACACTTTACCCAAAACCACTAAGTGGAGCCAGAGAGAACGGGAGTGTCGGCCATCATGTAAAGCTACTGTTCTCACTGAGGAGGACTCTTACGATTTTCTCTTTGACGTCGTCAGCCACAGTGACGGGCTGCAGTCCACACTTGGGGGCAGGCTTCCCTGCCTTCTTTGTGTTCTCCTGCTCAAAGTCATAGAACTCGTCATCGCTGCTGAAGTCCTTGTCTTTCTTCCTTCCGCCTCCTCTCTTCCTCTTCACTCCACCGTTCCCTGACACATCGGTCACCTTCTTACGTGGCATTCTTGCTGATTTTTAAAAAAGGAGGGAGTGTGACATATTCAGAAGCTAATCGACCAATATCACATGTGTAGCACGTTAACCAATTATTGATCAGTTATCTGGAGAGTTCTCTCTTCCCTACAACTTGCCACCCACATGCATAGCGATTGTTGTTGAGTTCTGGGGTCTCCTTCATACAAAGAAATTCACTCATATTGACTTAACTGTATAAACATCGATATAAAAATGTAACTCCTGGTGGAATCTGTTAAAAAAAATGAACTTAATATATGAATACCTGGAATGACTATCACATATTGCTGTTTATACACTTTTAAGTAAAAACGTATTCATTGCCCGGCGCCTCGCGTGAATGACCGCATGCGGGCGAGCAGCGCTCCAGTGTGCCCTCCCAATGCACAGACGGGTCCCCATCTTGCAGCGGCGACGCGCCGCTGGATTTCCAAGCAGCACCACCGGAGATAGGAAGAGGGGCGCTGGTACAGCTCGGTCACAGCATCAGCATCAGTCCGACAGACCAAAAACTGTACCGAACGGGTAGAGAGGGAGGGGGAGAGGGGGGCAAGGTATGCAATCCCGAAGCGTTTATCCAAACCCATAAAAACACCCACAGCCCATTAAATAATGGCCGTATAAGGTTTAATATACAAGCTCCAGCGATAGAAAGAGCTCGTTGATTTAGACGCGTCCCGTTTGGCGATACCATCGACGATGTGCTGACCTACCCATTAATAACACTACGGGCTGCGCTTCGCCTGAATCTTACACAAAAAATAGCCGGATAACGGCTGTATCTGCAGGATCCGGGGAGGTGGAAGTATTATTACATAGTCGAAAAGAGAGCCAAAATACACGGTAAAAGGAAACGTATTTAACCGCGTTAGCAATCCAGTCGGCAAATAAGCAGCCTGGGCTCCGAAAAAAAAAAAACCGGAACAAAAGCGCCCTGTGTAGCTAGTTCAGCTAGCCGTGCGGCTAATTAGCGGGACGGAAAAAGAAATGGTCTTCGGCGGCTATGGCCAGCTCACAGCAGCTAGCAGGCTACCCGAACCATTAGCAGAAAAAATAACCTTAAATTAAATCAAAGCGACGCCAAACAAACGTTCTCTACAATGTTATGCGCGTAAACCACATTTCAAAACTTCGGATTAAGACATATTCTGGGAGAAATATGCGGGATTAAGTGAGAAACATCTGGCAATCAAAAAAAAAAACACAACGCTTTCAAATATGGATCAACTATCCGTGTCCCTTTGTTGTCTTTTCGTTGTACCCAAATGGAAGCATCAAATGGGGGATGTGTGAATATACACAAAACAAGAATGAATTAGTCTAAAAAAAACCCGATTGCGAGCGGGCAAAATCCAGACGATAAACGCAAATAACCGGATAGGAGCTTTAAACGCTCGGGTTTTTTTAAGTTAGAAAGTGGCGTAAAATACATGTAGCTAAAAAGGCTAAGCAGCTAGGTACAGTTAATCAAGAGAAACGGCATTGGCTACAAACCTCGGGTGAAACAAATAAAGATTGAAAAGTTTTCTTTTTCCCCCTCTAGCTAGCTATCGAAAGTTGAAGAAAAGAAAAAAAATCAAAAGAAGGAAAAAAAAAAAACTTTACGGTGCCGCCGATCTTTGTTTTAGCTGTCTGAGGAGGCTACCCGACGCAAGGATTTCCTGGTTTCGATGCTCTTTTTCCCTCCTATCTGTCCGTCTTCCTCGTTTTTTTTTTTTTTTTTGATTGATTTTGAACAAAAGAATCTGCAGTCTCGCTCCGGTCAAACCACGTGAGCGCAGCCGTACATTCATTAAATTACAGTCGGCTGTAGGCACCGGGAAGTACCCGGCACGCGCATAAAGCACGAGCCAGCTCCCCCGGCTTTTACAACAAGATGCCCCCCCCCCACCACTACTACCAAAAAAAAACTTTCCCCGGCAATTCACACGTTTTCCAAAGTCCCGCTGAAACTTCACCCCCCAAAACATTCGAAAAGTGCCCGTTTCCTTACCTGAGAAGCGCGAGACAACCGCCGCGAACACAGAGAGCCGAGCCGCCGACGCCTCCGACAGAAAAGGCAGGAAGGTCTGTACGCGCGAGCCCTCCCCCTCCCCTCGCTGTCTGTCTTTTTGTTAAAATGTAAATATGAGTTGAGATGTGACATAGTGACAAAATAGAAACACATGGGGGCCCGGGAAAAAAAGAAGGACTTTGGAAAAAAAGGGCTCATCGAAAAAGCTTCGTTTTTACGCAATGTCGCCATCTCGTGATGGGATGACTAGTATAACGTCTAGTTGTTTTAGTCGAAAGAATACGCGTTTGCTTAAAATTTGTTATTCATACACTGTGACGTAGGAACATGGAGTTATTGTTTTTCATAGAAAATTAACTTTAAAGGCACTTTTATGGCTTTTTTAACGCATCCGGGAATTATGCATAAACATTGAGGTTGGCTGATGTAATCTAAGTACGTTAACAAACCACGAAGCGGCGCCCATCATCCTGGATGACGAAGACTACGTGGGAGTCGAAACCTCTGTCTACCATTTGGAAGATTTATCATGTTAATATGCATATTTGCTTCCGTTGCAGTATAACTGGATAGGCTGCTTTTTAACGGTCGTATGGGCACAGATTAGTCAACGTAATAAATTAATAACTGGAGAAGACATATTTTGGGAAATATGTCCAATTTCAAGTGCAGTTAAAGTTCAAATTAAAGTTGCATAAACTGAAAACCTACGTATCAAAAACAATCACTGTTGTGTCTCAGTTGAAATTTAAACTTTATTCTAATAATGCCAGATTATCTTTTACATGGAGGCATTAGGCAGGGTTCTCTGTATCAATTCAAATGCTATAACTTTTAAAATGAAAATGGGGGGGGGGTACTTCATGGCATCATGATACTTTTGTTGACCCGAGTTTCCTCTTTGCTGCCAAAACACATTCAAATTTGTATGACTACAGAGTAAACAAATATTTTGGTTTGCGGAAAACAACCCGGGCACATTTCAGTGACCAGCGCAGAGCCACAACCTGATACCTAAATCAAACCATAAAGCAGAATTAGCATGCAGAAAGGACAGCTCCAGTCTCCAGTATTGGAAATTGCCTGGAGCACTGCGGCAGTATATATTCAATAAGAGATCCTCTGCAATGTCCTGAACCAAGGTTGGGTGAACTCACTATTAATTACTGCTAGTTTTAACACACATACCCTTTGAGTAATGAATGGTTTACAAATTTATAGGCGCCCAAAGTCCAGGCCCGGATATACTGGACCCTGCCGATAATGCACATTATCAATCATTATGGTTAACATAAAAAGGCTTGACGTGATATGAAGTACAAAAATACAGTGTAGAACCACCAAACTTTGTACACACATAACTTGTTGTAACCCCCCCCCCCCATGACACAGTCAAAATGGTCAATGAATGTTAAACCAGTCTTTATGTTAAGTTTCTATTATTGTGAAATACTGATGCCTCATAATTAAAGTCATTGCTAATTCATTAAAGTTCATGAAATGCCATTTTGTTACTGAAAATTGTTCTGAACCTCTGACTTTGAACAAAAATCTAATGCACACCTTGAGTCAGATCCTCCGGTTTATATATTGCTTATGTATTGATTGTACAGTAAGAACTAAAGGGTTATGACAGCACTGGAGAAATTATGTGTATTTTGTGGGGGGACCCATGGTGATATGTTATATGGGGGCCCAGAATTTCTAGGCATGCCCCTGCACGCAAGAGGAAGCTGTCTGAAGGGATGTTTGGGTACCAACCCAGATTGTACATATCCAAAAAAACACAACACCACAGCTGCCCACCTCACAGCACAATTAAATGTGTTTCTGGACTCACCCGTTTCCCCCAAAACTGTCTGTCAGGTACTGCACAAGGTCAAACCTTTGGTCACTCATGCCAATGCCAAACATTGGTTTAAAATGGTGCCAGCAGCACAAGTGATGGGCTGTGGACAATGTGAAACATGTATCTGTCTCTGTATCTTCACTGTCTTTCCCACATCTGGGTGAGTTACGGTGTGGAGAAGCCCCAAAGAAGCTCACCACCCAGACTGATACATACCCAGAGTGCAGCACAAGGGTGGATCAGTGATGGTTTGGGCTGCACTATCATGGCATTTCCTAGGCCAGCTACTTATCCTAGATTGGCATCGCTGCCAAGGACTACCGGACACACTTTAGGACTGATGATAGAATCATTTAATGAACATGAAAGTGAAGTTGAACATCTTCCATTGTGTACACAGTCACTAGATCTGAATATTATTGAGCCACTTTAGGATGTTTCAGAGGAGTGAGTCAGGAAACGTTTTCCTCCACCAGCATCATTTAGTGACCTGGTCACTGTTCTGCGAGAGGAATAGCTCAGAATCCCTCTGGCCACTGTGCAGGACTGGTATTCCCAAATGAATTGATGTGGTATTGGACACAAAAGGAGGCCCTACACCAGGGCTATTCAAAACATTGTCTTCAAGGGCAGAGCACTGCTGTTTTTCCAGCTTTCCTTTACCTGAGAGCCAGTTGTGAAGCCTCTGGCCAATTAGAGCCAGACATTATTAAGCTAACTACCTGGGAGACTTGAAAACAAGACCTGGATTTGGAATCAAGAGCCAGATTTGAATAGGGGGGCCCTACACCATACTGATAAATTACTGTGATCTAAACCCAGGTGTTTCTGTTTCATTGTCCAACCACTGTATGTAATTCAGTTTTTAATCCCTTGTCCTGGTAGATCTGATTTCTACCATTAATAAGCTCAGCACTGAGAGAGAAGGTTAAGTTGCATGAAATATTTATATAATTATTGATTCTGTGTAGTGTTACTTTAAGAACTTGTAGGTCTTTCAGCCCACTTGGACAACAATTCAGAGTCACTGAAATAACTGCTGAAATAACCCTATGCTGTAACTTTTTTGTAGCCCTTCGTGTGAAGTATTGAGTTTGTCATTTTACAAGTTCACTTTATAAAATGATAGACAAACTGCGGTAATGTGTTTTGAGTGGAAATTTGCTTGCCCAATCTAAACTGTCCAGGAAGTAAGGACTCTGTCAGCATGGTACACTACCCTTAAATCACTACATGGACATGGATTTTAATGATCTTTCCAGTTGAACTGATTTCAGTTTTACTTGTTTTTTGACAGTATTTTAATTGGCCTGTGGGCAGATACTCATCAAGTCACGTGAAAGAGGGGCGGAGCGGCGGAGTGGGGATTCCCCGTTGTGCCGGTGACATTTCCGAGCCGGTGGAGCTGCCCTGCACGTGCACACCTTATAAAAACCTCTCGAAGTAAATGCACAGCTTTGTAGTAAATCGCTGAAATGTCGGCTGATTTCTGCTCGACTCTCGAATCAGCTCCCATATACTGCACGATTTGCGTGAAACAAATGAATTTTTTTGCAATGGACGGCAAACTGAAAAGAAACGAAAGGAAGAAAAGTGGTGCTGAGAAAGCAAGGATAAAAACCACTGGAGGAGGATGCAGTGAAATGCAGGACAATTTCAAACTTTATTTAGAACGGCCAAGTTGTAGTCCGTTAACTATACAACACTGCTTTGGGTCACAACTTCAGTAGCAGTAGGATAAGGCAAAATAGCCAACTAATTACAATATGACATATAGTCTAAACGCACTGAGTTTCCTTACTAACATGCTGTTCGTAATTGAAAAAATAAAAAAAGAAAGCGAGATTAGCGCTACGCCGGCACCTCATTCCTCATTTCAAAACTGGCATCGATGCGCGGTGCTTCAGCTGCCAAAACAAGTGTGCTTACGCTAGTTGTAGAGGTATAATCTTTGTGTAATATTTTAAGCTTTTAGCTAGAACACTACCACGTCTGATTATCATTTTGGTAAGTAGAGCAAATTTTTCAGTTGATTTAGAAATTGTGTAATTGCACATAGTTGAATACTGTCGCTGAAATGGTCCGCTAATAGTTGGTTAATAGTCTTGGAAACGAGAATAAATTATTTAGGAGTGACCTTTTTAGCCCCCCCCCCCCCCAGTCTGTATCATATCGCTCCACTGCTGAGTTTCTGCGCCCCTGAGGTGAAATGTTTTCAAGTTAGAAGACTTAATGTGAAGAATGTGATATTCCACTGAATCTTTCATAAATTTGATTTCTCTATTTCTTTCTGTGTAAACAAACATGCAAAAGTGAACAATTTTCTTTAACCAATAAAAATGATTCTTTTACAATTTTTTTCTTTTGGTTTTATCATTCATGTCCAACTGAAGCTCTGTAACAAAACTGATATTACTGTCTGTAGTTCAGCAAGTACACACAAGGGAGGTATGACAGAAATGTGTGGATTTGTGGGCCTTCTGTGTTTAGTCTTGAAAGTGTTTCTTATTTCCTCCCACACTCAAGTTTGTGTTTGGAGATTTTGAAGGGTCATTGCTAGGGCTCTAACTCCTGTTTTCTTTCCTTCTGCAGACCTTTTTTTGGGATTTGGTGACAAATGTCGAATGTTTATTCAGAATATGATTTGGGGTACATTTTTGCTTTTATGTTTATTCCAGGACCCTGTTGGTTGCACTTTTTAATTTATTTTTTGAAATGTTTAAATTTCAGGTGTCAGTTATCATGTCTGCTGTCCTTGATGATATGCAAAGTGTGTATGTGTGTGTGTATGTGTAATAT
>JAABNX020000119.1:2644376-2668162 GCA_015163995.2 Mormyrus lacerda | reverse complement strand
TATGCAATTACTCGATTAATCGATGGAATAATCGATAGAATGCTCGATTATTAAAATAATCGATAGCTGCAGCCCTAGTCTCGATATTGTGAAAGCTGGTTATCTGTTTTATTCTCTCTCTCTCTCTCTCTCTCTCTCTCTCTCTCTACCTCCCTCCCTTCCTCCATTTCTTTGGCTCTGCCTGCACTTGCTTTCATTATGTATTGGCTCAGGCTGCTGCTGTGATTGCTGGACAGGCAAGTCCCAAGCCCTGCTATTGGTTGGCCAAGGCAGAGAACTTGTGTGCCTTACTGCGGGGCGGTGCTTGTTGCTGCAGAGCAGCAAAGGGTGGGAGGGACAGGGAGGGACCAAAGAAAGGGGGGGGGGAAGAGAGCGAGAACGAGTTTCTTCATCCAAGGAGCGGCAGAATCCACGAACTTACTTCGTCTGGAAAAGTAAACAGCGTGGAATCTTTTAGCCCTTGCTGTCAGTGGCGGGAATAAGGGTGCTGGGCCGCGAGGACCGAAGCTGTCAGGGTGTCGTGGTGTCAGGATGGGGCCTCAGGGGTAGCCTTTTAATCTAACAGCTGGGTGTGTATGGGGGATTGCTGGGATTAAAGCCTGAAGGAGGTGCCGTGGATTGCTGGTGGCAGTCCTGCTGGGGAACAAGAGGTGAGTGCCCATTGTCTGCAACAGCCCTCCGCTTTGCCCCGCGTCGCTCTATTCAAACAAAGAGGGGGTTTCTCTCATGGGGACATGGCTGTGTTACGATAGGGGGATCGTAAGGAAAGATTGCCTGCTTTTTTTTGTATTCAGCATCAGCCCCTCCTCTGTCACCATGGAATGTGGCTGCGGAGAAGAGGAGGAGGCAGACGAAAGAGACATAGAGAATTTAAATTCAGCAGGACGGACAATCGCATGTAGAATGTACCGCACTGATGGCGACCTCTGATGTTTTGTCTGGCATTGACGGGAAACATTGATTCAATGAGCTGCCTTTGGCTTTGCTGCCGCTTCTGACAGAATTCCCGTAATTAATATATACATGTAAGAATAAGCTCCATGGCTCTGCTTTGGGTGAATGGCAGGAAGATGGATTTAAGCATATAAATGTAGATGTTACTGGAGAGGTATTTTGCATTTGAGCTTTCCGCAGCATACAGTAAGAGATGCCATCGGTGGGCCCTGAGCCTTACTGCATGATCATCATCAGATAGCGTCATGTTGCAAATTTGTGGATTTCTTAAGTGTGTCATTTTGACCTCGATGTGGGTGGAACGCATGCCCCTTATTGGTGGCTGTCAGCTTTGACACCCCCATAAAGTTTCATCAGTTCTGTGCTCCAGATAACTTTTGTGAGGTCATTGCTGAGCTTTGTGTTTAAACTTGCATGTTCGAATATACACACTGTCATATTCTCACATTAATATACTTGCATTGGCCTCATTTTCATCATCTCATTTTCCACTATCGTCATTATACCCATTTTTTCAGCTGAGATTCTTGCTGAACCTGTTCTTTTTTGTTCCTTAGACTAGTAAACAATCATTTCAGCCTTGCTGGGGTTTGATGTAGGAGATGATGTAAACTAGGCGAATCCAAGTGTGTGAAATTTTATTGGTGTGCATGTTGTAATACGGAACAATGTTTTGTGAGAGCTACCTCTAGGCACTGAAATGGTCATCATATCAGACTGAATAAATGAAACTGAATATGAGTTTTCATGAAGTACCACAGAATTTGGGTCTGCCACCTTCTCACGTCTGTATGCTTGATCGAGTACCGTTCCGACCTTCTCAGTGACATCACATGCGCAGGTTTTTCGTGAGAATGACTCTGCTGCGGCAGGCAGTAAGGACAAAGCTTTGGGTAATTGAAGAACAAGAATTATGTCCTACAGGGGATTTGCTTCAAGGTAAGGCATCGCAGTATCATCCGTAAAGAGAGTTTGAGTGAACCTGACAGTCATGCAGAGTGAGAGTGATGGGGGTGTCTCATGACATGATTGTGGTAAACAAATATGTGCCGGTGAACGAACAAGTGGGTCCGTGAAAGGGGCCGGCCGGGAAAGTCACGTGCAAAGCTGTGCAGGGCTCACGGCATGTTTGCTGTGTCCAATGCTCTGCCTGCGTTGTATCCGTGAGTGGCGAAAGTGTCAGTTTCCATGGCAACACCCATTCCAAAGTCTTGAGTCCTTCGTGAGTGGGGTCTCTGTGTCTCTTTCCCTGTGCCTGTATAGCTGAGGGAACTCTGCAATCAGCAGCTGCTCATTACTGTTGTATTTTTCTACGTTTCAGCCTCTCGTTGGTCAACTTGGATGGCTGGGACACTTCTGTGTTATCCTAAAGATTAAAGATTGTGCTATTTAGAAGGCTTGACCTTAATAAAAACACAACACGGTTATTTTCTTTAAAATCACATTTTAAACCTTAAAAGTGCACCTTATTGCATATATGGATTTTGTATATGGAATTCAGCTGGAGTAAGTGTGAAGCTCCGCGTGTAAAAATCTGCAAATGTTTCACGTCATTAAGAGTTCCAGCACACTTGGCAGCATCAGATGTTGTGATTGGTTGGTGCCAATGACTCTGTTCCCCTATAGGAGGCAAAGGGGTCGTCTCCCACTGTTTTTCCACCCAACAATCCCAGTCCTGTTCTCTCTGTGCATCACTGCAGCTGCTTTCTGCCATTGTCTATTGAGGCACACTGTGACAGCCTCACCACAGCCTGTGGTGGGCTGTGAATTATTCATAGGGACTGACCTCTAGGAGCCCAGTGAAAGCTGGGGGAGCCTCACTCTTAACCCCCCCCCCCTCCCCAGTAAAATAAAGATGGCGATCTGGGCCAAAGAAACACTGTTGCTGCCCTCTGTGATTACACTGCAGGCCAGTGATTTCATGAAGGATCAATCCCAGTCTGGTCCTCGGGAACCCAAAGACAGTCCAGGGAGCTCAGAGGAGCAAAAACATGAACTGACTGTCCAAAACAGTGGCATAGCCATTTGAAGCATATACTTCTGTTTCTACCAATGAGTGCCTTCCGCCTAGCTAGGCCACGAGTACTGCTGAGTTATGATTGTTCAACTATAGTGCCTGAATTCATTGACTGACATCACACACGTTATAAACATACACTCACTGATGAAGGCCTCCATAGCTGACTATCGTCCACGTGACTGTTGCAGCTTCTCTGTCATGATGGTCTTCAGGATCATCATGTCACTGTTTCAGGGCTGATGGTTCTAGTCGTACCTCCAGCTGTGTGTGTGTGTACATTTTGCATATTCGCACTCTCTGTGTATGGATTTCCTCTGGTTAACTCCAACAGTTGAATGACTTACAGTTCAGTAAAGCTGCTAAATATTCATGTGTGTGCTCTCCAGAATGGACCGCCATCCGATCCCGGTCAGCTGAGTATGTCCTGGGATAGGCTCCAGGCTTATCACACCCCTGTAAAGGCTAAACAGTTATGGAATATGTACGAATGTGTGGATTCACATAACGGGTAATACTTATACCCGGGACACAAAGGACCGTGAATTATTCAAAACACGATCAGCTTTCACTGATAGTATTCACCACATTTACTGTTCACATTTAATAATCTCATTGTTGTTTTTCTCTTTGTCGTTTTGAATAAGTCCAGTGGGCTGTTTGTAAAATGAAACACCTGAGTTTGTGTATAGACACTGCATAATTACACCCCCCCCCCCCCATCTTAGAGGCCAAGTCAGCTAACCCGCAAATGAGTGTAAAGCTTTCCTAGCGTGTTTCTTACCTCACCTCCTCCCAGGGATATGGGAGGACGATGCCCCCCCCGGCATGTCTGTACCTGTCTCACCGTCCTGCGGAATCTGATGGTCTTGCTTGGCCAGTACCAACCCATCACAACACCCCCAGCAAGGACATGCAGTTTGAGGGGACAAGGACTCCTTCTAATCCCCCCCGGTCATAAAATAACAGAAATTAGCAAGGATATCACAGTCTATACAGATTGTTTTGAAGGTTATGTTAAGTTGTGAAGGTATGGCTGTGCACCCGGGTGTCCTCCATCTTCACATAGTTCTCTCAGAACTTCATTAGTTTGACTTAGAAGACGTTCTCTATCTCCCACAATAGACTATTGGGCAGTAGGCAACCTGGATCCTGGAGTGCCGGTCTCCAGCAGGTTTTCCAGGTCTCTGATGAACCACACCTGATCTCAGGCCGATAGTGACTCATGAGGTGGGACAGAATACCTGCTGGATTCCGGCTCTCCAGGATCAGGGTGGCCTACCTCTGCACTACAGGAAGAATATCAGGACACACAGACAAATTTAAACATCTGAAAGCAAAATTCATCCTTCATGAAATTTAATTGTTGATCTTGTTATTTACAAAACATTTCAGAGTGGGGAATACATATTTGTAAATATAGTGGAAAGCTCTTATCGTGATCACGTTAAGGTGAAATTGATTAGTATAACCCAGGGCTGAGCAATCTTAACCGCAAAGGGTTATGCAACTTGTATGCAAGTTTTTGGGATAACTTGTAGGTCAGCTGTTCAAACCCAGGTATGAGGACTTCAGCCAATCAGTCCTCTAATTAGTAATCTTATTAGGGAGTTACAGTGAAAACCCGCACACACACTGGCCCTTTGCGGATAAGATTGCCCACCCCTGCTATAAGCAGATAATCATTGTAACCAATTTTTTCCTTAAAAGTTAGGCCCGACAAGGCCTGAACCCAACAGAATTTGGCCCGAGCCCGACAAGAACATATTGATTGACAGCTTTTTAAAAGCCCGAACCCGTTTACAGCCTGACATTTTTCAAATGTGTGCACGCACACAGCTCACATGCTCACGTGTCAAGAATGAGTCATTGATACATTTTTTTAAACATCATTTATTCCAGAGGCTAGTCTCCGTTTCACCTCCTCAGCATCTATTTTCACATCTTTCTTGCGCTAATCGAAATGCATCACCTGACCACTCATTTACTGCGCAAGCCCGAGCCCGGCCCGAACCCAGCCTGAGCCCGTGTAAAATGATAGAAATCAAGCCCGATCCCGTCGGGTCTCAACGGGACCCGTCGGGTTCGGGCAGAGATCTTCAGCTCTGAATTAAATAACTGCATAATTCAAATATGCTATAATATAGTACAGTACTGTACATAAATATTCAATTCAATTTTATTTATACAGCAAATTTTCACAACGTTACATTATCTCAAAGCACTTATGTTGGTGTCTCGATTTTGGAGGTTTATCATAAGCTATATTTGGCATTGAAACAAAATGACTTTCTTTTTCTTGTCATGTGTCTGTGCACACTGCATTAGTCTCAGGTAGCTAGCCAAAGGCAGATGGGTTACCACAAGGCAATCAAAATAAAGTTTTAAAAAAAGAATTACTGCAATTTTCATTTTTTATGTCAAGTTTAAAAAGACCCAAAATGAACACTGTGCACAGAATACTTGATTGCCATAAGCAAATTATTTAAATGGTATTTGTACAGGAATAATTCTGTCCCAAGCTATTCAATCCATATAAGTGGTTGATCACTATAACTGTGATCACTATAAGCAATTTCCACTGTACTTGGTTCCTGATAACCTTGAACTTTTAAATATTGTTGACTGGGCATTTTAAAGACATATTATTGAACAAGAAAATAATTCAAATGGAGAAAAGGACTCTAGCTTCCACTGCACTGTATCCCAGAAAAGAGTCACACTGATTTAATGTGTAACTTGGCCTTGTGAATGGAGAATGGAGCAGCAATGTTCATTCAGAGTGTGGCAAGGCGACCCCACAGAGCACTCATTGTTTGCACTGTTGCTTCACAGGAACATTGTGTGTGATGTACTGAGTGGGTCCATGGCAGAATAGGCTGATAATATGTAATTTTAACAGAAAGTGGGGATGTGCATTACCCAAGAAGCTAATTCCTGATCCCTGAGCATTACTCTACCCTCGGGATAGAGCTGCTATCAGGGTCGTGCTGTCACAGTGTCCAATGTCCAGTGTACATTCCCTCCTTCCCCCAGCAGTTACAGGAGTCTCCCTGAAATTGACAGCAACTGAATGACACCGACATATGATGTACAAGTTAGGCAGATTTTGCTGCTAAGAAGTCAGGCAAATTTTTTGTGTTATCGCCAAATTCCCATCTTCCTGAAATCAGTGCCCCTAAGATGGGATGTCTGCTTTCTGCATTCTGTGTACTTTGTAGATAAATCCTGGGTGAGATATATGAAAACAAAAGAGGTTACAAAGTGAATCCGTTTTACAGGGAATAGACATGTCGATTGCCGGTCAACATTTCAAGGAAGATTTTTCTATTCAATTTAAAAGTTAATTCTTTGACCAAATCAAGCTTAGTTTTCTGCAAATTAATAAGATTACGCATTGTAATTCCTATACCAACTTGTTGACCCAAAATGATTCACATACAGATTTTATGTCTGCAAATGAAAACAACATAGTGTTCAGTGTGTATGGTTTCGATCAAAGATAACTGTAAGCATAGACGTTAAAGTAAAAATACTCATAAGGATGTAAACAGGCCATCTTTGAGAATATCAGTGCTTGACTATGTATGTGTCTGTTTGAGTGCCCCATCAATAAAACTGTGTTTTCTTTACCAGGAAGGCCGATGTGATGACAGACCTGATGGCATCCCCAGAGAATCCTGTCATACCTGCTACAGGTGAGTATTGCATCATCTGAAACCCCAATCTGTGGATTACACCAGTGTTTCCCAACCCGGTCCTCGGAAACACGCGGACAGTTCGTATTTTTGCTTTACTGGGACTTGGGAGGGACCAAAAATGTGGACTGTCTGGCAAGGAACTGGGAGGGAGCAAAAACATGGACTGTCTGGCAAGGAACTGGGAGGGAGCAAAAACATGGACTGTCTGGGAGGGAGCAAGACTGCCTGCTGCTCGCCAAGGACTGGGATGGGAATCACTGGATTATACACATGTGTACGATGTTTACAAAAGTGAAAAGAAAGTGCTTATCTCTTATGGGACGCCACTTAGGTAATGCTATTTGTTTAATAATAAAATATTTATGCACAAAATGGGAATTAGTGAATAGATCTGAAAAATGTTTCTAAACATGTTCATTCTGCCCACGTGTATTGTGACTTTGGTTCATTGTAATTTTGTCCCATAGATGACCTGTTACTCATACACATCACTGAGTCGCAAGGGGGTTGTGGGTGGGCCAACTCTGGACAAAATTTTTTTTTTTTTTCCTTCGAGGGAAACAGTTTTGCTGTAATGTCAATGTAAAGCAGATGGTTTGCTGCATGGCTGGCAGGCAGTGCTGGGTTTTAGGAGAACGTCATTCCATGTGCATGTTTGTGGGATTATTTCTGGTCAATAAACCAGTTTGAGTCAGTTCATCAATCGGCGTTCAACAATACTGTGTTTGATTTTGGGGATATATAAACTAACATGTATCTTAACTTCACAAAACCAAAAATTACGACAAATGCGCTATACATTTAAAATCAGTTCTGAAAGTAAAATTATATAGAGTGCTTCAGGCCAGTTTGTCATGCCTGTTTGTCAGGTCAGATGTCAGCTGTTCCTTATTGTGATCATCACAACAGCTCTGCCATTTGTAAACAGCAACAATAGATGATTCTAGAATAAGGCGTTCTTGTGTAACAGTAACAGTTAAATAGTAACCCTGTTGACACAGCTGGATGTTTTTTTACCTAAGTAATTTGGACTGCATTTTATCTTCCTCAAGGGTACAATAGCAAGGACACACCAAAGAAATATTTTGTCATATCTCCAATCGCTTGACTTAAATGCTGTCTGCTGCTGGAAAGTTGCGTTCGAAATGAAGATGGCCTGAATGTAGAGTTTAAATGACCCTCATGTCATTGCCAATCCCAGGAATGCACTTCAACATCGGCCCTATGGCTGTACACACCTACTAGGCTTCAGGCAGCTGCTGCGAGGACAAAGCCCAGCCAATTAGGGCTGCGAATACTGAATATTTTGATACTGAAACTTTCTATTAGAATTTTAATTATTTAATCGAATATTACGGTAGTTTATCAAAAAATAACCCAGATTAATGACACCTGCTAAATTGTTTAATATAGTACGTATTGAACAACATACATTAACGATATGATTTAAAAAAAAGCCTTTATAATGGTCACACCTGTATCCAGTCAAGCCTCTGGTAGCACACCCGTGACTAATGAGCTAATTTTCCTGGCTGAGTAGATGTTCGGACCTTCTTCTCAGTCATCTCTTGTTATGTATTGTGTGTCTCACCATACATTGTTTGGGACTCTCCTTTTCGTGTGACTGACTGCCGCCTGATCAGTTTTCTTTTGCATTCAGGATTTTTTCTCTCTCACTGTGTCGCTCTCACTGTTCCGGTGTAATTCTGCTTGTTTTTGCACTACGGATGCTGGATTATGGTTAAGATTTGGTTTTCTGAATTTGCTGTTACCTGCCCCACAATTTGTTGTCCGTGTTTTCGATTATGTTTATTTTTAGATAATGATTTGGAAATAAACCTTGCACTTCTGCAAGTGGATCCTTTGTCATTTCAATTTAGTTACAGGGAATGAAGGTCCACATATTGACATGATCTTGACTTATATTGGATCTTTTCATCAAGTCTGCTCTGCTCGTAGTTGTAAATAAATTTGGCAGTCACATGACTTAGCAGCTTCCAAGTAGGAATCTCACTGAACTTAGCACATGTTACCATAAAACACGTTCCTAGTCTAATACAGGTTGGTATTACAGAAGTATATGTTTAGGTGATACAATCTGAATGATTTCATTACAGAAGTTTGCATCAGGAATATTTTGAACTATTCATTCATTCATTCATTTTCATTCATTATCCTATTGGGTCGTGGGGGGGTCCAGAGCCTATCCCAGAAGCTATTTTGAACTATCTTCAACAAAAACTTTAAAGTATAAAAATACATACTGTTCATTTTACATTGTCATCAAACATGTGCTTTTCAAGACTAATGAAGTTCTTATGTTGTAGAACTGTTTCCTGCATTTGTTTCAAACTAGCAATACAGTTTTTATCCTCTGAGCCATCTGGCATTTTTTTAAACGTAACGAACCAACTAACGACGTTACCTCAACTTTCCCCTCCATCACCTTCCCCATGGGGTGCTGACAGCTTGTTTTTATTTTTGCTGTGATTTCTGGGATTCCGCACTATGTCATGACAAAATCTGTCATATTGTTTACAGCCAGAAAGGAAAACTACAGGTCTCTGCTAAAAATCTTTGCTCATAGTATTTTCCCATTTGCATATCAAAATACTGCATGCGATAACGCAATCAATGAAAAAAAAACATTATGCCTTTAGAATTTACGCTATCACATCAATTTTGATGGCCCTAATTTTTTAAGAACACTAAAAAACCCCCAGATTTAGGCCTTCTGGGAGAAGTCTCTGGGCCAATCTGGGAGGGCTGGCTACCCTATAGCTACCACATAATGCAGTAGCTCCACCCCTGACAGGATGCCAGCTAAACACAACGCTATTTTCTGAAATTTTGAATTCTCGTCCGCGGTGTTTTTAATTTGACGACTCAGATTTATAGTATACAATATTTAGCACAGCTACCTAACTGCAGTGTACACTAAATTTATGACACCGGCCAGCACAGATGTTACAGTTCAACCCCTTGCTCAATCCCAATCCCCGCCGTATCGATTCTTTGTGGGTTACTGAGATTTGCAGCATAATGACCCCTGGCCCTAGGTATCTGCTGGAGCTGAGGTATTCAGTCTGTGAGGTGTACCCTCCTGGGGCTGCGTGATGGAACCGTACGAGTACAGCTGAGGGGAAAAAAACACATCTCGGGAGGGGGGGGGTGTTGAGCTGAGGGCATATCTATTTCAAAATTGCAAGCTTCAGAAATATTAAAATAACATATACACGTTATCAGAGTTGGGTAATTAAGGTCCAGAGAGTAAAAGTCCAGACCAAGATTTTGTTTCAACCAACCAGTTGAACATAAAGAGTCACAGTCACAGAGTACTTAACTGGTTGGTTGAAACCAAACTCTGGTCTGGACTTTTGCTCCTAAAGCATCCAAAACTTTACAGATTCGAGGAACCATGTCATAATGATCATGGTCACAAGATGTGGAACCTGCTCCATTTTCTATCTGTTCCTGAATTTCTACAGTGAAATGGGCTGGATAGCGTCCAATGGCTGTGTGCGTGAGGAGGCTGCGGGTTCACTGTGTTCATTGAGCTTCCTCTGGGTGCTGCCGTTTCCTCCCAGCACAAAGCTGCAATTTGCCCTTAGCATGTGATTGTGTGTGAGTGTATGCCCTGTGAGGGACTGGCATCGCGTCCAGGGTGCTCCCTGCTCGTGCCCTGTGTCTCCTGGGGTAGGTTTTATGCTCTCGATGACCCCATCCTGGATAAACAGCTGAAGGATGGATTGAATGGGACAACATCACAGCAGTGAGCTTTATTCTGAAATGTGCCAGGTTTTTTATGTCAGAACATTAAACATTAGAAGGTTAAGGACGGATAGGGTGAACATGAAGCTTGCTCTCTTTTCATGTCTAAAGCAAAAACAATCCATTATCATACATACACAGCTTATACTCAGCTTAAGTTCACAGAATAAAAAACTGTATCCATCTCTGTAAATGTTCCTTCGCATTAACCATCTCACTCAAAAAGAACAAAGTGGTTAAGTTTAGAGATATGGGAGAGAACATAAATTCAAAGGCAATTCCAGTGGTATAAGTGAAATACAATAAAGCAAATTCATCAGTTTCACTAGAGTGCATTACGAGACCCGCAGTGTACCCGTAATATACTGTACTGAGACGCAATATACCCCGGGTTTAAAATAACTCATTCCTCATTCAGCTGCAGTGTTAATGTATTGACTTGACTGGTGTGGGGATGTCACAGAGGCTGGTTTTCATCTCAACCATGACATTTACCTTCATAATATAATGTTAGATCAAATTAAAGTTGCTACCTTTAGATGAAGGAGTGTAGACATACTCACAGCAGCCATGCCTGGTGGACTGGCGGTCAAGGCTGGGGCTGTTATTGATTAATAATAATGGAACAGCACAAGTAGCAATGATACATGTATAGGATGATAAGAAACTTTGTTATGCCAGTGTAGAATTTCAGCTGATCCACCTGCTGCACTGAGAAATAAAATGCCGGACCTAATCTGAACTTTAGTTTTACACCTATTCAGTTTCAATCAATGGACCTAAACACATTGCAATACATTGTAACACTGGGGTAGATGGAGCATAACATGGATTCAAGCTATCACATGTAATATTCATAAGTACCCCCCCCCTCCACCTGCCCTCTTGATTGGACCCCCTTCTCCCAAAAATGACTGTGCAAACTAGCTTCCCAGTTACAGAACACGTTGAGGGCTTTGACAAGATTCACCCTTGGCCCAAATACTTTGACAACGAACTTGACACACAAAACATAACCAAACACGTCACTATTCCACATTTTTATATATGCCTCCCGCTCCCCTTTCACCATAGTGGGAATTACCTTCAGCAGTCCAAGCTGCGATGGCACTCTTCATTCCATATAGTACAGAGGGAGGTAATTTTGCTTCTATACAAACCAGTGTACAGTATGAGCAGTAAAAATAAGTATATCATAGGTATACATGGGACAAACATACCTGCCAGCCAATTACTGAAACTCTTTTGCTAGGATTTCTTGTTTTTGGGGAGGGGTATTGGGGAGGAGTTAGAAAAGGCTTAGGGGGACAATATACGATTGCTTTAAACATGCTAAGACAATGAATAGCACAAGCTTCCATTGCACTTACTGATCTGTAAGAAAGTCATTCTGTGTCTGCATTGTGTCCTGAAGTATGTGAAAATGCACAGGAAGGCGTGATACATTGTAGACATGGTTACAACCCTCTGGGAGGAATATACTGATTTTTGTTGTGATTATTTTGTTCCTCAGCTGGTTTCAACTGGTCATATTAGCTTGGGCTTCGTTTTACATGTCTAATGATCTGTGGTCCGTTATTTTAATGCTATATCCATACCATTGTTCCAGAAACCATGTCTACGGGGGAATCCCAGGGACCACAGCAAGAAGAGGGTGACGAGGAAGATGAAGATGAAGGACAGAAATTTGAATTTGATGGTAGCGAGGAAGAAGATCACACTCCAGGAGAGGAGTCTTGTGAAAAGAAGATGGAGAGTAACCTGCATGCAGGACCATTGATGACGTCATCAGAAGTCGGCGGAGTGCCCTCTGCGGGACTGAGGGACGAGCTCACCCAGGACATTAGCCCAGGTGATTGTAGCTCTGATGTTATAACTGTGTCTGGAAGGTGAGACGCACTAGTCACAATAGGGGCAGTGTGTGCTAAACGTTTCACGGGTTCTGCACTTCCGGCATCACAGATAAGCACATATCTGTCATTGTTTTTATTCCCGATGTAGCACTGCCATCAAGCCAGAGTAAATCAGAAGATAAATGGGAAAACAGGAAGATCAAATGCGCTTTATTTGATTTTTGGTTCAATAATAAGGTCATTATCCTATAGACACACCTGGGGGTGGCTGTGTTGTGGAATGTGGGCAGTACATTTTGTGGGATGGATTTCAGTGAATTCCAGTATAATTCAAAATGTACTGAATGTAGTTCCTTGTTATGTAGTCCTTTTTGTGAACCCATTACGTCTTATAAGCCCTGGATAAATACTGAAATACTTCAGTTTGTTGACAGGTTGATGATTTTCTGAAGGAGACCGTCATTGCAGTGATATGTTTCAAATGGGGATTTTTTTGTGTGTGAGCTTTATGTGCATGTTAGAGGCCAACTGACAGCCTCCTCTGCTTTTCCTATGCAGATATCCCTGCCTTTTGACAGGCGAGACCTACAGCTCTGACCGCTACACTTTACTCTATTCAGCCCCCTAGTCAATGGGGTCACGGTTGATTTTAAGGTTGGATTATGATTATGACTATAAACCCTCTCATTCTTTCCCCCCACAGAAGTGGAAGTCAGCAAACCTCCAGATTGGTGAGTTATTTTTGGTTTTTTTTTGTGCAATATCCAGGCATGAAACAAGACATATTACTCGGCACATTGAGTTAAGAATGCAGACACTGATAAAGGTGCGATATATTTTGTCTGTGGCATAGTCCTTGGGGGCTGTTCGCCCTAGTTTTTCAGTTGTATAGAAGGCTGCATGGCTCTTGCGAAGCCAGTGTAGTAGCATGTTAATGGTGCTAAAAAGTAGCTGTCATTAGAGTAACAGCACATAAAGGAAGCTAAATTAAGCATGAGGTTAAGGTGGGGATGTTGTGCCATGATAAATATAGATCACTTTTTAAACAAAACCGTCATTAAAAGAGCTTAACTGTTAAAAAAAAATATCCAAAAATAACTGCCAGCCCACAAAAAAACATTAAAGCGTAGGAAACAAAAGTTTCAGAAAGAGTGCAAAAAGTGAGACAAACAAATCCTTCTGGATCCACCTGAGGCCAAAATGCTGGGGGGGCAGGGAAGGGGAGGGGCAGAATGGGAAGCGTGCGGGGACGGCCAAGGAGGGCCCGTTCCTGTGAGCTTTCCTGCACTCTGGCAGCTGCATGAAGAGGCCTTATGTTACCCCATTCCTGCCCCCCCCAGAAGTTCTGCTGAATGCTGTTTTCCACCCACCCCCGGTGCTGTATGGTGCTTCTGGACTTTGACCATGAGAAGTGGTGAGGGAGAGGCTGTAGTCAAAAGACTCAGAATGTTCTGGGGGGCACCAGTGACGGTGATGCTGTGTTTGGGTTCCCATAATGCACTAAGGCCTTTGTCTGCTTGACAGCACCCCCTGTGCAGAGTGCAATAGCAGATGAGGAGAAGTTAATCTGGGAGGCTCAAAGGGAATCTGGAGTAGGCTATGAGTGTGTGTGTGTGTGTGTATGTTTTGGGGGGAGGCGTTATGTATAAATTACAATATAGGGACCAAATGTCCCCACAATGTGATAAAAACCTGTTATTTTGACATTATGGGGACCATTATTTTGGTCCTCACAAGGGGACACTCAATTTTGTGAAAATCTGTGACTGCTACGGAAGCCCTGAAGGGCAAAACACACCAAGAAATTTGAAAACACACCAGGTGTAAATATCAATATGAATTAAAGTGAATTGATGGCTAGCGGCTCTATGACGCACAACTGGATTATCTTTCAATAACACAGTGGTTTCTATAGAGAATGTACCACTTAACATACTCTTCTATGATGGTATCCTTCTCCTCAAATGTCTCTACATGTCGAAAACATCCAGCAGTTTGCTAAATGGTACTGTTTGTTAGATACATTAGTGGTCAGCAGTTGATACACAGCCAGTTGTCCAGTTCAAGTGTACTTACCGCTTGCCTGTCCTCCGGTGTCTCCAGCCCTTCATGCCCCTTGGACACCTTTAAAATACTTAGAACCTTGCTACGGGTACTGCAAAATTTGGCAATATCTTCACAACGTTGGCCACAGTAAGGCCAAAACACTTTCCCTTTCTTCATGTATTACCCCTGTAAGATGCTAGGACACTGACTGACAGGCTCCCTGACCAATCAGTAACAAGCACGTGATGATCAGTGGGTACATATCCTTTCCATTCTCAGTGTCACTGATGTTGTAGTGTTTTTGCTTTTGCTGTTGTGTTTTCGAATTTGCTGCTGTATTTTCATTTTGGCTCTTGTGTTTTAGAATTTGCTGACGTGTTTTCATTTTTGCTGGCGTGTTTTCGAATTTGCTACTGTGTTTTCATATCTGCTGCTGTTTTTGCTTTTGCTGGCATGTTTTCGAATTTGTTGGTGTGATTTGTCATCCAGGGCTTCTGTAGACTGCAGTCGAAACACAAAAATGCCAAAAGTCTTCTATTTTATATGGTTACTTATGTTTAAAATTAGGGCTGGGGAGGGGTTAAGGCTGTCTTTGTTGGGATTTGGGTCATGCCCATAGAAAAGAATGGATGGTCCCTACAAAGATACGAATACAAACGTGTGTGTGTGTGTGTACATAAGAACGTAAGAAATTTACAAACGAGTGGAGGCCATTCTGCCCATCAAGCTCATTTTCATTACCTTGCGCAACACATGCACTCTCTCTCTCTCTATCTATCTATCTATCAAAACGAAAAAGGGACATTAATATTAGGATTGGGATTTTTCCAATTGAAATAAATGGACGGTCCCCACAAAGATATGGATACAGAAGTGTATGCTGGTTTTCATTTTGCACCCTTCTGTGACGTAGCTGGTGCAATTATTGTGTAGATTGTAAGACTGCACCTTCAGATTCTGCTGGATAATTGGCGGAAAACAGACTTTGCTCTCAGTGACGTTCAATTGCATTGTCAGATTTGCAGGGTAGACTGAAGAGGGCGGAGACATAAAGAGCCCGCAGACAGCTGAAGCTTGGTCTTTACTCACACACAGACCCTCAGCTTTGCCGTGCCATGCTTCCCATGGCTTCAGGTTTTTTTCTCCTCGGACAAAATTTGGAAACCATAGACCTCCAAGGATTTACAAGCCTGACTGGATATATATGACTGTAAGCAAATCATCATAAAATACTAAAGTGTAAAGAAAATAATTGTCCGCTTTAACAAGATCCTGTTTGAGTGTAGTACTGTAGATTAGCACTTTTAGCAACTTTTAGACCACAGATATAAAAAGTAACAATAAGTGGCGTGGTTTATCACCCTCGGATTGTCCAGTTTGGAGAGTATTTGCTGTTGAGTGATATAGGCGTGTACGATACGAGGAAAGACTGAGCTAGATGTACATTGTTAACCTAATAAAACAAGTTAGTGAAACATTCTTATCAAGCTACATATACGAGTATAGCTAGTTGTCTTAATTAGCCCATTGGTAAAACTTTATAAGCTGTGAATAACTGTTCTGTTTGATTCAGTTTGGACCAATTATTCAGCTCATTTCTACTAAGCTAGAAGATCAAGCAGAAGGTCTGTACAGTACATGATTTGTTTTCTGTCTCACAGTCGCTGGGGTCCAGATAAACACTCCATCACGTGTGCAATGCATCAGTACAGGGTGTTTATTAGGTTTGGGCAACAAAGAATTACATTTACCAGTAATTGAAATCTAACATTTATGATGCAATAATGATTAGCAGTTGCACAAACTTGAATGAATTATTTGTTTGAGCTCTGGCAATGTCTCCTTATTAATATTCACTTAAGGACAGAATTGCAAGGATCCCCTCGATATGGAGCCAAAGTCAATCCATGGCAATATCCTCTCCAATAGACCCAGCAGGCCCTAAAGTAATAGCTGTGGAAATAAATGTTGTTTAGTATTTAAGTGGAAATATAAACAGCTGGACCAAATTAAAGAAGCTCGTTAACCATCAACTGATGGTTTACTGATATTTTTGCAGAATGTGATTCATTTTCAAATACTGCTGACAGCATCTAGGCATGTCTGGTGCCAACTCAACAATCTGGTTTTTCAGGTTATGAAACTTAGGTTAAAGTAATCTGTAATCAGGCCTGGTCAGTCCATTTGGCATACTGGCATCTTCAGGTGGGCCGATGGATTTTGGGTGGGCAGAATTTATCGCAGGGAACCTCACAGCCCAGGACCAATGCTTAATCCTGAGGTACCGAAGTGTTTTCTTAAAAAATTTAAGAACAAATCAGAGTTTGTATTAGAGAGAATTTATGGGAAAGGAAAGAGGCAGAGTTTAAGTGTTGCGGAAAATACCCAAAACTGTTATCTTCATGATTTCAAAACTGCTTTGATAGGTAGAGAGCAGTAGAGATGATTTAAACCAGAGAAAGCCAGCAGTGGATACAGATTAAAGAGAGTCACATGGGTGTGTGGTGTGTTCTCTGAAAGCCTTATGCATCAGAATGGTGGCATTTAAGTCTTACCAGCCCACATGGTTCATTCCTGAGTCTCTGTCCACCAATCAACAGTTCAGTTGTCTTAAGAGTTGATAAAGTTAATAATATTCAGCGACAATATTTTCGCCTATTTGCAGAGGCTTTTAAATCTTCATATTATATTCAGTTATTCAGACATAGTCTTTCTATATTCAAACAGTTTGCACTCTATGTGATACAAACTGCTACTCATTCACATTAAAATGTCCTTAAACAGCTTGAGCGCATTGAGAAGATGGAGCGTTAAGAGAAACAATGAATTCTTAATATGACGCTTCTCATTAAAATGAATCAGGCACACATTTCCAATGGTTTTCAGCTAGCCATGTGAAACCGTAACACACTGGCGTGATGTTCAAGCTTCAGAGCTTCATTTGGAAGGGCAACGTCTGAGAAATGAATTTTCATGTCATAAGTAGGTGTGTCTGTAACAGGCTGACTCACTGGGTTTTCCATTAATTTGATGGGCTTTTACGACTGTGTTAAAACACAAACTGAATGCAGATTTCCTAGCCAGTGGCACTTGGTGATTAATCATTCATTCATTCTTCTACTCCTCTACATATTTTTACGTTAAGTCTTACGTTAATTCTGACGTCTTAAGTTTAGGAATAAAATGAACGCAAACAAACGTTGATTTTCAAATTCTGGGGGGACATCATGAGGTGAGAGCATTCTTGAGTTTGAGTTCTTTAGTCTGTGTTTGAATGAAGTAACACACTTGACTTTCCAAAGTCCACCCTTCGAGAGAGAGAGAGAGAGAGAGAGAGAGAGAGAGAGAGAGAGAGAGGCAGTCTTATGCTGGTTTTATGGCGCCATACTACCACTTCATCCTAATAGAATTATGACAGGCCTTTGATTTGAGATCAGCTGCTCTGAGCTCACATGTTAATGGCACTGTTTGCTTTGCTTATTTTTCAGGGGCCCTTCCTCTACTGCACCAGAGTCCTCAGTTGACAGCCAGAGAAAGGACGACATATGTGAAGGTGAATTACTGCAGACTGTCTAGTTTTGAAGACCACTAATGTGGAAGATCTATATAACCCACAGACAGCATAACAACAGCATGCAAAGTACATGTCCTTAAGTCACACTTCAGAAGAGTCATGTGTTAGCATTTTTATTGTAATACATTGTGTGATGGTTAAAGACATGGCTTGCTGCAGGTTCAAGTGCTGGTAGGTTTTATCGAGTAAGGTACCAAACTTAAATAGGTATGTCGTTGTGGGTGAATTGGATATGAATCCAAATGTTGAAAGATTGATTGCAGTGCTACCTCGTCTGTTATTCTCTGTTCAGTTACACATTTGGGCTGTCACCTGATGACCTTTGTGGGGCACTTTCCTCAGAGCCCATAGGGTGTCTTATGTGACAATCAGAAACCCCACTGACTTCTGTGTCTTCCAGAAGGAATGTTGGGTGCAGTAACGTATCACATTAATCACAAGTCCAAGCCAAGCGCGGTCAAACAAGTTTGGGTATTTATTAGTGACGGGGGGAAATAAGGGTTTAAATCCCAATACATTATTGACAGCTAATGTTAATCCCATTTAATCCTAGACTCTCCCATCACTGGTATTTACTGTATAGTACACAACATTCCTTGGCTGTCTTTTTTCTCCATCGTATCTGAAAAACACGAACATCTCACAATATTTCAATATCTGATATTTTCCACCATCAGCCGATATTCCCATCTAACAAAACAAATGAACTGGAACAGGTTTTAGAAAGCGGATACTTTATAAATGTATACCACAAAGCATCATTCGTATGCTGTAATGATGTAATCTTGAGCTGTAATGCCACCACGCTTAACAGATTTTTTTGACTGTGTATCTTGTCTGTATCTTGGGGTGGAGCAGCCAAACAGAGCCACGGAGTGCAGGGAGTTGCCTGTGATTTAGGTTTTTTTCTGGGAATAGGGTGGAGACTAAATCTTCTACACAAAAGGGAAAAAACGTTTGTTGCCATGTGACAACAAAACGAGAGAGAGAAAAAAAAAACAGTTGCGTGGCGTTTACGTTGATTCCGGTTCTGACAGCGAACACCCTGGTCTGTGTCATTGGCTTCAAACTGAACAGTCTGTGATGATGACAGTGAGCAAGAGACAGGTGACATAAATTAATATGGATAATACCAGTCACCTGAGTCTCCATCCTGAGTTGGCCACACCCCCACTCACTAATTTACCTCGATCTAAGGATTAACAGAAAATCTAAAGCTCTGATATACATTTTATTGAACTTTCTCTTCCTTTTTGTCAAGGTGAAATCGCACACTAATCTAGAGAACGTTAAGCCTAACTTGATATCTTGAACTGGTTAAACAGCAGCTGATGGAATCAGAAATAATTGTCCCAGTTTTTAATATCCGGAGGAAATGCGCATTTGTTTAGTATGGAGAACAAAAGTGTTTCTGAATGAACAGAAATTCTTAGTCTTAGGGGACGTAGTTCATGGTTTTATTGAGAAGGTGGAGAACCTGGAACTGGAACATCCAGCCTGGCCCTGGAGCAGTTGCTATGGTGATGATCTTGGTTTTGTGTGTGTAAGCTTAGATGACGCCCCAGCCGCAGCCACAGGATGGTTAAATGTGATGTCAGAGCTCTCAGCTCCTGCACAAAGGTTCCATTACTGGGGCTGTTCGCCCTGCCTGATCCCTGCTGTGACGGCAGTCTGACCACTCCTGCAGCCCTGGCATCTTGCTTTTATTTTTCTCTCTGTTCCCCTCCCAAACATCATCAATGAAGAGTAACACCTGATTGGCTGGTAACAATGGATGTACGGACAAATTGTGCTGAGCCATTGTAAGGTATAGGGACCAGCATCTGGAATGTTGTCTCATCTGCGTCAATAATTGGCTCCCAAGGACCTTGAGCAGCATAATGCTGCTATGTGCCAGGGGGTTCAGTTTCTCAGCGGCTCAGGTCAATAAAAGCCGCACCAGTAAATTTTAATCATTCAGCGGGGAACAGGCACTGCAGGCCACCAAGATCAGTAGATGCACCTGCCTGAGGGCTCTGTGTGAAGCTGCACTAAGGACACAGTCAGCAGTAAATGCAGAAGCAGGAAGAGCGCAGCCACGTGGAACCAAGAAAGTGCACCAGCAGCTCTTTCCTCACAGACAGTGTCTGGGTATTTCTGAAATATCACAAGGTGCTTCCCGATTTGGAGAAAATGCAGCCTTGCTGAAATTACGCTCTGATGCTGCGTTCCGTCTAAAAGACATTTAGTGATGGGTTAGCATAAATCAGCCCCACAAGAAAGAAGAATTATGTCACTGAAGTAAACACTTTGACATAATATGCATTAATATGCCGTACTTGATACTTCCTTTTACATTCTGTGTGTTGGAATGTTTCTGCAGGGAGACACCGGGTGTTTGTTGATGACATGTACTGTAATGGCATCGTTTGTACTCCTGGTCTGCATTGCTTGTGCGATCTTATAACATTCTCGAATATCTTAATGATTTTTAGCTCAGCAGTTGCTCCCCCGGACTGTTTTATTGTGCAATACTAGTGTAGCAGTTTTTATGCATATTAATATGAACTTATTTTGAAGATAATGCATCAGCAACGTCTACTACGTTTACGTAGTTGTGCATCGTAATGTATTTTGACAAAAAAGAGACAATTTTGAAAATTCTAAAACAGGACGTTCAAGTTTTTTTTAATATAAATGATGAAAATGACTTTAACCATTCGGTTGGATGGACAACGTGAGACAAAACAGAACAAAAACAATATTTGGTGACTACGCACTTAATCTTTATTTTGCAGTCCAGATCTCTAACTGCTAACTCGGCAGAAGACGAATAGGTGCTGTCATTGTATCCCTGTACTGTAGGTGCAGTGGAGAGATTGATCTATTCAGTTCAGTTGATTTGGCATTTGCTAAACATTTTGCCTTTTTATATTACTGATCCCAATCGGTACTCTTACCATTTTAATCATTTAAGTATACAGGTATATAACTTCAAATGTAACAAGGTGTCGCGTCATCACAGAAAAAAAATGGGGGGTGAGGATTAAAGTTTATTCAATAACAATCTATTGATGCTGCTATTTATTAATACATAATAAATATACGATGTAATAAAATTCCTCGGACATTGTGTACGCTACAAATTTTGTGCAGTCAGCTGTTGATTTAAATTTTAGTTTTAGCTCCGTAATACGTAGAAACCACTAAAGCTAAATTTAGAAATTTTCGACAATAACGATTATTAAATAATAATTTAATTACTAAAAGTGGGCTAACTGTAATTTTGAAGTAATTCTCAATTATTCCTTTGAATATATTATTTGAAAAATTTAACTGACAGACAGTAACTCTTAATCCTGACATTTTCATGCAACTGTCACTCAGGCAGGCTTATTAATGTATTTACTCTGAAAGAAAAGGAATGCTGATTGTTTTAGTTTTGAATTTTATTAATTTGATGGATGCATTTACTGTCGTAGTAAAAACCTGCGTGGAATCTCTTTTGCAGGTAGCGCTGAGCCGACGACAGAGAGTCCCGAGGTTATTTATGACGACGTGCCCGATGAGAGTTTCCTTTCTCCAGACGAAGGTCAGCATGGACACGGGGGAGGCGCGCGCGGCCGGAGTGGACCGTGCACATCATATCGTGTTAACGCGCCTGTTGTTTCTGTTAGATGAGCTGATCTACGAGGACGTGCAGCGATCCGAGGACGGGATCGGGACGGGCAATGGATGGAGCTCCAGCGAGTTTGAGAGCTACGACGAGCAGTCGGACAACGAGAGCAAGCTGCCCACTCGCAGTAAGGTACGGAGCAGCAGAGTTACCGGCACGACAGTGTTTGGGAGCCTCCTGTGTGAGTAAGGACTGATTTGTTATACTTGGGGGCGGGGGGATAATTTCTCTGGACACCCTAGACTGATATTTGTGGAATTTAAAGAGAAGCGAGAGAATAAAAAAAAAAAAAAAACATGCAACGTCTAAAACCATGCATCGGCTAATCAGTGCATTCCAGCGGAAAAAAATACTGATCGAGGTTTGGGTGCTGTCAATAAAATTTGCCGGTCGAGGCAGGGGATTCTGGCAGCAAAATTTTCCAGGGCCCCTAATTTTGGCTCGCCCTGAAGCTGAAGCCTAGGATAGCCTATGCATTAATAGGCGCCTCTTTGGGGGGCGTGTGGGAATCGCCCCTGCATAACTTCTGGTAGTGGAGGATTGCGTTTGCACTCCCCCCAGTTGGGGGCAGTGTTTGGCTCAGCAGGCTAAACCTCTGCCTGTGATTGGAAGATCGTTTGAGCCTGACATTGACAGAATAGTCACGTGCCTGTGGACCCCAAAGCAAGGTCCTTAACCCCCCAGCTTCATGGTCCTGCTACAAGTGGTTGCCCCTCGCTAGCAAGCTTGCTGTCACCGTGGGTGTCATAGAGAGCCAGATGGCGAAAGGGGAATTTACCCTGCTCACCAAGAGGGGTGGCTGGGTGGTGGTAAATGTTGCAGCTGTGTGCGAGCAAATCTATGGTAAGGCGGAATACACCCTGGACAAGTCATATATGAAAGATGATTTAGAGACATTTTAATGTCACACAAAAGGTACATGCAGGCACAGAGAGAGCTGGTTCTGTTTTCTCACCTGCCAACTTGCAGATGTATGACAAATTCTTAGTCTCTTTAGTCCTCACATTGTACATGAATTACTAAACATTATTCCCCACCAGATGGTTTTTTATGGCTTGTGCAGGTACCAGATACTCAAACTTTATACTAGTCCCTGATTCTGCATGGAAGAAATTTTTATTTAGTTCAAACTGTGCTCATTTTGGTGTCCTTCCACAAGGGGGAGGTATTTGCTGAAAATACATTTGCCTGGTCTTTGAGAGAAAAACTTCCCGAAAATGACAGAGGTGTAAAAGAGTTTCTTTTTTTCTGTCTGATTGCAGGTTTGTCTGTGAGGTGATAAGATCCTAATGTCCAGCATGATATTAATGCTAAAATCTGGCCTGTATCCCGGACCTGGACTCCCCCAGTGCCTATTGTTGGTATTTAGCAATGTGATCCTTCATGGTCATCTGGACTGTGAAGCGTCTTGCCGCTAGCGTATCTCAGTTTTGGTTCCTCTCCCGGCTCCTCTTATCCTTCATTACGCCTCGGGTCCAGTCTCTGTCTCTGCTCCGAGCGCCGTCCTGGGGTGGTGGGGGTGGTGAGGGCTCTTAATGGGAGCCCCGAACTCCACTTACCTGGTCCAGGTGCCGCATATCAAGGAAAAAGTGGTGGTTCCAGCTTCTGCCATTGGTGGACTGCTCTGAGACTGAGCTCAAGTGCTGCACTGCCAGACAGAGAGACAACTTTACACATATCGACTAGTAGTTCTGCAAATATGCAAAGATTCTGGATTCTCTAATGTAAGTAACGTAATGAAGATGCATTAAAGAAGCTGTTAATAACCGCTGATGGTGCGTTTTACAGTTAGACTGTGGGTTTTTGAGTTTTCAGCTGCTGTTTGTAATGTCACTGTTTTGCAGCACAAAGGGGTATCATTTTGTCAAGCATTCGTAATAGTTTAATGATGTTCGTTTTGGGACTTCACGCCGAAACAGATCTCGCCCGTCCTCATCGTGCAGTTGCAGGCTAGGGTGGTGTTCTGTTCACAAAGGACCGGTTGTGATGAGAGCAGAGTCTGCTTCAGCCATGCTGTTTGAGGAACAGGGAGATGGAATGCCGGGGTGCACGAGCCCCAGGGCGTCTGCACTGCTCCGGCTGCCCTGTCTGCAGTGTTTTCTTTTGTGCCCCACAATTCCAGCTTCAGTTTTTGTCCTGTGCTTTTGACTTTAGTTTGTGTGATGTATTAGCCATTCGGTTTCCTTTTTGACTCATCCTTGTGTGGGGGGGGGGG
>JAABNX020000119.1:2628844-2644276 GCA_015163995.2 Mormyrus lacerda | reverse complement strand
CTCATCTTTGTGGGCCCCCCCCCCCCCCCCGTCTTGCTTTCCCTTCCCTGCCCAACTTGCTTCCCTTTCTTCATGGGGCCCTGTTGCCACGGCGACACCCGCAGCTCTCCCCAGACGTGCGAGGACTGAAGGAGCGCTGTGCCAAGACCAAGCGCGAGCTGGCCATGCGGCTGGGGGGCCGCGATGTCACACAGATCAAACAGAGTTACGATGCCAAGGTAGGCTGCCCCACCCCCTGGGGACTGCCCCAAAAGTCCAGAAACAAAACAGACCCGGGCAAATAAAAGTTCTAGCCTGAGAACTGTTCTCTAGCTGGTCAGCTTTCTCTCACAAAACTGGGTCCTGAAGGGTTTTTCCACTCTGTGCAATAAGGCCATGGTGATACATAAATAAGGCATAAATATCTGGAGGAATTACCCAGAGACGTCTCCAAAAGCTCCTAATTAATAAGCTGAATTCTTGGAGCAGTGTATTAAAAACCACTCTAATTTATTACTGTGGTATGGAATCTGCTCTGGCGGGTTCAGAAGCTCAGAGTGCTGCAGATGGCTGCATTAGGGTGCAGGAGTGGCCCGGAGCATGTAATCTGTCCCGGAGAGATAAGTAACGTGGCGTTTGTCCCGCTGAAAAAGCCCCGCGCAGTGCCCTCGCATCGGCCAAATCCGTCTGCTTGACCTGCGGATAGAGGCGGCTTTCGTTCTCTTCCTGGCAATTGCCTCACTTTCTTTTCCGCTGCCATCCGACCGATTGTAGGTGCAGCAGCTAATGAAAGCAGCCAGGAACGGCACCAAGGATGGACTGGAAAAGACCCGGCTGGCCATGATGCGCAAGGTCTCTTTCCTGCAGAAAAAGGAGAATTCAGGTGACTTGAGGGGGAAAAAACACATCTCTTGCTCCAGTCTGGGTTGTTGACTTGTGCTCCAAACTAACAGAGAAAACCTTTGTAAATGTACATGCAAAATGTTTACCTGTATCCGTGCCTGTATTTCATTTATTTATTTACAGTAGTTGCAATATGCACTGCATAATAACAGTACATATTATCTGTCTCAATACACATGTCATGTGCTTAAAAATGCATCTCGCGACACTGTCAGTTCTGATTACGCCTGCAGGTTGTATAGTTATTAAGGTCCTGACTTGTCGGTACCTGTCACAGGAGCAGGTCTCCTTGCTGTAGAACCTGAAATGCTCTAGTTGCAGCTCTTTAAATGTGTAAAAGGTGAATGTCAGTGATTAAGAAAAAGCCTCCTATCAGTGACTTAATGTGTGCAATGATTACCGTCTGACATGAGCTTTCTTCAGTGAACGGCACATGATGAGATAATGGCACATTTAACAGACATGCTCTATATTTCTACCTATTATGTGAATTAAATTAAGAAGTGTAATATTAAAAAGGCAGAATTCATTGCATTTTTGTGTTTCTGTGTTTTTCCAAAATAATGCCACATGGATCTGGAAGCATTCAGATTATTGTTAGTAATGAAAAAACATTTTAAAGGTTTCCTTCATAATAGAAACTTCATAATGAATTTTCTTAAGCTTAACACAAACGTTTTTGCTTAAAATAGCTAGTTAATGCTTATCTGCAAAATACCTCCCCCAAACAGCAGCTTTTAAAATAAAAAATATTTGTACGAAAATACAGGTTAATCGTCTGGTTAGTCTGACCCGTGGTACACACGGCATTGGTAGGTATAACTGGGTTCAGTATGTGGTCTTTTTACTAAAAATAAAGAGGTGACCTATATGCAGTCATACAGTGTCCTGGGGGATTAGCCTTATTTAGCATTTGGCTGTAAAGGAGGGGCTGTTGTAGCCGTTTCCATGGAGATGGCATGCATTCCAAAGTGAGGCGTAAACCTGATCCTCCCATGTTCCTCTGCAGAAGATGTGGAGGATGACGCCGGATACCTGGACGTGATGGTGTCGGACCTGAAGCACCCACCTGCGGAACTGGGCCCTATGCCAGAAGGACTTAGCAGCCAGCAGGTGTGCAAGCTGGGTCACGTGACCAGCTGCCCCCTCATTATTATGTATATGGGCAAATTCAGGTCACATGCCCTAGTCTACAATAGCAAAAAAACAGGCCTAGATATTTTAACTACCTGGATAGTCCTTAATCATAACGTTGTTCAGAGTAGATCGAGTTGATTACACCCATTTTTAAGTGCACTGTTTTTAGTGCTGAAATTTTATGCCTATGACATTATTTTCCGATTGTCCATTTCTGTCATTTATGTTTTTTAGCATATTATGAATCCTTTTATTAGTTATTGTTCTGACTTGAGTATTATGAGCCAAAAAGCATTGCTGAAATGTCCATGAAGACTGATTCCACCTCTGCCTGTTTATCTAGGACTCCATTGTGTGTTGAGTCATGCCAAGGCCAAGAATTTGCATAAAATGAGAACCGTTGTTTTCTTAATTCTGTGTAATCATGCTCAAAGTAATTAAACTTTTACATCTCAGGCTCACCGCATCTTATCAATATGCTGTGCACCATTAAGTGTCTCTCATACAACCTGGGGGGCAGTGGTGGTGGGTAGGGGGTAACCCCCCAAAGGATAGCCCCATTAGCTAACTTTCATAATGATGGAGAGATCCAGCTAAATGTTTGTTGCATCTGACTCTTTGTCTCCGTTGTTTCCTGCTCAGGTCGTTAGACGGCATATCCTGGGCTCCATCATCCAGAGCGAGCGAAGCTATCTTGAGTCTCTGAAGAGGATCCTGCAGGTGGGTGGCTGCCACTGGTGGAGGGTGATTTTTTGAATGGAGGGAGGCACTCCGTGGACAGGATGTATTTCAACAGTGCAGCTCTTTGCACGTGAATTCCGCTCTCCTTCATCAGTGGACTCCTTTAGAATGTAATCAGCATTAGCTGCGGTGTCTGCCATGTTCCTTCAAAGCCTCTAGCTCAGCTTGAACATACACAGCTTAGTCGGCAAGCTAACTAACCAGTCGCCTAAAAATGACTCAACTTGAAAATCAAGCAAACGATCAAACTAAAAACTCAATGACAGTGACTATATTTATAATATTTACAAATGCCGATGGCTAAAGATGACATGTAACACAATAAATTGTCACTCCGGATTTCAGCAAAATGCTTCTGCGTTCCTGCATGCAACAGAATGGATGAATGCTGCAGGCCAACACTATAGACACCATGTGAAAGTCGCGAGCATTAATGTTATTGGTAGTTTGTCCTGTCTTGTGCAGAGAAGCCTGGCTTCCAAAAATACGTAATCGGAGCATATTCGCCATTAAGCTTTAGTCTATTCTTCATAGATGAAGCGTACAACAATCTTCCACAGACTTCCAGTGAAGCGCTGCATCAGTGGGCATCTATGGGCTGTACTTCTGCTGGTTTCAAAGGGAAAATAAACGTACATGTTGTGAAAAGCAACTTCCGTGAAAGGATGAACTGTGGTTCAATTAGTAAGACAGATTACGCTTTTAATCGCAAATAAAATAAATTTACATTGATGCATTGACTAATTCAATTATTTTTGGCATTTTTATGTGGAAGCAGGGGTTCCCGTGTAGTCTTAGAGAAATCGCTTATGTTGACCAGGAACCAGTACCTGCCCTTTATCCATACATCCCTCCATCTCTCCATCCATCCATCCTGCATCCATGCCTCCATCCAGACACCCATCCATCCATCCAGACACCCATCTATCTATCCATTTTCCATAACCACTTATTCTGCGGAGAGTTACAGTATTAACCTGGAACTTGTGCCCCCTACCTCAGCAGGTGGGGGGGGGGGGGGTAAGCATGGATACCCTGGCAGCTTCAGAGCAGGCAGTGTTTGACAGGGCCCCTTGAAAACATTAAATTATACGTTAAATTGGCCGGGGGGGTCCAAGGTGACATTTTGTCAAGGGACACAGGATTTCTAGATGCATGAGTTTGTCAAACTGCAGGAAGAGATATGAGAAAGCATGCATGAACAGGGAGAGCATGCAAAGTGGCTAAACACAGAGCTGAGTGCAGGGATTCAGCCAATAACAATGGAGTATGAAGCTACATTGCTACCCATTCAGCTCATGTCTGTTTGCACCAGGCCTCTGTGCATAAATCTATATGAAAGGCTGTAAATTTTACAGGCGAGACACCCTGAAGCATTTGTAGAGAGGATACAGCCAGAGAAGGAGCAGCAGGCCCTCTGGTTAGACTTAGCAGTGAATAATACAAAGTTGTATTTTGCCTGAATTGCTCATCCGCTGCTATGGGGTCAATGCTTGATCCTCCTCTTCCATTGTCGCTCCACACAGGAGTACCAGAAGCCTTTGGTGGAGGCCGAGCCCCGCATCCTCAGCCTCAGGAAGATCCGGCCCATTTTCTACCGGCTGCGGGAGATCTGCCAGTGCCACTCCATGTTCCAGATCGCACTGGCATCACGCGTGGCCGAGTGGGACCACAGCGAGATGATCGGTGACCTCTTTGTGGCCTCTGTGAGACTCGAGGGACACAGACGTCAAACACATTTTGCGGGAACCTGATGGGTTTTGGTGATAATGTAACTTTTTGTGATACACTGACATATGCAGGCTGTGTATGGGGTGTTTATTAGGAATAAGCCAGGTGATCTTTTGTTTGTATTAAAGAATGAGACAAATTATTTTCCTAAGTAATAATACATTTGTATATGATGAATTTCTCCTGACACTTTTTATTTAGCCTTTCTACAGATTTAGTTGCTGTTTACACTATTAATAATGAGCATCCATAACTCAGCTTTTACATTATATGTCACTGAGGATCTCTGGTATATCTACAGTAAGAGCAAGAAGCCTCCTGATTGATTTTCTTAGAAGAGAGGCACAATCATAATTGGCTTCCCATGGAAAATAGTTCTGGATTGCAATGAATATTTTTCAAGAGTTAGCTTTTTAATTTCAATTCATTGATTTGACTTACCTCTGGGAAGGTGTTGCCATCTATGTGGCTAATATTTCAATGTTTCAGATAACCGAAATTAACTTCAATCCACCTGCACAGCTCATCATGCCAGCTGCTTTTGTCTTTGCAGTTTTCCAAGTCGATGGTGCTCGACGTGTACAGTGATTATGTCAATAACTTCACCAACGCCATGGCCCTTATTAAAAAAGCCTGCATATCCAAACCGGCTTTTCTGGAGTTTCTCAAGGTGATTGACCACTCTCCTTCCCCTTCGACATTCCCAAGCATCCATTTACTCTTTGAGAGGGCTACACTATGTGCACAAAAGTATTGGGACACCTGGTCATTACACCCACAGTAACTTTTATGACATCCCATTCTGAATCCATAGGCATGAATATGGAGTTGGTCCCTCCTTTGCAGCTGTATCAACTGCCACTCTTCTGGGAAGGCTTTCCACAAGATTTTGTAGTCTGTCTGTGGAATTTTTTGGCCATTCATCCAGGTGAACATTTCTGAGGTCAGGCACTGATGCTGGATGTGAAGGCCTGGCTCGCGATCTCTGGCTCGCGGTGTTTGATGGGGTTGTGTGGGTCAGTCAAGTTCTTCCACACGAAACTCACCCAAACATGTCTTTATGGCCCTTGCTTTGCGTACTGGGGCACAGTCAGGCAGGCAACGTTCTCCAGGCATCTGCCAAATACCTACCAAGGCTCATCCATCAGACTGCCAGTCAGAATAGTGTGATTCGTCACTGCACACGATACGTTTCCACTACTCCAGGCTTGCATGCAGCTGTTTGATTTTATATACCCATGGCAATGGGTCTGAATGGAACACCCGATTTCAGTGATTGACAGGTGTGTCCCAATACTTTTGTCTGTATAGTTTACCTTCTGACCAGAGAGCTGAAGAGGTCATTTTGTCAGTCAAGGCTTTTTTTGGTGATTTGATATCAATGAGTGAATAAAATAATTACTGTTGTTGAATGTATTTTCAAATGTTACAGTAAAAGATGTAGAAGTGATTGTTTTATATGGGGCTACAACTTTTTTTCTAGATAAATGCAAATCAAAACATTGCTGGTTTTGGCCACATCAGCAAGGTAGCAACCAAGGAGATGGAAGCCAGGAATTAAATTTCTCTTCATGGCCATGGTTCATTAGTCATGATAATACTCACATTACACCTTCTTGCTTAGCCAACCACTATCCTCAGTAATGTTTAATTTTGTAGCAGTTCATGCAGTCTGTTTTCAGTTCTTCTCTAGCTGAAACTCCATGTTGAACTCAAGCATATCCTGCTGCTTTCTGAGCCCAGAAGAAGCAGGCCTCCAGTGCGGATAGGATCACCCTCTACGGTCTGATGGTGAAGCCTATCCAGCGTTTCCCCCAGTTCATTCTCCTGCTGCAGGTCAGTATAGGCTGTGCTTTCGGGACTGTTTCGTCCTGCCTGGTATCCTGTTTTAAGGCGGGGAAAAAGTGTATCTTAGGACACAGGTACATAGGCAGTATTTCACAAAACTTGGGGAGATTTCTGTATTTTTTTAAAAAAAATTATTGGCTAAATCATATGATTCATTCTGTATTCAGTACAGTATTTTTTAAAGTCATTTGTGTGTGGGTGACCAGAAGGGCGCTGGTTCAAATCCCATGGTTGTCAGAATGATCATATCACTGTGGGGTCCTTGAGCAAGACTTTTAACCCCAAAAACTGCTGCAGGAGCGCCGGATAAATGGCTGACCCTGCTCTCTGATCTCCTGTTTCACTCTCATGATGGAATACGAGAAGATTACATTTCATCTGCAGCAACAGTAAAGGAATTCTATTCTGTTAAAACTCCCATGAGAGCTAAGTCACATGTCTGAAATCTAAGTTAATTGAGATTTAACATATATTACTTTTTAGAGGTTAAAATACCAGTGTAGGTTAGAAAAAGAAGCAGGTGCGATGATCTCACAAATCTGAGAACCATGGAGTGGAGAACGGAAGTAATACTTATTTGAAAGTGCTTTCCAGTCCAGTCCTTGAGGACTCACAGACAGTCCACATTTTTGTTCCTACTGGGTGTCAGGAGGGAACAAAAACATGGACTGTCTGGCAGGGAGCTGGGAGGGAGCAAAAACATGGACTGTCTGGCAGGGAGCTGGGAGGGAGCAAAAACATGGACTGTCTGGCAGGGAGCTTGGAGGGAGCAAAAACATGGACTGTCTGGCAGAGAGCTGGGAGGGAGCAAATCTGTGGACTGTCTGCGGGTTTCCGATGACCGGGTTGAGAAGGACTGCCTTAAGGAGATTTATATTTTAAATTTAACTGAAGCACCTCTGAAAGATTCAGCGATGATGGCATTCTAACCAGGCATTTCAGCTTTGTGATTTATGCAGAAAAAATGAATATAAAACTGAGCTGTCACTGCAATTTCTCTGTCCTGAGAAGGTTGTGTACTAGTTATACAGATATAGTAAAAATGTTCTGGTTTGTATGGACATCATCAGAATTAACATATTTTCACTTGATCTTGGTTGCAAATACTTTAGTGTACCAAAGCTGTTGAAAATGCATAAGAAATTCTTTTGGGTTCAGAAGCTCATTAAGATCCAATAGAGTCGTACTTCTTTCCATAAAATGCATGTCATGAGGTGAAATTCTTACTTATCACTTTAGCCAAACCTTTTTCTAAACATGGGGAAATCAAGTTATGCATACACCAAAATCCAGAAGTTTGCATTGGAATTACCCATAAATATGCAGCAAGAGGAACTGAAAGTCATTGCGAAAGAAATATTTGTCATACTGGCAAAGCTCTCATCAGGCATTTGTTGGCACTAAAGAATATTTTAATGGCTAAAACTTTTACTGTTTAAACTTACTGTATAAAAGCTTCTTAGCATCTACATACTGGCCTCTAGCTGGCAGTTGTCTAAATTAATTGAATTTAATTATTAAAAAGTAAAAAAAAAACTTGTAGATAAACTCGCCAGATGTGACCACGCTTGTTTAGTCGTAATATGTCAGCACATAATGAAAATGTTACCTGTCATCTGTCGCTTTACAACGGACGCTGCCGAGAACATCTGTGTTATTTAATAACAGTGCGGCAGGTGCCTGGAGTGTTTACCAGAGGCCCTTGTGTGTTGCTCTCACCCAGGACATGCTGAAGAACACTCCGAAAGGCCACCCCGACCGGCTGCCTCTGCAGTTGGCCCTCACTGAGTTGGAGACGCTGGCTGAGAAGCTGAATGAGCAGAAGCGGGTAGCCGATCAGGTGTCCGAGATCCAGCAGCTGGCCCGCAGCGTCAGTGACCGGAGCCTCGGCAAGGTCCGTGTGCCGCGCTCGCCGCCGCACCCAGCAAAAGCACCCTGACCGAGAGTCTCTGACCAAATGTGTGCAGGATGTAGAGGTGTCAACGCATAAAGAGGTGTCAACTCGAGGATACAAACTCACATATACAGCGCTCACAGAAAGTCGTGGGACGGTTGCTTAATTCTGTAATAATGGTTACTGGTTTCATCACAAAAGTCCATTGATAAGCAACGTTTAACACATTGGCACATATTTTCCATGAAGACATTTTCTTTTTATTAAGTGTTATAATTTTTTCACTCACTCATTCAGTTCTGTTCTTGTCGTTCTGCTGTTAATTGCGATTGTAGTCACTGGCTCCCAGAGGGATATTTTAGTGTTACTGCAAAGGTGTTAGTAATTAAAAAGCACCCAATGAGAATGCTAGTCAATGAATTTTTCAGATCACTATTTTAGAATTATAATTTGGGTTTAAATTTATTACTACTTGAAATGAATGTTTTATGTTAAAGCTTCCAGTTATTTCTAACGTAATATATATTTTATCCAAACAAAGAATAAAATGATGATTTTGTTATAAAACCAATAAATTAGCACTATTGTTACTGAATTAAACAAGCGTCTGCAGACTTTCTGTGAGTTCTGTACAGCCCACAGTTACTGTGACAATAAAGACACGGCAATAGAGACGAAGTCACTTAGAAAGATGTCTGTCTGTATATGTGGGTAGATAGGAAGACATACTTAGATGCACTCATTGATAAATACTTACAGTGCTGCATAAGGACAGATGGTGAATCATCAATCACTAATAGACTCACAGCCTCAGATTTCTAATGAGGTTAAACAATGCATTCCCTAACGTGTTCTTAAAGTCTACTTTTCACAATATCCCAGGACATGTTCAAGAACCAAATAAGAATTTCTGGCTTTGAAGTTATTCTTTGTTTCTAAACACGAGGTTCTCTGTTTTGAGCAGTATGTAGCCTTGTGGGTGGTCGACTGGGGAGCTTAACGGTCTTTGAAGCTTCCCTTTTTTAATATCTTATAGTGATGTGTGTTCCTCCATGTCTCAGGATGTCGAAACTAAGTTTACTTTCAGTTTCAAAGTAGTTTGTGATTGAGCAAAGGGCAGCAGGTAGCGTTTTTCGAAAATTTGACCGGTTTATTTTTCCTGCCTGTGCCTCCAGTGGCCTCTAGTGGGCAGTCTAATTACATTGCAAACCTTTAGGATGCTTTCAGTAGGTAGTGCTTTAACCAGTGTGACTGACAACACAGGTTAATCCCACCCAGGGTCTGAAGCCTCATTGATGCTATTGCTATTTTTAATGAAATGAATTTTTAATATATTTTTTTTTACCTGTAATATAGTTTTTGTAAATAATTATATATATTATATTATTGGGCAGTGGTGTCTTAATGGTTAGGGAAGTGCATTTGTAATTGGATTGTTGGTTCGAATCCTTGACCAGTAAGGCAACCCTGAGGTACCCTGAGCAAGGTACTGCCCCCAAGCACTGCTCCCCGGGCGCTGAATTAGCTGCACCCTGCTATGTCACGATGTCACATATGGATTAAATGCAGAGGATACGTCTTGTTGTTGTGCGCTGTGTGCTGTGGTGTGTCAACAATGATCACTGATTATCTAATTCTATACATATATCTGTCATGATCCGCTCCGTTCGATCCTCCCGTGTGCCACGCCCACCTCATTTCCTCGTGTGATGCCCTGATCGTGATCACCTGTGTCCTATTAATCCCTGCTTAGCTGTGTATTTAGTCCGCGTCTTTCCCCAGTATGTCAGATCCGTCATTGTATTGTTACGTAGATTGTCCGTGATCGTTCGTGGCTGCTCTGTTTTTCCCTCTAATAAAACCCCGTCTACCTTGTCCATCTGGTTCCCGTCACCTGCTTGACCGCTCGCCGTACCGCCGATCGTGACAATATCAATATTACACCTTGATTTCTCACAAAGCCTTATAGCACAGAACTTCCATTTAAAATGTCATTTTTCATTTATTTTGAATAATTCAGCTATGATTTTATATATATACACATGTATATATATGTATCATGTATTTCATGTATGTATGAATGTCAGATATTGCATTCGCCCTGTCTAACTGTCACATGATTTTCATTTCGGTCCGTAGCTGCTGAACTCGGACCAGAGGCAGTTGATCCTCTGTGAGACGCTCATCGAGACAGTGTACGGGGAAAAGGGGCAGGTCCTCAAATCCAAGGAGCGCAAGGTCTTCCTCCTGAACGACACGCTCATCTGCGCCAACATCAACATCAAGTGAGCGCCCACAAGTTGGCCAGCGGCCACCTTCGGTTTCCCTGACGACTGTGATCAAACATGTTCCCCGGCACACTACACCAGCCCTCCTTTCGAGTTGTTTGATTATTTGCACAGGAGTTACACAGCAGTAAGAGTTCTGTTCCTCATTCAGAGGCTGCTTGCTCATTTCACTGTCACTATCATCATCATCATCATCATCAGTCACTTCTGAAAATTCTGCTGTTTCCTCTCTGTACCCCTTCACCAGTAATAGGTTTGACAGTAACATTGCTCACATCACTGATGAACTCAGGTAACGTTTTTTTCTTTCCTCGTCTGCCCTAAACGATTTATCAGCAGCTTTTTTGCTCGCAGCGTGATAATAATTATCTTTCTGCATTTCTTGGAGCTCAAAAGATCTCCACGATTTTGGCTTTGCATCCACACCTCAGTCTTAAAGGGCCGATACCAAGTGCTGATTGTGCGTGATTACCGCAAATCCATGAATAGCAATGTGGACGCGTCGCTAAAGCAACAGGGGGATGTTCGGGTGCTTTTGAATAACGCTGATCATAAATGTTCTAATTTCCTGAACCGGGCCTTTTTTCCATGATTATCCAAAGTGCTGTTTGTAATCTTTGTCGCTCTGAGATCTTTAATTAAAGCAGACATTGACAGTCCCCGTCCTCAAACGCTGTCAGAATGCAGGTTTTAATTTTACCTCGCGTCCTAATTGTGTGATTGAAATCGTTGTTTGTTCGTAAAGCTTCTCCCCTGATATTCATGAAATCAGCCGCAAAGCCCGCCGCCCTGACCTTCTGCCCCAGAATCACAAACATGTGTTTTCACCATCAGGGGTCCTTCTGACATCAGCAGTCTGGTTCCGGTGGGTCCGAAGTACACGGTGAAGTGGAGCGCCCCTCTCCTGCAGGTGAAGGTGGTGGAAGTCGGCCAGGACGCATCAGAGAACCAAGAGACCCTCTTCCAGCACAGCGGGACCAAGAGGGCCAGTAACACGAACATCTCAGGTGAGCAAGCGCTGGTCACCAAGTCCTCCGGTGCTCTCATTTTTACAGCCCTAAAATCATCAAAACTCAAGTAGCAATAAAAGTTTAAAAATAAAAGCTTTTGCTGCCCCAATACAGAGTTTGCTTTACAGCCCGTTCATTTATCGACCTCTGCTCTCTTGACGTATATGAAAGAGGAAACTGCAGCGATTTAGGCTGTGATTTTAAACACTGAGGCGTGATCACAATCTCATTTCATGCTTTGATAAACCATATGTTTGTTTAGAGTGTTGCCTTCTGTCTGGAGAGATGGATTAGATTACATTTAATTAGGAGGTCTGAATCTCGCGGTTGGTGTGCACGCTTTGTGAACCGGAATGTATTTGTTTCTGTAACTCTGGGGCAACCCCGTGCCTGGCGCTGTGAGTCTCCATGCCGGCGAGGATCTCGCTGAAGTATTGACGATGCGTTTCTAGCTGGTCTTGCAGTGGATTTGGCAGAAGCGAGTAAAATTTGCGGGTCTGAGAGCCGCCTGCTTAGGAACGTACGCTTGGCGACGCGTCAGAATTGGTTGCTTTAATTGCACTCAGTCACAGCAAGCTGCCTTCAGGCTGTAGAGTGAGGGAGCCAGCCATCACCAAACCCCCCAAAACCACTGCATTCACCACCACTGTACCTCCCACCTCAGCTTAAATGGGCTCATTTTTCATCTCCAGCAATTCCAACTTATTGATGGAATAGCTTGTCCCCCTGGGAACTCCCATGATCCTTCTTCTCCCATTGTCCCAAATCCAAGGCAGAAATCAAAGAATTCAGGACTCTGTGCTCCCATAGCTGTGTGGCAGTGAATCGTGGCAAAGCTGTGTAGTACATTCACCCGTCGGTAATTGTGAGTCCTGCTCTAAGAACTTGTTGCAATCAAGGAAATGTGGTAGGTTCGTATTTAGGCAAGGTGCGTGCGTCTGTCCGTCCATCCATTCACCCAGCCAGCACAGGGCCATAGGGAGCTTGCAGCCTATCCCAGCAAATAGAAGGCACAAAGCTGAATTGGATACAGATGACTTGTTCCTTTGTGTCACTGTTTATTCCTGTGGTACAGTATCTGACTTCGTAAGGCAGGTGGGCTGACACTCCTGTCCGCCATGGATCAAACCTACTGCAGATTCTGTCATCATGTAAGGATTAGGGTGGAGAACAACTTACTTGAGCACCCTTCTGCTGACATTTAATGTGTAAATGATATAGCGATGTATTACAACCAGTGGTGGGCAGGGCTATGCTAACTGCTGATTAGCAAAGCTAACGTTTTCATTAGGAGCTTAGGGTTTGCGCTAATATTGGAAACCGTTATGGACCAATTAGCTTCCGCTAAATTTAGTTCCACCTATGTTAACCTGCTAGGTTTTTTTTACAATTAAATTGAATAAAGTTTAATACATACTTGTTCCTGACTGATGTGTGTATCTGCAGCAGTCTATCTGGCACTCTGCTGGCTGACTATGTGTAAACACAAGACGTGAGTGGTTGATTACTTATCGGATTTAGTATAATCTGGGCTAAATGTAAGTGAATAAAGATAAAGACAATTTAAACTCGGATACCCTGAACTAAGTGGAGAACAGGCGTCATTGTTACAAAGCTGGATTTCCTGCTTAGTGGGATAACCTATCGGATTCAAGGTACTGTAGTTTAAATGGGCTTTGTCTTCGGTCACTTACATTTACCCAGACTGATTGACAGGTTTTAGAGCCATAAACCTAAACAGATTCATATGAATTAATCAATTTAAAAGTAGTTAGTGGTTATCGTCAGCTTCCACAAAATTTTTTGTGGTTTATTAGTTTATGGTTCTTGAATTTGACTTTGCAGTTAGCAGATTAGTGGTTATCGAAACTGATTACAACACACCCATGTAAAGATGTAAAGCACCTTGGGGCAACTCTGCTACGGAAGGCGCTATATAAAAATAATCTGAATGCAGAGGGGACACATTTCATTCAAGCCAAACAGCATCCTCAGGGTAGCAGGGTTTGGCTAAGCTTTAGCTTGTGGCTGGCACCAGTCCAACTCTATTTATAGTGAGGGCTGAATTGGGACAATCAGTGTAGATCCATGCCTATATTTGGCAGGTTGTGGGTTCAAATCCAATGGCCCGCAGAGCAATCATATCACTGTTTAAATGGTCAAGGCTTATTGAATATCATGACAATGCCTGCTGTTGCCCACTTGTTTCACCAGGGTTTATGTGACTGAGTGAGCCAGCCTAAAGTTCTCATCTGTAAATTAGTTGTCGCCATGTTATTCGATTGTACAATGCAGAGAACTAAGGCAGCGACCGTGCTGGGCGAAACAAAGCTATTGATTGTCTGCAAAGGCGAAAGTCAGGAGCGAGAGCCTGCATTAGAACTGTGATTCTAATCGATTGAGCGTTTTGTGTTTAATGAGACTCGTGTGCCTTTCCTGCTAGGCACTGGACCATTCTGATTCAAAGTGGCCACAATGTTTACTTATTGGATTTAGGTTCTGTGGCTGAACAAACAATAGGGATAAATAAATCACACATCACCCAGCACAGATAATCGGACAAAGTATTGAGGGTTTGACAGAGTACAGCTCGAGCCGTGACAGCTGTTGGCGATGCTAACATACTCCCAAGCTTAATGCAATCATACACTCACAGATTTCTATCATTTTGCAGGTGTTTATTAAATGGAGTCTGACATCATGATGTAGCATTGCCTGTTTTAATAATGAGTTGAGGAAAAGGTTGGAGGTGAGATGAAAATGGTGAGTCTTAACATCGTTTAGTTGATGGTATGACTTCCTGTTCCAGGAAAGGTCTTCCTGGGACCACCTCGACTCTTCCAGGAGCTGCAGGAATTAGAGCATGACCTCTCCGTGGTGGAAGAGATCACACTGCTTGTGGGAACATTGCAAGGAGCCTATCAGGTACATCCAGCCATTTCAAGTCTAATGTACATTTAACTTATGAATGTGGGTCCTGTTGTTTGACACGTCATTTCTTGATAACTCTTCGAAATACAGAGAAATGCAGTTATACACATAAAAAGGTTTTGGAAAGCAAATAATAATCCCCCTCTTCCGCTGGAACATCCTACTTCCTGTCTCAGACATGTAATTCAGTATTACGATTCGACGTTAACGTTACACTTTTTGGTAAGACATACGCACAGCACGTTGAGGCGTAAAAAGTGAAGAAAACCATTGTTCTTCCTGCCAGTTTCTGGTGGATACCATCGTTTAACTGATATGTGGGATATGGAATGTTTGGATAATTTTATTGTCAGTCTCAAAATGGAATTACTTAGTCACATGCCAGGCACAGTTTTGAGATGTATAATCTAGAGCGATTTTTTTTGAAAAGCCCAGGGACATGACAGATAAATGATATCAGCGACAGTTCGGGCTCAGCAGTTTGTAGGTCCTAAGGGTACGCGGCATGTGCAACTGCAATGACACTATGCGTTATTTAGGGTGTGTTCAAAGCAGTCTGAGATTGGCTCGAGATGATAGAAACGTAAAGAATTAAGGAACTGCTGTTGTACCATTTTTGTAACTAATTAACCATAAACATGTAATCCGTGTTTGGAAATGCATACCGATGTAAGCAATAAAAAATGCTCTTTATGTCGGCACTAGCATTGGCGGTGCAATAATTTCCTGTAGGGGCCTTCAACATATGCAGTTATCCAGAGAATATTTGTCTTTCCTTTTATGCATCAGACTGGAGCCTGACTTGCTCATTTTCATACACAAACATTCTGTCTGCAGATCCTGAATATGGGAGGAGGGCAGGACTGGGATGTCTGAATCTTTCACACCTATCTGTTTGTAGAACCTAAATACGACAGTGGGGCAGGACTGGGGTGTCTGAATCTTTCACACCTCTTCGTTTGTAGAACCT
>JAABNX020000119.1:2577239-2606994 GCA_015163995.2 Mormyrus lacerda | reverse complement strand
TTTGTTTTTGTTCCTGTTCAATGTCATTTGTTTTCGTTTTTCGTTTTTGTTCCTTGAACCGGTTCAGAGCCCTGGTTGTAACAGAACTCAGACAAAATGTTCTGGAAGCATTTGCTGGAAACCTTAGGAAGAAATGCAGGTTTTAAGCAGCAGAGAGCACTGAGAATTTTCCAGGCTGAATGGCGCATCCTGGGTTTGCAGAGGAACTCTGGGACCCGGAGTCAGCCAGACGGGTTTCTGTGGGGTCAGAGCCGGTCCGCACACTGCTGGCGCTGGAAGACTGCATTTGGGCCAGCTGTGCCAACCAGGTCACTGTCATCGAGGGCTCCAACCTGGACACTCGGGTGAGCAAGAGCGGTCAGCAGGAACCTGTTATTTAAAAGCATGTGTCATTCATAGAGTCTTTTCCACATTGCAGGCAGGGTGTGGCAGGCAGGGCGTGGCAGGTATAATTAAAGAGGAATTATTTTAAAAAGGTTAAACTTGTGAAGATGCATTAGATACCAGTAATAATGGTTTACCTCATTTTGAAAGGTTAACAGTTGGCCGAAATCTGATTTTCGCTGTGTATTGTTTGTAAGTCTACAGATCTCTCAGTAAAACCAGCTTGTAAACTGCTCAGTGATTCTATTTTAGCGGGCAAACAATATTCATATTTCAGGATTAGTGATGAATGAAGAAAGTGGCAGTTTGCCACCTTTTTAGATGACTGGCCCTGGGAATGATCCCAGTTTGTTTGGTAAATCTCAGCTGTGAAGCACCCTGCCAGTTTGAATTGCTCTCTTATCTTCCAGGAACCCTATGGATTAGTATTATTATTATCAATGTTGACTAAAGTCTATTTTTGTTACCTGGGAAGTATTAAGCGCCTTAGTTATTATTAGAAAACTGGCTTTCTTCTCTTAGGGCCGAGTTTCTGGCTGCGGAGGTGATAATCACGCAGCACAATCTGCTATCCAGTGTCGCGTTTTAGTGTCTTTGTGAGCACTGCGTTGTATCCAGCATGGAGTGGAAAGCATCAGACGCTGGAACCTGGAGATAGCAGCCAGAAGGCAGAGTGGCAGAGAGCACCCAGTCTGGATTTAAAGCCTCTTAATTGTGTTTAAGAGCTGCGGTTACGTATGTAGAGTGGATGTGAGTCGCGTATGTAGAGTGTATATGCCCTGTGTATGTAGAGCGGATGTGATCTGTGAATGTAGTGCGAATGTGTTTTGCGTATGTAGAGTGTATATGCACTGTGTATGTAGAGTGTATATGCCCTGTGTATGTAGAGTGGATGTGATCTGTGAATGTAGAGTGGATGTGATCTGCGTATGTAGAGTGGATGTGATCTGCGTATGTAGAGTGGATGTGATCTGCGTATGTAGAGTGGATGTGATCTGTGTATGTAGGGTGGATGTGATCTGCGTATGTAGGGTGGATGTGATCTGCGAATGTAGAATGGATGTGATCATGTGTATGTAGAGTGGATGTGATCTGAGAATGTAGAGTAGATGTGATCTGTGAATGTAGAGTGGATGTGATCTGTGAATGTAGAGTGGATATGCCCTGCGTACGTAGAGTGGATGTCATGCCGGGCAGCCTCGGACTCCATTGCCCATGGCTTTATCCACACAGACAAACATGGCCCTAGACTGGCCAAACGTTCCACGATATGACACCACGTCTGGATCAGAGCATCTGCCTGCAGAAGGTGCTGTCCCCATAGAGCATTATACTCCTTTTTAAAATGACTCTGTTTTGTTTTTTTCTTTTTTCTAAACTGCGGATGATTTGTCAGAATCTTGCTTGTCACTCCTTACCGAACAAGTCCCCGCTGATGGATGTGTTCTATTCACGCTGATATCTACCCGACTCGATTACGCTATGTAATGTGACATATTGCACACTTGAGGACTTTTCTGTACCATTACGTATCTTGTCAGGGCAGAGATACAACACCGATCGGTGTGTATGTAGCGTGTATATAACCTCTGCAACCTGTGTATGTAGGGTGGATGTGGCATGTATATGTACCGTAGAATAGATGTGGCCTGTGTATGTAGAGTAGATGTCATTTGTGTATGTAGAGTAGATATCTTGACATAATATGAAGTATTATATTTCATTAAAATGGCCACAATGTCCTAGTGCAAAGTCGGGCATTCATTTTTCATAAGAAAACGTGTCTTTTAAAACACTGCCAAGAAAACGATTATGTTATCTGCCATAACTCTTGCTGAAGGAGAACTAAACAGCATTAGTAAGGAGAAAAAGATTTAAAATTTCAGATATCAGTTTATGAGAGACATAACTTGCTGCTGTATAGTAACCAGGCTATCCTGGGATACCTGGAATGGGGGTAAAGTTTAACTTGTCCGGGACCCGCAGAGACCCTGTTCTTCAGGTCTTTCTCAAACCTGCCACAAGTCATTCACAGGTTAATTCTCAAAAGGCAGATTTAAGTACTGAGAGTCACATGGGTGCGTCCCATCTCCTTGTTGTGGTGATTTTATATGTTTCCTGCACAATAAGACAGACAATAAGACAGAAAAGCCAAGAATCTCACCAAAAATCCCCCACCCTCAGACAAACTCATACATTATACTGGGCCTGCATCATGTTTTACTGAGTACAGAGACGGTATTGATCCTGAGGCGTGTCAGACACAGTTATTTACATGTTTAATTTGAGATGCTTTCCTTGAAAGTGACATTTTTATTTTTGAGAAGCCAGGGTCAGCCAGTCCCTGGAGCAACTGGAGTTAGAGGCCTTAGTATACTACTGAGCATGGGATTTGAGCTGACAACCATCCAATTGTAGGGACAGACAGAGAGTCCTAATCCACTGAGCTGCACACTTAAGGTATGAATGAATGTTACATTTATACAGTGCTTTTCAAGACACCCAAAAAGCTTTACAGAACCAGTGGGGGGCCACTTCAACCATCCCCACCTGGATGAGGGTCAGGACCTCGGTTTTATGTCTCATCCAAAGGACGGCACCATTTTTACAGCATAGTGTCCCCGTCACTGCACCACAGGATAGACTAACCTGTCAGCCACACCAACACCTCTTTCAGCAGCAGCCCAGCTTTCCTAGTTGGTCTCCCATCCAAGTACTGGCTAAGCCCAAACCTGCTTAGCATCAGGTGGATTACCTAGTCTGAACTGCAGGTGGTATGGCAACTAAAGTAGACTAAATCAAAGCAGACGCAGATACAGTTGCCTGTACAGACGTAGAAGCATATGCATGTGCATGTTTATATACTGAAACTGGATTTCTTAAAATGGCAGACAGAACATTACGCAGCCTTGATGAGTGTAGCTTATAGCTGTGTTTGTCTGTAGCTTTAACATCAACAGGCATTATATTTAAAGCGCAGGAATCCAGTGTTCTTAGAATTCCGTCTAGACCTTGCAAATCAATAAGGTCACAGTCAGACCTTTCAGTGCTTTGCATTTGAGAGGAGCTTTGAAGTCCATCCTGAGGTTAAAGCACATTCCACGCACCTCTTGTCTGGCGACAGCTACTTCCTGATTACCGTGATCATCCTCTGCACCTCTGTGGCGAAAGCGTGGGGAGACACGACTCCTAGACCAAATGAGCGACGCTTATTTTTCAGCAGAGGTGAACTAAGCATGAAAGGGGAGCAATCAAAGAGGCTTCGTACACGCTCACGCTGATGCCCCGCGGCAAGGGCAAAACGGCAGGTTCCAGCACTTCCGCACGCGCGCCGGCGCGCCGCATCGCTGCGGCTGTCTGGGTCAGCCCTGCCCCATTTCTTCTTTGTCGTTGTTTTAATAGTGAACCGATGCAGCCTCTGCTATGTGGCTTAAGTGGCACATTCCGTATCACGCTGGTTAAGAACACTTGCGTTGACTAATGGTTATTGGTTCACATCCCAGGAGATGTTGTCGTGTGCTACCATGGTTGCGGTGACAAATAAAGCTGTTGCGTCGGATTAAAGTTTTATGTAAATGGAGAAATTAAGACAATAGAAAAGGCAGTTTGTGTGAATTATTCAGGGCTGTGAAATCAGGGCCCTTGTGTTGTGCCCTTGTGTGAGGCACTTAATCCGAATTGCTCCAGTAAAATATCCAGCTCTGTAAGCAGCAGAAATGAATGAAATCTAGGTTGTTTTTTTTAATGCTGAATTTTAAGGACAGTGCACTGTTTCATCCAAAGACAGAGTGCAACCTCTGCTCACTGAGGTATTTCCTTTGTATAGTGAAGCCCTTTCAAACACGATGAGACATATCTTTAATGTCACATTTCAGCTGGAATCAAAGCATTAAAAAAAGGTGAAACCCACACAGACCAAGCAGAGCTGTTGTCAGCTCTGATAAATCACATTACATTGTTGCTTTGTGACAATCAGGACAATCTGCTGCTGATATTATGTGCTAAATATCAGACTAACAAAATAAATAAATAAATAAAGGTTCCTCACTTCCCTCCCTTCACATCTGCTAAATTAGTAAATAATCTGTAATTACTACATGTCTGTTTTTCTTTTGTCTGTGTCACGCTCGAGCTACACCCCACCCAAACTAGACGCTTCCAGAGAACCTAGCGTAAAATACACACATACTTTGGTGCTATCCTTCCAATAGCATATGCAGATGTGATGTCAGGCGTGTATTTCAATAAATGGATTTTATATTTACGCTGATTATTTCATTAAAATCGAGATCAGCGTTTGCATCATTATAAAAAGGTTCGTAATATACTTGGTTATTACAAAAGACACTGGCTAGACCTTCTGCTCAATGATTCAGTTAGATGTAGCTATATGTAAATAAGAAGAAGTAAATAATGTACAGGATGTTATATTTGATGATGCGTGTCTTAAACAGGCATTTGACACGCCCCATTGCTTCTCTCATCTCAGAATCAGAGATCTTTTCTTGCCTTGTTTTTGGTAATTTTGCACTGTTGTGCTGATCAATATGTTGTAGTCTGCTAAATATCGCCAGTGGTCTCAAATATTTACTTGTGGACTGTTGAGTTTCCGTGACGACGCTCTCGTGATGTCACTGCATCTCTCTTACTCCGCCCCTTTTGTGTGGCGCTCCCTCTGTTCCCCTTTCAGAGTTTTGAGGCGCACCCTGACATGAGGGTGAGCGTGGCACATATGGTGCAGGCGGGGGGTGGCGTCTGGATGGCGTTCTCCGAGAGCTCCTCCATCCGCCTGTTTCACACGGAGACGCTGGAGCACCTGCAGGAGATCAACATCTCCGCTCGCTCCGCCTTCCTTAATCCAGGCAAGTCGCCGCCGATGGGAGAGGGTGCAGGCCGAACGAAAGCCACTAGACCAAACAAACTGAACAACAAAGAAGAAGAAAAATACAGTCTTCACTTACTTTCCCTTCAGGCATAATTTGCTTTCTTCACAGAGGGGAAAAAATAGATTTTTCTGGTTAAATGGAAGGGAAAATGGACACAAGAGTGATGCGACATGACTGAAATAGCGGCCTTAAAGCCCGAAAGATGTTTTTCTGCTCTATTTGGAAATGCTTCACTATGTTTTTTTTTGTAGCCAGCCTGGTCATTTCTGTCCACAAGCCTGAATGAGCTTGAATATTAAGACCAGTTGTGATCGAACTGGAGACCTGCTAGTTAAAGGGCGGAAATAACAAAGGGAGCAGATCTCCAAGGAGCCGTGTGTCGTCGGAGACAAAGTTTTTCAGACAGGGGGTTATTAGAAGTGGTTGCTATAGAAACATTTCCTCCGACTCGAGCTGAGGTTTCTGCCTTCCCCCTTTTGTCTGTGTTTCACTCTCATTCTCCATCTGTGAATCAGTGTTACAAACATATCTGCACTCTCAGAGCTCCCTGCCCTCTTGACTAATAAAATATTCATCAACAAACCTGTTCCCTATGCGTGTTGATCCACCTAAGTAAGTGCCTGAAAAACAGGAATATTGATGGGTTTTTAACAGCAATAGCCTTGCCCTTAACTTAATAACCTTAGCAAACAGTGTGCTGCCTTTTCTCTGCAGGGGTGTTAGTGGATCTGCTAAATCTAAATATATTTAAAAGATCACAGTGGGACTGTCGGTATGGCTCTTGCCTTAAGGCTTCTGCCTCGCTGGGTTGAACCGAGGCCCAGCTCAGAGGTCACGTTCTGCTCGCGTTTTGGGATGCGCTTCCGCCCCCGTTCCACAACTCTTGTTCTGATGGATCAGTAAGTGCCGTGGGTGGGGTGGGTGCCCCCCATCCCCCCGCCTTATGCCATCTTCTTTTCTTGATAGACTCTCAGCACTCAGGTCATAATTGGCTGAGTGGTCACTGATAATTAATGGATAACCAGAGATTAGGATTTAGGAGTAGGACTACAGATTTTAATACTATAAAATACAGCCAGTCCCCAGGTTAAGAATGTCTGGCTTATGGACAACTCATAATTATGAACACACTGCCATGAAGCCTATTATATTAAAAATTTGAGTTAAATACAAATACAACAACAAGCACACGCGCTATTTTGTGATGCTCGCTTAAACATTGCGCATCTTCAGTGGTCCGTCAGTTCCAGGTACAGTATCATATATAGTTACTGTTTTTATTACCGTATATTTATTATTATACAGTGTATCATTATTTTTCCAACTTACCTACGAATTCAACTGAAAGCCAGACTTAGGGAATGGATCTCGGTGGTTACCTGGGGGCTGCATGTAACATCCCAGTGACACGACGATTGGGAGCGCAGGTTAGATGTTTCCTGTGCTTTTCTCGGAAATTCTCCCTGAAAACCTGAATGTCCTCACAAGCCGGAATAGCCACAGTTATCCCTGGTCAAATGCAACAGCATGGAGCAGTGGAACAGAAAAAACCCTCCTCTGTGCTAATTGATGCGTGCATCTGCGCTCTGTATGCTGGCAGATTTTAAACAACAGGACAAAGCGTCTGCTGTGACTGGCGGGGGGTTAGGGCACGGGCATGAGAGAGAAGATTTCGGTAAAGCCAGTCTCTCTGGGTCTCTCCCCTCTCCCAGGTCCGGAGACGGTGCGTGTGACCAGCTTGCTGATTTGCCAAGGGCTGCTGTGGGTGGGCACTGCTCAGGGCGTCATCGTCACACTGCCCATACCCAGGTTGGAGGGCATCCCCAAAATAACAGGTGCGTTCCACCTCGAATGCATCAATGCCGTCTCAGTGATGCCTTAAGGGGCCCTGAACTCTTCGCTGATGTCATCACATATACCGTAGACCGGTGGTCTCCAACTTTCTCTCACAATGACAGATATTTTTTGGTGCAGAGGTTGGTCTTCCAAAGATCTTTCTTGGGGGTGCGGGGGTTGTGAATTGGGAGGGCGGGTAGATTTTAATGACTGGGGGAGGTATGAAGGTGACAGTCTGACTGTTCTGATCGACTAGGAATGTCTTGACCTGTCGATAGTGATCAGCTGGTTGGTGACCACTGCTGTAGACGTATAAATAATACAAAACTTTCCCTTTAAGCTTGTATTTATTGGTAGTAATCGTACAGCTTTGCATTATTTTATCGCATCACTTTATTTCTACTCGTACTGTTTTTCTTAACTTATGTTCTAAGTTGTTTGTGAAAGCATGCACCATGTGAATGCATGCACCAGAACCGGTAGGACAAATTCCTAGTCCCTGCAGTTGTTCCTTGCAAAAGGTGCAATACGCTTCTGGTGTTGCTGTTGGTACCCTAGGGGAACTGCCTGGATTGTGAACTGTGCACTTGTCTCTGCATGAGCAGGGAAGGGGATGACTTCCCTGAATGCACACAGAGGCCCGGTCGACTTTTTGGTGGCCACGACCAGCACTCTGTCCCCAGAGCTGCTGAAACGGGACTCCGAGATGGACGGGCAGGACTCGGCCAGCGGTGGAGAAGAACGCGTTGACTCCTCGTCGCAGGAATCCCTGCAGCAGGTCAACGGCTCCCCTAGGCGTGACGCCAAGTCCAGGGGAATCCTGCTGCAGTACCGGCTGCGGTCCACGGCCCAGCTCCCGGGGAGGCTGCTTTCGGCTCGGCCCGAGGGCTCGTCCGACTCCTCGCTGGAGTCCCTGGAGCACGGCCCGGAGGACGGCTCCATCTATGAGCTGAGCGACGACCCCGAGGTGTGGGTGCGAGGACGGCCCTCCGCCCGGGATGGCAGCCGGAGGGACAAGGTCACCTCGGCCGCCGTTGTCTCAGGGGGCAGGGGCTTCAGGAGGCTGGTGGCAGAGGACTGGCCGGACAGCGGAGAGGCAGCCGAGAGCACCCTCATGGTGTGGCAGCTGCCCCTCACAGTCTGATGAAAGGGGTGGGGCAGAGGGAGTCATGTGATCGTGCTCCCCCTGGTGGAGAGTGGATGCAGCGTGCTGCGGGAAACTTACCCCTGAATCCCTGCTCTGCCCAGGAGGCTCCACACTGGTGTCCTCCACGCCTGTTTCAATACAGATCTACACAAACTTTTGACATGCTCACAGAATGCTGTATCTACAGGGACTGCCCTGCTGTACGAGATGTTCTCTCTCTTTTGAAGCTCTGTATACATATTTAAACCATACTGTACTGTTTTTTGGGTGGGGCTGGGCGATTCCATGAACCACTAAGAACTCATTCCAGGAACACTCAGGACCTTGTTATCAATCTGTTGTCAGCCACATGTGTTCCTGCATTCATTATTGGAAATAATCGCAGTACGCTGTAGCAGTGGAACTGGTTTATCTTGCGTTTTTGTCAGGAGAGGATGAACCTCGCAGAAAAGGAGCGTGGCATTTAAGAAGTAACGGAACAGTCTGGCTGACAAATAACTTCAACCTCAGACTCATTTGCAGGAGCCCAGCAAATGTCTTCCTGCATTCCCTCTACTGAATCCTTTATCATTCCAAACATAACAGAGTATAACAGACATATGAAGGAAGCTGTGCTTTTGTTTGGCTCCGTCACAAACAAAGGAGGGCCGCAATAATGAGGGAAGCTGTCGTGGAATTTTTCTGGTGTGTTTCAGGTACTTAATGATACTAGTTTCACTTCCACTGAGTCATTTTACTGTAAAATAAATAGATTGTGTCCCACATAGACATCTGTGTTTGTCGCCATAGTGAATAGGCTGCAGAAGAGATGCTGAGAAAGGACGATCACCCGGTCCACTGTACCCTGCCTCCAGCACCGAGCCTGTTCTTACGGCTACGTTCGCTTGACCAATCGTCAGCGTACAAATCACGTTTAAGGTCCTGCCAGATGAAATTGTTGATGAGCCCAGACAGTATTATCATTTGTCATGAATATAAATGAGCAACTCTGATGGCGGGAATGCGACCCGCTGCTCTGCAAGCTAGAAGACGTTTCCATTCTGGTACCTGTTTTTTTGGTTGATAATTTGGTGTCACGAGGGCCGTTATTATTATGATTCCCCCCCCCGCGTTGGCCTGTGTTGTTTATTATCTCAGCGTCCTGGCGCTTTTTCTTAATGTCATTTATGAAACATGTGAAGGCACCCAGGGGACGCTCGCTCCTCATGTGGCGGACAGCGAGCCGGCCACCTCCACCGCACTGCTGAAAAATCCCCACTTTATGCTCTTCTGAATGGCTTGGGGGCACAATTTGCTTCAATTCTGGCAGCAGGAAAGAATCAAGACATGACTGTTCTAGACATAAACCCAGATAGCAGCCTGCCTACATGATGAGAAACGGGAGCTTTCTGAGGTGTGTTACAAACATTTATGTCATTTACTTAGAGTAACAAAATGTCTGCATGAAGACCTCAGAAAATCAGCCAAGTTGCCATAATTTTACCTTATGTTAATGACTATATATAAATGTATATAACTGTGGATAAAACTGTAAGGGGGCCATCAAACCGTTGTCATACACTGTCATGCCTTAGTCCAAAGATTGAAAATACTTCCTGTCTTTCTATTTTAGACACTTTAGCATAAGCACTAATTTCTCTATTCTGTTCTGCCAGTGCTGTCAAAGAAAATAGCAGCGTGTTTCGGGGACTTCTGACGGCTCTTTTGCGTACGTGTAGGTAGCCTCAGTAACTGTCTTTGACTTCCGGATTTAATGAATATATTTAATTTATTAGCGCATTGCTAAGGTGTTATCACACCGTTCGGCTCGGACTCTCCAGGAAAATTAAATGTCTGTTTGTATGCGGGGGACACTAGGCAATCTAGAATCTAAATTAAAATCCAGATCAGATCCACCTCCCCAGCACCCAGAGAAAGCACAGATAAACAGTTACTGGAGGTGTACTTTTGGTGGTCTGACACTGTGTCTACAATGCCTCTTAAGTAAAGGAACAAAAAGCAAGATTCTTGATTCAGAGCAGTTACATTTTTAAATAAAGACGGCTGCTTTTATAAATGCTCTGTAGTGTTATAGCTAATTCCATAATGTATATGTCAATAACGTCATATCCCATGGCCCTGTATTGGTTAAATGATTAGAATATTAGAGCTGGATGGATGGATGGATGGATGGATGGTAGAGCATCATGTTTTTTTCATAGTACCCATACGATAGAAGTCAGGTCACTGACTAACTTATGAAGCTTGAAGCTCCATACTATGTTGCTCGTTTACAGTCCTTATTTCAGTCTTTAAAAAGACTTTACTGTTCCATTAGTGTTTGATTTTATGAATAACGTTATTATTGTTTAATCGACATGCAAAACCAGTTCAATACAGATGTAGTGTAACAACATGCAAAATTTAAGCCAATGCACTTTACAAACATCAAAAGAAAAAATATACTTCAGACAAGGCAACTAAGTCTTGATACACTTCAGTTTATATTGTAATTTTAGATCAGATTTCCATTCAGCTGGTGTATATAAGCAATGCAGTGCTTTTTATCCCAGCACTATTGTACCAAACTACACAGCTCAGCCTTGAATGGAAAGTGACACATCTGTCATACAGGAGGACGCTGTTAATGACAGAGAACTTGGGAGGATGCTGAAATGCTAATTACGATTACTTTAAAGGGAAGCATCACCATAAAATTAAACCAGGCTATGGCTTTTAACTGTTAAGTACCTATTGTGTTTTGGTGGATATTTCGAAATTGATAATTCTGCTACTATTTTATTGCCTTTCTTTTGTTGTGGGCAGTGTAATTCGTGGCATGTCATTGTCATTGGCATTGTCAGTCTTAGAATTCCTAGATACATTTAGCCACATTGAAATATATCAAATTTCATTAGACCTACCGTTTTCTTCTATTAGGAACTCAATCAAATGTATTTAATTGATTTGTGTCCACAAAACTATGGTTTGATACAGGAGAGTGAATATTCTCGCCGTAAATCAACAGTCTATTACACCAAGTGTGTGATATGTCCTAAGTATGTGTGTGTGTGTTTTTTTTCTCTACTGTATATGATGATGCACGAAGATTTCAGTGAGGCTGTATTCATAATGGCTGAATATACAATATTCTGTGTGGAGAATCATCTTCTGAAATTATGAAGGATGTTTGCTTCAAACAGGTTTGTCGGCCAGTCAGCACAATTGCCGTGCAATTTCCACAGTTTTATTTATTAATTTTGCTTTCAGCAGGGAAGGTGGTTTAATTTGGGGTTTATGGTTTCAGATTGGCACATTAATAATATTTTTGTGCATATTGCAACCCTGGCACTGTTTCCTCCACCTTGAGGCCTCCAAGAAGGTGCTAAGAGGGGCACCCACAGGCTGATGGATGCTAATACAGATTCTTACAAAGTAATATTCTGTAAATTCAACCCTAAATCACTCAGGGGGGGGGGGATCAATAGCCTCAGCCATGATAAACAGCAGGAAGGTGATTTACTGCAGACACAGTCTGGCCGGGAAGGCGAATCTAGCCTTGTGAGCTGGGAGCTCAGGCTTAAAGGGGATTGTGTTTCCTGACTCGGGTTTCACAGGTACCAAAGAGTGGGGCGGTCAGCAAGAGAGCAGGGTCAAACACAGAACAGCTGTATCAGCGAGAGGAGAGCAAATCACTCTAGAAGGAGGTGTCAGAGCGGCCTAATTGAAGCTGGTGTCACAATCGACGTAAGGATTGGGGCGGGGGTAATTAACACAAATGCCAGGCCCCCCCTCTGAGAGAGAGCCCCTGCAAAAAGCTCATCTTGACGTGTTTAAATACGCCGCTAAACGCATCACATAGCCAAGTAGCACTACTTCAAAATAAATTAAACGCCATGTTAATTCATCAGAAGGAAAATTATTATTATGTATTTTTAGATGCATAATATTGTGAATATGGATCTTGTGAAATATATTATATTGTGAACTATGTGATAGAGTCCCCTTAATGCATTGCCTGTTTAAATATAATTCCAACCCATGATAAGAAAGTTTCTTTTTACCTTTTTCCATTTCTGGTTATAAACGTATTGCTCAAGTAACATGCAAATTGTACTCTGTAATGGAAGGCTTTCGAATCCTAGCAATTGTGGTGTCTCAGTAAAACAAACATGTTTCTTAGATATTATCAAATTTCAGATGCAATTTAACTCTGCGAGACAAAGAACAAGGTTCACACTGGTGTTTAGGTCGTCCTGCCGATTCTAAATTCTAGGTCTGGCTCATCCGCTCATTCTGCTTTCTATATGCAGATTGTGAGAAGACGCTTCCAGCAGCAAGACACTCGGTATAAGAGTCTGAAATGCCCTGTGTGTCCAGGGCCATTTCTCAGCCAGTAAGAATGACAGACCAGCTGTTCTCACCGACAAACAATAACGCTACTGGGTGCAAGAAAAAAAAAAAAAAAAAGACAGGGGAAGCGATTTCCATCAGGTGCGGCCATCATCGTGTCAGCCCAGATTTGGAACTACCGCAGAATCAACAAAGATTTTTGTTTTGATATATGAGAAGCTGCATTAAAGCAGGACAAGGTCAGGGCGTGTATTGCGAGGCCACGGGGCAGGATGCCAGTCCATCATGGGGTATAGGTCACACTGAGTCCTAGGGTCACACACTAAGGGCAACTTAGACTCACCTGGGCCCAGAACTCTGCCGGTATGCTGGACCAGTGCTGCCCTGGATCCCTACAATAACACAAATCACAATCAAACACAGCATGTCAACATGCCTTCCTTCAGGCTAAAAAAAAATCCCACCTTGACTTGTACTTTTGTTTCGGGCTGATTATTGCAGCATTGATCAGCTGTACTGCACTACTTCTGGTTTTAACTTGAAGAAACTCCTGATGCTGGACAGTTTATTGGGGTTTAGATTAAGTACTTTGTTTCATTTAGTTTGGCATGGAGCCCCCACAGCTACAATCCTGACGCCTTCGTAATACACCGAGCTGTGTGAAAGAGCAGTGTCTCCACCAGCAATGTACACCCCACAACCTTCTGCTGAAAGAGAAGAAGAAAGCTCATATATTTCATAAGCATGTGGCAGCTGGCATCTTTGTTAGGATTTTTAAGACTGCGCTTTGCTGTGTCATTCATACAGCCCTTATTAACATGTACTTTTGTGTCAAATTAATTCCTAATCAATATTGAAAGTAATTTAGATGAAGTCCTTAGGTTAATATTGTTTGGCACCAGGGTGAATTGCTGAAAAATTGGAAATAAATGTAGTTAAATTTCATGCTCGATGGGTAGTTAATGTAGGTGAATTAATATCCCGGACAGGTCAATACTTAGATCAAGGTTGGGGATTATTATTTTTTCTAGAAAATGATGACAGTTGATATTGCAGGACTGAACTGTGTTGTGAAGATGACATCTGATAATTGTTACGCTGAACCAAAGCACGTGGATCGTCGATAAGGTCCTGAACGCACAGGGATCATGCATCGTAATCAGTTGATTGTCATTTCCTCCCACTATTCCCTGGTGTTTGTCACATTAGCTACATGGTTGCGGAGGTGTAGAAAAAATGCACACATCAGAAAAGTGTCAGTGTTCTGTTACGGAAAACCCTACTATCAGCATCTTCTCACAAGAAGAAGACTTTGGTTGCTCTTTAATAAGGAGACCCTGTGCTTATTTTGATTTCATATGGTCCTTTTGCAATCAGTCGGGTTCATGTGAACAAAGTCAGATTTTTATCCTTGCTGTTTTAATAACTTCTCCTCTGGGTTGACTTTCAAATCCTCCCATCATCAATGGGGGAGCAGAGGCCAATTTTAGAAATGGAACAAGTGAAGGGAATCTACAGATTTCCCAAGTGATGGTTCTTATCTATCCTTCTGGGGGCACATTTGCAAGTGATGGCAAATTGGATTACACTGAGGACCGTCGTTGAGGATGGATCTTGCATCAGAAAGGCCAGACATGACTAGCATAGGCAATGCACGCTTTGCTGAGAAGATGGAATATGAAAATATGTTTGCAAACTCTAACCAAAGATTTAAACAAGATCAAACTGTTATAAGGGTACGCTTATACTGTAGCCAGCAGAGGGTATAACAGTGAAGGCTGTAGACTAATAATCGGACATTTTCTATCTGAAATCCCAGGAGGGGTCCTGTGGTCGTTAGCAAAGTACTTAATCTGAATCACTTTGGAAAATTTGCAGCTGTATGAACAGATACACTGTAAGACTCTTTTCATAACACTTCCAGTGTCATAACGATAGCAGTCTGTTTGTTAAAAAGGTTGTGGCTCGGTCCAATTATAGCGGATCACTGCTCCTGAGACCTTAAGCAACGCGCCAGATGGCTGCAGTGCAAATGTTTTACTGTAAATACTTTTTTGCTGGTTAATTAAAATTGCATGAATTACAGGGGTCAGGGAGTAATTTTCAATTTTCTCTGCACTAGTGAATTCATGGGTGTTTATCTTTTTCCATCTGAAAATCCTCTTATAATGTTTAACAGCTTATTTGTCCGCATACACTATGTTGCATCTTGTCGATTTATTCATTGACTTACTCAAAGGGAATTACATATAGAAAGGATACATATAGAAACCCCCTTAGGCAGTGCGTAGCACCGTAGCCTGACTATAGGGTTGTGGGTTTTGTAAATGTCCACACCCTGTTTGTCTGATGTCTGCTTGTTCTTCTGCTTGTTCTTTCCGGGTCTCTTCTGGGTATTCCGTGTTCTTCCCACAGTCCAGAAACCTGTGGTTAGGTTTTACCTCTCTAGACTCCCCGCAGTTTGTGATCGTGGGTGAGTTTGTACCCTATGATGGACTGGCATCCTGTTCAGGGTGCCCACTGCCTTGTACCCAAAGGTCACTGTGAATAGCATGGTGGTTCTGTAGGTGGTACTGTTGCCTCTCGACTCCACATTTGGGCGTATGAATCCTGTCTCCGCACTGTCCCTGTACAGTTTGCACCTTCTCCCCAAATTGCATGGGGTTTTTCCCCAGGTATTTCATTCTCCCCCCTTTCCAAAATCATGCAGCTGGTCAAATTTGCATCTCTTAATTAGTTACTGATGCATGGCTTAGTGTTCAGGTGTGTGTGCCCTGCAATGGACTGGCATCCTCTCCAGCGTGAACCCCAGCTTCACACCCTGTGCTGTCCCCGTAAACCTGATCCTCTCCAGCGTGAACCCCAGCTTCACGCCCTGTGCTGTCCCCGTAAACCTGATCCTCTCCAGCGTGAACCCCAGCTTCACGACCTGCGCTGTCCCCGTAAACCTGATCCTCTCCGCGTGAACCCCAGCTTCACGCCCTGCGCTGTCCTTGTAAACCTGAGCAGGATAAGACATTAGAAGACGAATACATGCAAATTTCGTAAACTCTTCCTGACCCATGTTAGCCACAGCAGACGCTAATATGCTTGTTATGTTTGCAGTTTCAGTGCATTACTTCACTGCTGTGGCATATGCAGGGAACAGCAACGCAGCCTATTAAAAACCATGAGCTTTCATTGTTCTTCTTTACAGTTTCTCTTGGTTTCCTAACAGTTGGGTCCCACAGAAATTACAAAAGATGCAGCAGTAAGAAAAGAAAACCATGTGATGTTTTGGGTTTATGAAAGGACGAATTAACGCTAAAATCCCAAATAATCTGCACCTTCTATTCTGTTCATCCAGTACAGTCTCACAGAGAACAGGTCACAAGATAGAGAACAGCCTGAATGAGATGCCGGCCCTTTGAGGAGATGAGCACACAATGGACAATTTAGGGTCACCAGTTACTGAACATATGTCAGCCAGCTTTTGTAACAGACACGCAGTGCCCATTTTTGTGTTATTACTATCTTATATAAAATTAACAAAGACAGCAGATCAACACAAACAGAATCCATCTGAAATATTTGTCTAGCATTCATAAAATCCACTCTATGCCGCAGACTACTTTTTGAAAATAAATGCAGGTTGAATAATGGTACGGGGCTGGTGAATTTGGGTGAGTTCTTGAGTTACCATGGTGACTGATCACCAGTCCTGTTCCTGCTGATGCTTTAGGTAATACAATCTAGCTAAACTGGATTGGATGGGCCACCGGTAGGGTCATCTAGTGTACATCCCTAGAGAGAAGAGAATTTGACACACACTCCCTGGGAATTAGTTGGGCACGTCTGCATTATGGACGTTTTTTGTTCTGCCTTTCAGTATGTGGTTCTTCACTTTGCAGTGAAGCCACATCATCTTTCAGCAGTTTGGGCTTTTTTCTAGTCGATATATCCTGTCCTACACTGTTGGCTTTGGTAAAGAAGCAAAGCCACTCAATAAAATGCCCCTTTCTCTTAATAGAGTCTTTTGGTGAAACATATGTCCTGCACTTCATTCCAACTTGTGTGAGTTTTACTTACATAAAAATGTTCTCAGGGCAGAAATAAAAATGATTGGCTAAGAGAGATAACCAATCAGATTGTGGAGGAGGTGGGTCCAAACAACTACAGGAGGCAGGACCAAGACATCTGATTTGTTTGTCCAGTCTCCTCTAGTTGCTTGAACCCACCTCCTCTGCAATCTGATTGATTACCTCTCTGAACCAATCATTTTTTGTTCTACCCTCAGAACATTCTTGTGTACATAAAACTCCCAGGAGCTTCATTCCAGCCTTTGTGACAGCAGGATTTCAATCAATTTCTTTGTATTAACTGTGTATATCAATTTCAGCTCCTTTAGACAAATGCACTATTATAGCTGAATTGGTGTGGGGCACTTTCCTTAGTCACGGGAATCGTGAACTGGCACGAACTTGGCTCACAGATAAGAAAAGGATCAAAGACACAAACATTGCACAGGTGCAGCAACTTGGGTACAGAAAGCAGCCTTCTAAGCTACAAATCGAGTTGTTTTTACTGCTTTTCATCTTTGAATCCTGAGGCCTGGCTATGTGATGTCTTCTGAACCTAGTAATCCACTGGAACCACTAAGTGCATCATCTAGTGGAGAGGAGCTGTTGACGAGCTTAACGGCCATAGAGATCATCTCAGTGAAGCACCGGGTGCTGTTGCATGTATGAATCGGCCATCGTGCAGGAGAAGTGGAGAAGTAACAGGAAAGAACGAATCTCAGGCAGATGCTGAGGTGTAACTGGCAAAAGCCACACCATCTTTCAGCAGTTTGTGCTTTTTTTCTAGTCAATGTATCCTGTCCTACACTGTTAGCTTTGGTAAAGAAGCAAAACCACTCAATAGAAATCTTGAATATCACCCGTGTGCAGGGGCAGCTTCTCAGCTGTTTAAACTCAGAGAGCAGCTGTTCTCTCAGGTGAGTGATACTCCACTGGGAGAAGGAAACAAGAGAGAGAAAAGTGATTTCTATCATGTACGTCTGTTTGTGTTTCGGCCCTGATCAAGTGACCTACTAGAACTGATTGAGTTTTCAGTAAACAAACGAATAGCTGTGACAAAGCACACCAGCCATTTGTGTGAGAACACAATGTGTTTTTATCACCTATGCTGGAAAATATATACATTTCTGTCTGTCAGCATGGTGATGTTAAAGCTGAAATTTTCAAAGGAGGGAGAAATTATACCTCTTGTGCTAAGGACTAGTACTAGTGCAATATTTTAGTAACACCTAACGACACCCTGTCATGAAATACAGTTCCTTCCATTTGCATTCACATTTTGTTAATATTTACAATGTCTGTGTATTATTATATTGTATTATCATGTGTAATATACAGTGACTGGAGTTAAAGCAGGTAAACGTCATTGCATCACAGTGTCATTGTTGTGGGCTTGAATGTGACCCTGTTTTCTCAGGCTTATTCTTGCTTTGAATGTGACTTTAGGGTCTCTTGGGCCCCTCCTGAGGTATAACAATAACATGTTCCGGGTGAATCTACTACTCTCCACACATTTTGTGTATAATAACCAGAGACAGAAGATACACAAGGCCCACATTTACACATCTGAATTGAAGAAAAAAATAATAATTCTGGGGGAAAATTATGGAACAAGCAATCAGACTTTTTTATTTTTTAAATGGGCAATTATTGTTGAATACCCCAACCACCATTCACGTGTAGACTATGCAAGATACATACTCCCCCCCCCCCCCACCACCACCAAAAAAGAAAAAAGGAGGACTGCAATCATGACCAACAACAATAAATTCAGTGAACTAAAGATCACTAGATGAATTGTGTATGAGTGCAGCGAGTGTGTGTTTAACAGAGAGAGAGCGAGAGAGACGGAGAGGGAGCGTGCCAGTATGAACTGCTATAGTACTCTCGAAATGTTGGGGGGAAATCAGTTCACGCTTTAACAATTTAATTTGACGTAGATGATTACTTATGTATCTCGATATATTACTGTCTTGCCCCTGTTTGAATTGTACAATGAGCAGTTTATGCGGACTACCTAATTTCCCTCCTTTAAAGTGGCGGACGACAAGCAGCCAAAGAATGGAGAGCAATTAAAGGATTGATTACAAAATATGGAGAGGATGATAGCTTTTTCTTTACGGCTCCTCATGTGCGTGGAACTAATGGATAGAGCTGTCGGTAAGTCACACAGTTTTGTAATGGTTTTCGTCAGACGTGAGTCTGTTTCCTTGATGTTCCGTGTCATTTGTAGCGCAGAATAGGTTTCTTGCCAGTTCTTTTTTTAGCTGAATAAAGAAACGTTTATTTCCTGAATTAATTTCTCCGGGGCTCCCTGCAGTGTGAACGTGTTTAACCAATGATGCACGTTATAAAAACACAACAGTGCCTTTGCTTCCGATAACCTGTCATCTAGCGACTCGTTTGTTAATTGCCGTATACTGTGCATATGCGAAATGTATTCGAGTGAACTTTTATCTTTGTTTTTTAATCAGAGTGCCAGATTGACGGGTTGCAATATGTATGTTCTGCTGTCAGGAAGATAAAATTCTAAATGTAACGATGTGGTATGGACTCGTCCTCTATCGAAGATCCTGCAACTAGTGCATAGGGGAGCGCGATTCGGTCCCCTGTTATTTAAAAATGTCATTTCTGCATGTGATTGCGAGCTGCTGTTGCAGCATATCGGAAGTGCACAGCATGTTGTGGTCAGTTGATCTGAAGCCGTTCCTGGTTACACTGCGGTAAAGGGCTGAAAACACGCTGTTGCTGTCACTCTCCCACCAGCGATTCCGCTTTATATGAAAAGTAATAAATAATTGTCGTCTAATTTTATTATTGTCCTTTATTATAAAATAATCTTTCATTTTATACTGTCTGTTTTATTGAATGAGTAATCAAAGTGACTCAGATATGGTTGGTGAATAACTGTAATTATCGCATCTGAAATGACACCGTAAAGGGCAGGAAGATTTAAAACATCTTTTATAGTGCCTTTCATTAGTTTTCTGAGCCACGATTGCAGATATGGAAATAAGCTTGCAGCTTTTGGATAAGAAAAGTATTTCGTCTCCCACCACTCTTCCTCTTTGAAGTTTGGCATGCACTGAGGACCAAGTAGACATGTCGAGTGCTCCAGCTGTGAGTAGCAGCAGACTTTAAAGCTGCTTCTGCAGTTATCATGCTCTCTGGACGTGGTTCCATTCACAGCAGTGAGGACGCCGCAAGTTTGCCGTACTCCGCTGATGTTTACAGGGCAGCTGCCATTTGTCCATTAATCAGTTGAATGGAAGATGCTGTTAGACCCCAAACAACCTCCCACTCTCCTCCCACGCATATATCTGGATTATTTGCTGTACTTAAAAAAGCGCCGCTTTTCAGTATAATGCGAGTCTCAGAATAACAGCGGCCGATTGTTGACTGAGGAGAGCAGCAGCTAGAAATGATTCGCTGTAAGAGGCCATTTTATTCCGAAAACGCTTCTCCTTTCCCATTTCCAGAAGCTTCTTTCTACGTATACTGTGCAACTCTTCAAGAATGTTTTATCCCAGGAACAATTTGATAAGCAGCCACTCTGTGTTAAGCTCAGCAATGTCCTTCTATTTGGCAGAACAATAATGGTGAACACAGCCTCCTCCTCTTTTTTTTTTTTTATTTTTTTTTTTGCTGAATAACAAAAATAGGTGGTGAATCTGTGAATATATTATTTGCGATTAGCATACGTCCGGCAGGGCCAGCTCCTGGACTGTGTGTGAGGAATTTGCACATTCCCCTTGACTCCATTGCCCAGTCTGGGTACAAGGGTATAGAGAGATGAATGGACAGGTATATAGTTATATATCTGTACTTATTGAGTTTTAATGTACTATAAGCCTGTAAGGAGCAAGCGGCCCATAGCCGTCATTGATTTCATTCACCCTTAACAAACAAGTAGGTTGTCAGTAGCAGCTCTTGCACATTTGTATGTATAACTTCTCCAGACTGTGCCTTTGGCTAAATCTCCATGCATGTTTATGACCCTTTAAATGGTGATCTGGAGCCTTGCCTGAGAAACATATGACATTGGGTAACATAGAACATGAGCAGGATACGAGTCCATCATGGTGCTACTCATTTTTTGAATCTTTTACCTAAATGCTGCTAATACAGTTTATCAGAATATTTTCCTTACCTTCAAAAAAGTACATGGTAAACAATGTTCTCAGCCTTAACATAGCATTTAATGAACATTTTTCTCCCTGTTCTATCTAAAACAATAGACTTCTAGGATCTGGGAAAATGAAAAAGTATCACTTGTAGCCTAATTTATAAGCGGAGCAAGTTCTAAACCTTGAAGGAATTCAGTAACTTATTGTAACAGCAAAATAATTGATCTTAACGGCTTGGGAGCCTAAGACAATGCATGGGGTAAATCTACAGGGTTAATCAGGCAGCCGTGAAATGGTGCTGTAAGACGACCACGCATAAGAAACGGCACATGAAGAGCCTGAAGCGTTATTAGTTGTGCATGACTTGGCCTTATGATACGAGTCCAGCATTAGTGTACACAGCTTAGCAGTCACGGCTTCAGGACCTGACTTTGATGGCTGCCAGTCACTGTTGACAGTGTCGTCAGTCCTAAGGTAAGGATAAGATGAGGGTTTTTCCTCTTTGACACTTAATGTCAAGTTGTCAAGGACAAAATGAAACCACTGCCTTGAGTCGAGCTATAAGATGATTTGTGGCAGTTTGATGACCCAACAGCACAAATGAGTACAAACTCCCAGTAATTTAAGGGCAGTATGAGGACTTTTTAAATGGACTTATCATGGGTTTATGAAAGGGCCATAGAGAGAAACTTCAAGTGAAGATAGCTAACGTGTCCTGGAAGTGCAGAACGCACGGAAGAGACAGTCAGGATAGGACGAGTCTGGTATATAAAATGGTTTTTATGACTGTTGTCGACACAAGTCGTCCTGGGGTTCAGGGAAGTGGATCTCTAGCTGTCTGAGTTGATCAGGGATGCATGATTGATTCCCAGCCACAAGTAACTCCTTGGTGTCGTGGCTCAGGTACCTAAGACTGACAGTCATTAGTCCTCTCTGCCTTCCGTTGCTCTTTCCCACATCACGCTTCTGTTCTTTTGCCCCGGAATTCAACATAAGGTTTCTTTTGGCTCGCCGGAGGTTTGCAGTGGAGCCGCTTCAGATCTGCTCCCGTGGTGAGATTAGAGTCTGCGGTTCTGCGGTATGATCCGTCCATGAGCTGACATCTAGAATGTATGCGTTCCCGATAGACCAGAGCACCTTTAAAGTGACTCCCTCTATTTGCCAGAAAAACAAAGCAAGTTCCGCGCTAAGAATCATGGGGTGAAGCAGATACACAGATATCAGATGTTCCAGCCACAACTGGGGGGGGGGGGGGCAGAAGTTTCCTCCAAGACTGAAAGACTGTCAGGCCAGCTGTCACAGCCAATGCTATGAGAAACAGGACCTCTTATTTAGTGTAAACTCTAAAGCACCATTCATCCATTCTGCAATGGAAATGTTGGTGATTCCCATCCACTCTCTTGCGGTAAGATGGTCTACAGCAGTGGCTGCCAACATCTCAGTGCACATGGACTAGCTATGTTGAATAAAAATATCACGGACTAGTAAAAGTAGGACTACAACGGAGCGCGATGTTTGGGTGCTGGCAGATCGCTCTTCGATGTCATAAGTTTAATCATCTCCATTTTTTCAGGTTTGAACATAAATGAAAATATACAATTTATTTTTGAAAGTTAACCAACCCCTCCACCAGACCACAGCTTGGTGGAATACTGGCTGCAGACCTCAGTGGCTGGGAACCCACGATTCAGATCAGTGTTTCCCAACCTGGGCCTCAGGGACCCCCAGGCAGACCACGTTCTCCCCTAAGGACCGGGTTGGGAAGCCTAATCCAAAAAGGATAAGACATAAAACAATGCACAGTGGACAAGACACTAGCCAACCACCTGCTGCTGCCCTTTGAAATCATCCTTTCAATCATCCATCCACCCATTTTCCATCCAGTGCAGGGTCTCTGTGAATCTGAAGCCTATTCCCAGGAGAGTCCAGCTGCAAAGGCAGGGGGCACAGACCTTCGACAGGACACTGATCCATCACTTTAATATGTCCTATTTAATAGAAACATTATATCACCACAGACAAACAGTTTCTTCAAGGTGATTTTAGAACCACTAATGCCATACACCTGCATGTAATTCAGTTACATGCTGTATTTTGGCTTTTCTCATGGTATTTCAACCAGACATTTTAATTAAAAAAATACCATTGCATTGCTGTTTTTAGGTTTCGCGTATCACAGGGTGTTAGTGTCTTGACCTGCACGTCCGCTCCTCTCGTGTGCCACGCCCCCTCATCAGCCCCGGGTGGAACCCCCGCGTTCATCAGCTGTTTTGAGTTGTCCTGATTAGTTTCATGTATTTAAGTCCGTATTTCAGTTTGTTTCCCCAGTCCGGTCATTAACGTTGCGTGTATCTTGGAGTCTGTTCGCCCCGGATAAATCCCCGTCTGTTTACATACACGGCTACCTTCGCCTGCTTCCTTCCTGTGACGTGACAGTTATGCTCCTTCTGCTTTCTGCACCTCCGCTGCTATCTGCTTATCCGTGTCTCTGTGTATTTAGATTATATGCTTTCCTTTCACCTGCTGGGTAACAGCAAATAATCTGTTTATTCCAAAATCTCCAGCTGAATTAACTCCACAGGTTATGTTCTGTATGGAGGACAACTTGACAGGGGTTACCAAATTAATAAATCGTTCCTACTGTTTAAAAATCACCACATCAACGTGTTGCAAAATTCTTTCTGCGGTCTCCCCTGGGCCACTTCAGCTTGTTTTAATTGCACCGTAAAGGGGAAACCTTTGAACGCTGCATTCCAAGTATATTTGGAATTACAATATAATCAGTAAAAACTGGAGATACAATATAACGAGTAAAAACTTCTCCCTGCCAGTTGTAACTTTCAGACTTAATTAATGAAAGTCAATGAGTATGGATTGGTGTCCTAACCTGTAGTCTTTGCATTGCAGTTCCTATGACAGATATGTGGCCAAACTCCCAGCACACAAGCTGCAATGAATCTGAACAGCTCTTGTTAGATGAGACAAATCTTTAATAAATGCATACATAATATTCAATTTGTTTGAAGTAAACTAATGAAAAAAACATCTCCAGAATATAAGACTGCCATAGGCATCAGTCTATGTTATGGAAAAGATGAAACAATATGTAAATGACAACTGTGCTTTTGCATTCTGGAGCAGCCTCCATTACTGTAATATCGCGTGATAGTGCCATCAAAGAAGAACGCATCTCTTGGGCTCTTTTCTATACCATATTCCAGCTCTTCCCGTTACTTCTTTCACGTCTCTCCCATTTTGCTTTGCTCCTTCATCGAAATGCAGCACAAACGGACCGATTCTTTAGAAAAAAAAAACAGCCATGCTACACCTGAAGTGAGAGAGACTTGCTCACAGACATAAGCATTATAGAGAATCAGAAATTCAATAAAGACACTGATTACCCTGAAAGACAGAGGTAATGACTCAAATGGAATGGATGGAACCTGGGGGCACACAGAAGAGGTCTCGGTTGAAATTTCCTCATTATGCCGTCTAATAACTACAGTACTATCAACATCCACTACATCCTCCTGCTCTTAACCTACACACATGCAGATTTGTCCTCTTATGTTGTGGAAATGTGACAGAAGGGTCTTTCTGCTTAAAGATTACTGCTTTGTTGTGTGCAGAATGCAGGGGGGGGGGGTCCGTCTGAAGCTTCAGAGTAAACAAACGCAGAAGTGTGTCCTTGAATTCTTGTCAATTTCGCTACAGTCTTTGGTTCATGTCCGTAAGACTTTGCTCTGGGCTGGACAGCAGGGTGAACCATGTGTCACGGGGATGAGGAGACAGAGAAGGGGTGTTTAACAACACGACGGGGACCAATAGCAACAAAGGAAGGGGTGAGGGCGAATAAAGTCAGACGTTGGGTGGTGGGGTGGAGGCTACAGTGGGGTTTGTGGATGTGGTATCGGGGACTGGACGTGCATATGCTGGAGGCTAAGAGGGAAAACAGACGCTGATTTTATGTGATCTGTGACAAGGCTTGGGGGAACCGAATGAATGTCCTTGTCACCTGACTTTGAAACAGTGACTAGCACTGAGTAGGCGACTAGCATCAGAAATGATGACAGAACGCGAAAGGGACACAGATGAAGTTACAACCTGGATCGGTGTTTTTTTTTTTAATATTCTCTTAAATGGCTTTATTTCTTCCAGCTGTGGATTCTCAAGGCTAATTTTCGTACGATAAGGAGGTGAGCTGATCCTGGACAGAAGTGGACTGGTGAAAAACTCATGGGGGTCATTTGGTTCAAACAATGAAGAGTTTGCCACCTGTCCTCTAAAAGTACAGTCATACGTAGCTAGGTGTCACACCTTGAAATAAAACAGGTAACAAAGCTTATTAACAAAGCTTTTTAACATGAATGTAGTTTGTTTTATTATAATAATCGTGAATGTGTTATACTGGGTTACGTTCTGATAAACCTATCGTAAGGCAAAAATAGGTGAAAATGAATCTGAATACAGTACACCTAACCTAACAGACATCATAGCCTAGCCTAGCCTACCTTAAAAACATGCTTAGAATACTTACATTAGCCTACAGTTCGGCAAAATCATTAACAGAAAGTCTATTTCATAATGAAGTGTTGAATATCTCCTGTAATTTATTGAATCATGTACTGAAAGTGACACATTTACCCAACATAAAGTCGAAATTTCATAACATGAACCAACATAACCCAGGAAGTGTCTGTACAGAAATCAATATCAAGAATATCTATGGCGAGATGTTACCGTTATATTCAGCGTGTTTGCGTGAATATACATATAATGTAAAGCTGAAGGAACTTGCGCTGCCACGTGGCAGAATGTGTTTTTCTTCGACGACATTGATGTAATGCAAACGTGACCTTGGAGTTTACCTGCAGTGTATAAAATGCCTGCAGCTGGTGGTTCACCCTACGGAGTGAATCCAGTCCTGGGAGCTTCCCGTGCTCCCCGGCCGGGAACAGGCCAGCTTTCATTCCTCTGCCATGCAGCGCTGCTGAGATTATGAGTGAATATCTCTAGGGGCATCCGTCTCTGTGGAGACTTGTCATGCCTGGAGCTCGTCTTTGGGAAGCCGGGGAATAAAAATGAGAAGCAAAGAGAGAGCAAAGAGCCATTGAAACCTGTAAGGGTCCCTACCGTGTTGTTTATACTGCTCATCAGCACAGAGAGAGACTGCTGGGAAGTTCAGCTGTGGCGCTTTCTAACCACTTTGCTGTTTCCAAATGCCAAGGCCTCAGACTCACGCCCCGCTGACCTCTGCGGCTGGCAGGGCTAGCTGATCAATGTAGCTTGCTCCCATTCCACAGCTTAGCCGCATGAACCCCAGGCTTCAAAGGGATCTGCTATGTGTAACGTTGGCCACGCTGTAGCCATGAACAGCATATCGCTTGTGTGATGTATTATTCTTGTGTCGTTTCCCGGGGCTTCATATTTAGGTGGTTCCGGTGGTTTGCGTAGAACTGATAACTTGTTGCGTCTGTGATGAAAGCTCTCTTGTCTCTTGCTATTGTAGGTTTTGCGAAGCACGGATGGAGAGTTGAGTAGGTCGGCATGGCAAGTGTAGGCCAGTGGGTTAGTCTGTTGAATCCAGCAATTTCCCCAATATTGGCCTTGAAATCTCAAGGGAAATTCAACGGAGGCTCTTATGGGAACTAGACCCAGCAGGCTCTGGGATATACGTCCATGTGTCTAACCAGCATGCTGCCCGCTGAGGACCAGATCGCTCCCTTTAACACGGGTCATTTCCTTATCATCACCCACACTCCATGACCTTATTTATTTCTCACTGGCTCTCACATGCTCGCCATGTTGTCTGATGAATTTCAGACCCTTTCGCTGTCCTTGTTTTATCCACGGGTCTTATCAGAGTTCTGGAGGCCTGAGCTACGAGATTAGGACAAAAAAAAAATCACAACAGAAAATTCACATGACTGAATATATTCAGGAGTCCTGTGGTTTCGTGTAAGGCATCAATGCTTTTGGCAGCACTAAATCTCTTTTATCTTGAGCAAATATGACTGGTCTTTAGAGCCACTCAGGTCAGCAAAAGATATAAGAGGTAAAACTCCTAGATTTTCTATATCCAAATGGGATGAATGTCTGCGTTTGATTGTTGTTTTGTTTTATCAATCTTTCATTTTGCTCTTACTGTTATAACCTGGGTTTACAGCAAAGCCTGAAAGCTGTGAATCTTGCAAAAAGCCTGTGAAATCAAAGCATATGGTGGAAGAGTCGACGCACCGTCTGTGTAAAAGCAAAAAGAGACACTGCTGGTTCAGCTATTGAAAAGTTTTAACAAGCTTTAATCGCATCTGCGACGTGTACGAGTATCTGTTATTGCTGTCATGTGAGAAAACCATCATTTCGTGGATCGCGTTACTGCGGATATTTGGCCGTAAATGAACAGCAGTTTGTGAGACGGATGTAGAAACTAAGAGGCTGATTTTATACTTAAGGATTTCTGTGGTTGCCCAATTCTGCAGCCATAGTGGCCTTGATTACAAGACATAATAACAGCAGAAACACCAGTGTAATGATGCCCAACCACCTCATCTTGGATGGCGCACGCAAGTCCCCTGCCAGGTTGCTAAGAAACACTCCAGACATCCCAAAATAAAGCTTGGAAATAGCCGACAGATGACACCAAAATATACCATGGTGTTTTCACGTAGCAGTACGGAAGGCACAGAGTGACGACTCACGTGGGACGTCTTGTTGCCCTAAAGTCATTTCTGTTTCATCAACTAAATGGAAATTGTGATTCCTGTTGACTGGGGTCATTGCATAACCAATGCCAAATTACAGGCCCTCTTTATACAAGTATCAGAAGTACAAATCAGATCTAATTTTCTTACATTGGTATTTGACTGTTTTAGTGCCTCTCAAACGGAATTCAGTTTTGGTTTTTTGGCTGATGTTACACATTTCATTAAAAGGGTGAAATTCTTAAAAGCATAGTAAAATATATTGTTATAAAATCTCCCAAAGATTCCAGACTCTACAACTGGGTGATAGAAAGAGATATTACATTGTACAGCTTCATTCTGTGCCTGTTAACCTTTGTTAGCTGTGTGAATTTATGGATAAGCCAGTTATATGTTAATGTGAGTATATGTTCTTGTAAACAATAAATTTGTACTTAGAGTTAATATTATCTTCCTGATGGCATAGAGGAACACACTAGATGATGGAAGAGCATTTTCCGTGTTTTATGCAGAAGATCCTGGGCATTAATTAATGTGACTGCACTGAATGAATGCTCAGCTCCCACCCCAGCGGTACGGCTGGGTCTGGTTGGTCCTGCTCCCACTCCGATGGATCTCAGGTCCCCCCAGAGCCCCATCCATTCAACATTCACAGTGACAGATATAGTTACGATAAAATGATCGTGTCTGACAGGTACGTGCGTGTGCTTGGATCAGTCGGAGGAAATGTACTATAAAGAGGCAAATAGATTTTTCTTTTTCCCTTTTCATTTGCTCTTAGTAATGCCACGGATCATTTAAAAACTGATAAAGAAATATGTAGTTGAGTGCCTAGTGTGATTCTGTCACCCAGTGAATTGTTCTGGGACTGGCCACCCACGCTATGATTTCTGTTGCTCAGCACGATTGTCTGTGCCAGAGGGCAGCTTTGTCACGTTCTGCTGCATGTCCACTTTATCCCGGTGTGACCATCTGCACGTGTACTCGCCTGTTAAGAATTAGCGGGTGAGATCAGCCCGGTGAAGTGACCGCATGCAGCCCTCAGTTTGGCAGGAGGGTCGCTCTTGTTTCCATTTTAAATTCCACCGGTTGACTTCGGACCACCTGATCATCCAGTCAAGCTAAAATCCAAAATCAGTTTTTTTTTGATGTTCCGTTCACAATGGAAACCAATTCAGTATTTTTTGTTAGTTGGGTCACAACATCATCCATTGTGTACTTAAGACTGGATTTCCATTTTCCCACTCAATTTAGACAACATAAAGTATCGTCTGCTAAGCAAACTTCTCGCTTTAAACGTTTGCCTTAAGTCGTTAAAAGTTTTGCGCTGATTTAAGAGTTTTAATAAAATTGGTAACAATCTGCAATAAATAAGATGGCTACAGCGTTTATGTTAGCTAATAAACATGAAACTGGGAAACTGTCAGACAAGATGCATGGTTTTAACCACTAACAGGACTGTTCTTTGTTGTGAAAGCATAAAGGCAAGATCCCGATTCATTAAAAATATTTCACAGACATTTAGTTCAGAAGAGAAGTCATTGGACTTTAACAAGAATGAGATTTTTTAATAGCCTGAGGATGTTTTGTGTTTTGGTATTCATAATATACCTTGTTTATTTTTTTTTCTTTTTAGTTGAGAGTAGATTAAAACTAATTTAAAGGATTTATGGACATGTGTTGGATACACAGATGAGTTGATAATGACTTGGGTAAATTAGCATGAGACTGCAGCCTGTTAACAAGCCACAAGACTGAAATGTTAACTGTGGGACTTTCAATTTAGAGCTACAAGTCTGGAATTTGTTTTGTATAGTGATGATGAGACTTAGTTGCAAAACAGCCTGATTACCGCATGTGATTTGTAAGTATTATGATGTGTAGGGTTCCTACTGTCTATGCTGCCATTAGTAATTGTTCAAATTAATATGCAATTACTTTAAATTAGAGCAGGCATGTTAGCAATGGAAATCTCTAAAATCAAGTGAAAAGTGTTATTATTGCTGAGCGCTAAGACCTTGGAACTCAGAAAAAAGACGGCAGCTGCAAAACACTCGCAGAAATAAATCGTACTTAACAGTGTGAGTCATATTATTTCCTTAGACTTCATGCAAGCTGTCAGGGATGAAGCCGATTGGCTGTTCTCCCTGGGGGAGGGTTTCACTGGCAAATACACCAGCGCAAACTAACCAGACACTCCTTCAGGAGACAGATGACATGAGTTCTCCATCGACCTCCATGATCAGGGCAACAGTCTCACCTGGGTGCATCTGCTGGATCCTGC
>JAABNX020000119.1:2565077-2577139 GCA_015163995.2 Mormyrus lacerda | reverse complement strand
GCAGCCATTTTCATGGCTTGAATGTGCCAAATTTTAATACCAAGAAACTTTCTTTCTTTAAAGACAATAGGCATAATTGCTTTAACAGACATGAGTAATTTGTTACACACAGAGGTTGGGGATAATTCTGCCTTTGTGGGGAGAGGAATGTGCATGTAAAATGAGTAAAATGAACTGCATTGCAAACCTGTTGTACTCTTCTCCATCTAAAATGTCTCTCGACAATGTAGTCAAGTAACTATAGCTTTGGGGTACAGAATGAAAAATAACAGCTCCTTCAGTTAATGGCACCCTAATCATTGCCAGATTTGCAGCTTAATCATGCCTTTTTTGTCATAAAGTAAATCTACGTTCCAGATGCATCATGGGATTAATGAATACTGAAGACAAAATGGCTTTTGAAACATTTGTTTTCTTGGAAGATCTTACAGCAACGTGGTCTGTGGGGACGTCGGCCTGCCTTGGTTCACAGGGGATTTGTTAAGATTACAGAACAATGACAGTGTAATACAGGGGCTCAGTGGCTGGTTCTGCAGCCTCCCGTCTCTGGGGTCATTTTGTCAGTTCCTGCTTTTAGCTCTGTGTGTTTGTGTGCTCTGAGTTTGTCTAGGTACCTCCAGCTTCTCCACTTTCTTACCAAAGTTCAAGCATGTGCACACAAGCAGGATTGGCACCTGCAAATTGCCTTCTGCGTGTGTGTGTGTGTGTGTATGTGTGCCAGTGAAGGCTTGCCATGTGTGTGTGCCAATGAAGGACTGGCATGTGTGTGTGTGCATGTCGATGAAGGCCTGGCGTGTGTGTGCGCACGTGTGTGTGTATGTGTTTGCCAGTGAAAGCCTGCCGTGTGTGTGTGCGCGAGTGAAGGGCTGCCATGTGTGTGTGTGTGCATGCCTGTGAAGGCCTGCCGTGTGTGTGTGCCGGTGAAGGCTTGCGTTGTGTGTGCTTGTGTGCCAGTGAAGGCCTGCCGTGTGTTTGCGAGTGAAGGGCTGCCGTGTGTGTGCGTGCATGCCTGTGAAGGCCTGCTGTGGGTGTGTATGTGTGTGTGCTGGTGAAGGCTTGCCGTGTGTGTGCCAGTGAAGGCCTGCCGTGTGTGTGTGCGAGTGAAGGGCTGCCGTGTGCGTGTCTGCCTGCCAGTGAAGGCCTGCTGTGTGTGTGGGTGTGTATGTGTGTGTGCCGGTCAAGGCCTGCCATCCCGCTCAGTCTTCGAAAATTATAGATATAGATTATAAATGCACAAATTATAGCTCAAGTTATATAAATTTTATTATTTATTGTGGTGTTTTTCTTTGCATGACACTGGGTATTTTACCCAGCTCTCATCCCTAGTGTGAGGCCTGATATATTTCAAAGATGCTGATTAAATTTTTAGTGATTACATTTAATTGACTAGAGCAATATAAGTACATCAAAATTCTAATAAGCAATATAATAATACATTTGAATTTTTCAAATATGCCATTATACTGTTTGTTCTGGGCAACAGAATCTTTAAATAAGTGCTGATCCTCTCTTTCTGCCTTTAGGGGCATCTGTATCACTTTTTAAAAGTTTTATGAGGAGCGCAAATAAAAAAATGAACACACACTACTGTAGATACGCATTTCATGTCATAATTTAGGCCTCATTAAACTTGTGTAATGAGTCTTTTGCATTTTGCTGGGTAACTGTTCTTGCTCACAGACTGCTGTGACTTTAGGTTTGCCTGTATGATGGAAGCACACCAGTTATGGAGGGGATATTATAATTCATGCCACATTAAGGTCTAATATAACAAGTAATGTACATTCAGATGGTGCAGACTGCGATAGTGCTCATAGACCTCAGTAAGACTGACTGCTGATAGACGCCACAATCCATTCTCTGGTATTCTCTAGTACCCTATTTGCTTATTCTTGTAACGTAAAACAGTCTGTGCTTTCTAATGAAGTATTTCCCCTTACAAATTGTTAAGGAATACAGATTCCAACCATATCTCTGCGGTTCTCATAGAGACTAGCCTCTGTTTAGCAGGGCAGGAATGTTACATTTGGGCATCAGACAAATCAGAAGGGTAATGAAAGCTGCCAGTATTCAAAACGATACTACTTACAAGCAGCAATTTCATTTCAATTTGAATGATGGATACAACAAGGTTTACCTGTGCACAGGGGGGGGTCTACGCTTATTAGGAAATCAGTCAAATGATACATTTCACGATCATCGCTTCACATTCTGATTATGTGCACAATGCTATTGACATCAACGGAATTGATCAGACATCGTGGATTTAATTTACTGTTCATTTTGCTTTTACATAAAAGCAGTTTTTGCCTAAGACTATGACGTACATCCTCCTTGTGAGGAATAACAGAAAGGTAGCATCTACGGAGGATTTTACTGTTTTAATTAAAGTTTGTGTGTGTATGTGTGGACTATGGTTATATTATCTTGTGTGGACCAAAAGTGTCGCGTGCCCATGTGTGTGAGAGAGAGAGAAAGAGAGAGAGGGAGGGAGAGAGAGAGGGAGAGAGAAAAAGAGAGATAGAGGGAGTGTGTGCGCCAAAAGATCAGGGGACTGTTTCACAAAGCAGGATTTCTTGCTAAGCTGGGTAACTTGTTGGATTTAAAATAGTCTGGGCTAAATGTAAGCAGATGAAAATAGAGTTTATTTAGCCCAGACTACCTTAAATCTGATAAGATATCCAGCTAAGCAAGAAATCCTGCTTTGTGAAACAGGTTCAAGGGCTAGTAAAAACAAATAAAAAATACCCAAATCATTTAATCAAATAGTGTATTTACACTAAACTAGTGGAATAAAGTGAAGCAATATTTGGCTGTTTAAGTGTTATCGATGTTTTATATCACCCTGGGGAGATCAGTTTTGAGGTATTTGAGGCTTTCCTTGGGATGCCCTCCCTAGGGTGATTTTGTGTGTGTAAATTACCCTTAATATGTGCGCATGTATCCTACAGAGGACTGGCATCACATTTAGGGATCCCAAAGTCCAACACCCTGCATTTCTGGGATAGGATTCACTCTCACGGAAGTCCTGGGGGAGGAATGCATGCATGTATGTAGAGCTCAGTGTGAACAGAGCTCATGCTCATGCTGCTTAATGTAAACGATCATATGATTTTTAATCTTAAAAAAGCAACAGTGAGAACGCTTTTTGCGCATTTCTTAGAAACCAGCCACCCAACACGCAATTATTACCATTCCCTGCGCAGTGAAATCGACATGGGAAGGCGGACACTGCTAGAAAGGGCATTTTCTGGGGAGGCTTTAAATGGGACTCAGTGGCGTTAAACGGATAAAATATTTTCGGATATTTATTCCAAAGATATACGAGCTAGGGTAAATTAGAAACTCAAGGCAATTTATGTGTAAAACTAACGCTACGTGTCGGAACACATTCCTGGAGTGGCAGTGCCCAGAGCTTTTTCTCAGCATGTCCGGACTTGTCCCTAAGGCAGTAATATTTACGGTACAGGCGCAGCCTTAATGAACAAAGTACAGCATGTCTGAATGGTCAGGGGCTGGGGGGTGGGGGGTCACCCCTGCAAGGGGATTGCAGTCTGGGGGGAGGAATACTGTCCAAAGGGGAGTGTGCAAATGTGTTTGAACAGGGACATAGAGACCCTGGCAGATTTAGGGGACAGCATTTTATAATTGCCTCAAAATCAGGGTTGTCAACTGTGGTAAGTTGGTGTGAGATTTTCAATGCAAGACAAGTCTGCACACACAAGCACATGCATTTACATGTATGTAGCAGGTTTATTAGCTTGCAAATAGTCTACAGGGTTTGCAAACTACACCTTGAAGTAGCTAATTTTAGGTTTATGATGGAATAATACAGATGTGACATCAGATTACTTGTGCAAAAGTGACTCTGAAACCGTAAGAGTCACGCCAGATACGTGCGAGTTGCAGAATCATACTACCATAAAGGTTCACCGCGTCAACCTGGCAAAATTCACTGGGGGGACCTTGTCAGGGGGCCCATACTGTAATTTTTAGCTACATCACTGGGTGGAAAATCTTAGAAGTACCAGGGAATCTGTGCCCGATCAGTACCATCTAAGTCAGGGGTCTCCAACTCCTGGAGGGCTACTATCCAGTAGGTTTTCTATCTCTTCAGATGAGCCACAGTAGTTCTCAGGTAAATACCAGGAGCAGGTGTGGCTCGTCAGAAGCCAGGTAGGATAGAAAACCTACTGGATAGGAGCTCTCCAGTACCGGAGTTAGAGAGCCCTGATCCAAGTTGTGTTATGTCCGTCTGGGAAATAACAAGAATTCACTTACCAGAAAGCTTTAAAAAGCCACAAAAATTGTTCTATATTTTGAAAAGTCAGAAATCTCTTTAGTCTTACCATTATTTCTGAGCTGGAAGAAATGTGTCTTTATATTTCATAGCATTAATACTAAAGGAACAGGTTCTTGTTAAAAATGATTTCTGAGTCGTGGGCTGATTCTGGCACAAAGACAGAAGTTAAAATCCTTTCTTTTGCTTTATTGACAGTTTGCTTGGCGCGTCATTATGTCTGATAGATAGATTTGAATGTCATCTGCAAATTAATAAACACGGATTGTATGTCTTTGTATGCTAAATATTCCCAAACAGAGTGAGAGTGATACCGGAATTGATGTTTGGGAAACTCCGTGTTTCACCAGAAATGATGACAACATGGTTACATTTCTGAGCATGATGAATACAAATATCCCAATGAAAGAAATATTCTGGAAAACACAAGATGAAACTTGCTAAAAGATTTACTCTGGTTAAATGCAGCCAACACAGACGCACCTCTGAGGAGGGTGTATATTTTGTGTATACTTAATGTTGTGTCAAACATATAAGTTCTACACTGATGTACATTTAAACGGATGTACTGTCAGACATAAGTCCTACATAATGTACAATGGAGATTAAATGAATGTTTTGTCAGCATGACACGATTCTTCGAATGAATCATAGACAGCGGTTCTTGAATGAGAATTTTGAAAAGGAAACATTCTTATTCAGTTGATGCACCTACTTTGTTTTCTGAGAATATAACGTAGTCGAATTAATCTCACTTAATTTTCACATGTCTAATTAAACCAATTAGTGCAGTGGTTAGCAGTGCTGCCTCACGTTTCTGGGACCTGGGTTCGGGTCTCTGCCGGGGTTCCATGTGAGTGGAGTCTGCGTGTTTCCCCCTGTGTCGTCGTGGGGTTTCCTCTAGGTCTGGTTTCCCCCCACAGTCCAAAGACACGCTGAGGCTAATTGGAGTTGGTGTGCGAGTCCCCTGTGATGCGTTGGTGCCCCATCCTGGGTTTTTCTCTGGCTGGTGTCCATAGGCTCCGGACTCCTCGCAACCCAGGACAGGACAAACGGTTACAGAAAATGATGGATGAATGTTGAGAGATCAAACATGTCTTTCAATAGAATAACATAAAGGCAATATGAAATGTTACTAAGAAACAACAAGTAATAAACACATACTTCCTACTAGAGTTATATATTATCATGTATGGTAAAATGTGAAGGTCATATAAAAGTTTTATATTCTTCCTACAGGCTTTTGTCTTGAGTGCCTTACATGTTCTAGCGTGTGTTTTGGCATGAATTCGGCTATAATCATACAAGAAAAAACACTGACTTGTAGTGGACATATAAAAACATGTGTTAAATATAACTGAAATAAGAAAAGTGGTTGATAGGCTTACATGAACCATGCTGTTTGTTTTCATATGGAGAGCCCAGTGCCCGCGTGCTTTACACCACTCCACCCAACGCTTGGTGATGTGAGGCTTGCATGCAGCTGCTTGGCCAAGGAAGCCCATTCCATGAAGTGACCAGCGCACGGTTCTTGTACTGGAGTTAATGCCAGAGGAAGTTTGGATCTCTGCAGTTATTGAGTCAACAGAGTGTTAGCGACTTTAACACACCATGTGCCTCAGAACTCAGCGACTTTACATGGTCTGCAACTTCATGGCTGCGTTTCTGCTGTTCCTACTTTGCAATGGTACCACTTACAGTTCATGTGGAATATCCAGCAGGGAAGAAGTTTCACAAACTGTCCTATTACAAAGGTGGCATCCTATGACAGTTCCACGCTTGAATTCACAGAGCTCTTCAAAACGAGCTGTTGAGATGTGCCAATACTTTTGTCCATATAGTGTACATAAAGCCAATGTCTGAAGATGCACTGCATGACTGGAATAAGTATTACCTTCATTTTAGAGCCCTGAAACAAGAAATTCCCCCAGGAAAAAATAAAAGAAAACAACAATTACAAAAGTGAATGAAAGAATAAATAAAGAATCCTTGCCAACAGAGTGACCGAGATGAACATCAAAATAAGTTTTCTTACTTGCTGCTTGACACCTCCATGGTTTCTGGCCTGAAGCAGGCCACATCCTGGCTTGTGTAGAGCTGAGGTGTTTGTCCCATGTGCTCCTCTGCCACTTCATCTCATCTACAGTGAAGGAAGAGATGCAGTGAGGCTCACTGGCTTCGGCCTCTGTGCCTATCAGTGGACAGTTGCCACCTCCATCTTTGCTGGGCCCTTCAGTGAGGTCCTTCGTCCCCTGCAGCGCGCCAGGGTGTGTGTGTCTCAAAGGAGAGCAAGACGGGATATGTGGAAAGAAGCATTTCACTGTACCTGTCCAGAAGTATCATTTCATTATTAATTGTACAGATACCAGTGTCCAAGTATACGGAGTAAGTGGCCATCTTTTTCAGGTATTGATAGAATAGCCAGTTACACATGGCCATGTGTAAAGAACAGTATAATAGTTTAGATGTCCTTCAAGCAGCTCCATTCTGCTCCTGCCCTGCTTTCTACTTCACACTTTCTGCTTAAATAAGCTGAAGGATTTCTTTAAGCACGCCACCTGTCTGTAGGAGCCTACCATTACATATGCACGTTCATAATTCTCAAAACTGTCATACCGACACAGTTAAGTGTTTCATTGTGGTGTTGATTTAGACGTGTAAACAGCGCACGCTCCGTCTGCTCGAGCAGCATTCTCTTCTGCTGCAGGACATGTACTCACTTGTATTCGAAATGATGAAATAAATCTTTGAAAATGGGACTTAAAAGCCCTTGAGCGATGCATTCATGCAGCGGGTTTCCAGCATAAGAAGGAGGGCCAGCAGAGTTTTAATCCGCCTCACAGCATTGAAAAGTTTGCATGAGTGGTTAATTTTTATCCAGATCTCTGGCTCCTTGTTTTAAAGTAAACAGCTATCAGGGTTCACCTTACATATTACATCATCTAGCACCCGATTGCTGTCTGTCCTCAGCAGAAAATTACTAGGGAATTTAGTCAATTGCCAGACAGCATCCCAGCATAATACCTAAGGAGACCTACCAAAAAGATTCTCTTCCAACAGTCTTTAATCATTCATGGAATTTCAAACAGTGAGTGGAAACTGAAACGGGGAGAGAGTGAGTGAGTGATTTTCCGGGTGCGTTTCTGTGACGGGCATTGCCTGCTGGGTAACAGTGGCCACATCTCGCGTGACACCAGCTACACACCCTGCCCTGTTTGCATTAGTATACTGTATGTGTGTGGGAACACAAGCTGCACAGTGTTTAGATTCTCTCAGATCAGAGGCTTAACCACTTCTCACCGAATCCATATCCCCTGCTGGGGCCTTGAATAATATAAGTGGAAAGTTGTGGGATGTGACCGTCGTGCACAGACGCTTGGAAACTTCAAGACACAGTGTATCATAAGTCAAATAATGAAGTGCCGCTGTTTCAACGTGGAACTCCATTTCCACTTGGTGCAAGAACTGCTTTTGCGTGGTGGGGGGGGGGGGGGTCACTTGATACCTAATGGAACGCTCGATGGAGTTTCACTTATACAAAAATGTTCTGAGGGCAGAAGGAGAAATGATTGGCTGAGAGAGATAGCCAATCAGATTTTAGAGGATGCGGTACCAAAAAATCTGATTGGTTGGTCCTGCATCCACTAGTTGCTTGGATCCACCTTTTCCACAATCTGCTTGGTTATTTCTCTCAAACACACATTCTTCATTCTGCCCCCACAACATTTTTGTGTAAATAATACTCCCGTGAGCCAAGGAAGCCCATTCGCGCTCTATGCTCGTTAACCCCGCCCCCCCACGTTCTTCTGCTTTGCTCCATGTGGGTATTTTTTTGCCCTCACTCCCACTGTGAGGTATTAATTTCAGTGGAGCCGTTCGTCTGGACTCGGATTTCACCGGCCTCAGGTGTGTCAATTAGTAGCAAATGATTCCCATCCAGAAGTGCGTAACCCTTGTGCAGTTTTCTGTTGTTGAGGAAATTATGGAACAGAAAAGGGCCTGGTGCTCGCTGGTGCTCTCCTGAACGTACGCTCATTATAATTACATTCTTTGTGCTCCGTGAGTCTAATGGGCTGCCAACGGTACCATGCAGTTAGAAGGGCCACAGTGATCAGCAATTATGTAGGCTAATGACATTGACTGATCTAAATCTAAATCCTTCCCTCTGTATGCTTCTTAAGGATAAAGTGAGATATTTTTAACCTAGACGTCTTTAGTGTGCGATTCAGGAGGCTGCATTAGCACTGCTAGTAGGTGCAGGAATACAGAGATGGCTCAGAAACTCCCATTGTCATCCAAGTGTGGGAACATTATTTTTGTATGTTGCCCACAGTCAAGTTTGCTGTTGTATACTGAGCACTATAAACTTATTGCTTTAGCTGTTTAGAAGGCTAATTTCAGTTTGCTGTGTACATATTTATGCAAATAGGCTCAGTGCAGGATCAGCCATTTCTTCTACAGCCCTGGAGATTTTCTTTGGCATTCTCATGGGCCCAACTCTAATACATCTACTCTGTCAGCTGTGGGACTTGAACCAGGAACCCTCCAGGTGCACTCCGAACCCACAGACCCCCCCCCCCAAAATTGCATGTAAGTAAGTGTTGTTGCTGCAGTTGTAGCCTGATGCTGATGACAGTGACTGTCCCCTGAAGAGGCCAGTCCACATCGACATCATCGAGTCATATGACCAGGTGTCAGTTGATTGGTGACACAACCAAAGCAGGGAGCGAGGAGCTTTTACTTTGGTAAGGAGTCTCCTTAAATATAGGGATATTTTTCACAAGCCAGCTTAGGTTTTAAGAATGTATAACCAGCTCTGTGGCGTGATGGTGCAGTGACTAGCACTGTTACCGCACACCTCTGAGACCAGGGTTTGAGTCTCTACTGTGCCATCGTGGTTTCCTCTGCCCCCCCTCCCCCCCACAGCCCAAAAACATGCTGAGGTTCATTGGATTTGCCTGTGTGAGTGAATGGTGTGTGTGCACCCTGTGATGGGTTGGTGTCCCATCCTGGGTTGTCCCATGCCTGAAGCCTCAGGATAAACTCTGATCCTGCATGACCCTGAATAGGACTAGTGGGTACAGAAAATGGATGGATAAGGAGCTCTGCCTTCATTCATGCAAAGCACCTTCAGCTACTAGCAGGTATTTAGTTTGTGAATCTCTAATGTATTCCATATACTTAGAAGACGGACAGTTCTTTTTGTCTGTTCAAAACCTCCATCTTTGTAAGAAACTGAGAGTAACATCGAAGTGTCAAGCAATTTGGTCTCCTCCAAGTGGCAGAGTGACACTGCTGGAACAATCAATACTGCTGATTGAGCGCATTGGACAAGGTTGAATGTTAGTTTTGCCGGCCAGATTTAAAACTTCACATATCTGATAGGTGCTATAAAAAGCTCCTTGTCATCAAATAATAAAAAGCAGATTTTCAGATAAACATAATAACTGATGCAGCTGGCAGTAAGGAGCCCTTGCTCGCCGCGCAGCTCCACCCCACGTTTGGCTGTTGTCAGATGTGACAAATGTATACGCGTCTTCCTACAGACCTCTGTAACACCCTCTGGCTGGATTAATATTTCTCTCTTATGAAAGGTGAATTTGTGATTACATATTGCTTTCACGTGGAGGGGAAATATTTTTTCTTTTTCCATTGTTGTCATACATTACTACCTGATTATTGGGAAGATACTGGAAATTAAATTCAAATGGAAAATACGTGTGTGCAAAGTAAAAAAAAAAAGATGGCGTCGATCTCTCTGGTGTGTATTAAATTGAGCTTTGAAGTATGTTTGCGTTACTATATGCTGGGATTTTCGAAGAGACAATATTTGTCATGAAATTCCTTTGTCATTTTAAGGGATTATGTTTGTTTGCATTTGGGGGGGGGGGTCTTTGGTCTGGTGTCTGCTGGATTATGTGAGGACTATCTATCTCCAGACTGGCACAGACAAAACTCAGGCACAGGGAGACGCACTGGGTTTGTGCGGAAGTGAAGGCACTGACCTGAAGCAGTCCGCCTTGGACGAATAAATGGCCCAGCTGTTGTACCCTAGAGAAAGGTATAAAAACTACATTTCTCCAGGAAATTTTCACTGCATGAGTCATCAAAGTGCAAAATGTCAGCCCCCCTGCCTAAGAATGCTTGTTGAGTCAGTAAGTGCTAGCAAAACAATCCAGCTATCTTTTATAGAGGACCCTTGCTATCTGTTATTTGAAGATTCAGTGTCAGATTATCAATGAAGAATCAATATCTGTGCTTCATTCTACGCGCCTCCACGGAGCTCAACGGAGGGAGGATAACAGTGTAAAATGTCATATTTTTGTTATCATTCCTTCCCACTATCAGCTTTGCAGACTTATATAGTTACATTTCATGCTTTATGCAGAAAATAAAACAGCGTGGGTTGATCTGTAGATGCTAGGGGCTTTATATGCACGTCTAAATGACACCATTTGGCCAGTCTTGCAACTCTTCCAACGTACAATCTGTTTAAATTTAGATCAGGCCTGCCGCAACATGTGGCGTGACTCCGATTATCTTTGGTGGTCTGTGTTGTTCACTTCCATCTATGTTGATGAAACTTTGACGGTGTTTATGGGTAACTTACAGTGTACCTGTGCTGAAACTAGCCTTTACAGTAGATGTGCTATCAGTTAAACTGAATCTCATTCATCAACATATCAACCCCTGATGTCTCCAGGAAAATTGCAGCAGCGCTTAAACTTGCCCTGAACCTCTTTTCGTTTGACTTGCAGAAATATTAAAGTGAACAAGGTACAATGATCTGCTGTTTAGTGTCTGAGAGCAATGAGAATGTTACTATTTTGAGAAGTTTGTTGTTACCTCTGAATGACCTGGAAGTCAGATCATAATTATCCGGAGCCCCGCTGTTGCTACCTTGAGCAAGGTACTTGACCTCGGTTACTTCAATTGAATTTAATGAGCAGCACATTTGGTTATATAATGGGGGAAAAAAGTATTTTTGGTAAAAGTATCAGTTTAGCAACAAAACAGTAAGAAATGGGTCATCTCAAATTACCTGCATCTTAGCTTTTTATATCCACACCTTGAAATTTTAGATTCTATTTATCATTAGCTGAAGCTGTGCGGGCTGTGATTTACTGCAGGTCCCGAAATGCCCAGTGACTGGCTGAACCGGACTTCTAATGTGTGATTTTTTTGCGCCCGGTCTCCTGGCAAGAAATGTGATTGGCTTGCCGAACAAAGCAGACGAATCAAACTGTTCTCTTATGTCCAGTTGTGAAATAATTGCTGTAGCTGATTATCAGTCCTGCAGTGCAGCAGCTTCTGTGGAACATTCCTCAGTATGAGTGCCGTACAGAACATGCCTCCTGACAAAACCCCTGTACTCTGCTGTAACAGGGTTATTTCAATGCTCATGTTATACACATCGTACATTTTCATCAAAAATCTTTTCTTTATGATGTCTGTGATTATACAGCTCCTTCAGCCAATATGACACCTACAGTATATTTTAAATAACTATTTTGTGTGATATGTTATCATGATATTGGAATGTACTGGGCATGGAGAATGTATCATATAGCTGGACATGTTTAAATTCATCTTCAGTTATCGGCACTGTATCACTGTCAGTTGTGTTTGTGAAAATGCAAAATGGCGGTTATGCTGTTTTGTAATATACTAATAACATGTGAATGTCTTGTTGAATGCCACCTTTTCTCCCCTGTAGGCTCAACTGTTTCAGGCACATAAACACTGCACCGGAGCAAAAGAG
>JAABNX020000119.1:2524406-2548308 GCA_015163995.2 Mormyrus lacerda | reverse complement strand
ACCCTCATTTGACAGTGACTGATAAGAAACACCAGCTACCCAGACACACCAAGAGATTGTGGATCATCCAAAACATCGCCAAGAGACACTAGAATGATCCTCAGCCACTTTGTTCCTTTGTTTACATTTTGCGGTGATACCTTTTAATTTTGAAAATGCCCCCTGAGCACTATTTTTCACCACTTTACCACAGAAGTAACAGTAGTCAAAGGGGTGCTACATCCACATTAGTAATTACCCCATTCTTTTAAAGTCACCCCAGCACTCGACTGGCCCTTAATAATGACACATCTGCGCGATGCACATAAAAGGGTCATTTTGTAGTTAAACATCGAATCAAAGAGCTTGGAAATTAAAGACTGGAGAGGCAAGAAGCTGGCGTTGTTAGTGACCGGGGCCTCCACAGGAAATTCAGCTTGAAGTCTTGGATTATGGGTGGGGGGTCCATGATGAAAGGCAGTCGGTCAGTCATAGAGTGTGCGAATCGTTAAACACCATCACACAAAGTGGCAAGATTAACAGCTGATCAAAAGGTGCAAACACATCTAAGGAAATGTCAAAAGTCGCTGTGCTGTTACCAGTAGCTGTGATTGTTGGCACCTGCAGTTCTAAACAAGGCTGGTCTCACTCGCCCCCTCCCCCCCTCCCTCAGGTGTTTTTCAAACGTGATGGGGAGACGATCAACGTGATCCCCTATATTCAGCCTACGGCTGGGGGGGAGGGCGGGACGTCAACAGCCGGCAAAGGGTCCAGGCCCCCAGTCACACGCATCTCCGATGGAACCTCCCAACACGGCTCGCAACCCCTCCTGCACCTGGGCGGTAGGCCGGCCCAGCTGCACCCGGGGATTCCCCCGCATGGCGATGTCCCCTGGGTGCCGAGGGTCAGCCCGGCCCCGGCCCCGGCCCCGGCCACAGCGCCCCGGCGCTGGACGCCCACCAGCCACCCGCTCTACTACTACCAGCACACACACATTCCCTTCCGCAACGGCACCACGGAGGTGCAGGCGCTGCTTACCTGGAGGCTGAACCCCCAGCTGGACGATCAGGCCCTGTTCAGCTGCGAGGTCAAGCACCCCGCCCTGTCCGTCCCCATGCAGGCCGCAGTCATGCTGGGTGAGTGTCACGCCTGTCTGCGCTGCGCAAAGGGACATGCGGGTCCTCGTCATCCGGTGGAAGTTTCCAAACCTCACTCAGTCTATGGGGCACATCCTCCATTTTTGTGACATACACTGAGGAAGCCTGACTTTAGGTCATTGGTGATCTCATCTCAAATACAACAAAAAAATGCACTAAGTGGGTTTTGGAAATAATTATCCTAGCAACTTCTTTTAGAATAACTTTACATGTTCTTTACCTTATTCTCCCATATATCTAATTTGCAGACTAACAACGTACAGTTAGGTGAACAGGCAGCTTTAAATGTTTCACATTGTACTTACAGACTGACATGCTTCCTAAGATCACCACAACCCTGTCATGCATAAACAGTTATAGATGATGGATTTATTGGTATTTATTATAGATGTTATAGATGATATTTGGTATTTATTAGTGCCTTCACACGTACTCTCTGGTGACACTGCTGACAAGGAGAATAATTACTACAGTTTGAGTGGAGACTCATGAAAGTTCATGAAAGACACCTTTTTAATCGCAACTTTGTGAGTGATGGTGCACAGGCATGTAGACTTGTTACCCAGAACCAATCATATACTTAATTCCTTTTGTAAGTATTTTGTATTTTGCTCGTTAAATTTTTACTGTAAAGTGTTTTTCCCCACAAAGTCATGCTTGTGAAGAGTTTGTATTATTTTACAGGAGGATTTTATAGGAAAATCCTCAGGGGGTCTGTGGCAGGAGGAATGAACAGAGTTTTGTACTGTGGTTCCCCTCTCAGCGAAACAGGGGAATTGGGTCAGATAAATCAAGACTTTGGGGGTGACACAGTAACGCTGAAGGTTCGCCAGGGAGCATATCACTCTGCTGAACGCAATGGGACCTGTGGCCCAGGTTACCGGGGCAACGCAGAAGGGAACACAGCAGAAAATCTGGAACACTGAGAACCAGGGAGAGGCAGAACAAACTTGCAGGCATAATCTCCCAAGTTCCTCTGACATTTGGGTATTCCATTCAGAGTGGCCGTGTGCATGTAGCTCAATTTTTCGTCAGTTGTGCACCGTCACCCATATATGTACATGAAAACCATTCTTGACTATTTCATATTCAGCGCGTTTACTAAAACCGGCAGTGTTTCCGAAAGCGAGGCGCCCCTGATTGCGGTGTACGTTTCCGCAGCCCTATCAGGCCGGCCTGGCTTCCCGCCTAGCTTTTACTCTCCATCCTTATAAATATTTGCCCTGCCCGTTTCACTCTCTCCATTAGGAGCGCTTTTCAATCGAACGGCTACCGTCACAGATGAAATGGCAGCCTGACAGCTGCCTCGAAATATTCCCCGAACACGAGAGCTTAAGGTTTCTCCTCAAAGTGTCTTTCCATACTTTAGCCCATTAAAGAAAGCTGGACTGTTAATCGCGGTCTCGGGTTCAACAGTGATACATTTCCTGTCGATAGAAACTTGCTTCACTTTCAAACATTTTCATCTCTGCTTCCTCTCTCTGCTCTCTCCCCTAGCGGCCCCCAAAGGCCCCAAACTCCTAATGACTCCACCGAGGGCAAAGGTAGGGGACACGGTCCGCATCGCCGTCCAGGGTTTCCAGGTAGGAAGACTTGGGATAAGTGCATTGGGGGGGGCTTTCAAACTGGGGGTGTTTTTCTGTTAGCTATTTGCACTTTTTACGCCTTTTGCCTGTTTCTGAAGTATCTTTCGGAAGATCTTCAGATAAAAAGTTTACAACTGTGAACAACTTGGGGATCCACAGGTTACGCAGTATAACTGACAGTTTACCATAACTCACTTCTCCTTGACTTTTATGAGAATCTGCCAAACGCCCCGCACTTTCATTGTCTCCTTGGTTACCTTCCGAACTGGGAGTATGTAACAACGTGAGAAGTCGGGGGGGAGGGCATATAAAGCGAGATTTGAACTGGATGTTATTCATCTGCTAATACAGCTACAAGTGCTTCGATCCCAACACCGCGACGCCGTTACAGCCGCTGCTCAGTTTCACACAATTGCATCATTCATTTCCTACTCGAGTCAGTCATTTGCTGCACGGAAGAGCTCACACCTCCCAGTGCTCTGGGTTTGATTCTGGCCTTCACTCTGCACCTGAAGTGCCTACCTTATCCCTGTTTGTGTGGATTCGCTCCAAAACCAGTACATATGTGAACTGGCATCTCAAAATTGCCCTGAAACGGACTGGAATCCTATCTGAAAGACCCTACATATTTGAGTAATATTAGGGGTTGGTACATTAACCACTAATTCTTGTTGGAAAATTAACCAATTATGCATTGATAATAATTGACTGTTGTGTGAAATGAATGGGGGCTACCTTTTCTGTCCTCAATAATGACTCTATGAGAAATGCACATCCCTGGGTGACCTAAACCCACCCTTCTACAGAACGACGTGTTCCCTCAGCCTCTGGTCACCTGGACCCGGGTTGGGGGCCTCCTGCTGGATGGGAGCGTGCAGCACGATGGGAGGGAGCTTGTGCTGGAGCGGGTACCAGCTGAGCTGAACGGCTCCATGTACCGCTGCACGGCGGAAAACCCGCTGGGTGCCGTGGACACACATGCCAGACTCATTCTGTTCCGTGAGTACAGGAGCATCCCTGGGCATCTGAGGTGGGGGAGGGCTTTAGTGTGGGTGTGGGATTAGATCAGAGGTTTATGGCAAAGCAGGGGGTGGGGCTTATGGGAAGACTCAGGAATTTTGGCTGGACCTTATACTGAGTCTTAGGGAGTAGCTTATGGTAAAGCTGAAGGATTTTGGGTGGAGCTTATATTGAGGCTCAGGGAGGGGCTTAAGGGAAGGCTCAGGGACTTTGGGTGGAGCTTATATTGAGGCTCAGGGAGGGGCTTATGGGAAGGCTCAGGAATTTTGGTTGGACTTTATACTGAGTCTTAGGGAGTGGCTGTTGGAAAGGCTCAGGAATTTTGGCTGGACCTTATACTGTGTCTTAGGGAGGAGCTTATGGGAAGGCTGAGGGATTTTGGGTGAAGCTTATATTGAGGCTTAGAAAGGGGCTAATGGGAAGGCTCAAGGACTTTGGGTGGAGCTTATATTGAGGCTTAGGGAGGGGCTTAAGGGAAGGCTCAGGGACTGTGGGTGGAGCTTATATTGAGGCTTAGGGAGGGGCTTAAGGGAAGGCTCAGGGACTGTGGGTGAAGCTTATACTGAGGCTTAGGGAGGGGCTTATGGGAAGGCTCAGGAATTTTGGGTGGAGCCTTTATTGAGTCTTGGGGAGGGGCTTATGGGAAGACTCAGGGATTTTGGGTGGAGCTTATATTAAGCCTTAAAGAGGGGCTTATGGGAAGGCTCAGGGACTTTGGGTGGAGCTTATACTGGGGCTCAGGGAGAAGTGTACAAAGGTGTTTGAGCATGGGCTTACAGTAAGGCTTGGGCTTGGGTTGTCTGGATTGTGTTGAATCTGTGGAATGTAATAATAGCATGGCCTTGACACCTTGCATACCCTGATAGCAAGTCTGTCACCTTGCTTCCACAGAAAACCCAAGTATGATGAAAGGCACACAGGATCGAAACAGTAAGTAACAATGCCGAGGCATGTGTTGTTGACTCCATTCAAAGTCGACGGGTAAGTTGATAAATAAAAATGAATTCACTGGTCCATTTTCCACAGATATTGTATAATATTATTTCTATGAGATTTAGGAGGTTTTCTGATGGAAGGTAGCTTTGCAGTATTTTTTCTAATAATGATATTCGGTCTATTTATAGCTTCCACAAAGATATGTGAATGGTCTGACTTTTATAACGTTATATAATACCTAAAAATTGTATATTTTATAAAGTTATTAACACAGCTATAACTATGTATAAAAAGGCACTATAGATACCTTCATAACGCATTACAATAGCTTATAATGACAATCATAACACATAATGAAGTTATCTATAGTACATTATAGATGACAGCTTCATAGAGCATTCATAATGCATAATTAACATGGCTATAATGTGTTATGCCTTTTTATAAACAGTTATAGCCATGATTATACTACTTTATGAATGTATAATGAAAGTATCTATAATGCATTATTATTTTATTATTATTATTATTATTATTATTATTATTATCCATTGCAGTTAGTTTATTGTAGGATCCTGCTGTTACTGAGTGTTTGATAATGCACAAAAGATTCTTCATGTAGATCATGCTCCAAAACTTCCAGAGAGAACTTGCCCAGTGATGGTTACATGCTGTGTACTAGTGACCCTGCATTCCCATACACGTAACTAGCTGGCTCTTTTAGGCCTGGATACAGGCAGCACACTGGGCTGGTCTATTTCATATTTAGAAACAGTAGAATACAAGTCAAGATTAACCTCCTTAAACTATAAGGAGTCAATGCTTTAGGGCAGCGCTTAGATGTCAGTAAATTAGAAGTGTGTACTTCAGCACAAATAATTAACTCACTTAAGATAAAAAATAAACGGCCATATAATTAAATTATGCACTTTTGTATATGAGTGCTATGAAGGCTTTCAGAAGCATAACAGGTTGTTCCCAGTACGACGGCTTCTGCAACAGGAAAATTAAGCCATATCTAAATTGGAAGATGATGCGATAAGGTTTTCGCTGTAGTTTGTTGAAGCACTGACAGAATGAGGTTGCTTTATTTCAAGGAGATACCTGGCGTGGAAATCAAATAACTTGTGAAATTTTGCATGGGTTTGATGTCTTCATGGTTGTAATTACGGATGTTACTAAGGAAACACCCACTTCCCCCGTTTACAGTGTGTAGTATTTTGTAACTACATATAGATGGTGCGGATAGGCAGTCAGGAAAAACGGATGTGGGTCAGCATTGCCGTACTGTAGTTAACGTGTTTAATTTCCCCTGCAAAGACCAGCATCATTATTTTGTCATATATGAGTGCATGTTTGCTATATAACTTTTTCTCCCCCTGCGTATAAGTGTGTAATTTCAATACAAAAAATAGTCATAAAACAAACCCCCCACGTGGTCACACCTTTCAACTCGGAACCCTTTCCTCCAAGCACGTCTTGATTTTGTCGAGTTTGGATGTTGATTGGTTAAAGAATCGAAACGCAAGCTCCTCCCTTCTTGACGCAGGGATACATCGCCAAAACCAGGACACGCTGTATTCTCACGTACCTGGTCTTGTGGGTCCTCGATATAGGCAGTGGTTTCCTGCACTTTCTGACTGCACGCTGTTCGCTCCTTGCTCCTGCAGACGCCGCATCCCGCAGTGATGCGCTGGCGCTCCGCCTGCTGACACTGCTCCTTACGATGACCCTCGAAGTCACATGAGAGCCACAGATGCGCCGGACCTCGAACTGCAGCTTCTGCACAGACCTGGCCTTCCACTCTGCCTGTCTACAAGGCTGCCGGACCGCTTTCTGTTTTCGTACAATCAAAGAATGAAAAAATAGGCAGCCTTTTGTGAGAACTAAAAATCTGACGTCTCATCTCCTGGCCTAATCTCAGTTTAATAAACATCAGTTTGTTTCTTTTTTTCCCAATTACAATAGGGTAGTGTTTGTCTGCAGTAACATTTTATTTATTTTTTTAATCGGACTGGCATCGTGTGGGCAGGCCCACAATGTGAATCTCCACACCTTTCATTCAGTTATATTTTGGTCCCTTTGTAGTCGTTGACAGTAGCTCTAGGCAGGAATTGTTTCTTTGAATGCCGTCTCCACTACTTACCGTTTTGCACATGACATTTTCTTAATGAATCTGGGCTTAAACTGGAAAAAGAGAAACAAACCTTGTCTTGCCTTTCTTGCTTTGCAAACAAAAAAAGGCTGTGTAAATTAATGTAAATAAAATGTAATTTAATAATTTGAACAAAATATCATTATACAATAAATTATATATATATATATATACAGTTTAATACAAAACATCTATGTTCAATGTGGGTAAAAATTGCATAAATGGATTCATATTTTGACACAAACAACTCTTACTGGGTTAAATATCGCACTTGGTCGCCAGTTTGTACACCATGTTTAGGTAGGTTAGGAGTTGCATTAAGTCACCTAAATATTAATTTAACAGATGCTTCTAGCTAAAGCCTTGAAAAGTAGATGCACCGAGAACTCTAAACCCAAGTGTGTTAAGTGTTTGTTGTTGTTGGGCAAAGTTACATGACCTAATTTCACCAAATTAAAAAGAACTTTATCCTTTTCCAAGTCATTTTCACACTTGTTCCACATCAGTTAGAGCTCTGCTGATCAGCGACATTAATGTTGTTTTGCCGTAGCAGTGTAGCACCGAAGCAAGAGGTTGCTGATTAGACCACGCTTGACTCATGCTTACTACAGTGCAAAGCTCACATGCGCGAGGGAGGCTTTAAGTATTCTGGTTCAAGCAAGTCATTTTAATGCTTCCCTTTGCCTCAGTAAGTTGTGGAAGGCCGTAGAAACCATGTATTTCTTAGGTGTTTTTCATAAAACTACAAAAAATAGCATAAAATATGAAGAGTAAAAATAATTGGCTCAATAAGCAGTTACAAAAGTGAGATTTTTTTTTCTGAGTAAAAAAACACGATATTATAAAATATACTCTATGTGCAGATTTAAGAAAAAAGACAACATGCTATTTTACGTATAAACAAGACATCTTAAGAATAACTGGTGTTGTTTTGTAAAACAAAATCATTGTTCTAAAATGTTCCATTAAACTGTGCATCAACCACCGAAATATCTAGGGTACATATACAGCTTTTGTAACAAATGTCAAGAATTTCCACGCATTAAAATGAACAATCAGCAGAAATTACCATTTTGTACTTCATGTACAAAATATAACATATCCTAAACATTATTTTATCCTTCGCAGCCTGTAAAATGAAAGTAACAAAGAAAATGCGGCCGTCCTTCAGATCAGGTTAAACGAGAGCTTCAAGACTCCAAAAATACTTTGTACAGAACTCAAGACAATATGAAAAATTAAAACATATATTGATTAATTTTCTAAGAAACGCTTATTTTGTAGTATTCTTTTCTTGCGTGACATTCTGTACGAATAATTTGGTACAAGACACTCATAAATATGTACGACTGAAATCGTAATTTAATTAAATTAAATTAAATTAAAAGCTTGACCTTATTTTAGCCGAAATATTACGAAAGTTCGTTACCTTTCCCACACGCACATATAAAACTGAAAATCTGCGGCTATAGGGCAAATTTAAAATTAAATATAGCAGATTCATAAACAAAATATGCTTCCTTAGCGACTTTTTTAAGCATCTGTAGGTGGCAGTGGAGACCTCTGAATTGCTGGTTGGATTCCTGCTGTAATATATCTGAATCCTTGCTGTGAAGTATTAGAGGGGATATGGTAAATTTAATACTATACCTTAGATTGAAGAGTATCAACAAAGGAATTTTATTAATGCCAGATATAGTACAAATATCATATTATCATATTATACGTATTCACATCAACATCAGTGTCTTGAGGCATTAAACAGAAGAATGGTTAAAGTTGTTTTTTTTTTTTTTTTGTAACACGCACAATTTTGCAAGGTAACTTATTTGCTGTTTTTTCCCCGAGTAACAGTACAGTAAGTATGGCTGCGGTGTGTCTCCTGTGCAATGCAGGGATACCTTGGCTGGTGACAGAGCTGAGCGGTATTCGGGGATTTTATTGCTCTTCTTGAGGAATTCTATCTCTGCCTTTTGGCTCTGAATACAAGCAGCAAAATTAGATCCACCCCCACAAACTCAGCCTAGCAGCAGATATTAGTGAGTGCTTTTAACGTGTCATACTTTTGCGCAGGAATTATATTCGGTCCAATACGTGTGACTGTGATGTTTCAGTGTAGGCCTACATTACCGCAGGGATTGAGCTAATATGGCAGAAACTAGGCACGTTATCCATCCTTTAAAAGTCTACCTCTTTCTTGACGCAGGGAGATCTAATAAGAAATGTGCTTTCATTTTTCCCCCATAAAACTCTCCAGTCCAAGAATGTTCTTTCCCAAGCTTTACGGAAATCTGTAAACTAAAACTTGAACTGAGCATTTTACATAAATCAAAACGTACCTTTGCACCTTCTGGCGACTGTGTACTCAACAGTGTCATCAACAAGAAATGAAAATACATTGATATTTCGTATCAGAAATTAACATTTGAGGTGCATGTAGACAAATCCAATATATCCCATTACAGGTTAAGAGAAACACCCAGCGATAGCCCGTTTCAGTGAAATTACCAAGAACTTTTCGGATGCGCCTTGCAGTTCTTGTATAACTGGTCCAGCAAAAAAGTACCACGGTGATGCGTAAGGTGCTTATATCTCTCATTGTGAGCGTGTTAACACTTGTCCAAGCCTGACACCATGAGCTCGGCTCACACATGGAAAGGGCAGGCGAAGGAGGGAAAGGGCATCACCCCGTGACAACTGCATCGCTGTACAAGGTGCAGGCGTATAAAAAGCAGCAGCTTTAATAATACCTTAGAGGAAAAATCTTATGCCAGCGTAAATTCATAGCTTGGCAACGCCATCAATTACATGACCCCAGACAGAATGAATTATATACGGCGTGATACGCGTCACAAACGTAGCCTATTTCTCACTGTAGCAAAGAGGGTAAAATTTTAATTTATAATTACAGCGATCACTCTGGGAGACAACTTGTAGAAGGAAGGAAGAAAAAATATTTGAAACGCATCTGAAGGATGGTCCAATGCCTGTATGCCCTGGTGACATTAATTTACTAAAGCAGAAAAAATAAATCTGAGCGCTGTTTTGTGACACCAGAAGTCCACGTTCTGGGAAAGTTTTTGAAACAGATTTTAAATTCCATTTACACACTAAAAATATGTCACTTAACGGAGCCCATATAAAAGCTTATAATGCTGAATTCGGCGTGAAAAATAGGCTACCTTAACGATAATTGGCTCTCATCAGTGCCGTAGCATGACTGGTGGGGGTGGGGGAGGCTGAAGAAGAAAACAGCCACTCACAGACAACACAGTAGTGCAATATTCCCAAACACTTAAACTGTCAATCAGGATTAATGGTCTATAAAACTCCCCATCAGATACAGGTCTTCCAGAAACTGCGGGAATGAAAATACACTGAGAAAGGGGCCCGGATCTGACAAGCACTTTAGGGTAAATACGATTGTCCCGTATATCGATTTGGTTCCTGGTCCCAGCCGCACTGCCTAATTACATTGTTTTGACTTTTATTTTAAGGGTTTATTATTATCATTATTTTTTTTAATCACTATTGCCTTTTAATTATTTTCCACATTTCAGCAAAAGGACACAGGAAGGGAAAAAAGGACTACGTTTCTTTAACCGTCACAAGCATGCAAACTTGCCTGGATCGCTCACCGGGGCAAAGTTTATGCCATTGTGTCACACACTGCGGGCGCATTTTGGTAAAAACTGTTTGCTGGCGTCCGTGATCAGGAGTGAGAGGAGGGTCTCCGCATGGGGATCTGCAGAGAGCGCCGTGTTTGATCCTGAAATCTTAACGGCAGGAGAGAAGGAAACGGCAGACGCTGAACGGGCACTTTCACGTCGGGAACAGCAGTCCAGCAAAAGACTGTGATCGAGGAACTGTACTTAAAGACATTATATCAACTGCGAAAGAACAAGGCTGGAATTAATTATCCCAACGGAAAAAAAGATATGGATCTTAAGTATTTAACTGCTGTTGTACGTTTCCCTATCCAAATGGTATATTACATACTGAAGGCATGCGTGTACCTGTTGCTGCCGTGCAAGCGGAAAGACCTGAGCGGATCGGTCGTGCTTATCACGGGCGGTGGAAGGGGAATTGGCCGGCACCTGGCGAGGGAGTTTGCCAAACAAGGGGCGAAGAAGGTAAAGTACCCCTACTCAGCGTTACTTGTGTATGCGACACGCTTTCATTCCTCCGAGAGAAAGGTCTCGTTTTGTTTGCGAGCAACACTTCAGAGTTTGCATGCAGGCATATGATACGGTGAAACTGCGGGTCAGTTTGCCCATCGGCCGTGCGGTCTCTGCTAACGCGTGTGCCTGTACAAGACACTTGGGACTGCCTGTCTTTCGGTCCCGAAGCAGTATTAGTAGGGAAAATGCTGTTACATTACAGCACTGATTGGTAAGCGCAGCCGAGAGTAAATGCACGCATAGTCTTGTCATCGAAGAGTCAGTAAGGTTTGGACAGAGTTTTGTAAGTATATCAAGCATATGGGGTCGGACTTTGCCCCAGTCATGCCTGTGAAGCACCTTCCTAAGAGCTAATCCTCTGGGATTAAGGGTGTGGGGGGAGGGGGGGGGGTGAAGTCTGGCGAATTTCATTACAGTCCGTAAAAGTGTCGGTTAACAAATACTATTAAGAGTTCTTATTTTCCGTTTGATTTCGTTTAACTTTTATATTGCGGTGGTCTAAATCAAATCACTCATATTTAGCATATGATTAATGGATCTAAAGCGATTGCTGTTCTGGCAAAGGATGTGGAGTCGTCAACAGGAAGGCTCTGATTTCAGGACTGTCCTAATGATTTTAAAGGGGGTGATGTTTTCCCGAACTGTCTTTTCGTGCGAAATGTGAAAACACGTTTGAGAGTAGGTCAGTTTATGAGGATATGTCATATTTCCGCAGGTCTCAGGTCATAGGACAATTGTTCCAAGCAGCCTCGTTAAAACAGTGACATTGTTCTCAGAAACATTGGTTGGAGACCAAAGTGAAGTGAATTTGAATTCCTCAAGGCTGACTATCCTGGCACTCTGACCTCAAAATTTGCTCTTAACGTCCCTTATAGAGTAAGATGGGATATGTAAAAACTACCCAGTTTCCCCATGGGGGGGGGGGGGGGGATAAATAAACTACTGCTACTCTGTACTGTGAGGGCACCATTCACGTACTTTGGTGTGTCTGGCTCCCAGTTGTGTAGATTGTGGGGTACTTGTGAGGGCTACCTGCCGACTCCTGTGATTAAATCTCACCCCCCCTTTGCTATGGAAATAAACTTAGAAACTGTGCTGTGTTTTCCGTAGTACAGTGGGTCAGTGTGGATCATTTTCTCACAGATACTTCTAGGTTGGCAAGTTTGATTCTGCCACTGGATGTCTGTGTGTTTACATGTGCCCCCACCATACAAATATATCTCTCTGGAATTGCGTTCTGTGAACTGGCCTAGGGCCTGCGCCGCCTTCTTCCCAGTGCTCCCAGGACAGGCTCCCAGTCAGTGCCATTGCATACGGTACCCGTAAATGATTCTGAGTTTTGAGCAAGTGCGTTGGTATAAATAGGAGGGATCATTGAAATGGGCCTGGTTATGCTGGGGGAGTGGAGTCAAAATCAACAGGACAGCACCCTTCTGCAGGTTGAATTTGACACATACCCCCTGTTGCAGAGGTCAGGACATGTACTGCCCTACAGCTGTGCTACGCCGTGCAGGGAATGTCAAGGGTTGGCTTCACAGCAGCATAACTGGAGTGAATGTTGGGTTAAATAAATCCCAAATAAATAAATCCCCCCCCCACACCCCATGTTCTTAGGTCAGCAGGTCCCTGTTACGAAAGCTGGCAGGCTAAACATTAAAATACGAAGGACTTTCAGCTTTGAACTAGATGTTTTGCAAAGCGGTTTCTGCATATATTCAGGTGACATGCAGCTATATATTGCAACGGTTTATGTGCGGATGAGAATATTCAAGCAAGCTGGATCGCTACTGCTTATGCTGTGGTTGACTTTAGACCACATGCTTTTAAATTGGGAGTTAAATTAGTTAAATTTGTGCAGTGGGCCTACAATACCTGATGTATATCTTTTGCGGTGTTATTAAAGTTGATATTTTAAAAAAATCACATGAGAAAACTCATCCCCAGGTTAATGGTGACACAGCTATTCAGAAATTTAAGATGGAAAGTTTTTGAGTTGTTGGTTGAGCTAAAAACTTATTGAATTAGCTGGTTGTTTCTTGCCGGGGTTCATTGGGTGGAACAGTCAGTATCACCATAAATCCCAAAACATCTAACAAGTGAACGTGTCCAAGGCCTCTATCTCTCTGTATTGTATGTCTGAGCAAACACTTTCAGTGTTTGACTTTTAAATGAACGCATCGCCCTTCAGACTAACAGGACAATGAATGGATCAACACAGCACACAATCCACCTCCCGCTGACAGGTGCCGCTACTCTCTGGTGTTTACACACAGAAGGGGGTGTGGCTTTTATGTTTGGATCAGGGGCCTGTGTCATTGGATTTAAGGTGGTCATGTAGGATTTAAGGTGGTCTTGGCTAAATGTAAGTCAGCGGAGATGAAGCTGGTTTACACTGGGACACCTTGGCTTTGATACACGCCCCGCGGACTGTGTGTCGGCGTCACCGTGGGCTGCTGGAGTGTTCAGCTTTATCTTTTGTCCGATGGTTTAAAGTTGGTGCTTTTTGGTTGAGACTGGCTATCAGCTTAGGGTCTCCCAAGGTGCAGATGAGTAGAAAACGTCTCATCTAACTATTATCTTGCCATCAAGCTGATAAAAGCAGAGCCTGGGGCCCTGTGGTGTCTTCACAGCGGTTTGAAGAAGGTTTTGGGAAGAAGCATTGTAGGCTGTAGGTGAAACCATCGATGTGCTTATATATGCTACATTGGGAAGGTTTTTTTAATGAATGCAGTCTGATATTTGCTATGCTGCCTGTTGGTCTGTGGCACCACCTTCACGCTGAATGAAGGGAGTGACATGTTGACTTGAAGGTTCCCTGCCCTGGTCATAACTGCAGGTGCTTGCTCTGAAGCGGTGGGAGATTCTCCCCTCTGTTTCTCAGCGATTACACTCATTTGTGTTGACAGCAGGTTCATGGAGATTGAGCTTGCCTCTGGCTATTTGAGCCATCTTTCCAAACGGGAAGATTTTTTTTTTTTCCGCCTGCACTCGGCCTGACGCAGTTCTGGGATTTAAAGGCTCTGTTACTCAGAGTGGTTGGTTTTTCCTCCCTGACCCTGCATGAACTGCACTGCTGCTCCTGCACAAATCAGTGGTCTTTTCGAAAAGCTCGATTCTCCTCTTGTTCCTTACAGAAAGACCCCAGGGCCTTATCATCTTGTACTTTTTTTTTTTTTTTTTTTAAACAGTAAAACCAACTTCTCAAATGCACAGAACTTTTGTAACTGCTGGAGTTTCATGAAGGACAGGAACCAAACAAAAATGTCTTTTATGTAGTATACACTCTCTGTGTGCAGAAGACATAGTGACATGGTGGTTAATAGATTAGGTCTGAGAATCCACGAATGTGCCTTACTGTTGTACCCTTGGGAACGTTTCTTAAAAGCTGCTGCAGCAACAATATATCAAGTGATACAGATGGGCAAAAAGTAAACTGTAAGCTAAATAACTTTCTCACTTGCTGATATGAGGTTTTTTTACCCCCTGGGACGGGGCTCACGCCTGCTCGAGCTGTGCTCGCAGATGCCTGTGATGCGCAGTCTCTGCTCTTTGTTTTCGCTCCCTAGGTACAGTCTGCGGCAGATGTGGCTGACACACGAGTCTTTGGTCTTTGTTTTTTTCCGCAGAGGGGTGAAAGTGAGGCAGGTGTTTCCTTGAACTTCGCGCCTAACGGTTCGGAGCAATGGCAGCCGGGGCTCGGGTGGCTCACGGCTTTTGAGTTGCGACGGCGCGTGGCTTTCAGACGGCGTCCTGTCCCTGTGGAGGCCGTCAAAGGGAAGTTGAGGGAGATGGAAGCATTTGCATTTGAAATGACGAGCAGTTGTCAATAGGGCCCTGCCACAGCCCCTCCCCGCAAGTATCCTCTGCTAAAAGGGCAAGAACAGGAACTAGAGGTGAAGCTTAGATTTTTACGGCTCACGAAGGAGAGGAATGACCTTTCTGACGTGTCCGTTTCAGTTACGTGCAGGGCTCAAGCTGAGATTTCTTATTGGATATTGATCCTGTTGCCGTTTCATCATAAAATTCTGATTGGCAGTTTCGGGCAAACTGTGTATCCGACGTCCTGTGAGGTATTTACCGCCAGCCTTTTAAAAGTCGAGGTTTGAACGCGATGCCCGCCATCGTGCCCCTAACCCTCGGCAGCGGACCGGGCTCAGGCCACTGGACTGATCTGTGTTCTGGGTTTGTGGCCCGCAGCATAGCTGCGCCTCCCCAGGTCAGAGGGAGCCAGCATCTTGCAGATCGTTCACCAGAACGGGTTCACGGGCAGGTCAGCCTGCGAGTCAGTGTGGAGAGGCCAATGATGTCATCAGTTATTGTGTGCCAAACCACCCTCCGCCCTGACTCGGGGAAAAGGAGCGTGTGCACACGCTCACAGGAGCTGGCAAGGAGCGCGGGGGGGACTGCCGGAGCGTTGTGTCCACTTCCCGTCTGTTTCTGGATCCATCTAGATCAGAACCTACTGCTAGAGCAACTGGATGAAAGATCTGACTTTACTGATCCAAAGCGCTCTGCTGAACACATGCGGTCACCATGTGTTTTATACAGTTCAGTTTCATTCGGTTTCTACAACTGACAAGCCAGGTAAAGTAGTCAAGGCCGGTCACATCTCGCGTGGCCAGCTGCTCTGAAATGGTGGTACCGTCTACACACATCACAACCCCAGGTCTCCGTTCACCGGGACCCACTTGAACATGGACAGAACATGCAAACTGCACACGTCGACGCGAAAGCTTGGCCTTGATGGTTGCTGCTTTGGGTCCAGGCCTGGTTCTCTTGCCTTCAGTTTGCTGCTTCTCCCAGGCCAGGAGATGCCAGCAATCGCCTCATTTGGATAATTTCCTGTTTAAGGGGCATGAGAGCCACAATGGCTGGAAGGGAGAGACACCGTGGATGTTGACAGTCATTGAGGATTACTCTGGGAGCTTGGGGTTAAATAGGGGGTCGTAAAGCTGTTGGTGGGTGTCACCTGCCTTTAGGGAGATGGTAACCCCCCACCTCGGCTCCGCTTTGAAGCTGGGGAGATGCGCCAGACCCCGAACCGACGGTGGCGTGCCAAGGAAGTCAGCTCTGCCATTAATTACCCCAGCAAGGGCGGGGGTGCACACTGCCCCCAGCCTGACCCCACGGTCATGGTGCTAATGGAACAGCAGCAGGTGACTGCCTTGGGGGGGGTGACAGTGCTCTATCTCTGTTATTCTAAAATGATGGAGTGTTCAGGAGCATATGCCTGTATCCCTGATGTTTGACACACAGCCTGTTAATTGTAGTACCTACGTCTGCCCACACATCCCATAATACTACCCTATAGTATAGTTGCTGGGTGACGGGTAGCCAAGTGGCGTTTTTCAGTCTCACTTAATACATTTCCAGCTGTCTAATTATTAAATAGCTAAATTCAAGCCACAGAATGTGGACAACAGATGCATTCCAGCGTATACAAAAGGTGGAGCGATGGAGAACTGCAGCTATGTTGGAGAACCAGTACACAGTACCAGTACTATGTTGGAGAACCAGTGCTCCATTTACTGGTAATCATTACACACTATAGAGTGACACGTCAAAATAACAAAAGCGATTAGTCTGTGGGCTGTGCGTCACCCCGCTTGAAACCTTTGCTTATCCATGGGTATTTATCAGTAGTTGCCTGTTGAAGCTGGGGGGGGGGGACCCTAACCCAGAATTCTGCATGCGGGTAACCGTTTATAAATGTGGTAAGTAGTCACACAGAGATGCTGGGGAAATTTCCACGGGTTTCAAACTCAGAAACTGACCCCAAGAACTGGACCTCAGCCAAGCAACCCCCTCCCCACCGTGTGGTCCACACACGCGCTGCGTGAAGCACCCTGACCAGAAAATTGCTGAGTTCATCAGCCCAGTGAGCCATATAATCTATTAGAGGAAGTGTGTGTGTGTGTGTGTGTGTGTAGGCAGGGGCCTGAGACTGTGGCCTCGCTGTTTTCCTCATTACCTCTTCCTGACCCCGAAGATGGATCTAATCGCTGAGGACAGATCCGGCCCGCGCCGCCCAGCTGTGTCTGCTCTCTGAGGGCCACTGAGTAGCATGTGAAGTCTGGGAAGGGGCCCCTCGCCTTTGCAGCCCTGTGGGTTCGATTTGCTACCCTCAACTTATGTTCAAACTGTAAGTGTGGGCCGAAAACGTGATGGTCACAAGATCCTGAAAGGAAGCTCTGCTGTGACTCATGCTCTTCAAAGACAGCAAATGAAGTCCTGCTGCATTAGGGGGGGGTTTAATTGGCACCTCATTTGCACTTGAAATGCCAGGTGAGGGGACTTCAGGGACCTCCGGAAAGATGCAAATAATTAGGTAAAATAAGCAAATCAGGGCTGAGGCTGTGTGAACCAGGCAAATCCAGCAGGGCTGGAGCAGCTCTGGTTTACAGACCACTTACGCTGAACGTCACACGCAGTGCCGTCCGGGTCAGAACAATAAGGACTTGTCTGTGACTTTGTGCAGCTAACGAGCTTGAGTTTGTGGTGCGTCCCGATGCGAACCGACACGCTGTCAGGAGTCGCCACGAAGAGAAGTGCGGGTGGCACTCATCCGACCGCCTCGCCAGGCCCACACCCTGGTGCCATGTGGGGTGGGGTGGGGGCAGTCCGTCTTCCAGACAAAAGAATGTGCTGCCAGCAGCCGGCGGGCTCCGCGGGAGGCCGAGACTCATGCAGTTCCACCATAAATTGCTTTTATTTATGTGGCCACAATGGCTCATCACTCTGAACTACCAATCTACCCGCAGCTGCATGACTGAGATGAACTGGCCGGCTAAGCGCTCCGCTGTGCCACTGTCTCTCCGCAGCTGGTCCTCTGGGGCCGCACCGAGCGGTGCCTCAGGGAGACATGCAGCGAGATCCAGCAGATGGGCACGGAGTGCCACTACTTTGTGTGTGACGTCGGCAACCGGGAGGAGGTGTACAGGCAGGCCAAGGTCGTCAGGGAGAAGGTAAGGGTCCCCTCCGAATTTACGGCTCTCTTCCCAAAGAGATTCTGTAACCTGGTTGCTTATGTAGCCATTTATAATGTTTGTGGTGCTTCTGAAGGTGTTAAGAGGCCCTTCAGAAAATGAGAGAGCTAACGTTCCAAGCTTGGGAACGCGGGCATGTTTTTGAAAGTGTGGTTCATAAAAGGTGTGACCTAGCAGCATGTTGTGGCCAACGTAAGCGTTTCTGAATGTTCCTGTAGTGCTGAAGATGCCGTTAGGTACGGCCCTTTGTGGGACACGTTAACTTCAGGCGAGTCGGACCGTCAGGAGGCTCAGCGACTGCTCTTTCGAGCTAACGTATCTGCATTCCTCAAAGGCCTGTCCCGGGATAGATTACACTCCGTTTGAGAAGTCTGGATAAGATAACAACAAATAATGATTCTCTGTCAGCATGGGCAACATGAAACCCAGTAAAAGGAGGAGAAAGAAAAGCACTCGAAAGGGAAGATAAAAAAATGAGACGAATTGCATAACCTCTCTGAACCGTAGGGAGGTATCGGGTTTTACTGTGTCAAAATATAAATGGCACTTGTTTTCATTGTAGGTGGGGGATGTTACTATTCTTGTGAACAACGCTGCCGTGGTCCACGGGAAGAGCTTAATTGACAGTGACGATGACGCCCTTCTGAAAACGCAGCACATCAACACTCTGGGCCAGTTCTGGGTGAGTTCTGCAGGGACGGGCCTGCCCGCTCTCCGTCCACAGGTGCCACCAACCCGCCACGCTGGGGGGAATTCGCTGCCTGCTTGCCTAACGATAGACTCGCTAGATTTCCACAGCTAATGGGCGTACTGGATACAAGTTAGCCTGCAGCGATCGGCTTAGCGCGTGGAAGACGTTTGCCGAAACCGGCACGAAAAGTTAACACTAAACTGCACATTCCATTTACAAAATAAATGGAGGCTGACAAAACCCAGCCTGCAAGTCTATTAATAATAATGGGCCGCTCCTCAAGGAGAGCGCTGCGTTCCCATTGGACGACGCCACATCCCCATGGGTGGAAAGGGCTCCGATTGTCAGTGGTGGGTGAGAGGCGGCCCCACGTGGCACCGCGCTGCCCGTCTTAGCTTACAGAACGTGGGGAGGGGGAGTCCTGCATTTCGGGGTATGCTGCACACACACGTCTGAGACTCCGCCGCTTTCATGTCTGCAGCATCTCGCATTATTACTTTACCAGCGATCAAACATCTTTCTGTTCTGTTGGAGAGCCGGGTCTCTATGCGGCGGAGCTCAAACATCTGCAAAGTCAATCAAAACCTCAAGTCAGCTCTGGGTTTACAGCCATGGGGCTGCGGGGAGCGTTTGGTTGCTGCTTGACTTGTGCAGAATTTATGTAAAAAAAATAAAAAAAACACGCCATAATGGCAAAACAATAACAGGCCTAGCAGTTTAACGCTCTTGCTTCAGATCTGTGTTACACACTCTATGACAAAGAGGGTCTAAGTCCCTCCACCCCACTCTGACCCCCTCCAGACCACCAAGGCCTTCCTGCCGCGGATGCTGGGGCTGTGTGACGGCCACGTGGTCTGCGTCAACTCCATCCTGTCCCTGTCCTCCATTCCCGGTGCCATCGACTACTGCACGTCCAAGGCGGCCGCCCTCGCCTTCATGGAGAGCTTGACTCTGGGCCTGCTGGACTGCCCCGGGATGGCCTGCACCACTGTGCTGCCCTTCCACACCAACACCGAGATGTTCCAGGGCATGAGAATCCGGTGAGGGCGGGGACGGGGGAGGGGGACCGTGGATCCACCCCAGTGGACATATTTAGCTTGACCCCCATGTATACATGCGTAAAACTGCAAGTCGCTTTGGATAAAAAGCATCAGCCAAACAAAACAATAAGGCGGCTTAACATTTGGCAGCTGGGCGTTTGCTGTAGCAAAATCGGGTTATGGCAAATCCAGGAAGCCAAACGACAGGCTAATCAGAACCGAAGTGGGCGGGGGGCACCCGTGGTGGGAGAGCCCCTGTTCCGACTGGGGAGAGGTAGTGACCCCCTCTGTGCCGTCGGACCCCGGCCAGGTTCCCCCAGCTCTTCCCTCCCCTGAAGCCAGAGCTTGTGGCCCAACGGACAGTGGATGCGGTGAGGAGCAACAAGGCCTTCGTCTATCTGCCGTGGACCATGCACGCGCTCGTCATCCTCAAGAGGTGGGCCTGCCTCCAATCAAAATGCAGACAGTACGGGGTCCTCTGCCTTAGTACCTTCCTTTTAATGTTTTAACGATTATCTGTTAGTGTCCTGGTTGTTTCCCCGACGGGGAGGGTCAGGATTTTTGGCAGCGGCATGTAGCTCAGCGGGTTAGGATGCTATACCTGTGATCGGAAGGTCATTAGTTCAAATCCCATAGCTGTCAGGCTGATTTCATCAGCCAACCCCTGAGCACCCCTCCCCACACCCACCCCACCCCCCTCAAAAATGCATGTTACTTTGGATAAAAGCATCTGCTGATCAGGTTAAATGTATAACAATAACTGCTAATATATAGTCAATACTGTTGTTGTTGTTTATAATCACTGAAACAATGAATTAATCTGAAGCATTTCCCCCGTCTATATTTTTCTTTTGTATAACCATGGTTACTGGAAAAAAGCTTAGCAGTAGTTTAAGAAATTTTGCCAGCACATTTGACACACATTAGCAGGCCTTAATGTCTCTCTGTATCTTTCCACAACAGCTTCCTACCACAGTTTGCCCTTGAAGAAATTCATAGGTTCTCGGGGACGTACACCTGCATGAACACGTTTAAGGGGCGGACATAGTGGGTGGGGCCAGCCTAGCGACCAGCAGCCAACATCAGCGTGTGAGGAGCACGGCGCAGGCGCAGATGAGTACCCTGCAACGCAGCTACGCAGCTTGGGGACGGCAGCCGAGGCCCCGCGGACCTTTCCGGAGCCGTCTGATGTCTGCGGCCCTGCTTTTGGTGTGTTTTGGCTGACTTTGGCATATTTTGGACGCCATTTCATATTCTTTGTCCCTGAGCCATTGATGTTTCGAAGTGTTCCTGTTCTGAAGTGGCAGCCCAGGGGCGAGAGATCTGCAGCATGCCCAGCCTGCACCATGAAACCTCCCCAGAGGACTCCAATTTAATTCTTTACGGTTTCATAACCAGATTTTTACTCCAGAATCCTTATAAACTTCCGATTTCTTTTAAAGTTATTCCACCTGCCGAACTTTTAAAGTAAATGAAATCCTATTTGTGTGTTGGATTACTGAATAAAATTCACTTGATAATTGCACATTTCTATTCGTTTATGTGACTAGCAGAGGCCTGCAGGCTCACATGTGCGAGGGTGCGGGGGGGGCTTTTGAGGGTCACTGCGTCGCACCCAGTAGTATCGTCACGGCACCCCCCACTCTGAAGTGAGCGTGCTGAAGCGGAGCCCACAGCTTAAAGGCTAAGGGGATTTTCTTCCTTCTTTTGGGAAGGGTAGGGGATGGAACACTAACAATAAACAATAAGGTTTCGACCTCCTCTCCGGCCAACAAGCTGGCTTCGCGGTCACGGTCACCGACGGGCGAGTTTGCCATGGAAAGAGAGTAAATTAGAGGTGAAATCCACTGGATGAGCTGCCCCCCTCCATCGGCCAATTTGGAACGGAGATCTGAGGTGGCAGAATCTCGTAAAGTCCAAACTATATAAAGATTACAGGCAGCTGTGCTCTTTCTCCCCGTTCCAGTTAAAAAAAAAATCATTGTTTGGCAGCGAAAGCCTTCAGCGCCAAGATTTCTCCTATTTTCTAAATTAATGCAAGATCCTTCTCCACGGCATCCCTCTGGCTTCGGAGTCATCCCTTCCCTCTGGAGGGATTTCCACGGCTGCTCGCAGCGAGCTCCTCCAGCGAGTGCCGCTCGAGGGACGGGTGATGACGAACGATAGAGATTTCATGCCCTTCGTTAAAAAAAAACCAAGGCGTCAGTGAGTGACTGCTGGCGCGTCGCCCGATTCTACTGAGCGCGCGGCGCGTCACCGTAGTCGGCTAAGTATGTTAGCATCTAGCAGCACTTCCTACCTGCAGTCACTGTGATAGTGGTGATTTAAAATCCAGAGCCAGACATAAAAATACAGCATTTAATAACCGTGACAACCGTGCGACTGCAATCTTTGGCAGGATAAGTGGAACACATGGGCTGATGGATGAACTTTAATGCAAACGGCCACTGATCTGTTAGTTTATTTGTTCAATCCTTATCTAAGGCTTGTTCTAGTACTGCCTATCTGTTAGACTAAATTGGACCTGGGCTGTTTAGTCAGACTTCAAGCACAGAAAGCTCTTTTTAAAAAAGAAAGAAAAAAACTCAGTAACTTGATTGAGTGCATGTAAATCTAATAGAGTTTAGGGGATTGGGGATATGAGAAGCAGGCCGTCTTGGCAAAGCTGAACGCTCACTCAGAGCAGAGTCACGTCTGGAAAATTCATCAGCTGAACATGAGGGTGTGTCCTTTACATTTGCCACTTAAAATCATAGGAGAAAAATCGCAGGTTTCAAAGCACTTAGCTGTTTAAAGGATTTCCATTGTTCATCCACCCAGCCTCTCCACGCTTCTTCACCAGATGAGAATTCTGCAGGCCAGCCTAGTTTCCATAGCTGCTGCCTCTCGTCACCCATTTAACAGGGATTAAAAGTCTAAAATGAGCGATTAATATTAACGTGAATGAGTTCTCCACGCGACACTCAGCCGTAGGCAACACACGAGGGTCTTATGTGAATACTCAGAGGGAGGTCAAGCTCAAACTCCCTGGAAATCGAACGCAAAAGGACCTCCAGTTGTAGTTTATGTACACGTGAAGCTGATGTGCTGGGGTATGCCGTCCTAATCAGTGCCGTGAGATTCAAATATACAAGTAAAATCAGTCTCTTAATGACAATCATTCGCCGGAATCTAAACATTGAGCGAAATGTCGGTGCCCGAGTGTGTGCAGCTAAATGTGATACTCATTCTCTCTTAGGAAAGTCGTTCTTCAACATTCTGCGAGGCGCGCTACTCGATTTAGTAGGTCACAACCGAATAATGCATTGCTTATTATATTCCGTGGGGGAGGGGAACACCATAAAGCTCAACTGTCAAAGAAAAAAACGAACGCATTGAATTGATTAATATGTCTAAAGTTGCTTCCCCATTAATTTTTCTTTCAGCACAATGAATTTTAGAGCCGAAGCTGGGAACATGAAGGGGGGGGGGGGGACGCAGTCTGTCGTTATAAGTTTTAAGTTTCTTCTTTTCTCAGCATTGGCTCTGACTGAATACATGTACACAGACGAAGTACTTTGAACGTCATCCATCGACAACCCGACTGCGAGAGAACATTTGTCTCAAAGTATCAGACAAAGCTGACAGGATCTATTAAACGTGCACCTATAAAACAACATGGAAGCAGGCAGGCCAAATTTTTAGACATGCAACTCCATCTTAACGCTTTCCAAACAAGTGCAGTGAGATCCAGTGCCAAACAATAACAACCGCAGTAAATGGGAAGAGGGCATGACCTTTGGCTACGAGACAAGACTCATAAACATTTATTTGAATTCAAGCAAACCGAAAATACCGCCCTGTGCGATTACAAAATTCCTCTGCAGAGATCATGCTGTGAGCAGTATGTGACCTGTGTCTGTGTGAGGAGGGGTGGGGGGGTTTGGAATGCATGGTGAGGTCACACATTCAAACCGCAATCATACATTCATATAAGCGTGTGTATATATTATAGATATGTGGCTGAGATTTATGTGAGAGTGAGTGGGAGGGAGGGAGGGGGAACAAACCGTAATCTTCTGCCTGGACTTCTGTTCATCTGAACGAGGGGCCGTACATGGACACAAAATGAAAGAAGAGGTCTTTCAAAAAAAATGTACCCTGGAGATGCAGCATCTGTAAAAAGACATAA
>JAABNX020000119.1:2483382-2495224 GCA_015163995.2 Mormyrus lacerda | reverse complement strand
TTGGATAAATAAATAAGAAAAACCTAACTCATGTCACTATTTCTGGCTCCTTTCATTGAATATGTAGGAGCTCTCATTTATGGCACTGATGGGGATCTGGATCGCATTTCACTGTTGCACTGTTGTTCATCAAATTACCATGAGAATGCGATTTGAATACACGCTAATGCAGCTATTTAGAATGTGAATAGTGATCTTCGGGTGAAAGTGGTACTGCACACCCCCGATGCAGGTAAAACAAAGTAAGGTGACATGGTTTAATTCAGGGGTGGCCAACTTTATCCACAGAGCCGCTGTGTATGCAGGTTTTTGGGTCAGCTGTTCAAACCCAGGTCTGAGGACTTTTCAGCCAATCAGTCTTCTAATTAGTAATCTAATTATGGAGTTGCAGCAAAAACCCACATACACAGCGGCTCTTTGTGGATAAGGTTGGCCACCCCTGGTTTAATTTTTTGCTGATTTGACCTATTTTTAAAAACTTCAATATTTCCAACAATGGACATTTTGAAAAGTAAAGAGATTATGGATTTAGTCAACGCTTTTTTCATGTTTCTATAAGATTTCAGCGAGTTGAACTGAAATACATGAGAAAGAGATGCTGTCGACTCCAGAGGGTTAAGGTCAGTGTAGAATCCTTTCCTCAAAATGAATTTTGATGTATTTACTGTGACTTTCAATTTGCTCCACTAAAATGTGAACAATGAACCCATCAAGCCGACTAACGTTAAACATTTCATCCCACAGGGATCAGTTCTGGGTCCATTTTAGATTACTTTAAATCTTCTACCATTTGGTAACGTTATAAAAAAACAAAAAAAATATTACTAGAACTGTGTTCTACCATTCACGGAAAATAGCCAGGCTTCGGAAGATGCTTTCCTTTCATGATGCAGAAAAACGCATCCATGCCTTTATAATTTCCAGCCTGGGTTATTGCAATGTCTTCCTTTCTGGTTGCCCACAATAAAGCTAATCCACTTTTAGTTCCCACGACCCCTCCTGGGGTGTGCTGCCTGGAGATACAAAAAAAGCAAAATATCTTGCCTATCCTGTTGCCTGCGACACTCCAATTACCTGTGACGCCCGTCCTGCCTGCCCTGCTGCCTGTGATTCTGCATTTACACCCCGACTTAAACTTGAGTGCATGAAATCAGGACTTTGCTAATTTCACTTCCTCTGCCAGCCCCTAGAGTCTGGTTCCTCCCAAGATTTCTTCATACTACTGTGTTTTTCACGCATTGCCGCTGTCGCCTCTAACTTGCTCACTGCAGGCTTTAGGCAGGGATAGTCTGAACCTATTAAAAAGAATTTAATATTCTGAAAATGCACTACACAAATAAAAATTAACTAAACATGAATCAAAAACAATGTTTAAATAAAAAAAAAAAAATGGTTTAAAAGCCATATGCTACTTCATTGTACAATGTTGATATAGCCCATTAAGCATGTATGGATTGGTCACAAGTGGCTGGAGGCAGCATACCGGTTTTGTTAATGAGCCAGTAGGGGGAGGAGATGAGGATCTTGAGGGCTCCCTGAGCGCGCAGCACAATGCGGATGGTCAGGCACAGCAGGCGCTTATTGGTGTCATACAGCCGCATCCGCACCACGTAGTTCTGGGTTCCCAGTGGGATCAGCAGCTCCTTGCATACGGGGAAGTTCTCCAGCAGCACGCCTGCCGAGAGAACACGGAGCAGCCAGAATTACGGCTAACGGTACACGGGGAGAGGGTGGGCACAGCTGCAGCCATGGACATCAAATGGAGAACACCCTTGAGTTCTGGTAAGACCTTTAAGAGCGCTGAAAGGAAGGTGAACAAATTCAGTCTAGACAACATGGTTTATCTGCCAGCTGCAAACTCGAGTGGGCTCAGCTCAGCGTCAGACAGCATCAAATGACTGAATCTATCCAGGCATAAATGACACCTGTAGCCCAGCTAAATTCCGGAATATGACCCTAAACATAATAGCGAGTGTGGGTCAGAATACGTAGCTATAGATATATACCTGCAATAAAATAAACTTTGTGAAGATGCTTTGTCGGTTTTCTATTTTGCCTGTTTATATGGCTACTTATTTTGTTCGACACGCCAATTAAGAGTGGTGCAAGAAAGAAGGATTTGCAAAGCATGGGAAGGAAATTCCATGTGCAGTAAACCATTTGCACTGTATCACCTAACTAGTTTTTACTGGCCTGTCAAGCAATTATTGGTAAGGCAGAACTTTTTAGAGCTAGAGCAGTATTTAAAAATCTCACCACAACACAACCACAACAGTCCCCCCGACAAAGAAATAAATAAGACTATATAGAGCACAGTACAGGTCAGAAAAGGCTGAACTGAGACATAAGATGGTACTTGATTCCTGGATGGAAATCAGGAAAGTCCCATGCAAACATGCGTGGTGCATAATCAGTGAAGGTGGAGCAAAGAGAACTGGGTTAGTGTGCTTGGGTTGGATTATGGACATGGAGACTGAAAGCACTGAACAAGCAGATGCTGGAAGACATGAAGGAACTTAGGAAGTGAAGGAGATTTCGGGGACTTCAGCTTGCGCCATTGTACTTTGTTAATACAGAACGGAGTACTATATGAACACCCCCCCACTGCTTTCAAGACATCCAGACTCAGGACTTGAGTGCTCTTCCCCTACAGCTTCTCCAACACACTAGTCCCCTTCACAGAGCAGAGTAACTCCAGTGACCGCAACGTTCAAAGCCTCATTTCTCTCTTCAAGGATTCAGCAGCATGACTCTTCTCTGGTTTTGAGTTAACCACCAGCGGCAGCCTAGCTAAGAGCTTTTCCTGGGGGCCTCACCCAGCTCCATGTTCTGGGAGGTATCTGCGGCGTGCAGCACGGCTTCCCTGCCGGGCTTCATGGTGCCCTTGATGGTGGTGCCCTTGATGTAGTAGTTGAGGTCACAGGGCAGCAGGTTGGCCAGGACCAGCGTGGGCAGCAGGTAGATGGTGTGGCCAGGCTGCCGGTATATCTCCTTGTGTGCCCCTGAAACGGCCTTCGCAGGCTGCTGCTCAGGGTAGAACTCCTTCTTGATCACCACGCAGAACCTCAGAGCCAGAAACATGAAGCCATTTACTAAACCCACTGGATCTGTTCAAATTCATATGCCTGAACTTGACCTGAATATGTTTGTCATCAGCAGTCATACTGAATTGTTTTATTAAGCTACAGAAATAGTGTCCTCATTTCAGGAAGGGCACCAGGTCTCCTACATGATGTACCCATCCACAGGCAGTCCATTGCCTTGGGCACGGTCATTGTACCTGAAGCTGCGTTTGAGGTGGTCCTCAAAGTCCACCGACTGGCACTCCCTCTTACTGCTGCTGACTTCGCCAGTTCGCTCTACAGTGGTCCAATGGATCGGAACCTTGCAGAAGAAGAGGCCCAGGCCTTTGGGCCGAGCCTGCAGCCTCCAGGAAGTGAGGTGCAGGGGCACAGCAAGGGACTCACCGGGCAGGATTGGGGGAAGAACCACTGGCTCTGTTGACGATGAGGAATGAGTGTTAGCCTGAAGCATCCCAGACTAAGTAAAACTTCACTTCACTTACTGTCCGGGCTAGAAAGGTGACACTCACTGTCGGGGGCAGACGGACTGTCCAGGCGAACCTCCATGGGAACCTCCAGCCGGTTTTTGACCATGAGCGCTGAGCGTACTGTGATGACCTTGCGTGCGCTGCCTTCCATGGTGATGGAGAAGACCACTCTGACTGGCGGAAGGGCCGAGAACTGGACCAGCAGAGGACAAAGAAACCACAGATAGAAGACTTCTACGAATTCACTCAGGTTTCTGTTAAATCTGGGCAGACAGTGAAAGTTTCTGACAGTTTCAATAAGAATTCTGCCTTAGGTAAGATTTTTTATTAAACAAAGATGGACTTACGTAGACGTGAGGATGTATAATGTTGGTCCGACTGATTGGGCTGCCAACCTAGCAGATGAAAAAGCTGATCAGCTTTTATATTATGTGTAAAAAACAGAACAATAAAAAGATACAGTTCCTTTGAGCTTGCGTCACACCACAACACCTAAAAATGACTTTGGCGGGTCCCTGCTTTCAAATCAAATCAAAAGAGTCACGAAACAACAAACAGCACTGTCTACCCTAAGCAAAAAGACCGGAATCCTCCAAACTTATTCCACAAGAATGAGGTGGTTCCCAGAATCTGACCAACAGAGCGAGATGAGAGGGACTCACGGTGCTGGACTGGTTGTTACGATCGGCGGCAGCGTAGCGGAAGAACACCCCCACCTTGTCCACGGAGACAGGCTTTACCGGCTCCCAGCCTCCCACACGAACAAGCAGCTGATGCAGCTTCAGGTCATGGGTGTGCCTGGAAGAAGGTCAGCCAAACTCAAAACGAGCAGGACGCGGACACAAATGATAAAGACCGAGGCTACTCCTCAGAGGTCAAAGACAAACCACTGCTACTACCACCATACCCAACGTTCAAACTATGTTAGGAACAAAGATGAACGTTATAAAATAAATATAAACATTCCTCTATCCATTCATCCATCCATCCTCTGTACTCACATCTCCTATTCTGGATCACATGTGTTCTTAAGATAAGCAAATATATTAATTGTTAAACAAACAGGGAAAATTTAGCAACAGCAGGCAAAGATTTGAATACAAAATCCAGGAAGGTCCAAAATTAAACAGGTAAGAATGGCACAATTTCCAACTGTATCAACAACAATATCCACCAGGAGAGGCAGATGTATGGATGGATAGATAATTATTCAAATATGTACGAGCATAAATACGACACTTTGCATAGTAGTTTAACAAACAGCTTAACACTGCAATACAACCAGAAATAAATCATAATTAGCAGGCCTTATGCTCTGAGCTCGACAGACACAAACCCCACACCCACCTGTGCCTCAATTTCTCCCGAGCCTCAAACTCAAAGGGGATTTCCTCTCCCGGCAGCACCTCCCGCCACTGGCTGACGTTGTGAGTGTCATCCAGACCCGGCCCGTGGGGATCAGAAATGGAATCTGCACTGCCACTGTGCGACAGAGCCACCCTGTGGACAAAAATGTGCTTCTTAACATCAGGGCTACAGCAAGCAAAGTCAGATGCTTCTAGTGGACATACAGTTGAAAAGGTCATTGGCTCTAATCCCAGGAGATGTACTTGGTCTGAAGCCCAATGAAGGACATATCTAAAATCAAACTATGTCAGCAGCATGCAGATAATGGTCTTAATAATCGATACTTTATATTGATCCCTGTGGGGAATTTTTCTTTACGCCTCCCTCAATTTGCTCTTTTTTTAAGCTGTCCATGAAGGGCAGCCACCTGTAGTGGCGCCCTGGCAGCCGGGGTTAAAGGTCTTGCTCAAGGACCTGCAGACGTGCTGAGGCCGGGTTTGAACCAGCAACGTACCGATATGTAATGATGCGAGAGGTGGGATTACTGTGCACCACTGTCAATCAAAGTCTGGTTTACTGTCAGAGTTGACTAACTGCCCAATGAGAAGCAGGTTAAAAAAGTCGGAACCTGCCTGCACACAACAGTTGCACAACTATCACACCTTGGTTTTAGCAAGCAAACCCTTTCTTTTTCAATAATGTCAATATGTCTTTTGTTTGTTCTCTTTCCTCCGTTCTTTTGTTTGTTCGTTTTTATTTCATTCATTCTCTTTTATTTGTTCCATTTGTTCATTCTCATTTGTCCTTTCTTTCTTTGTCCGTCCTTTTCCGGCCTTTGTATTATTCTGTATTAATGATGCTATAATGTACCACAATATACCCCTGGAAATGGCCTTGGGATGACTGTTGTGAAAGGCGCTACAAAAAAACAAATTGAACTGAACTGAATTGATTATACTCTCATTCCTTCAAATCAAATAACACTATTATTGTTCATTAAATATACCAAGTTGTCTGTAAAAGGAGCTCCATCAGTACACAGTGACACAGTGTCTAATCAGCACAAAAGGTCTGTGCTCTGGCACCCAGGGACGGACAGAGCCTCACCTGGTGGGCGTGGTGGTGAGGGTGGCGAACCACATGGTGCATCCGGTGTGGTTCCGCAGCGCATAGGGCACAAACGGCTGCCTCCGTTTGGACAGCTTGACATCCACTGCGGACCGGAAGGAAGTAAAGAGGACTATGAGAACCAGGCTTTGTACTGGGAAAAACCCATGGGAATCTCAGCAAAATCACCGCCTGTTTGGGCCCAGTTCTCGCACTGCATCTACAACAAGCTGTCCAAATACAGCTTTACATTAATCTAAATCAGAGTTTCCCAATCCAGTCCTGGAGGATCCGCAGACAGTCCATGTTTTTGCTCCCTCCCAAAAATGTGTCTGTGGGTCCCCAAGGACCAACTAGGAAACATTGATCGAAATAATTAATAATGTGGTCAGCCTCTGGATGTAGGATCAACAAAATGATTTACATTTCCATGTTGCTCCAAAGAATGTCCTACATGCCTGTGTGACGACGCAGCGTAAGCAATAATGAGGGCAGGGAACGGACGCTCCGCCGAGGGAGAAAATGGCGGGAAGACACACTGACAAATGAGCCGACAAACTGGGGAGAAGGTTGTTAATCAATCATGAAACAATAACACAGGCAGAAAAATATAAACAAACAAACAAGCAAACGAACAAAAACAAACATAAAAAGCGATAGAACCAGGAAAACGACCTGCAGGCGACACCAAGCAATTCGCTGCATGGCGACTTGCACGAGTATCGTACACATTCCAGCAATGAAAGCTAAGGATGCTCGTTTTCAGGGCTTACAAAGCTTGCAAGAGTCTTCATTCTTTGTAAGCTTTGTGAAGCCCTATTTTTATTAACTGAACTGCCCGATGAATGGCACAGAATCATCCGGCAAGGCTGAGAAGCAGCAGGCCTATCGCACATACGGCACGGCCGGAACAAAGGACCGCTCAGTCTGAGCACTGTACCTCTGGCACGAATCTGCTGCTCGAGACAAGTCAAGCTGGCTGAGCTCCTAGTTCTAAGGTAGAAAAGAGGAAGACCTGACAGCAAGGAGACAGAGAGTTAGAGGGGAGAGACGCACGCATGTGACAAGGAGTGGAGAGGAGGAGAAGAAAAAAGCCAACGCTGGGCTTAGCCTTTCAAGCGAAACACCAAGCTGATGAGGACAGTCACCCAATTGGCCAGACCACTGGCCGCAAAGGGGGGCGTGTTCCAGTAGCAGACACAGCCGCACTGCAACCTTCAAAAGACCTTCAACAGATTTCTCTGCTGTATGAACATCTCAGGCCTGTACTAAACATGAGTATTCAGAAGGTCTCGTGGGTCGGGCAACAGGCATAGTCCGAGCCCTGATAGCCAGACCCATGGGGGTAAATTATGGGGGGACTGGGGGGGTTATAACCACCCCAAGAATCAAAACCAGCCAGTACAACCCCCTGGAGCACCATAAATGGTAGGAGACTTCAACGCCCCTCACTGCTCAACCCAAAGTTATGCCCTTGGCCACTGCAGAACTATGTTAACACTAAAATCAAATGCAGAGCATCTCACACCTGTATAAATATCTCCATGTATTTAAATGTTACAACTGGATTTACAAGCTAAAAATGCAGAGACTTACTCTGGCCAACAGAGGGTGGGTCCACGGAGGAGCCCATCCAGGGCATGGGTGCCGGACAGGGGGACATCACCCCCTCATCCTTCTCCTTGCAGTAATCAGCGAGCCAGGAGCTCTTGGTGGTGCTGTACTGCTCTGTGGGTGTGTGTGGAGGGGGGGGGGGACCAAGCAGCAATTATAATAAACAAAAGAAAAAAGATAACCAACAATTCCACCTAATGTACTATAATATGCGATATGTTTTCAATGCTCTTTAATTTACTGTAATAAATATTAGTGCTATTACAATGTAGTTTTGGGTCTCAGTGACAAGTACTGGCAGTATTTTCATAATCATCATCATTAATAGTAATATCACTAGTAATAAGCTGATCAGAAGAAACTTACAACCGCTGAACAGCATAAATTGTACCGTAATCGGTTTTACAGCTGGACAGACTGGTTATTATTGCAGGCTAAGGCACTGCCTTGAGTCTCTGAGTCCATATTATCTGAATTCAGGACTCAGACACTTTATTGCCAGCGAAGCCAAACATACCAGAACTGTTTGTGGTCGGATGCCAAATATGAGCATAACAATAATAATTACATTAATAATTAATAATTAATTAATAAAATAACAATAATACGTGACATTCAGAAGAAACAATTCATCAAACACCATGTATGAAAATAAATCGATGAAAATAGGAAGCAGACAATAGATTTACAGCAGATTATTTTTCAGAACACAAAGTGCAAGACAAATTAAGATCAGAACTAGTGCAAGAATGTAAAAAAATGGGGGAAAAAAGCATTAATTGGAGTGCAAGTTAATACACGAGTATACCATGAAGATGTCAGACAAAGGTATTTACCACATTGTTGGAAACTGAGCTTAGAAGCTTCCGGTTAGAAACTTGACAAACTAAAATGCAGCGTAGCGACTGATGGAAGAATGCTGGGGTTACAAGATTCTGAGAATTTTCACGTTAATTTCCATATATTCCAGTTAATTCCAATGGAAAGATTCCAAATTGGAATATCTTCAAAATTGCCCAACTCAAGTTCCCACGCAATGTAAAGTTTCTGGAAAGCTTGCAACCCCACTTAGGACTCACCAAGCAAGACAGAGGTGATGTTGATGTCCAGCCTCTGCTTGGCCCGCACGCTCATCTTGAGTCGTGGGGGGTGCAAACGCCCTGCCGCCTGCTGCTGCCAGGTGAGGAAACATGTCCAAGGCTCGATGATGGGCTCCCAGCCTGGGGGACACACATGGGAGGGGGCAATTTGGCTAATGGGCACGTAGCTACATCACGCACTGGCCGACGAGCCCTGAGAGAGGGGGCGGCTTACCAGACAGCTCGCGGTTATAGTAGTCTCCGGAAAGCGTGAAGCTGGCGTTGCCTTCCTGAGTGGAGCCAATACGCTGCAGCACATAAAGTCCTGAAGAGGCACGATTACAGGAGTCAGACATGGAAACACTGGCAACAAACACGCTACTCTCACATCAGCACTGGGCGGCTCAGATGACAGCATTACCCACTGATCTCACCCATTCATACAGCCGGATCCTCACAGGAGCAGATCCGCCTAGAAACTGAAACCTCGACTGATGTCAGTTTCTGCACCACCTAGCACCCTGCTCTGCTCTGAACTCACCGTCCGCTGTGCCGTCGTGCCACTGTAAGACATTTTTCCTTAGAACCCTCAACCTTTGAAATGATGTTCTAAAGCTTCTTCAACTTTTCATACTTATTTAAACGTAACTACATCTGTTATTTGTTAATATTCATCTTCTGTAACTGCTTAGCCAGTAGGTCACAAGCAGCCTGGAACCCGTCTCAGGCAGCACAGGGCACAGAACTGATGACATGCTAGAAGCACGACCATTTCCATTCCATGGCCATTTTTAGTATTTGTGTAAAAATAATGAGCAAAATCTTCCCCGGTGCACATGCTCCACCCATCATCCATCAGCTGCCTAATCTTTCGGAAAGGGTCGCTTCTGCAACTCACGCGAGAAGGTGAGCTCAGCCAGCGGGACGTCGCAGTCCAGGCAGTCGTCGATGAAGCAGATGCACACGTTCTCGGCCTTCACTTCCACCCCGGAGAGGGGGTGGCTGGAGTGGGCCGCAGAGTCGGCCCCGCCCCCTGCCGACGAGTCGGCCCCGCCCCCTGCCGACGAGGCGGCCATTTCGGCATTCTCCAGCAGCCACGTGGCAGCCTGGTCCAGTTGCCCTGACGAATCACAGTGCAGGTGATACCACACGCCCACGTTTCAGTCACTGCTACAGTAGGTCTGGACATTGGTTCCACAGTGATAATTAGCACTTGTAGGCTATGAGTAGACATATCAGAAGGCAATGGGCACTTTGACTACAGTAATCCCTCGATTTGTGGTAATTCACTTATTATTTTAATCATAATGGATCATCAGATTTAATATCAGAGGTTCGATTTCCTCAGTATGTTTTTCAGCCATAGCATATACTTTAAAACAAGCTACAAGCAGTGATTCACACCAACATTATCATTTAAGCCAAAAAAAATAAAAAATCTGCACAATTTCCTTGGCAAAAGAAGCCAAAAAATGTCGTGTGGAATAAATTAGACAAGAGCACCTTGTGTGAAGTATAAATTAAACAGACTATTGATAAGCATTCAGTCTGTTATAATATTTGCATCATCTTGACATTTTAGTTTTTTCATATTTAGCCTTTGATATTTTTTCTAGATTAAAATGCTCTAGTGATAAAAAAAAATGTTTGGTGTTTTTTGGTGGTGAAATTATGTTTCCCCATTTAGTATAACGGAAACGGGACTTTGGTCTGCATTTTTATGTAGATGAGGCAGCGAGTGCCCTGGCGATGCGGCGGTCCCTGCTAGCAGACGCCTACCTTTGCAGATGATGAGCGCTCTTCGACAGTCCTCCTTCCTAAAGCCCAGGTCCTGTAGGCGGGTCAGCTGGCCCTCTGAAGACGAGAGTAACGTGTTATTCACCTTGACGGTCCCTGACCCACCCTGGCCATCCTGTCTTCTATGGTGTCCCACTCCTCCTTCCCAGAATTCCTACTCTTGGGAATGGAAACATCACCCCGTGATTTGAGGTCTCCTCGGTGGGCTCATACCCAGTAAGGCCTGCGTCTTCTGCTTGAAAAGGTCCTTCTGACTAGCAGAGGAATCAGGGCCGGCTGCAGATGGGCCCGGCGGCTTGCAGGGGGCGGGGTCACTGGGCGCCAGGGAGCTGGAGGTGGGGATGGACTTGGCGATGGCCAGGAAGAGCTGCACGTCATTGTAGGAGAGACGGATGTCCAGGGCCGGGAACTGGATCTGTAAAGAAAATGTTCTGGTGTTCTGAACATGGTATTATCCAGGTTTGGACTGGCGCCTCCTGACTAAATGCCTGCAATGTCTGCATACCTCCAGCAGAGGCGGAATGTCCTCCATGTTGAAGGCATCCAGGAGGCCGGAGCTGCTCTGGTAGGTGGGGCTTCCACAGAGCTCTACCTGCACATTGACGGGGTCGATGATGGACAGCGCCGTCTCCTGCTCGCTCCCGAGCCGGCAGGAGAACACCTGGGTACGGTGAGGGAGACACGTCAGCGGTCGTCAGCGCTGACGGGAAGACAGGTACAGGAAGCCGCAAGAAGCCACAGCATCACAGCTGTTTATCAAAGCAGTGGGGAACAGTTACAGTCAAGGAAAGAGCAATTAAATCAGGATAAACAGCACCTGCTTGAATATTCAAAGTGAAATTAAGATAATCATCTTAAAACAGTTTATAACTGGTGCAAAAAAAAAAAAAGCTCAGAAATGCATGAGCAAATAACCAAAAACAGTTTCTGCTGTAATATTTCTCTATAGATGAATAATACTCTTCTACACTCTTACAAGCTACTGTGTTCATGGTGACACACAGACAGTCCATGTTTTAGCTCCCTCCCAGCTCCCTGCCAGACAGTCCACGTTTTTACTGGAAGCTGGGAGGGAGCAAAAACTTAGAAAATCTGCCGGTCCCTGAGGACCGGACTGGGAAACACTGCATTTGTTCGTGACAACCTCAATGCCAGCCAGGCTTCCAGAAAAAGGGCGGTCCAGCAGACGAGGCTTGTAGGTCAGCACAGTGGTGCCCTTCAGGATGATGGCGTTGGTGTCCTGGCAGGAACATTCCTCCACCACCACAAACTCCGTTCCTGTGGCACAGCAGGAACACGGACATCAGGTTTTAATTAGCCGGGCTCAGGCTGAATTTAATAACAATAA
>JAABNX020000119.1:2459603-2474611 GCA_015163995.2 Mormyrus lacerda | reverse complement strand
GGGTTTCCTACAACCCCGATCACAAAAACCTCAAAGAATTTTAGAAAATCAATCAATCAATCAATCAATCAATCAATTAAACCATCCATCCCTCCATCCAGTCCTTTGTGGGGGTCCGTAAAGTATTTATTCAAATACCACTGAAAAACAGGCAACTGTTCATCCTTCCTAACTGGATCAAGGTATAACAAAAGCATCTCACCTCTCCCACGGTTCAGGGACTCAAAAAAGTCATGACGTGTGAACTGAAGCTCCTCCTGGCTGCTGCCCTTATTCTGATTGGGTGAGAAATTGGAGGTGGAACTACTGTCAGCACGAGTGGCCTTGCGGAGGACCAAGTGACTGGTGTTGAGTGAGTACAGACAAATGTCTTTAACCTCAACCTGCAACTTTTCCCTCTCTGAGCTATCCTGCTCAGACATAAAATTCTGAATGGTTATACTACCTAAATGTCCCACTAGAAGCTCTGGGTGGCCTGGCTTTCGTGGGATGGAAACAACAGGGGAGTCTATGCTAATGTTTAAATTGAGTTTGACCATAAAAGAATCTACTTTTGGTTCCTCCACTGGAAACTGAACATCAGCCTCATCTTCAAAACTGCTGGCCCAATTACACTGACTCTGCCTTCTGGACCTCTTGGATGGGGTTTCAAAAATCGATACCATGCCACTATACTCTGCCGTCTTTGTCGCAAGCACTGTGGACACTTTGGTGGCTGCCGATTTCAACATGGAACGAAAGTTGTCCTCCACCTCATTAGCAGAGAGACTGAGCTCCTTCAGAAACTTAGCGGAATGGTTGTAGTGCAAAGAAGCCATCTGCAACTGCAGGGAGCACTCCCCTTGTGATTTCTCCAAAAGCTGGAAATTCAGAGCTTCCGACGGTACTCCAGCAGCACCAGAGAAGAGGGCCATCTCCCCTCCTGGGGGAAGATCTTCCACATTTCCAATGCTGACCACAAACTGACTTTTCCCTCCTTCCTGAGTTAGGTCCACCAGCTGAATGCATCCGAGAGAACCATTGACATCTAGACGACTCCCCATTGAAACATTGACTTTGGTACTGTTTATGCTGGCTGTGGCAATTTTCATGCCTTTCTTCTCTCCACCCAGTACAGTGCCAGTGGATATAGTGCGCAAGAGTAACAGGTTCAATCGGTGTATCTCCACAGTTACCTCTGTGTTCTGATCATAAGTAGACTGATAGGTTTCATTGAAACCTTCTTCATCAGGCTTGTGATAAGACTGTTGGGGTGAGGGAGTCCAGGAGCTTTCTTCTTTAGGGAAAGAATTTTGGAGGAATTTTAGAAGTTCCACCATTGTTTCTGGGTTTAGGATGATGTCAAGATTGTTGACTTGCATGGTGGCCACTTGGAGGGAGCTGTCCAGGTTCATAGATGGGCAGTCAGAGCTGACAAACTGGTACTCTAGCTTAATGAGGGCATCCTGGTCTTTGAGAAATGAACTAAAATGGGACATTTTGTCAAAATCTGGCAAGGATTCTCCATGAATATCTGATAACTCATTAAGTTTACCATCAGGTGAAATTGGGGAGGAAGGCTGGCTCGCCCTAAGGCTGCCTGTAGGAACATCAAAGCTGAGATGCTTGTGCGAGGCCACCAAAAGGTCAAAGTCTGAACCGTAAGTCTGTAGGGTATCAACCAGGAGAAGCCCATGGACGGTGAGGGAAACTTCTGCATCATAAGGTCGTTTCACAAAGTGGGCATTTGTGCCAAAAACTTTAAGTACAGAAATATATCGGCCCCCACTCTCAATCCCCAACTGCATGTAGTTAATGTTGAACTCTGCAAGAAGCAGCCTTGATTCCACCAGGACCTCTCTTGTGTGTTGCTCCAGTGTCATCACACTCTGAGTGAGATTTTTTGAAGAGCCCTGAGATTTTTGAAGACCATCCTCTCTCTGGAATATTTTTTCATGACGCAGTGTTACAGGGTCTGGCAATTTTCCATTCTCTGTAATCTTTTGACTAGTGTCCTCCTCTTCTCCTGTGCTGCTCAGACTAGCTAAGCAGCTTCGGAGAGCTAACATTTTCTCCATGTTAACATGCACTTTGAGGTCAGGCAGAGTTCCTGATAGAACTGCACCAGGGAGCTGAGGGTCAGAAGTATAGCAGAGCCTCTGTTCCAGCTTCAGTAGGACGTTGAATTTCTCAACAACATGAGTTGGCCCCACCTCACTTTCCTGAAGGTGCTTCCAGTTGTCCTTGTACCGGCCAACCATGATCTGCAAGTCATTGAAGGACAATGAATACTTTTCGTAGAGCCTTCGACTGTACGGCAGTGTGCCCTCCGACTTCCAGATGGGAAGCTCTGTGCTCTTTACAGAATCTACAAGCTCTGTTTCTGGCTCAGGAGAGGGAGACGCAGGGGGCGTGGCCAGAGGAGTCTGGTACTCTTCGTCACTAAGCTCATCAGCTTCCGACTGAGGGGACTTCAGCTTCGTCTTGGGTTCATCTTCAAAGAAAAACACCATATAAATACAAATATTTTCATAAGTCACCCATCAGCAATTAATCACGACAAGTATGACAGTCATCCAACAGTACCTTGAGAATTAGTCAGGAGAATGCGACCTAAATCCACAACCACTAACATGGGGTCTTCAGACTGAAAGTCATCTGGGAAGATCACCTGAGGGGCACAGATATCCAGCTTCATGGTCCAACGCTTGCTGTTCTCCTGTCAAAGGAAATGCAAAATCATTAAGGAAACCACAGCAGGAAGTACGCAAATTAGACATGTAGATGGACAATAATATCATGAAGTTTCTTGAGAGGCCTTACAATGAACTCGCCAACTAGCAGCTGGTCAATCGTCTGCCGGATCTCGGCCTTGGTCTGCATCTTCAGCTTATTGTACTGCCTCCTGGCGGCTTCTGCTACCCTCAGTTCCAACTCAGACTGATAACCAAAACCTGAAGCGTACAAGGTCAGATGCTACACCAGCCAATCAAAACCTCCATCACCACAACCTGCACTTAAAATACAAAAAAGCTTACCGGAGGTGTGCACCCGACCCTTGTAGAAGAAGTCAGCCACCTTTTTGATGGCCTGTGGGTTGTAGATGATATTGAGAGGGCTAGTGTTCACTTCCAGGCGCCTCTCAAAACGACTTCTTGCTGGGTTCCGCTCATAGATCATCTCAAAGACTGGTGCTGCTGATGACTGGTCTGAACCTGATTTAAGGGTAACGACGAAATAAACCTACTGTTATAATGTGCCTTGACACAAATTCGGAACAGAGATATGAACCACAAGCTATTTATATTTAAAACAAACAACATACTGGTGTTACAATACCATTAAAACAGACTATAAACTATAAGTTAAAATAGTCTACATTATTACTTTTGTAAACTTGCCTTAAAATACCTACAAATTACACAATTTCACTAGTACATATCCAAACAACGTCTGTATGCAACTCGAGGTTCCATGAGGAGGGTGAGAAGAATTGGTCTGCTGTGATTAAAAACACTTGCCTGAGCTGGGTGTTTCTGAGCTGCTTGCCTGATTAAATGTCTGGTTGATGCCCACAGCAACCTTATCCTTGTACAAGGAAAAGAGTGATGTCATAGTACGATGAACAAGTGATGTCATACGTAACCACTTCATGCAAAAAGGATGTCAATGAATCACAGTGACACTGACCAGTTTTGGAGAGACGAGCACAGGGAAGATCGTTCCCTGGGTAGTGAGGTCCCTTAAAAATAGCCCTCCAAGTTTCAAAGACAGCAGAGAAGACTCCGATCGAGGAAGTGACTCCACCCCAATCTTCACTCCTGAAACCGAATAAAAAGAAAACTCAGTTTGAACAATTAGAATGATTCGCTTTTTTCGCAAAAATGTTATAAAAGGATTACAATTAAATAAATAACTAAATAAATAAATACAAAACTCAAGTACCTGAGAACTCTAACTGAATGACCCCTCTCTCAAGAGTTGTGGCACTCTTCTCAGTTTGGGCGACACCCCTGTCATGAGGCACAGAGCCCTTCTCATCCTGGTGGAGGAGAGTGACAGAACCCGTCTCTAGGAGGAAGTCAAGACGTGCAAAAACATGATCCCTCTTCGTGAAGGTGTTTAGAGTTTGGGAGTCTTCCAGTGGGTCAAAGAGGTCATCAGCGTTGGCTGCAGGTGCACATAAATTTTCTGCATCAATCAGATTGCTCTCGTTTCAGAGGTTCATACACATTCGCTAAAAATAAAAACAGCCTGAAGATGAAAAACAATAATCCAGGTCATAAGATTACTAAGAAAAGACTACAAAAGGCAGCCTGCTTCTTGTTCCACTTTTAGTACTTGCTTGCATAGAAAGCATCCTGGCAGGGTGCTCTAGTCATAAACCAACACCATATCCACAGCTCCTGTTACTGAAGGATTCCAATCAGGTCTCTCACCCAGCATGTCCCATGTGCCCTGGTCAGTCAACAGCTTGTCAGCAGCAGCCGCCGCCTGAGCCTCCATGCTACCCTCCGGGACCGGGTCCGAGTCCCCATACCAGCCCCCCCAGCCCGGGAACCAGGACTGCAGGTACTGCAGCATGCCCGAGCTGCCACTCTTGGGGATGGAGTCGGCGGGGGGACGGGCCGCCGGGTCGGACATGGGCTCTCGAAGGCTCTACGGCACGTGGGAGAGGCTCCATATCAGGCCAAACAATGTTCAACATATCAGATCCTCACTCAGATGTAACACACAGCAGAGTCACCTATCTAAAATGTCATCTGATTGGCTGATAGACATACAGATCGATAGACAGCCAGAACAGACAGATAAAATAGGGTAAAATTATTTTGGAGGGGGGAAAAAAAATCCAAAAACACACACAGATCGCTGGTCTCTGTGCTCCAATGTTTACAGAGGTTTTCTGCGTGTATTTTCAATATCCGTAACCGAATAAAATTAGCTTGTACGTTTATCATCGGCGGATTTGTTACAGGGCTTCCAAGCCCAGGCATGGAACGGCACAGCCTAGAAGATTTGGGATTTTAAGGCTTAAAGCAAACAAGGCACTCCATTATGAGACAAAGCACATAAAACATCGATATAGGACCAAATACGAAAAGCTCATTGCGGCCACTTGCCTCTGTGATCTCCTCCTGCTTATGAAAGCGGTGATGGACGACCTCCCTGAGACACTGAAGCTCCTCCAGACTCTGTTCAGTCTCCACCCTCTCCAGGTCACTCTATTGGGAGAGATGGCAGAAACTCTTCACCGTCTGATTTTCCCTGCATTAAAGACTATCTGCAACATGATGAACTTCGGCGACTATGAGCTGCTGTCAGATCTAGTCCACAGCTTATTCCAGCCATGTTCACGATGAAGGCCCCAATTTCTGGAACAAGAATTCTGAGTCTTTGTATGCCAAAAGACATGGAAATTTGTATTAAATGCAGTATCAACATCCTAGAGACACCTTGCACACCTTCCTCACTGAGTATTCAGAATAAGGATCAGAATTAGATTTACTGGACAAGTATGTTTAATCACGCAAAACATTTGGTTCCAGCCAGCGGTGTCTCAAGCTAGACAGACAACGAACATATAATTCATTGACATTTATGCCTCTGTATCTGTAACCAGAAGGTGACTGTTTCAAATCTGAACATCCTTAGCAGGTGTGTGTGAGGCTCTTAACCCCCTAAAATGCTCCAGGGGAGCCAAAAATGCCTGATCCGGTGCTCAGACCCCAACGTTTGCTCTCAAGTGTGTATGTGTGTGTATGTGTGTGTCAGTACTTATTAAAATGGCAAAAAAGCACAACTTCATTTTAAAGAAAAGACTTGGGCTCCTCACCTCCTCCATGGGGTCCAGGGGGACCCCCTTAAGCCGGTCCATGTACAGGCTGGTGTACAGCTGCGCGTCCTTCGCCCGCCGCAGGGCAAACTCCCAATTGCGGCGCCGCTTCCGCTCCCGTGCGTCACTCTGGCTGGCGTCAACGGCAAACCGCCACCACTGCCGGCAGCTACGCAGACACACACGTCAGGCACGCTGGGAAGACCGCCCGCACCGGCCGGCCGGCCGGCCGCCGAACCCAGGACCCGCACTCACTTTCCGGAAACAGGAACCCGGGGCCTCCAACTCCGAAAGCGCATCTCCTTCTCGCGGCGGTCCAGCTCCTTCAGGAAGGCCATGACTTGCTGGTACTGCACCTGCGCAGGAGAAGGCGGATGCGGATGCAGACAAACAGGGAGCACTCGACTCAACAAGGCGAAGCCTGGCCAAAATAAGAACTCTGTCCAGTATTACATGACCTCCAGCAGAGATCTATAATTAGCCAGCAGGCAAAACCAGGCATTGTAGGTGGTGAAGCAGAACAAAAATATGGACTAAGCACCACAGGACTAGATAATTATATTCCAAATGACGGTAACAATACATTCACCCAATGAGCCTTCCTAACTACTAACCAATTCACTGCCCTTCCTGAGTGGAGGGACCCTAAACCAGAATCTGCCCTGGAGGTTAGTTCTACAGGCACTGTGGCCTTTGGGTCCGCAGCAGCCCCCCAAGCCACCCCCCCCCCCCCGGGTAATTACCTGCGAGAGGCGCAGGGACACGGGCTCCAACTGCACCTGGCCCTCGATGCGCGGGGTGTGGCGGGATCGCAGCGGCTCCTTGGAGGCATTCCTGCGCAGCAGCACGGAGGCGCACACAGGCTCAAAGACGTAGTGATGCTCTCTGCTGTGCATACATCGCGTCATGGCCTCCTGGAGGAGCGGGGTGAGTCACCACAAAACCACTCTCAGGCTCATCATCATCTTAACATTATTATTATCGATATTTTCTTCATTTCTGTCATTCCATTTTTCATTTGTATACTGTGTCTTTTTCTCATTTGTTTGCACTATTAAAAATAAACTTTGATTGCAGGGCAAACAGTATCTGATATAATCTCATACAACCAAGATTTACATGCACAGACATGTATTAAACATGCTGGTGGTGTATGGTATGCTAGATAAGACCTTTGGCTATGCTACTGAAATCAAGCAATGAGAAACGTTACTGCCGACTGCAACCAGAAGCAAATGTCTTACACACCACCACCAATGAAATTGCTTCTAGAAGAAAAAGGTAGAAGTAAAACACAAACATAAAAAAAGACCTTTTTATGAGGCAGAACTATATATTTTTAAGAGATAAACACCTTTTTCTTGGAATTAGGAAAATGTGGTTTGGTTTGTTTTACATATTCTACAGTATGAATAAAATATGGAGCATTCTGTTATTAGAGTACGGTATTCATTTTTAAACTAACCATTTTGAATATTGAGCAGCGGTAGCCTGCTCCACCACACAGGCTCCATTAGAACTATGGCATTTCCATGTTCTCATACAAATTATTCGATGATGCCTTATAAGCCATTATCCATCTTCTCGAACCCCTAATACATTTCAGGGTAGCGGTGATAACACGGCACACAACAGGTGACAGTCTCAATGGGGCGCTAGACCATCACAGTGCACATACTCACACCCTAAGGGCAATTCAGTAACAAGTCAACTAACAGCATGTTTAGAGATTTTGGGGGGTGGGTGAAAGCATTTAGTGGAATCTCATGTAGACACAGGAAGAGTGCGCACGTGCACACACACTCACACTCAGCTGGGAACTCAAGACTACAATCCTGCTGGTGTCAGTGGTAACCACTAAACCATAGGTTCAAATTAATTATATAAAATGATGGTAGTCGTTTACTTGGATCTCTGCTGCAGGAAGATTTCCCAGCATGCAGCACTCCGTGTCCCAGTACACACAGAAATCCCGGATCTCTAACTGCTTCTGTCGCAGGAGCTTCTGTACCTATAGTGGGGGAAGGATGCCTTATATGCTATTTGTTTGCCTGACAGGTTCAGGGCTCAGTGATGTGGACTAAAAACCACATCCCTGCAGAATAGCTACAATAGATAAACATCTCAGTATTTTCTAGGAAGTAGGTTAAATGTTCAGTTTGACAGTCAGAACGACAAGTGAGATGTTACAAACACTTATTAAAACAAAGTGTGGTCAAAACCAAATGCACATAAAGGGTATCCTGTCCTGTTTGCAAATACACAACTTCAACTATTCAGTATTTAAAAAATGATGAGACAAAAATAAGGCTTTACGGTCAATTAAAGCACCTATGACATGAAAGTATTTCACAATTTCCACTAACAGACGGTTTTCTTTATTTATGATATCGCTCTGAAAAAAGAAGGTGAATAATTAGGAATAAAAAAATCTATATCTAAAACCTATTTGGCCAACGGCTATGAAACCAAAAGCCTGACAATCATTGAAAGCGCATTTCATAACTAGAAAAGATCCTCATTTTAAGGTACTAACAATATTTTTAACCATTGAGCTTTATCTTTTTTTGTATATTAAATGAACCAAGTGATTCTTCACCTTTCCTAACTAAATAATTAGATGTTAGCTCTGAATCTTAGAATTCTGTGCAACATCATGGACCAAAGTGCTCAAGTTGTTTACAACCAGGAAATAACACCGTGGTCTGTATTAAAAAAACCATCTCATACCATGACCCTCATTTGGGAATCAAAATCTGTTAACGTCAAAGAAATAGTGCGTTATGACTTTATATTTCCAGTTAATGCTCACAGCTCGATTATCAAATATCATGTGTATTACACACACGATAAAAGTACATTAATATAAGCAGTATTGCATCATCCTCAATCTTAAAATATACAGACAGACCATAAAAAGGTGATGTATCGGCCAGGCGGAGGTGATATGTACTGCATTAGAGCGCCGCTCACCGGTACTTTAGCGGCGTTTTGCGCGGACACGTTCTTTATGCAGACGCCGAAGGAATACGGTTTAGACGGGTTGGAAAAGTCATCCTCAAACCGCAAGTGCACATCTTGAATCTTCAGCTAAAAAGAAACAAAACCAGCTTTGGTTTAACTGTGCGCCAACATACATTAAGGCGGCGATAAAATGGCGGAAAGCAAAAGACTGTCAAGGGTGTGTCTCTATTCTGGAATAATGTTCAGAATTCTGTCAGAGGGCAGAATAATCAAAACTAGTCAATTCAACCACAGAATGGTCAATATAATGGATCCCCTTAAATGGGGATCAACCCAAAGTTATGTGCTCGCATATAAACCCACAGCAATGAGACGAGCCGATTGAAAAGTCAGTCAAATCTGCAAAATACATAAATAACTAAGCTTTAGTGCAGAGTTAAATTAATCTGGAAGGCAGAGACGGAACACATGACCGAGCCAAATAAGGAAGTCCATGGAGTGGGGAGTGAGCCACAAAGAACATCCAAAGCTTACCTCGATGTTCTCCACAATCCTGGTGACCAATGACGCAGTTACAGAGTACCAATAGGATTCGCCTTTCTGCTCCCGCTCGCTCTGCAAAGCACAGTAACAAACAAAAACTCAACACTTGCTGACCAAGGCTAAGTTAAAGTCATTCGCAGGCACAAAAATCACATTTACATTATTTAGCAGACAGTTTTACCACAACGCGCTCATTTTTTCAATCAGACTGTCCCTGGAGAAATTGGGGGTTCAGAAGCTTGTTCCAGGGCCAAACAGTGACATCACTCTGCTGTCCCTGAGGTTTGAACCTGTGACTCCAGATCACTGGCAAAGATGATTGACCCGCTGATACACATATCATTGAATGCGATATTTCACAGGAAAAAATAGGTGCTTGAAATCTTTTAACTACAGTATCACAACATAATAATATATATGTACATATAAGCATATTATATATAAACATATTTTTATATATATATATATATATATATATGCTTAAAACTGCATATTTATTCTGACATATTTACTTATTTATAAAGAAAACAATAACAGCAATAAAGCAGCTAAGATTTAAAAGAAAAAAAAAATACATAATAAATACAAGACGGCAGTCATACTCTCAACTCTGCGGTTGCATTTCCCAGCTAGCGCCCACCGTTTGACGCATCTACATTATTTGCCACTTTCGCCCAGCGGCTGCACTGTTAGTTAGCGCGGCCTCCTCTCTGCGCAGCACTGAGGCCCCGTGTTTCATTCACCTCCCACACACTCAGTGCCACTCTGGACACAGCACCGCTCAGAACTGCCCCCTCCTGTAAAAATGTCAAGGTGCTTTTCAACGGCACAGCAAATGAGGAGTTTCAGAAGCCATTGCCAGAGACATATTCTTCATCTAGTCATCTGTCGTATAACATTTCCTTTCTCCTCTTGTCACGTTTACGGTGTATCTCAGTATTTCCTTTAACCACAAGTCATTCTAAATAATTCATCAATTTAAATAAATAATCCATCCATCGGGTCATGAGGGCAGCAGTCTAAGCAGACATGCCCCAACCTCCCTCCCCCCAGCCACCTTCCTCAGCTCCTCCGGGGTATACCAAGGTGTTCCCAAGCCAGTTGAGAGATATAATCTCTCCTGTGTGTCTTGGGCCTGAAACAGTTACATGTGGTACATTAATGTATACCTCTTTGCTGCTGAGCTGTGAGCTACCACATAAATTTCGTTGTGTTTCTGATACAATGACAATAAAGTCTTATCTTATGTTCACCAGCGAGGGCAGCTGTGGGGGGGTCAGAAGATGAGTGAATCGGGCGGCAGTCAAAAGCATGGGCCTTGGTGCACCGATCCTCCGTCACTGAGACCGCCATGATGAATTATATGCACTGTGATCACGGGGGTGCGGGCAAAAAAACAAAGAAACGAACACTTAGCGAACTGCTGAGACTCAAGACAGCTCACCTTCCACTTGTCCTCCAGTGCCTGTAGCAGCTGTTTCTTGCGCTCCTGCTCCGCTTCCCTCTCTTGCTGCTCGTCAAAGTCCTGCAGGTTGGCCGGCCCGATGATCAGGTTAAGCTGGGACATGGAGATGACCCAGGGGTCGCTGTGCGGCCGGTAGACTGGGATCTGCAGAGTGATCTTCCCAATGAAGCCTGCAAAATGACAATGAGGTTACACAAAGCCCCGTTAAGATTTGCTCAGATAATGCACTAGCGAAGAATAACATAGCCCTTTAGCATTAGATAAGATGGCTCATTATTTTGACAGCACTGACAGTCTGATCTTTAGGAAGAGTTTGATAACATTAAAATGCAATGCAAAACTTATCGGTAAGGATCAAACACTACAGCGATGAATGCTGCCCTGCTTGATTGCAAAATGCGTCTCGCACAACTCACTGCTCCACATTCATGTCAACATTCTTTTAATACATAAAAACCCATGAAAACATACTACTAACAGGCTCTTACTCACCAGCTTTGACCTCAAATGGGAGATCAATTTCTCGAAGGGCATCCTTTCGCAAGGGGAGGTTTTCTAGCTCGACTGCCCCTAAAGCATGGCAGCGTTAAGGGTCAAACTCAGCACAAAGTGCACAGACACACTACCGTTGTAATCTCAGCACATGCAAATTTTCATTGTACCTTTCAGCAGGGCAATGGAGAGCTGGTCAGTGTTAAGGTTGCTGACATATTTGCCCAGGTAGGTGTTGAGTACCCAGGCAACAAGTCCTTCCAGCATGGTGAAGGATTACAATGTGGAAATAGGGGGATATGGTTGGAGGCCACAGGTTTACTTTGGGTACTGATAGGGCAGGTGCATCAGCAATTAACCTCCAAATCCTAACCCCAAGACCTAGTAAGGAGAGAATGCAATACAGTCAGGAGACCTATATCTTGCGCTATGGAATTAAGTACCTTGACTCCCCAACCTTCAAAAAGGTTAAACCGTAGCACAACCATTTAATATAGAGTATGAGATCTCAAGCAGAAAGTTGTGACGCTCCTCTTTGGGATGGTAAAAATTCCAATTACTGAAGAATTCAAACACTAATTTTAACACTGTATTACATACTTTCTTGTCTTGCTATGTCCCACATTGCAACGTTTTGGTGGCAGCCCATCTGTTGCACATCCGAGTGAATAAAAACGCAGATACAAACTAACAGCTTAGAGGAAGAGAAACGGCTAACTAATTAGACAAACTGGCTGGTTACCATGATCATAAGCTTACAATCTGGCAAATACCACATTCAGATTGGTTAAGGAGATCCTGCAATTCATAAAAATTCAGGAAACTTCCCAAAATAGGATAATACTTGTCAGCGTAAGCGGCTCGCTAATTAAATAACTGTTAGCCTTGCAGTGAAACAGAGCTAGCTCTGCCCTAAATCCAGGGACAGCCAGCGATACGGGTCTCGGAGGTGACTCGCCTACTTGGGTTTCACTAACGAGAAACTGTCAACTTACCATTGTTTGTGGCGACCTTAGGTGCCGACGTCCTTTACGTCAAGCATCTGGGTGTTTGGTTAAAATGCATCGTCACAGAATTCATGTAAAACTTCTTCATGTTATGTGGCTGTACAGCAAACACGCATCCTTCAATACAGAGATTACCAGGCAAAATCGAACAGCAGGGTAGCAGGTTATTTACACAAAGAGCCAACTCGTTATCAAGTTTGTTGTGCTCTTCGATAAGGACTATTTCTACACACCTACAGAAATGTCACTACAGAGAGATACGAAAACTGAAACTGTTTTGCAGCACAAGGTTGGTCCACTATTTCACACAAGAATTAATTCAAACAGGCTGTTAATTAATACAGACATATTCAGATTTCAACGGTTGAGTCATTACGGTCGCGACACTGCAGCAACAAGTTCACGAGAAAACGAACTGTTTGTTTTTCTCCCTTGTGCTTTTTGCTCCCCTACCCTTAGATGTCAGCATCACGGACATACAAAAAACAATATTGAGTACATGTAGCAAGCGCTTCCGGTCACGTGACTACAAACGTCATCTTTCTGGATTTGTAAATTATGCTGAGGACACCTAGCGGACGGATGCTATATAAACCTAGATCAAGAAAAACTTGCGGTCTCGGTGGATGTGGATTGGTCAGCCACCCCAGGAAACACCTTAGACAGAATGCCAGTCCATTTTCTGGCACACACTCACTAAAAACAATTCAAATACCCATAACAACATGTTTTTGCAAGCCGCACAGCGACCCCTGGGTCGTCTCGTTTTCCCATCTTAACCTGATCATTGGGCCGGCCAACCTGCAGGACTTTGATGAGCAGCAAGGGAGGAATGCCAAGCAGGAGCGCAAGAAGCAGTTGCTACAGTCACTGGAGGACAAGTGTAATGTGAGCTGTCTTGAGTCTTTTGAAGCCCACAACCAATTGAGATGCAACTCACTGGGCCACTGTGATATTGTCAGGGTTGCCAGATGTCAGCCATCGGACGTGACACTCATGCTTTCAGACTCTCATACTCATGCAAGAAATCTTATGGCAAATGTATATTATTCCATTACAAACCTAATAGTAGCAACATCAAAAGCATTTTTATAGGTTGCAAACCCTGCAGACCATTTACAGGGTAATAAAACTGTTACATACATGTTACGTGCTATTCGACCTCGAATAGGCTTCAGGATCTATGGCAGGATAAGCGATTTGAAGATGTGCAGATATCCCTTTCTGAAACTGAGGTTCAAACCACTGAATCAAAAGTATATGGCACATAGGTAAACTAGACTCACATGTCTGCAAATAAAGTGATACTTTATGGTACAGATCTACAAGTTTAAACCTCGGATGGAATTGAATCTACAGTTTCTATAATTAATAAACAAATTAACGATCCTACCCAATTTGTTTATTATAGAGTTTTGATGAATTTGCAGGTTTAAGAATGAATCAATTGCTACGGGCAATTTAGAAGCACAGTTAGCCTGTCCCCTGTTTGGACTGCAGGGGGCGATACAAGGGAGAAAATGAAACTATACATAAAATGGGGATGGAATTCGAACCACTGTTTAGCTCCCACTCGGAGGAATGTGTTTGCCCAATATTTAAAGGTAATTTAAAATAACGTCTCTCTAAATGTATCTGTCTTTGGTTCTTTCTGTAATTAAAAGATATGGTTTTGGCGTTTTCTAATATCTGGGCAGAGCAACAAACATTTTTAAAATATGTATTTACGTTAACTCTCTCTAACTTTCTCTCTTAAAGGAGAAATTTAGGGGATTTCATCTAGCGAGCAGAATGAAAATAAAAGCTTACTTGTAGTTCACCGATCGGTCGCCAGGCGAGACTGTTTAGCAGGTAGACATGCTTGAGTGGAACCAAAAGTAATCTGGGTAATTGTCACTTTTAATGGCAGTAAACGACACGTGGAAAGAGTGGGAGGCATAGGAGAAGGCACAGAAACAAAAGTATTTCTGCTCACTCTTCCTTTCCATTTGGCCCATGTCATGTATTCCTGACATGTGTCGCATGTTGTTTTTTTTCTCTCGCTATTCCACCTACACCAAGGGTCTTCAGCCAGCATCTGCAAAAACATTCTATATATTTTCACAAAATGCATACTAATTATCTCACATGTTCTACAAACATTCGTTAAATGTCTTTCTTTATGTAGGCTATTTAATGTGTCGCACCATCCAGTCCTAAGATCTTACTTATCTATAAAACCATGCTTCAGTGATAGGGGTTTCTTATTTCGTCTATTTAACGATCACAAGGTTGAAATCCCTTAAAATACAGAAACCCGCGTTTATGACGAGTTTCGACGTAATAATCGTAAACTGATGGGCGGGTGGGCACCAGCGGGCAGCAAAGAAATACGGCGGTGTTCGCCGCAATTGCAGCCGAGTGAGTCAGCAGGGCTGTCAGCGTGCCACAAAACGCACTCGGAAATGGGGCCAGTTATAAGGAGCGGCAGCCCCGCTTCCTCCCCCACCTCACCGCCAAGCCCACGCTTATGTTTTGGCGCAACAGCCAATCAGGTTATCGGGAGGACACGAGCAGGGTTTCCCGGCCTTGGCTCTGGGATGTCCCCGTCCCCACGGAGCTGTTTTTGTTCCAGTGAAGATATTCGTGAATTACGGATGATTTAGCGGTTAATTGAATTCCAGCATTCATTTGACATCCTCTGAAATGATTCATTCTCTGGATGCACATCAATTGGACTATA
>JAABNX020000119.1:2432140-2442819 GCA_015163995.2 Mormyrus lacerda | reverse complement strand
CTTACAGGACTTACAGGACTTACAGGACTTGCCTCTAATAACTTGGTGCCAGAAACCGCAGGACACCTTCAGAGGTCCTGTGGAGTTCATGCCTTCACAGGTTAGAGCTGTTTTTGCAGCATGAGGGGGACCTACACAAAATTAGGCAGGTGGTTTTAATGTCATGGTCGATTGGTGGATGCGACTGTGGTTTTCTTCGAACTGCCTTATTAGTTATCAACAAATTAGGAGCTCAAGAAAATGAAAGAACGTTCCGTTTCGCTACATAGCCTGTTGATGCAGCTGTTTCCCAGATACCTCATTAGTGTACATTTACAGCCATGGGGTTCAAGCAACGATGTAAGATGCTGCTCACGCTCCATTAAGATTAACGTAAACAGTAACAGTAGCTGAACGTCAGGTGACCCAGCCGAATGGCACCAGGAGCACATTAGATTGTGTCTGAGCCTTTCATAATGTGCCGGGGAGGGGGGGGGGAAGGGTACCAAAATGGGCTATTCAACATCTCCTCTTCCTAAATGTCCGACACGTTCTTGCTATTTTGGACTCATGTGATGTTTTTCTACTATCTGCATGACTGCTCACACTGGCAAATCAGCCCTTTTTTCTTTTTTATTCATTCAAAATAAATTGTAAACAAGTAATTACATCTAGTCGCAGGTTAATTTAATCCACCTGTGGCTTTGATTCATGTGCTTTTTATTCAGTTTTTATTCAGGTGATAGTTTTTCATGAGCAGATTCATTCTTTGCTTTTATAGAAATTGTGCATCCTGTATGGAAGGATTATTGGTCTTTTAGCCTGTGAGTGTGTGCCCATGTTATTATAGCCAAATTATATACACTGTGACAATTCAGTGAGGTATTACCTGCTTTTCATTAGCGACGTTGTAAAAGCATGTACTCGTCCTTTCTAATGACTTTCTATGTCGGTGTGACAAATAGCTAATGAACAAACCAGCCCTGCAAATGGGAACAGTTACTGGTAGCTAATTGTTATGGTTTTGGCAAATAGCCTAAAGCTTTGAGTCCCTGGGGGGGTGGGGGGGAGCTCCATGTGTGTGTGGAGTTTGCATGCTCTCCCCATGCCATCGTGGGGTTTCCTCTGGGTGCTCCAGATTCCCCCCACATTCCAAAAACACGCTGAGGGTAATTGCTGTCCAAATTGCCCATAGGCGTGTGACTGTGCCCTGCGATGCGCTGGAGCCTGTGCCTGTAGGCTCCAGCAACTATGAATAAGACGAGCGGTTACAGAAAATGGACGGATGAACAGAAGATCATGACTATTATCTCACATTATACTGAGGGTCATACAGCCCAGATTCCCCGGAAGGAGCCGGCAGACAGGATGCAATATAGTTATACGCAGAGTAAGCATACATATTAACTCTACAAACAAGCAAATGCACAATGAAAGAGTGTTACCTGTTTCTTTGAAAGCTGAATCGAGAGAGAGAGAGAGAGAGAGAGAGAGAGAGAGGAAGGCAAAGTGGTCACTCCACCAACACCGCCTTTACCAAAATAACCCAAGTAGGGGCGGTCATATCACCTGACCGAGGGAAACCTGATTTTCTCAAGGCGTGTTCTTGGGGAAGCAGGCTGCATGGTGGTTAATGATGCTGGCATTTGACTGGAAAGGTTAGCCTTCGTGTCCCGGGCTGGGCTGGGTCGTTTTACCCTTGAGCAAGGCAGTTAACCTGAATTGCATCAGTAATTATTGAGGAGCTGCTGTCTGCCTGGGCCTGATGTAACTATTTACACCAGGGTAAGGGGAGGAGCTTAGGGGAACTGCGGAGACTCGGTGAACCTTCGTGTTTAAACAGTGATGTGCCATGTGTACGAAGAGCAATGTGGGACCCCAGGACTAGAGGTAACACTGACTAATCTAATTTAACTTCATTTACAATTCATTTTCAAGATGAATTGAATTTAAGGAAACTCAAAACGCTGCGATGGGTCTGCGCCCCATCCTGGGTTGTTCCCTGCCTTGTGCCCTGCGATGGGTTAACCCCTCATCCTGGGTTGTTCCCTGCCATGTGCCCATAGGCTCCGGACCATGAATAGGACAAGCGTGTACAGAACATGGATGGATGGATGGATGGAGGAATAGAGGGATGGATGGATGAACCAAAAAAGTAGTCAGTATTAATACACATCAAAAATGGCCCACGTTAATACTTCTGTCAATATTGTGCTGTGAATTTTGCACGTGTATTGCAATCATAAATTCTTTTCCTTGGCTTTTTGTTATTAAGAATAACCATCATTATTTACATCAGCCAAACAATTCAGGCGACGCTGTAGTTTCTGGTTTAAAGACGTCGCCCATGTGTTTAGTGCCAAAACCCCTCTAAAAAAAGGTCACCCAGCAGTTTAAATGCTATTTATTCCTGAATGACAGGAGCACATGACGCACGACCATGTGTGCAAGTATATCATTTATTTCTGAAATTGATTTGATTCTTTTTTGGAGATTAGAACTTTAATTAGAAGTCTTGTGTGCTCTATTTACATCACTGGAGTAATTTTTAAATAAGATCTGGCTTGACATTACCCTGTTTCTTTTTCCTGTGTTATGAAGAAGACCGTGAGAGACCCGACACAGACACTCACCATCAGTCAAATGCAAATGAGTTTAACAAGCACACAACAGCCTTAAGTGACACATTATTATTATTTCCTGAGAATTTATATATGATATTCATGTTATGATCACTTACTATCCTCTCTTACAGGTAAAATGATATTGAGTATTTTAACAATGGAATAGACTGTATTTACAGTAGCTGACACACTATCGTACTGTGTGACGCTGACACTTTCATACTCCCATGCTTACACAAGAAATCTTAATGCAAATATAATATTAATCCATTATAAACCTAAAATTAACTACATCAAGAATGTTTCGGTAGTTCGCAAAAACCCTGCAGTCTATTTACAAGGTAATAAAACTGTCACATACATGTGAATGTGTGCATGTGTGTGCAGACTTGTCTCGAAAATCTTACTCCAGCCAGCGAATCAAAGTTGACAACCCTGCGAACTGGAACAAAAGAAGAAAGCGAGAGACGATTGACTGAGTGGGGAGTCGTGGTTTTGGGGAACACAGGTATGCGATTGCAGCATCTCTTTCAGCAAAAACAGCGCGACCTTGCAGCCCAGTCAAAATGGAGACTGTCTTCAAAAAAACAGGCAGGGAGGCCATCGTGCTCCAAAGACACATGGAGCGAAACAAAACTAAAAGATAACAACACGTTACCCGTAAAAGCATGAAGGGCAGTTATGATTGTAGTTCTACAAACACCTTTAGCACGGGTAATGTTCGGTGTTTGACTAAGAACCTATTAACAGCATGGTGTTCTGTGCTATTTTGAGGACTGTTTCAAACACAGACTACCGCTGACTGCCAAAAGCTGTTTGACGTCATCGGCAGTGCTTTGTGTATCAGCGGGGGACGGGGGCGGGGGGCTCGGATGAGTCAGGCAGACCAGGAGGGGTTTTCCACCGGCAGGGGATCCGGTGACTTAAACCTCCCCCGTAGTTTCTCTGCACATGGATGTCCTCTTAGCGTGGCGGGGGCGGCCATTGGGGGCTGATACCATGTTAGACACAGGTAGGGGGGTTTTATTGAAACACACACACATACAGAGGGCATGTCCTTTGCTATTTTTAGGTCTTGTGACAATCTATTTATACTAAAATTATAATTAAGACTGCAACATTTACCTGTCATCTCACCCAGGGTGGACCCTGGCCTTGTGTCCTCTCCTGGACAGATTGATATCAAACATTTATTACATAAACAGCTTTCATAAACAGCATATTCTTACTTATTCTTAAATCCCATCATTTTTTTATCCATCTATTTGATTCCTGGGATGTATTTTTTAACAACGGTTTACAGCAAAGAGTACAGCAGAACAGTTTGAACCCAGGTGATCATTAGTGAAATACCTCCGTGTGGAGAACACATGACTGAGCTATGGTGGGATTATCATTTAGAACCTTACAAACACATGCTCAGGCCCCAAAGGCGTTGTGCCCCCTGATCATTTATGCCACCTCCTGCTGGCAGGGCCTCCTCTGCAAACCCCGCCATCGCTGCCAATGGGCACATCACCACATCAGGCTCCGGCTAAAATGCCATCTCCGTCGTATCCAGTTCTGGCTTCACTGTAAGAGGAGGACCTGCTACTGAACTTGCAGTGGCTACAGGCAGAGGTATGTTGTCAGTGGGATCCGGTTCAGTGTCGCCTTGAATTATGTATAGCATTTGTTCATCCTTAACCCAAGAGCACTGCAGACAGCTCTGTATCATGTTTACACTGGTTAACCTCCTAAATAGTTTATGCAAGAAATTTAAGGTGGACTGAAAGCTATTTCAAACAACTGCCTCTGCCTGACTGCAATTGCTGTTGGTCTCAAAATAATACCAACCACATGCGTACGTCGGGAGGGTATAATTGCATAATTGTTCAGAGAGAAGGATGATAAGCGTGTGCTCAGACAGCGATCACGTCATTACTTGTTATTGAAAAAAAGGGAATTGAAATGCAATATTGGTTTAATTGACAAAAATGAAGGGCAGCTATATTTGCAGTGGTTTGATCAAATCTGAACAGATATAAGATATAAGTATGTTACATGCTATGGCGTGTATCGTATCGTCATGCTCCTTTTCTGTGCAACACCATGCAGAGACATTTTATCGGTGTCTGTTTCCATCTGCAGTGAAACTCTTGGAAATCAGGTCATTCTACCTGTGGCCACGTGATCGATGAAAGAAAATCCTATAGGAGATGCTGTTACACCCTTGACCCTGGTACGTCATCTGAAATGCAGAATATATGTGGGAAAGTGAGAAAGTCAGTGACTTAAATGAAAACACTGCAAGGAATAATAAAATTGTATTATGTCAGTCTATGACTGTATCCATCTTCAAAGAAGAAAGAAGAAATCAGATATTAGGAGGAATATCCCCTCTCGTAATAAAACTAGGACAGAAACTGTGAAACTAGGAATCATCTGAAGCAAAAGTACTGAGTCATCAGGATGCACATACAATGCTGGGCTAAATTTGAGTCCACAGCCCCAAGCCTACGAGCCGTAACGCACCCCCCTCCCGCACTAATGCGACGCAGCAAGACTCATCCTGCACAGTGGCAGCCGCAGCCAACACCTCTGCCTATTGAAAACAAAGAGTAAAGATGAGTAACTAGTCAAATAGCTGTTTAAGACACGCCCACATCTTCTGCAAATCCCGCCCACTAGTTCCTGCAAAGATGGGAGGAAACTGGAGCAGGGGAGCAGGGCTGTGTTTCTTTTGGAGCTGTAGAAATGAAACAATATTCACATGTGGAGATAAATGGCCAATAAAGAGCCAGTCCAAGTACAGAGGGAACCTGAGACTATGGAATATTAAGCATTTGGATGTTGTGTTTTTTGACCCAACTATAAGAGAGCCATCATCTACACAAGCACATGGGTTTATGTCGGGTCATGCTGCTGCACGTAATTCTTCTCCCAGTTTTTATAATGAGGCTGCTGTATTTCCTTAGCTGTGTTTGCCCCAGCAGTTCTCTTTTCTGATTGGCTTAATATTAGCCCCGCCCCCTGATAAGGTAGACGATACCCTGGTGTTGAGGCCATCTGCTGCACGCAGCACCTGCTTCCAGCAGCTACAGCGGCCCTCATCTGCCCTTCATGTTTTTAATGCTTCCTTTAATCTTTACCATTGACCTTTATAAAGGGTTTGTGGGGACAACTTACTTTTTGCCCTCATATTCTCTACCTGAGTGTTTTTAATTCCCTGCATAAATAAGCAGAACATCCAGCATGTAAATAGCCATCGACTATAAATACATTTTGATTTGAATGATGTGAGTATAGCAATGTCTTCTAATTCAGCTATTGAATCTTCCATCTATTTATTTTAATCTGAGCTGTTTTTGGAGTCTTTTATTAGTGCACAAATTCTAACCACTGAGAACCAAACACGGACAGACTAGAAAATAGGATACTCTGCTTCTCGGTCACCGAAAGGAGCAGCTTGAAATAAACGTTCAACAAACCCAGAAAACAGCCATCTGCTGATTGGAGATATGACTTAATATTCAACACAATTATTACGCAGATGTGACGAATCACATTTAAAACACATGGTACAAACACACCGGACCAGAAAAATCTCCAGGTGAGAATTTGGTTCAAAGGGATGACACAACAAAGAACAGTGGAGTCAAATAATGACACCACAAGCTACACTTAGAAAATCCGTAATGTACAGGAAGCAGGTTAAAGATGGGGATTGCTTACTATCCCTGTCATTTCAGCAAGCGTCCCAACATCCCGACATATAAGGCAGCAGATTCATCTGCTTCTATAGTTTTCACCCATCAATATTCTTGAGGTGCAACTCAATCTGACTGGCCCTTGAAATCGCTTAACATTTAATCGCATAACTGGCACTTATTGCAGTGCATCTAGTGCTTCTTCAAATAAGTTATTGTACCAGAACCTTTAGATTAGAGATCCATAATCTTCGTTATTATATACGATACGTAACATACGTCAATAGAGTGCAAAAGTCTTAAACAAAGAAAATTATGTTAAAATTATCTTCATGTAGATGTAAAACTGAAATTGTGTCTGTCAAAACTTAGCCATACAGAAAGGTCCCCTAAAGCCATTTCAGTATTTACAGCAACCATCCAATACGGAAAAGTCTTTGCTGACTTTTACACTATGTATGACTGATCAATGCCTCATTGAGTTAATTAACTAATTTAACTAATTAATTAATTGAGTTGATGCTGAATTTTAACGAATACATGGAATGACTGGGAAGTCCCTGAGGAGAGGTGTGGGAACCAAAGCGATGTTCATCTGGCCGTCCAATGAGATATCTGGAGCAAAGAAGAAATTCTTGTTACTTTATATTGTCTTATTCTTTGTCTTCCTCTGGGGGGGCATTCCTATCCACAGTGTGTATGCAGGATTTTGGGGTGACCTTTAGGTCAGCTGTTCAAACCCAGTTGTGAGGACTCTTCAGCCAATCAGTCCTCTAAGTAATAATGTAATTAGGGAGCTGCAGCGAAAACCCGCACACAAACCAGCCTTTTCTGACTGCCCATTTTAAATTGTGTTTTATTCTGAGCAACTATACACTGACTACCCAGATGAACAGCTTTAAAAATTTTCTTCGACTGCCTTTTGCACAGTAGCGTGTAGGATATCCATGCACTCCGGTGCTTTTAATTCAGAAGTTCTTATGATTATTAGCAGAAGTGGAAGCTTCATGTGCAGAAAGTACAAATCCAGACCATAATTTTGTTTCAACCAACCAGTTGAAACCAACTATTAACAGAGTACTCAACTAGTTGGCTGAAAAAAAATATTGGTCTGGATTTGAATTTTCTGAACACAAACTTTCCAGCTCTGATTACTAGTATAGTTATTCTATTTGCTTTTTTTCACTTAAAAAATGTAGTAAAAAAAAAAAAGTAGGAAGTAAATTGACATATCTAAATTGCCCATAATGTGTGAATATGTGTGCCCTGTGAAATTCTGGGCCCCCTGAAAATATTTCAGCTGTTCAAGGGCCCCGGAATATTCCAGGGTATCCCTGCCCCGTGATGAACAGGAATCCCATCCAGGGAGGCCCTGCCTTATGCCCTCAACGTCAGGGATTAGACTCCAGACTTGGCGTGACCTACGCTGGTTAACTGGATAATAATCACTCAATGTACTGCAGCGCGGTCCACCTTGAGCAAATGACTGCCTACTAACTGAACCAACACATTGCATGACACCGGGTAGAGTACAACATGTCAGCCTGCCCTGCATCAGCATTCTGTAAGTTGCCCCTTTAACATGAGCCAAGGACATCCAATCTGTTACAGAGCCCTTGTCATCTAATATAAACCCCAGTGTAATCTCATGCTTTGGAACCTGACCAAGCTCAGTGCTCCGATACGCGTGTCCAGCCATGTCAAGACCACCCCCGCATGGACCCCCGTGTTTATGTTACTCGCTCACGCACACATGCGACGTCACAGTCTACCCTTCACTCCTCGCCAAACTGCACGATATTGGCCGTCACTGAGAAGTGATGAACTCCACAGCTCCACGATCGATCATTACTGTTCATCACTGACTGTGCCTGTAGCCCGTTAGACAATATTCATCACGAGTGAGACGTCACATCGCGTGTCATCGCTTTTTTTATGGCTATTTTACATTTTCCACCAGAAACAGACCAATACTAATTTGTGTCAGAATATAAACTCAGGCACATGAAATTAATCTCGTTGTACAATGACAAAGAACTGGATCTTCAATCTGTTTACTGTAATGATTATAAGACTAGTGACCAATGGATGCAGATGTACAGAGTAGAAAGGGAGCCCTTCTGCGGATCAGAGGGCGCCTATATTTTACTGTAATGTGTAGGAATGTGTTATATAACTCTAAGCCCATTGCCGACACAAATATCAGCTTCTATAAACCGCTCGACATATTTTAATGGTCTCCGCTGGGCACGTCTGGCATTCTGGTCGAGGTTTGCTCTTACCATACTTTGTGTTCTCCCTGTTCTTTGGCAACAACACGCATTTTGTTCGACATTACAAAGAATGACACAATGAGTCGCACTTAAAAGCTTGTCTCTGTGTGTCCTCACACCATGTGGACGTGCTGGAACGCTTCTTTGCAACTTGAGTTTGATTCTCACACGTCTTTGCCGAGACCCAGGAGGAATGAGCGAGGGAATATGCCTCAGACTTTAAAGAAAATGGAACCTAATTGAAAGGTTCCCTCTTCCAGTACCAGAAGGATCTCTGGCTTGACTCTCTTGACAGCAGGTACTCAGCTTAAATAGTCCAGGTAACATATCCAGCAGAATAACCCACCAAATATGAGAATTCAGTCTCTTCAGGTAAGAAATTGATTGTATTGTTCACCTTAAACCATCCTTGTGTTTCACATTATTAATTTCCTAGTTATTTTTTAAAGCCAAATCTGAAATATTAATCAGTGGAAACAGATCAGCTTAAGCCTGGCAGCTGCAGGAGTGAAGTGTGGAGTTTAAGGTCTCGCCCTGTCAGTCTTTCACCCAGTGTGCATCCCAAACGCTCTTGACACACCTCGCCTGACTGCACGCTTGTCATGGCTCTTGGAGAGCTTCCTTCTTGATCTCATTTAGCTTCAGTCTTCCCCTGACAGTGCTTTTTAGCTGAAGGATCAAACAAGTACACGCAACAGCTTATGTGCATAGCACTACAGCACATTGCGGGACAATGGTGCGCCAGACAGGAGGCGAGTTTGTTGAAAGTCAAATATCTTTAATCATGTGACTTTTTTCCCTGTTATTTTCAACATGATTAAAGCACACAGCCTATTACGCAATAGGGTGTGGAGGTGGAGTCCGGTTTGTTAAAAGTCAGTTATGGTTAATTGTAGGACTATTTTCCTCTTTCTTTGAGCATGATTAAAACATCCAGCTCAGTTTGTATCAATCCTATCGCATCCTGGTGTTGTTCTCTGCTCATGTTACCCACATACTGGTAATAAACTGAGTCCATCTGCAGTCAGGATACCAGGGAATAAATAGCCATGAAATTAAATTTGGGCTAAAGCAGAATCCCTAATTAGAAAATGACTTTATATTAGACTTAGTGTTTTTTTCCACAATGTTATGACACTACTCTAATGCATTATCGAAAAAAAACTCCCACCGTGATTCACGCATCCTTTTGTTATGCTGTGCTGTCATTAGGTGCTTAGACAGCTTTTTCCAATGTGATTTACATAATGATTATATGCTCATTTATACAGCATGGCATGTCACAGGAGCGACAAAACGCAAATTACGTCCCGAGGCCTCGTCCTAGAGCCAGAGTTACTAAACCCTGTTCCTCTCAGAGGGTCCCTTCAATGCATTAATAAGGAGTTTCGGATTTAAATGGAACACAAGAGAAAAGGACAGAGAGAGAGAGAGAGAAAGGGAGAGGAAGAGTCGCTGAGTTCGAAGAAAGCCAAATTAGCAAGAGGAATCCCAATTCGGTCTAGTCAAATTATTGTAGCTATTCCTGCCTTTCACTTTCCATCAGAACTTGGTAAGTAAATGCAGTCGTTTAATGAGACGTTTATACTGAATAACAGGAAAGTTTGATTTCTCCAGCGGTTATATTAACTGTCCTCTCAAATTTTTGTCCTCTCCTTTCACTAACAGACGCCTTAGAAAGGACCGTGCCGGTGTGGACGTGTGCCACCGTGCTATTAGATGCTTTGCTGAGCGCAGAATTACAATCTTTCATTCCACATCTCACCACCGCGATATGATTCTCCTGTGTTTTATCCACACTGACTTCCCATCTGTTAGAATAAATGTCGAAAATCTAAATCCGGCACAGCCGTGTAAAAGTGACAGTTTTGCTGCTGCTTGTGAGTAAAGGCAGGGAAAGTGAGAGAGCGGGCGGCTTCTGTCCCCCTGTAAGCGGTGACTTCCAGCAGCAGGACACAGGCAGGGTCTGAGACCCCCACACCCACGCTGCCCCCCCAAGGCAGCTGATCCCCCACATCGTGACTCCAGGGGAAGGGATCGCTCTGCTGATGGGGGGGCGGGTAATTCACGAACGAGGGCAGGGTTTGGAGATGCATGGGGGATGCCGGATCGTG
>JAABNX020000119.1:2409913-2423565 GCA_015163995.2 Mormyrus lacerda | reverse complement strand
GAGAGGGGGATTCTGGGAGGTTGGCGTGTGCCGTGTGCAGTATCACCTTCTTAGGGCTCAGAGAGGGGGATTCTGGGAGGTTGGCGTGTGCCGTGTGCAGTATCACCTTCTTAGGGCTCAGAGAGGGGGATTCTGGGTGCAGTATTTACATGTTGTGGCTTCTGTAGACTTTCATTTGCCCCTCTTTCTAAAAGACCCATTGCTCATTCGGATGCTGCTTGCAGTGCCTCTACATTTATTCAGTTAGTCCTTTGCCAAAAGCAACCTGCTGATGCAGCAGAAGTGCAGTTTTCCAGGGGCGATCGCCCATGAGTCAGAATCAGTACTCACATTTGTATAAAGCAGAATTGCCATAAGCCCATATAAAAATCTCTGAGAATAAGGCCCTGGTGCTGGATTACGGAGACAGCAAGTCTGTGATGTTTCTGTCTTTGGTCTAAGGCTCTCCATCAGGTGGAAAAGCGATCCTGCAGTCCAGAGTCCAGGCATGCCCAGGCCGCTGGGTTTCTGATTTCCAGTCTTTCTGACGGCACTAAACCAGACGCCCCAGTGACGCCCGACTCCGATAATGTTGACAGGGTGCTTTGACGAGATTAAATGGAGCTTGAGGGAGCAGCCCTTCACAGCGCATCCAGCACGAAAAAGGTGACGTACTAAGTCACGGTTCCTGGTTTAATGATGGGGCAGCTTCAAAGCCAGTATTCACATAAAACTCCTCCTCTCTCTCACTTTGGAAACAAACTTTATATTATCTGTCATTGCAGGTAAACAAGTGAGCTCAAACTAATTTAAACGCTGTTGTAATCCCATTTTTTTAAAAGACAATCTCTCCTTGTAAAATAGGTTTGATGACAGACACCTTTTCTGCCACCATGTCATCACTGTCATCCTTCCTGCATACTGCAGATTTTCCATCCCATCCTCACATTTGATGAGGACAGGGTGATGTATGGGGTGGTGATCTCTGCTACACACACACACACACACACACACACACACTGCAGCTGAATACTCTCAAACACAAAACGTTTACAAGCAACCATAGAAGGACAGTCTACACAAACTAAATCGGCCCTTCAAAATGCTTATACAGGAAGCCAATATTTTTTTTTACCACCCAGGTTGCTAATATAGTCAGAACAAACGACAGACTTTATTTAAGTTCTTCGGTATATTCATTAGCGATCAGCAGCTAACACCGGCAGTATTTGGTGAAGTAATTATAAAGCCGATTCTGAGCCATTACGTGATGATAAACACAGCGCTGTTTTTGCTAGACGACACAGACAATGAAGCCCTCGGACCCGTCGCTTCCAGCCCCGCTGCGCTTATACCGTACAGGACCCTCTTTAACTAATCAGGGACGCAGTGAGTGCGGGTCCCTTTACCCGATTCTTTGCCCGAACGACTAAAACGCTTTAGGTCCTGATTAACCTCTCTTCAGGGTCGCCAACTTTGGTCAGCTGGCTGCACACGCATTTACATGTATGTATGTATACATGTACGTATGTATTACCTTGTAAATAGTGTGTACGGTTTACAGACTGCCCCAACACTTTTAATGTAGCTAATTTTAGGCTTATAATGAAATAACATAGATATGCCGTAAGATTTCTGAGCCCGAGAGTCTGAAAGCGTCAGTGTAACGCCGGATGCGGGTGAGCTGGCAGCCCTGCCCTTCTATCGCCGACGATTACAAAAAATATACAGAGGCCAACCCCACGGTTGGCAAATTCTACCAAGCGAGCATTTTGATCACCGACGATAAAATAAAATTCGCACATGTTACCAAGGGAACCATGTATGTCCAAGGTGAACAAATTGACCGACTAATCGCGTAAACTTTGCCTCCGTCGCGCACCTGACCATCGGAAAGTTTCTGCATTGCCCTGCATTTCAGTTTTGTGCAACAGCAGAGGGTCCCTGCTGGCCCAGCAGTCTTTTGATTATTAGGGATGTTCCTCTAATTTAGTCGGAGTTGCCTCCGATCATGCTTGATATTCTTCCCTGATCAGATCCCCACAGCGATCTTCTCTGACCCCTACTGGCAGAAAATGTCAGTGCAACTATTTCTCTCAGACCATAGCCACAAACTCAAATGTGGAAGAATTATGGGGGGAAAAAACAGTTATCAAATTCTGGACATAGCAGGCTGATGTATGGACATGGCCAAGCCGTGGAACTTTATACCTCACTGAATGAAGCAGCTGATCACTGTAGTCTGTCTGCAGCTCATTGGCTAATCACTACTCACCTATTTTGACTGCTTATCAAAATTAAGAGCAGCATGAAACACATAAGTCAGGGTGCAGGGTGTAGGGGACAGCAGCCGCCTTCGCAGGTGGACTTTAAGGGAAATTCCAGGGCTCAAGTTAAGGCACAGAGGATCAAAGGCAGAGACCTACAGTAAGGCAGCGTAACTATGGTACCCAGGCACAGCATCTCATCTTATTCATTTAATAATAAATTGGTTCATTAATATTCCTAATATATATGTGCTGGGGAGCAGTGCCCCCCCAGGTGAGTGGATCATAATAAGACTCTGTGTATTCTAACTCTGAGTTTACTCACTTTTTCCCTTGTGGGTGGAACACGGGACAATGCTGGAATCAGGTCACTTCTGTTCTTCTCTTGGTTCACTGTAGATAGTCGTCAGTCATGCGTAGCATTTTTTTAACTAAGGCGGCAGCTTCCACTTGAGGGGTTACAATTGAAAGAATATTGACCCCCGCTGAGCAGCCGAGCATCACTATTTTCAAGATTATCACGAGGGCTAGAACATTCCGCAGTCTATACTTCTGAATGGTTATATCAAGTAATTTTTCATTTGGTGCCATTTCTCCAAACACTGGTTTTTTATTTGTGTGGTGCAGAAGTCAGATAAGTAGCCTTCTGGAATTAGAAACTTAATATGCCAGCCAGAAACCATTGTAAGCGGTAAGGGCATGTAATAAGGGCAATGTATTTAGGGCAAGTAGTAAGGGCATTGTATTGAGGGCATGTATTAAGGGCATTGTAGTAAGGGCTTGTAGTAAGGGCATTGTATTAAATGCTTGTAGTAAGGGCATTGTATTAAGGGCATGCAGTAAGGGCATATAGTAAGGGCATTATAGTATGGGCATCGTGACCTATGGTCACAAATGAACGCGATCAGGAAGGCAGAAAGAGATCCACCCAAATCTGGGAGTTCTAGGTCATTGTGTAATTATCTCCTTGCTTTGGTCACACTTTTAAAAGGACACAAAGTTCTGACAGTCCAGAGATCAAGAACTGGCAAGTTTTTTGTTTGAAGACAGAAAATTTGCACATTTGCAGAGGGGAATAAGAATTAAACATGGCGTTGCACCGTTTCAAAGAAGCCATGAAGGTGTTGAAAGCTGTTTCAGACATAAGGCCATAAACACAAAGGTTGCATCAAGCTTTAAATCGGGGTGGAGAATCTTATCCGCAAAGGGCCAGTGTGTGTGCAGGTTTTTGGGGTTCCCTTTAGGTCAGCTGTTCAAATCCAGATGTGAGGAATCATCAGCCAATCAGTCCTCTAATTAGTGATGTAATTATGGAGTTCCTAATCCGCACACACAGCGGCCTTTTCTGGGTAAGTGTAGCAACCCCTGTTTAAAATGAAGGATTCACGGGTTTCTGCGAATCGTATGCCTAGCATTTCTCCAGGCTTGTCTTTGGGTTCCCCCTTGTGGTCAATAATTGCATAACGGTTACATTTCCATCACAAATCATTTACAATTAGGGAGGCAAGTCTCACTGTAGGAGAATGTCGAGGCCTCCTACAGACACTGTGAAGATCCCTCTGACCCTCATATCAGTATTGTCATGATCTGCTGGTCCAGTCCTCGTGTGTGCCACGCCCCCTCATCATCCACGTCTGCTTCCCCGATTGTGCCCAGCTGTTCCCTGTTAATTCAGCTTGTTTAGTGTATATTAGTCCACGCCCTCCTCAGTCTTTCGTCGGTCATTGTTGTATTGTTGCGTGTCGCTTACCCTTACCCAGTAAGACTCTGATCACCCGCTCTCCTGCCTGCTTGCCTGTTTCCTTGCTCATCTGCTCGTCCACGGCAAAACGTAACAAGTATAACCAGAAACTGCATCACACACTGAGAAAGTAAACAAGACGTATATACAGTACCTAATTTTTTTGGGGAATAAAAATGATAAATGTGTTTATTTGTGTAATAAACATTTTGGCAATCAAGTGGGATGTTCTATGAAAAGAAAACAAAAAATTGTTTACGGATACATCAACAAGAAAAAATCAGCCTTTGGGCACTTCTGATGTCAGAATTTAACACTGAAAAAAAAGGTGTTGAATGAACCAAACTGAAACGGCTTAAACTGAAATTAAATTATTAAACATACAGTACAGGTCATAATATCTAACCACAGATTCAACTGATTCCATCGGTTTCTGTTAAATACATTTCTTTAATGTTGCATCTGTGTTGCTTTCCTGTCAGCAACGTCCATCAATTCAGCCTGAAAAAAGTGTATGTGTGTGTGTGTGATGTTCTAACAAGCCCTTTGACAGGCGCGCTCAGCCAATCAGAGTTGAGCTGAGCCAATCAGAGCTGAGCTGAGCCGAGCGCATATGGGTCTGCAGAAATAAGTAGGTCAGACTGAGCTCTACAGACCTGGCACCAGAAGGCTCGCGGGAGGGTCTGTGTCAGTCCCAGGAAACTGCTGCAGTGTCACTGAGTCTAAGACTCATGGCTAAGTGATGTATGGGAGAACTCTGTTGGTATAAGAAATAGCCCTTAAGAAAAGCTCTGGGACACAAAGCAGCATTTCACCAGCTAACCCAAAAGGCTATTACTTCCGCAAAGAAGAGATATACTTCTACTCTATAGCAATAAAACTGTTTACTTCCACTGAGAGTTGCGAAAAGAGTCGTGCTATTTCTGAGCCGAGCTTCAGAAGAATGCAAGAAGATTTAAAGCCTACACTACCCAGTGCTCTGCCTACAACTTCCTCTACAGAGCAGCAGGTGGCATAGTTATTAAGGAATTGGGCTTGTAGCCAAGTTGCCATATCCATATGGAAGAAGCTTTGTACTTTAAATTAATTGTTTCAGCAAAATGCTGGGCTGTATAATGTATACTTTTGCAATTTGTTTTGGAAGAAAAACATCCAGCAGGCAGCTTAATAATGTAAGAGTGCAGCGGGGCGGGGGGGTAACCTTAACCATCGAGCACCTCCGGCTGGGAGCCGCCCTCCAGGCTTCCTGACGGCGCCAATATTAAATCCATGATATTAAATCCGCCTGGAAACACAAGTCCTGTTTCATGACAAGCCTCGAGAGAGAGGAGGGGCCGTGGACGGGGGAGGCACTGATCCCTCCCCCATTCGTACTTAACGGGGTATTAAAGTATCTGCCTCACATCACCACATTCAAGGAAGTCCAGTCCCCGCAAAGATGTCAGTGGCGGGGGCTGCCCCATCTCCATGACAACCGCCCGTGAGGTCTGCTCCGGGAAGGAGATTCAGGGGCAATCAACTCCCCCCCACCCCCATTGCTGTGGACGACTAAGCCTGCAGTCCTGAACGTAAGACTGCAGGGTCCACCTCGCCACACTCCCCCGCCCAGGCATCCTAATGAAAACGACCCCCAGGTCAGGCATCTGGGCTCCTGGGTGCACTGCCCCCCCCCTCCCCTGCCCAGACCGGGGTGAGGGCGGGGGGGCTTACCCCGAAGAAAAAGACCAGGTGTGAGACTCTCCCTTGTGTTTAATTAAAGCTGAATTATTTAGGATCCGACAGCACGATCTGGCAGGGAGGAGGAGAATGAATCAGGGAAAACACCGATTCGACAAAGGACAGCTGACCCCCCACCCCCTACCCCCATTGTGCCACTTCACTCTCTGGACACGCTTAAACACAGCTACAGGCAAGTGGTCCGTTTCGAACACGCTCCGTTCCTGCAGTTCTATGCCAGCGTGCCGCCCTGGAACAGCGGCGGGAAACTCCCCAGAGGGAGTTCCAGGTTGGTCTTTAATTGTGTTTCTGGAGGTGATATTTAGGCAGGAAGTCGCGGCACCTGGCCTGGCAGCTGTAAATCAGCCGCTAATTTAAAGCTGAGTCCTGAACCAGCAGATACTGTGGGATTCCCCCTCCGCCAGCCAGACAGGAAGTGAGGCAAACCCAGTAAGTATGGCCCATAGGTACTGGCACTGAAATGCAGGAAGGAATCTTAAAGGAAAGTTCAGCTCTGCCAGGCAAAATATTTATATATTTACATTTATTTATCAGATGCTTTCATCTAAAGGAACAGACTTTTTGGAGAAAGCAGGACCAGCCTTCCTCAAAGGCCCAAGGATAAAATCACACTCCCAACCGTGGGATTTGAACCAGTGACCTTCTGATCACATGCACAGTCTCCTAACCTAGAGAGTGAACCCCACAGGAGTGAGGCAGCAGTAAGCAAGTTACTTAATAAAAGGGAGTCAATAAAACAGAAAGCAGGCTTTATTTGTACTCAGTCAAGTTATTTTTTTATTTTTAGAAAATAAAGAAATCACAGTATAACAAATAATAAAGTTGTTCCTTCATTCACAGGGTTACAGTCCATGTACATGTGTACAGAGTTCAGGAGCTTTGTGTCGAGCACGGGGACCACGCTTTGGGGTGGGGGTGAGGCCCACACATGGCCAGTACCCACTGACCTTGGGGGTTTGGCACCGAGGTGTACTGCATGAAATGGGGGGGGCACTGCTGCTCAGCCTGGGAGGCAGGTCACTCCACAGCTGGGCTGCTAAGGGAGGGGGGGCCTCACTCCCTTCAAGGTGGCAGAACCACTGTCTGGGGGGAGGAGGGGGGAAGCAATTATCAGGAAATGGTAATGAAGCTCCGCAGCCGGTGGCTTAATTCTCTGAGAGTGCAAATTGTGAAGGGGGGGGGGGCTGGTTTTTCATCATGGTGCGAATTTGTGAATTTGCCGGCTTCTTGAATGGTGCTCAGCTGACGGCTCTTAATAAGAATGGACTGTTTAACCAGCTGGACGGACACATACGAGGGTCGGGAAAGTGAAAACTCCTGTAGAAAAAGGGGCTTCCACCAAATATTTATTTACTAATCTGGGGGGGTATTTAACTTTAATTTCTTTGCCATGTGTCTGGATCTCCTCTTAAAGGGACAGCACACAATCTTCAGTCATTTGTCTTAGAAGCATGTTTTATGTTTGTACCCTGTGTGTCCAGGCACCTGTTTTCCATCCTCTCTGCCCCTGCTTCCTTCAAGGTGCCACAAAATGGCCCCCATTTTTCTCTCAAACAAAAAGTGCATATAGTATTTTTTTTTTACATGACACAGTTTGTAAATGTGGATTTTGGCCCAGTGAAATATTGAAAAGAACAACACCCATACAACTGATTTTACACATTCACACATGCTGTTACAATTTACAAAATATCTGTTTTATTTCCCAAGTTCTTTACAAAAAAGATGTTCCCCTTATGACACACATGTACCTTGAATTATCCATAAATTCACTAATCCATAAATTCACTAATCACTGGCCTCAGATTGCTGCTTTACTCCATATTATCCTATGCACAGAGTTTGTACATTGCTTTTTTACATAAAGAGTTGGACCTCTCCAATTAAGCACCAAAAAGGTTCATAATTTAAAACGTATCATCCAGGAAAGATTTGTGTACATTATGTTCCAGTTAGACCTGTGTGGAGTGAAGGCATGTCGTGGAAAACTGAACCCCGAAGAATGTTTGAGTAACGAATGATTCCGTTCAAGGAAATTATAATAAAAACGTACCTCGTGTGCTTTAATTCATCTGCACTCTGCGGCTACAACGTAATCAGCAACAAGACGCGAGGGTGTGACGTGGCGACACTGGGCACTGTATATGCCTTTAATACACAAACCCAGCAAGGCATGAAAAATCAAAAAAAAAATGCACATATATCACCGAAGATATAAACCACTGTGAAACATGTACCGTTATAAATCTCGTTATATTTCACAAAGTTAAAGATCTAAACATCGATTTTTGGCACTTATCTTAACACATCTGGCCTTGATAATCAGCAGCTTTAACTCCCGTAGCCCGGAACACGAATCGCAGCTCATGACAGTGCAAGGCTGTTACGATGTAAGTAATTTAAATAAAATGATAACAATAATTGTGACAACATGGCCAGGGACAAAACCACTGGATTTCAATGGTGCTATGGGTTTATTTTAAAAGATTAACGTGATCTTAGGTTCCTGCCAAGGGGATCAGTGTGATCTGGTTTCTGAATGGAAATGAGTCAGTCACCAAGGATAATCCCTACATAGCAGAAATGGCACACAGACACATGGAAATGGGTCACATGACTCCCCCCGTTTCAACTCGAGCGTTTGACTTGTGGACTGGCTCGCAGAAAATAGGTGCAGAGGAAAACCTGCTGTTTATAGTCACGGAAGATTATAAACTATATTATGGTGCTTCACGGTTTCGCTTATTTGGAGAGGAGCTGCCTTTTCTGCAAATTAAAGCTGTTTTCCCGAGGCCATGAATATAGTGCTTAAATAAATAAAAACACTGAACAAAGGAACATTGTGAACAGCAAACCCTTTGGAAATGTGGCTCTTCCTTTTGAAAAAAGTCACTTAGCCTTAATGTTTGCAGGGACTATGTTCCATGCTCAGTTAGTGAATTGAATTTCTACAAAAAGTGACATTAGGAAAGGAGGATTTCATCTTCCCATCTTGTGGCAAAAATCACAGAATGGGCGCATTTTCTCTTTAAATCCCAGAATTGTTGTGAGGAAAAGGTCAAGAGGTGATTACATACAATCAACGTGAATTGAACATAAGCAGTCGGTTCATATCGTGGATGAGCTGTGAAGCAGGAGGTCGGGAATCAGCATTACAAGGACAGATTAGCAGCGAGGCCGACGTCAGTGAAACTGGCCCCTCTGCGGTGCTTTTAAAGTGCATCTAAAAAGCCAGGTACTATGGCTCATGGTGGATCATCATTATTCTGTCATGACTATAATACAAATACCGTATGGACCTCAGCCACATTTAAAAAACAACAAAAAAAAAACTGGTTTTAACCACATAAAAGACAAGATGACATGATTATTTAACATATAACAGCTTGTCTCATTTCCCTCAGGCAGAGTGACAAAGCACACCTTTCATATCTCCTGACACTTTTCAAAAATACCAGCACTCCTTCATTCAGTCAGTGGACCGTGAGCAGGGAAAGTGGCTGAGGTCATTCACTGCTCAATTTTAAGAAATAAAGGAAGAAAGGTAGGAGTGAGCCAGTGTTTGACAGCATCTAGGCCGCTTTCTTAACTCATAATGAACACCGCGGCCTGCATGCCTCAGACAGGCAGACAGTACAGTAAACGTAACTGCTGTCTCGGCTGCTCTTGTAAACACAACTGTGCCACCGGCCCAGGGAGGCCTGGCGTATGTCGCCGGTCTGTTTTCACGGCACCTGCCAGACAGCGTGGAGGAAGCTGGTCACGCGTTAGCGATTTGTCGACCTTAAACAAAACGCTGCCGTTTTGGGTTTTATTAATCTGCTCCTTATACAAACATACATAAACGTAACAAGGGGGCATATAATGCAAAAAATATGAGGCGTGGATAACGGATGCCATGTAGTGTGAGTAATGCCTTTCAAATTCGCGGAGAGACCTTTCAGGCAGAACGGGAGATTAACGGCAGGGCCTCGCAGTGTTAAAAAAGCTGAACGGCCAAAAGCACTCGTCTCTGATGACCCAGTGCTTTTAGATTCTTGCTTAATGACGCATCAGCCACGTTATTGGATAAGGGCAGCGCTCTTACATGCCAAGGTCTCTGGGACAGGTGAACAGGAACACGCGTCAGCTCGTTCCCTGACAGACAAAGCTGAGACAGTTAGCACCGTATAACGTTACCTTGGCCCTGCTAGAATGGAAAACTCAGCCCGTGTGGAAGAACCATTAACCTGGTTTCCGGAAGCACATGTTTGGCTTACACTCAAAATTGAGAAGACTATGCGCTGACCATTAAGAAGACGGTTTTTGCAGCCAGCAGTCGGTGAACCGAAAGCGTCCATTTCTAAAAATGCAGATAAGGAACTCAGTGCAGTACTTGTCGTGTTGTGTTCACCCATAAACGTCTCCAGGTTATTCTTCACCTTGACCTCTTCCCAACAGCAAAAACACTCACTCCCACTTCTCAGGGTCTGGCCATGAAGTTAGGTTTGCCCTGACAAAACCTCACACCTACAAACAATGCATATTTTATAAATAACCTCCCCACAGCTATTTTTTTAGAAAATGGAAACTTTTTACCCTTCCCTTCCTCCACTCTATTTACATATAATTGGGGGATGACCAGTGTGGTCTGTATTATTTATCCTTCTCTATTAAAGGCATAAATCAGTATTTTCTCTCGCCCCCAATAATCCCGAGCGTGTCCGCAATCCCATCTCCCACGCAGAAGCTCCAGATGAACTCATCCCCCTCACTGAGGCTGCCATCCTGACTGGAGAGATTCTCATACTAATGACAAGGGAATGATCCGGAAAGAATGTGACAATGTGTGAACTAAAAAGCTGTCAAAACGGAACATGCACACGCAATGTCCTAAAACAGCCAAACCCCTCCCCCCCCCCCACCTGGCAGAGGGAGTATTAACGACTGCAGACTCCTGCTGGAATTCCCCCGGGTGAGGGGTTTCCCTGGCAGATCAATGCCCAACCCTCCCGGGTTTCATTCGGAAAGGTGGAAGAGCTTTTCAAAGGCCATCTTATAAAAAAATAAAAAAAAACAATGAACAAGTTGTAAACTACCCACTGGTGGAAGAAGAACTGATTCCTTTAAATTATACATTAGTGTCAGGTGCGATGTCTTACGGTCAGGTTCCCGGTCATTCGTGTGGATCTACTCAGCTGTAGACAACAAAAACAACAAGCTTAATATAAAAAGACTATGGATGCATACTTGTTTGCTATGCAGTAGGCGAAATGTAGTATGTGACGTGAGCAGTGTGCTATGAATGAGGCAGTAGGTGATCGGTACTCTGATGACATACTACATTCTGTGACATTCTGAAGCATGCAATCGATGGATGCTACGCTATCCCACGAGGCCTCTGTAATGGGGAAGAATGTCATTCATGCCGAAATTTTATTGTTGAGATGGTGGAGGAAGTGCCGTCTCTGTACAAATTTAAGTAGAAAACAATACCCTACTGCTGATAGCTGTTTTAAACTTTCACAGGGTTGAGCTACGTCATTGGTAAACATCCGGGTAAATCGATTCCAGAAGTGACTATGGCAGTGACTACGTCGCTTAGTGATGACATCACAATGTCAAGCATGTCTGATGGCGGCATCTGAGGTATGAGGGGATGTTGTTCCTTCTGGCAGACCACAAAGACAAGAAGATACGTTCCTAAATCAGTGGAAGTGAAGAAAGAAAGAATAACTGCCACAGGTCACCGTGAGTCAGGGGGGAAAATAGGTCCAGTTTCCACCGTTTAAGGGTATGGTACTTATTTTCATTGACGAGGTCCACACTCTGAAGTGGCTTTATATTTTTTAACACCTCCCACCTAAACAAACGGGAGAATATTCCTGGCTAATGAATTCGCAGGTTTATATGAAGGAAACTCCCGTGAAAGATGCTGTGGGGTGGGGGGCGGAGTCAGTGTCTCTAGTGCCTCTCCCTTTCTTTAACTTAGGTGTTTGCCCTTTTGAAGGGTAATATTTTCAAGTTCAAGTGGTTCACACACATCATCTGTACATGTGTTCGTACACAGAGATTTAGTCATGCCTTCCTTTACACTTTGAATGTACAAAAGTTCCTTTACAAAATTAAAAAATAAAAATAAAACAATGAACAGAAGCATTAATAAAAACCGAAAATAAAACGGGGAAGATAAAACTCATCTGTGGAAGATTGTAGCAAAAACAGCTGTTCAGCTCCTCCGGCCCAGCAGGAGCTGGTTGGGTCCTTCAGGCTTGGAAAAATCAGGGCTGGTTGGGGATCATCTCAGGGAAATGAACATGTGCTGGGGGGGGGCACCACACTCAGGGTCCTGTACATCCCCCCCCCCCCCCCCCATTCACTTCTAGTGAGTGTCAGACCTCCACTGACTGGATCTGGTTCATCTGGGCACGCATGGTCTGAACGCTGTTGAGGATCTTCTTCTGGTGTCCGGCTAACGTCACTCCCAGCTTGATGATGTCACTGCGGAGGCATCAGCAGCAATACAAGCAGTAAGACGTTATGGCACAGTGATACCAACTGCCAAGTCAAACCTGATTCCTTTCTCAAATTAATCTCCCAGCCTCATTAATAATGAGAAAATGGTTTAAAGTGTCCTTGTTCAAAGTATGCAGACCACCCACATTTTCATGGCCTAGGCTTGAGATATCCTGGAACATTCTAAAAGGACGGCAGATCGCTGCTAAACGTTTTCAAATGCTTTTATTGCAGAGCTGTGCCACTAAAACGCCAGGAAGAAGGCAAGAAAGGCTCTCTGAGTAGTCGCTTTCTAACTCTTAACAAGGGCTGACCTTTAACAGAGGAATAAACGCGCTTCGGTGAAAGACGCCGTGTCAGACTGCTAGTATCTGCCCATAACAGTTGTCGGTGTCTGCCACATGAGCCCATGAAGGCAATGCTGGCGCGGTGCAGACCGGCATGGCAATACTTCAGGGATACCAGGCTGGACGCACTCGTGCATGGTTTATCTGTAAGCCATGTCGGTTGCTATGGTAATAACACAAAAAAAAACATACTCCATGGTCATCTGGGAAACGGCATCGAAGCTGCTGAACTCTGAGCTGGTGAAGTTCTCCTTATACTGGCCCATCTTGATGGCATCCAGCCACTCCTCCACCGTGCTGAAGCTGGAGAAGTCAGGCACACTGCGGTCCAGCAGAGGTAGGTGGGGACTGTGGGCAAAAACGTTCATTCTAAAATGAATTCCTCTGCAGAATTAGAAACTCGGAACGTCTTTTTCTGTCAGTTGAACACTCCCCAGCACCCCGTCCCCTATGGCCCAGCTGTCTTCAACAAACTGGGTGAAGAAAGCCCCGTACAAATGACTTTTTAAATGAGCACATTCACTGAAAATGGGAGAGATAAAGCTGACAGCAAAGGTGGGCGGGACTATCGTGTCAGGTGACCTATCAGTCTGAATAGCTTAACTTCCCATTGGTTGCCTTGATGACTCCCATTGGGTTAAATCAGAGAGTGACACCGTCACTCACTGGGGCTCTGCGTCTGCCATTGCTACAAAGCTCAGGAGCATCGAGCTGAGTGATCTGTGTTTTGTTGCCTCATGCTCGATAGCTTCCTGCCGCAAGAGCGGTGACTGAATGCAGAGAAATGAGCAAGAGGCTCCAGCTGGGATCTCAGCACGGAAGCCGCATTCTGGCCCGACACACGTGTGCTGGGGTGTCAGGGGAGGCCAGCGGGGACAGGCGAGAAGATGGGAACTCCAGAGAGCAGCTCCTCTGAGTCTGAGGGGAGGCCTAGAGCAGTGAGGGCTTATGGGTTGGTGACGATCACTCAGCAAATGCAAGGGACCAGACTGAAATGGATTTCTATAAAGGTCCTGAGGTCATACAGCAGACAGAAAGTATGACTATGCAGGCTAATGTATGCCCGTGTCGGGGGGGGGGGGGGGG
>JAABNX020000119.1:2281896-2293174 GCA_015163995.2 Mormyrus lacerda | reverse complement strand
GGGCTGGCAGTTAAAAAAACAAAGCTACAAAAAAACTCACACACATTGGCAGACACACACTTTGCGAACCCTTATGGCTCATCACACAGAAGCACTAACAATGCTTTTTAAAAGACACACAAATTAAGTACAAACTTTATGTACTTATTTTTTTAAAGTGCTTGGCGTGCAGTTAAAATAGATTTCTTTCCATAGCTCATTTATTTGCATTCTAAGGAAAACGTTTTCTTGTGCACTTATGATTAAAAAAGGATAATGACCAACTTACACTTCACATGATCATAGCAGTAGGCTTTCATGTGCTAATGAGCACATGCACTGCATTCAGATTTTATACTGGGCCAACATGTTTCAAAAGGCCACTTATTCTGTGACCTCTGTACCTTTTGCTTACATAATCACCACGTTTACTGTCAGTACTTTACAGCAATCTGCCAATCGTGTTTGACAGAATGGTATGAAATAGGTAACAGTAATGTCATCGCAGCATGGTGCTTCTGACACGGCAAGGGAAACGGCTCCTAGAAAACAGTGAGGTTTATAATTAGTTGTTAGGATTGTGGTACAGGATTCTGTGGGGTATCTATAGAGTCAAATTTGTTTACAAGGTTTGCTAGTGAGGGGGACAGGCGACTGTCCTATTGTTCAATGCTCAAGACTCCAGTGTAACTTCAGGAAGACTCATTGCAGCAAGATCACCACCACAATAAACATCTCTGTGGTACATCATCACCAATAACATAAAGACCTCTCTGGAAACAATCCTCACTTTTTCCTGTCACAGAGATAACTTGGTCTCTGCAATATCTTCCAGATCCACCCTCACAACTCCTGCAAAAGAGCCATTTTGGATTTCTCACACTACAATATAAGTCGCTCTTGGCTGGACCTCTAAAATGCTCCATGAAAAATGCACCACCACATACAGAATACTGCAATAGCTGTTTTCCGCCTTCCCAAGCACCAGGTATTCTCTCTACCAGTCTCCCTGCATTAATACTGGCATATGAGGAACCTGTTCTGCTTATGCGACTGGCAGCGAAGTGGGTTATTTTTGTGTAACATGTACGTCCCCCAACTCTGGGGGTGTGAGGCAACAGTGTTACCTTCTAATGCACAATGCCATCCAAATAACACTTCATCCATTCATCTTCCAACAATATATCCTAGACAGGGGGGCTGGCGCCTATCCCAGGCAGCATAGGGCAGAAAGTAAGGCTGCACCCTGGATTAGATGCCAGTCCATTGCAGGCCACACACATGCAATAGGCAGTTTAGCCTACCTTTGTGTTTTGATCTGCGGGAGGAATGTGGAGGATACAAATGAAACCCAAGCGACACAGAGAGAACATGGAAAAAAAGAGTTTCTGATTCTAGCCTGATACAGCAGTCCTCATATGTATCTCAATGTGTTTATTTTCCGGAAATGTTACATATGATATTGTGCATAATTAATTAATAACCTAGAACCTCACAGCACCCCCTAGCAACGGAATGCCATTTCACTCTTAGCAGATGAACAGAACTGAGCAACGGAATGCCATTTCACTCTTATCAGATGAACAGAAATTTCATGGCTTTTAGCCATTTTATCTTGAAAGGACAATAACTAAAATACTTCAAATGATTTAAACGATTTGTGTGACAGCAGTATTAAAAGACACTCAAATGTTCCACCCATTTCCAACCACATGGACAGATCTCCAGCCTTCATACAGACCTTTTATCTTAGTTTAATGCAGAAATCTGCCCTGTACTTCATGATGGCCGCATAGCTTGTTCTAACCATTCCCAAAGGACACATTCCCGTATGTAATGTTTTATGTCCCAAAAAGCTGCCTGGGTTCCTAAGAATTTCTTCTTTCCATCTTTTAAACTGAAAGCTGGCGAGGTGCTTGTTGGAAGTTCATAGATGCTCGCCTGATCCCTTTAAGTGGCAGGGATGTCACCAGAGTAGGCGGGCGAGTAGCATGACTGCCAGCTGGCCCAGCAGAGCCACGGGAAGCTGCGGGGCCTGGCTCCTGGCCGAGGCGCAGTGCTGCTTGTTCTGGCCGATGCAAGCGGCATAGGCCATGACATGCGGGATGTAGTTCTGCTCCTTGACACCGTGCAGGAGGTGGGCCATGGGACCCTTGGAGAAGACGGCTACATCCTCCCCTCCGTGGGTCTCCATGCTCAGGGGCACTGCAGCCTGGGCCTGGTAGTTGTTCTGATCTGGAAGAGAGAGAGGAGAGGGGATTTGACATGAGCACATGGGCTTTGCCCAGTGACGCTAAATCTACTGTTCTGGCATCAGTTTTGGGGTCTGACTAATGGCTTTATCAAAGCTGTGGGGGGCCAGACCACCCCTGAATTTTGATGGGCCCCCCAGGGACCTGATTTTCCCAAACACTCATATGTGAAAAGAATATTATTTTGATTCATGGTTCCAAAAAATTCATGAATATGCACAGATTGTGGCTGTCATTGTGTAATTGAGGAAAATTTATTTATTTTGTGCACTTAACAAAAACAAGGCAGTGACAGCCTTCATTTATCTCACACAGATGTTAAATGGGGATCAGGAAGAGTAATATAAGCTGCCTTTCTAACTCATCCTTTAATTTCACCGAGTTCTGCACAGGCTGAAAAGTTTCCTTCTTAAGGTGCAGCTGACCAAAGCTAACCAGCTGAAGTTGGAATCGGCAGATTAACAGAGTCACATCATCAGTAGCATTCCAAGAAACATGGATGTGGAATGTAACAGATGACACTCAGGCATCAGCAAAGCCAGTTTGGAACAGGCAATGGTCACTTACTGTAGTCAATGGTGGAAACGTTCTCTCTTCCACCGTTCACTAACTTGTATCCTGGGCCATTTCCGTAGAGAATTGAGGTGAAAGGCTTCTGGTCCACATCACTCAGCATGGGAGCCAGGCCTGTGTGATGTGGACAGTTTAGTGACATACATGCTATACCTATTATAATTGTATTACAATGAAACAGTAGACGGGGAAGAAGTGGAAGATGCCATCCTAATATAGCCCTCATCTGCCAGTTTTTATGATATTCCATCTACACTGAAAGACTTGTCACACTCCACAAACCGAAGATGGGGTTGCCCCGTCGCGTGTAGCCCCCGAAGTTGAAGACGTGCGAGTGGTCGGCCGTGACCACGGTCAGCGTGTCGTGCCGGCTGGTCAGGAGCGCGGCCTGCTGAATGGCTCGGTCCATCTCGACGGCCTCGTGGAGAGCCTGCTTGGCCTTTCCCTCATGATGCCCGTGGTCAATGCGTCCGCCTGCCGGGAGCCAATTGTTAGCGTGACCTGTGCTTCGTACTCCACGCTGGCGAGATAAGGTAAGATAAGATGCACTTTATCCATCCCGGAGGGAAATTCTTTTGCACACAGCGGCACGTATATGAAGTGCGCAGATACATACGGTGCAAAGCAGAGATAAAGTGCAAAGACAGAGCACAAAAAAAACACAGCACACGAGCAGAATATAGTGCATGGAATAAATGTGACTAAATTAACATGTGGTGTACGTGGTCCGCACCATTCCGTTTTAAAGATGAAATGCGGTTCTGGTATATGTTTTGGCTGTGGAGGGGGGCCAGCAGGAAGCACTGTGGTACCTGATGGCAGCAGTGCTTCTTAGGACTGAATGGAATGAGCCGGTGGGTAAAGGTGCTCCCAGAAAGGGCTCCATGCAACAGATGGGCTGAACTGATCCTGAAAATTCATCACTGGAACTGCTGCCGCTTCCCCAGCAGGCCATGATGTAGAAAAGCACGCCGTCCACTATGGCATGATGAAATATCCACAGCGGCTTAATACACACATCAAAAGACCTGAGGCTCCTTGGAAAGTAGAGTCTGCTCTGGCGTTTCTTCTACAGAGTCACTGCGTTACCCATCGAAGTCTGGATCTCAGGTACTTGTAATACCAGCAGGTACCTGTAACACCCCAGGTATTTGTAAAGAGCAACACCTGCATTAAATCCCATTCTGCCTTGTATTCAGCCTGAGGCTGCGGGGCGTCCTATTCTCTGTCCTACCGTTTAGCCCCGACCACTGCTGTCTTCCTTCCCTGCTTCGATCCCTTCCTGTTCCTGTCCCTTTCAGACCTTCTCCATGTGCTTGACTCCGGTCACATGTGTCCCACATATGACTGACTTCCCCGACTTCTGTCCACCTCTACACCATGGCCCCGGGTCTGATCCTGCTTGTTGATTCCAGTTATGTTTGCCTGTACCCTGAAATAAAGCCCTGTGTGTCGCATTCTGGGTTCCTGAATTTCTGTTCATCACACACTGCACCACCTCCACATCCTCCCCTTGGATAATGACTGATCTCTGGGGCTCATGTCATGCTGGAAATCCACCATCAGCTCCGTTTTCTCGCTGACTTTGCACTACAGGTTGTTCTCCCTGCACCACAAGATAAAGTGCTGGACTTTGACTCATCTCCATTCCTACAGAATTCTACAATGGAGATGAGTCACCCTAGAATATCTGTAGATGGGAAAAGCTGGCATTGTATTGGAAATCTGGCATGTAGCAGGTACACAGGAAGGGAGACAGGAGTCCCTGAGGTGCCCATCCCTGACACACGGTCCTGGAACCTTGCAAACTGTCATCTATCGGTCAGGTTGTCTGTGATACAGGAAACTATGGGGGCATCAAGCTGCTTTTTTCTGAGCTTGTTCTCCAGTTTGTAAGACTGGATGATGTGAACGACGACGAAGAACATGATCCTGAGTGAAGTACCAGCTTTGTCCAGGTAGCAGTGGGCTTTGTGAGGCATGTGGATCAGAGTAGCACGTAGGCTGCAGGGGTCTGTTATCAGGTGGTCTGTTATCAGGGATCTATTAGCAGGAGTCTCTTACCAGGGGTCCTTACCAGGTGGTCTGTTACCAGGGGTCTATTACCAGGGATCTATTACCAGGGGTCCTTATCAGGTGGTCTGTTACCAGGGGTCTATTACCAGGGATCTATTACCAGGGGTCCTTATCAGGTGGTCTGTTACCAGGGGTCTGTTTCAGCTCAACCAGTCTCTGAAAGGTCTTCATTATATGTGAAGTGAGAACATCTGGTCTTTCCACACAGGATGTCTTCCAGGACTTGTGCACCTTCTTCAGACTCAGGGAGATGGAGAACAGGTGCTGCAGAACAGGGCAGTGCAGAGACTTTTTGAGGAGCAGATGCACGAATGGAAAACTTTGCCTACTGGGGTGGGCTTGATCAAATTCATAAAGAGGCATTCAGGCCTACTGCAGGACCTTGCCGAGGTGGCTAGCATATCTACGGTAGAGACAAACAGACTGGGAAGTGGAGTGGGGGTGGTGCCTTCGATGGTGAAGTTGCATCAAGACGTGAAGGTCATAGAGGTTACAGGGCAGTGAGGGGCCTGAAACCCCCCCTAGCCAGCATAGTGAGGATGGTGGTGTCACGAGAGGGCAGGACTGGCTCATGAGAATCAAATCTGCTGAAGAAGAGATTGAGCTCATCGTCTCTGCACATCTGCTCCCTTCTGGCACAATGTTTCCAACCTGCTTATAGCCAATGATGGTCATCATCCCACTGCACACTCCCGACACACTTCTCACCCCACTGCACACTCTCGACACACTTCTCACCCCACTGCACACTCCCGACACACTTCTCACCCCACTGCATACTCCTGACACACTTCTCACCCCACTGCACACTCTCGACACACTTCTCACCCCACTGCACACTCTCGACACACTTCTCACCCCACGGCACACTCCTGACACGCTTTTCACCCCACTGCACACTCCCGACACACTTCTAACCCCACTGCACACTCCTGACACACTTCTAACCCCACTGCACACTCCCGACACGCTTCACATCCCACTGCACACTCTCGACACACTTCTCATCCCACTGCACACTCTTGACACACTTCTCATCCCACTGCACACTCCTGACACACTTCTTTCACTGTAGCTTCTGCTCCAGCTTTCCCCCGTAGCATTTCTTTTCCATCGCGGAGCTGAATCTTCAGTTCCTGATTTGATCTCGGCCTTGTCTCCAAACCTGAAGGCTTGCTTCTTTTTGTTTAGTATGTCCTTCAGGTCCTTTGTGACCCACAGTTTGTTATTTGGAAAACACCGCACTGTTTTTTGTAGGGATTGTGTTATCCATACAGAGGTTGATATAGTCACTCAATGTCATTCCCATATGACTCAAAGGACACTTTCACACAGCAGGAACTCGGTCCAATTGTAGTTCCTCTGATACAGTTCCAGAACCCTTTTTTAGTACCTACTCCAGACTAGGTACTTTTTGTTCAGAAATGAAGTCCTGGGGAGGCACTTACAGTGATAAACTTGCTGACTGGTTGACTACAAGCACTGGCAACTACATCTTTGTGAAAAAAGATATAACTAGCAGACCAAAAATGGAGCATATATTATTGGTTTTTACCTCAATTACATTTAATGAATAATTTTTTTATGTGTGTATTTCCATATTTCTCCATTGGAAATAACCAGTATACTATTGTCTAATATCGCCTGAGTTGGCAATGAAACTTGCCAGCCCTTATTAGCAGGATAACATTACATCGATTTTTAACAACTTGTTCATTCTCTAGGTTTTGGCTTATTTAGCATAAAGGTTCCAGTTTGTTGTTCAGCATGAAAGTGACCAGGAGCTTCAGAAGTTCCTGGTCGAGACCCAGGGGCCTGTAACCAGGGGCCAGGTTCTGGAAGTTTGGTGTGAAAACGCCTAAGAGCATGTCCCAGTCTTTCTCCTCTATGCCATCCAGCAAAGCCTCCTTAGCCTACTTTGTCATCTTCCATACCCTCCAGTTGGGGTCTAGCAGCTGTTCAAATATTGGTTAGTAGGTGGGGGTGAGAGGCCCCAGATAGTGGTCTGATCTGATAATATGTGCAGAGTCCTGTTACTGATAGAACTATCACACATTGCTCAAATTATTGTTAAATTAGTTGGCGCATTTGTGTAAATGTCAGTAGATGACATTCTGACTTTATCCAACTGCAGGCTATAATAACAGTAATACTGTTGATCTACTCATAATGGTTGTCAACTTCATCGTGAACCGAACAGAAATATTAGGTGTCACACTGCTAAAACATCTTAGCACTTTTCAACCAGTGACAGATGGATTTGTTTTTTTTTTGCAATGCTCCACTGTACATCAAAAATAACTCCAGTTCTTCTTGGCATAGATGGGAGCCATTATGGCAAGCAAACGGTTGTTAGAAATATAATTTTATGCTTCTGTGGCTCTTCAGCTGTGATTCCAACTGATCTCAGGATTCTGGATTTATTTTTCTTTCACATGCATTTGCTATCAGGTGGCACTGGGGCTCAGTGAGTAGCACTGCTGACTCATATCTCGCAGGTTGGGTGTCGGAATCCCAGCTCCACCCAGTGCATGCTGTTTGTATTATCTACCTCTGATGTATGGATTTCCTTGTAGCAAGTTGAATTGGTGCTTCTTTCTAAGTCGTGTGTGTGAAATCTGTGAAGTTCTGCCATTCTGTCTTGTTGCCTGGGCAGGTGGATGGTACACCAATCAGCCATAACATTAAAACTGCCTGTTTAATATTGTGTAAGTCTCCCTGGTCTAACCTGTCAAGGTATGGGTTTCCACAAGACCTCCAAGGTGTCCTGGGGTATCTGGCACCAGGACTTCAGCAGCAGATCCTTTAAGCTGCGGCCAGCTTGCTCTCACCTACAGAGGTGTAAAGAGAATTTCCCCGCTGGGATTAATAAAGTATCAATTATCATTATTATTTAAATCCTGTAAGTTGCGAGGTGGGGCCTCAATGGATCGGACTTGTTTGTCTAGCACATCCCACAGATTCTCAGCCGGATTGTGATCTGAGGAATTTGGAGGCCAAGTCAATACCTTGAACTCTTTTTCATGTTCCTCGGATCGTTCCTGAACAATTTTTGTAGTGTGGCAGGACTCATTATCCTGCTGAAAGAGGCCATTGACATTGGGCAATACCATTGCCATAAAGGGGTGCACTTGGTTTGCTACAGTTCGGTAGGTGGTATGTGTCAAATGAATGCCAGTACCCAAGGTTTCCCAGCAGAGCATTGCCCAGAGCATCACACTGTCTCCACCGACTTGCCTTCATCCCACAGTGCATCCTGGTGCCATCTCTTCCCTAAGTAAACAACGCACACACACTCAGCCGTCCACATGATGTAGCAGAATATGTGACTCATCAGAAAAGGAATCTTCTATGGTATCAGACCTTCACTCCCCACATACCTCAGTGAGCCTTGGGCACCCATGACCCCATTGCTGGTTCACTGGTTGGCCTTCCTTGGACCACATTTGGTAGGTACTGACCACTGAATACTGGGAACACCCCAGAACACCTTCCACTTTGATGATGCTCTGAACCAGTCATCTAGCGATCACAATTTGGTCATTGTCAAAGTCTGTCAGATACTTACACATACCCATTTTACCCGCTTCCAGCACATAGACTTGTGCACATCAAGAACTGACTGTTCACCTGCCTAATATATAACTGCATTTTTGACAGGTGTCATTGTAACAAGATAATCAATGTCATTCACTTTACCTGCCAGTGATTTTAATGTTATGGCTGATCAATGTATATGATTCTGCAAATAAGCAAAGCTGCATTTTATAACTGCCCATGCTTCACCTACCTTCAACCAGAAGATAGAAACCATGAGGATTTTTCTTCAGGACTTTAATGGCAAAATCCACCATTTCAGTTAGAGAGGGATCTTTTTCCGTGTTTCTCTCCAAGTTATAGTGCAGGTCTCCTGGTTCAAAGAGACCTATAGAGGGGAACGGAGAATTTCAAAGCATGGGGCGTACAGGACAAGGTTTATTTTTAAGTTTCTGAGTAAATGCTTGCATCCAAAGTCATCTTTTTACACTTTACTCTTGCAGTAAATATTTAGCAAAGGAATTCAGTCTCTGGGATAAGAGCAGTTCTGCTACTAGGGTAGGAAACGGCAGAGATCCTGTTAGCTAACCACAGCACCAACTGCTCTCCAGAAAGTTCTACAAGCGATGCTTACCCAGGATATAGTCCACATTGTTTGGATTCAGGGCCAAGAGGTCTTTTCGGTTCCACACATAATGGCCTCTCTTGAAAGTCAAGAAAATCAAAAAGTCATGAACGGACCTTTTTAGCCAAGATTCCTGTCTTGTTACATATGTTACTGTTCCATTAATTGTGTAAGAAAATTAGCTAATATTATTCTTTTAAGTGCTTTATTTGTAGTTTGGTAGATGAATTTGGCTGTTCTAACACCAGGCTTCCCCCTGGCGGATTTAGGGAGGGGGCCACATGGGCCGATGCCCAGGGTAGCATCTTACTGGGGGTGGCATGGGGCACCCGCACAAATTTAAAAAAAGTCGGAATAGTGACACATTTGCGCGGTCAGTTTTCTATTGCTCATTCGCATGTAACGTCAATGATGTCATTCCACCATGTAGGTCAATTAACCTTGTTGGAGTAGGCGCCCTGATTCTAATCTGTGTGCCGGGCAGGTTACCACTCCGAAGTAAGACATGGGGAGGGGGTGGCTGGACTGACCTCAGGTCACCCCACTGAAAGCCCAAGGTGGGGGGACTGGGGGGAATTCTATTAAACAACGCATCTCTGACTTTGTACAGTTAGTACATTACTAACTGCATTAGCTACTAATGCAGTTAGTAATATCAATCATACTACAACATGCTACCAAATATTCCACAATCTACTCATAATATTGTGAATATATAGTTTCATAGACATACTGTTACATTTTTTTCTTGTTTGTGTGTAATTGTGAAGAATAATTGAAGGTGAATTGATTTAGTCTTGACTCTTGGATGACAGTATTCGGGGATGGATGATGTATTGATGCAAATGAACACAAATAAGTAAGAAAAGGTCTCAGACATCAGGTGCCCACATTAGAAAAAGGAGGAAAGAGGAGGAGAAAAGCATAAAAGATAAAGGTATTCTGCTATTTCACCTCTTTACGAGTATAATATTACACATGCTATGAAATACTAGTATGCTTGTTAGCCTATAGGGTAATAGTGTAATGTAATGTGTGTAGTGTAATTTGATTCTGTTTTTAATGTTATCTTTATTTCTTTATTATATTTATGAATTTGATTTTGCAAATATTCTAATATTTTATATAATAAAAAAAATTATTACTATTTATTTGCATTGTTACAAATGTCTTAATAAAAATTATATTTAGTGCCGAATGGTGCTTTTTCAGGGGGTGGCAAATGGACACACAGTTTTTTGTTTGTGGGGGGCAGGGGGTGGGAGATAGACACAGTTTCTGTAGGTGACACGGGGGGTGGGGGGGGGCACCATACGAGCCAGAGCCACCACTGAGGCCTACCATGTTTCTGACCCGGTCCTTCCACTCCTCCACCAAGTTCCGGCCGTCTCGGCGCGTTCCCACATGTCTCCGCTCTCTGGGATATTCTACGTCTGAGGTGTTCTTGGGGAACATGTATTTTCGTCCACCGCCCATCACAACCTAAACATGAGTACGTGAGGTCAAACACTTCAGACAAATTTAACAAGTACAATTCGAATGTCCTCTTGACTGCTTGATAAAAAACAAAGGCTTAAGATTTAGTGTTACAAAGATGCCGGTCACTCTTTTACAAAATTTCCAAAATCTAATCTGGTCATGATCATCAGTACCAACTACTACGAGTAATCACAACATTAAGTAATATTAGTTTAGTCCCTCTCATGACCACAACCAGAATAAATGTGTAGAAGGTGGATGGATGAATGTATTATAGTACCTTTTCAAGTCAAGTCAAGTCAAGCGGCTTTTATTATCATTTCAGTATACATGTGGTACAGTGTACAGTGAAATGAGACGTTTCTCTAGGACCAAGGTGCTACATACTACATGCTAAGACAACAGAAGTACAAGAGTGTAACAGGAGACAACATAAAGTGCATGTGTGCTAACATTGTACAGTACAAACATGGCCAAAAAAAACCATAAAGTGCAATGATGTGCAGTGTGCAAACACCGCAAAGAGTGCAAACATGTCAGGACAGACGAGACAAAAACGCTGCCATGAGACAGTGCAGACATCATGAGACAAGACAGTACAGCGCTGATCCAAATGTATTGTGCAAAATGGTAAAAGGTAGGTTTTTTACTGAGGTAGATGGAAGATGAGTGTACATCTTTGTGTGTGTGTGTGTCAGTCCAGTCCCTGAGTGTTCAGGAGTCTGATGGCTTGAGGAAAGAGGCTGTTACAGTCTGG
>JAABNX020000119.1:2256948-2275843 GCA_015163995.2 Mormyrus lacerda | reverse complement strand
CCCCCCACAACCCCCCCATCCCCCCCGTAATCTACGCCCATGTAAACATATATTTTATCTCAGTGATGCACTCACTGGCACATTTAGGTATGGGTGACTTGGGCAGCTACCCAGGGCAGCATCTTGCCAGGGACAGCAGGGAGCATCCGCACGAGACGAAGTGAGCAAGCCAGCAAATGAATGAATGAATGACAATCAGAATGGTGACATTTGTGCAAGCAGGGTTTTATTGCCCATCTACACGTCACATTAGCGATGTCATTTCACCACGTGGGTCAATTAACCCTGTTTGAGTGGGGGCCAAGTGATGCCTTTGTGGACACACAATTTTTGTTGGTTATGGGGGTGGCGCTGAGGGGGGGGGTGGGGGGTTCTCCCAGGGTGCCATACAAGCTAGAACCGCCATTGCGTCCACATTTAGGTTTTAGTCACTGTGCAATGTAATTTTCACTGTCTTCAGAGAGAAAGACAGCAGATGCTTCTACACAAATATCAACTGGTCAGCAAACCTCTAACCCTCTACAAGCAATGATACATTTTATAACATTTACTATTCGTTTATCATAAATGATTTAAAGACAAAACAGATGTTCTTCCGAGGAGCTGCCCACCAAATACTGCTTCAGAGTGTACATTTTTTAAATGGGCTAAATTTGCTATCTCTGTATGCAGAGCAAATTCAATGCCAAGTAAGTAATGGAACGACGTCTTCCCTGAAACCATTCTGGCTCCATTCTTTGACGGCACAAAGCATCCGGAAACACACACTACCGCTCTATAGATAAAATCATTACACTTCAAATGCCTCTATTTGCGTTCTGGAATTATATGCAAATTACACAAATGCGGTTCATTGAAAAGGCTTTTGGAGGTTCAGTAATTACTACCCCTGTCAACTCAGATAGACTAATCAGTCTGTGCAGACTATTGTGTTTTTTAAATCACGAGCACCAATGCAGCTCAAAAAAAGCAGTGAATGAGAAATAAAGTTAATTTTATTTGAACTTTGAATCAGAAATCAAAAGCAATAATAGGCACTTCTGGAAAGGGCACTGATAACCCATCACACAAGTATTTCCTTCCCTTAATTTAGATCAATGGTATGTGTTACAAATGACCTGCAGAGATGTTCTCGACTTTTAAAGGGAAATGTAAGTAAATCTCGTTGTCGATAAATTTATTATCAAATACTTTTGTTGTCAGCCGGATGAGAGATTCCTTGAGGTACATGTGCCCCCCCAGGCTCCACCCCTGCTACTGACAATGCCAAAATAAATGCACAAACAAAAGAAAATATATCATATATGAAATACATCCACCATCTTACTGCTTACGGCAGTCAAGGAGAGCACAGGACACAAGGCTGGGGTACATACTGGATGGGATGCATGTCCACTGAAGGGCATATACACGACAATACTATAGGAAACTGAGAGACACATCAGCAGAACGGCATGTCTTTGGATTATGGCGGGAAACCAGCATGACACAGGGAGGACATGCTAACTGAACACAGAATCATGTGAGGCCGCAGTACTGCCCAATGCCACCCTGCTACCCACACATGAGCTATATGAAAAATGAAATGTCAAATCGGTGCTTCTGACTTTCCTTTTCAAATCACTCTAATATCTTATCCGATTTTTTGTTTAATCGATGTTACATCATGCCATTTAAAAAACATGTCCGTAAATCTGTTAATCATCTGTAAGCCATTAAGATTTCAAATGTGTTATGTACTGTAATGTGTTTAGTAGTCAGTTTAGTAGACATTAGTTACTCACCACTCACGTGGAATTATGGTACTCACATGGGAATTGTGGTACTCACATAGAAATGATCATACTAACATGGGAATTATAGTACTCACATAGGAATTATGGTACTCACATAGAAATGATGATACTCACATGGGAATTATAGTACTCACATAGGAATTATGGTTATCCATTTCCCCCAAGTAAACCACTTTAAATGTGAAGATCTCCCACAGACTACATGTCTTAGACAAGTCGCGTCCCAAATTCTAAATGATCTTTAAACTGCACAATACATTAGGTACGGATGTTCTTGGAGAAAGACCAGAAAAATGACTTACCAGGAAACTGAGGTCTCCCTTGGCAGACCCAGGTCAGACAAGCCCAGATGGTTAGTGTCAGCATTGCTGAGCTGTTCTCTGATGTCTCAATGCTACTGTCAAGGAAAATGCTTTTGCATCTACAGATGCAAACCAAACTGAGGGAATAAATAAATATGATCAACATACAATTTTCAGTGCATTGTGTACAATTTGTGCACATTGCTGATCTTCTATTGAAGTTTCACTTGCATGCGACATGTTTTCTAACTCATCTACTCCAGATCCAGGATCTGGCACAGTGCCGCTGGTTACTCTTCCCTGATCTGCCTCACCTGCTTATTGAACACATCTGTAACACATTTCCTGTGTAATTATTTATGAAATGCCCTTTCTTCTCAACAGCTCATATATTATGAGTGTGTCTGCATGATGAGCGTTCTCTCTGCCATTTCATCTGCTTGTTCTGTCTGTGTTCATGGATCCTATGGGGTACTGGCGATTTGACAGATTAATGACCAAGAGTTTTTAGAATCTGTTTTGGCTTTTGGCAAAGTAAAAAACTTCAGCACACTTGGCCAGAGCTTGGTTATTCACAAGACTCACAGGTGGAAACATAAGTCATTGTGTGTCTTTAAAAATATACATTTGATGGATGAATCACTAACATTCTTCTTGCAAATACTGTTTACTGACCAAGGACATATTCATATGAAAATTCACAGGTAAATGCAAAGAACACAAGAGCTCTTTACAAAAACTGTTGATAAGACATGATAGTAAAGACACCACAATGGGCTTTGGACCAGCACAGGATATATCCAATCATGCACCGCTAAGCACATCAATGCTTCCGGAGACTAGTAAATTGCACTAGGTTGATGCTGTCATTCCATTTTAAGTTACCGCTGCTGTAGTGGGGTAACATGTGACTTTGAGCTCATAATCTGTTTTATTTTTCTATATAAATGATTACACAGGAGAAATCTCTAGGAGTGGGTACGAACTGAGCGTGTCAATCACGGCGCCATTCCAGAAAGTTCTACGTGATCTGAACGGGAAGCTGAAGTGCCGAAAGGGACTCCCCTGAACTCGGTGCTCTGTTCATTAGACGGATGTCTTTGTTTTGGCTTGGTTAATTCATCTAATTTGTAGTCAACTTTCATCTTATGCAGTGGAACATGGGGCCTAGTCTCTATGGAAAATTGTTAACCAGGAAATGACTTTGGGCCTCCTCGCAAAGGTCGATGAAAAGGTCACACTACTTGAGTAGTGAGTTGCTTGAGCCAAAATGGTGCTCTAATGTAATATGTCATTTAGATGCGATAAGGGGGGATACTGCTCTGACACTGAAGTGCTAATAAGGTTCATCTGAGGAAAAGTCCATTCAGAAGAGAAACTGCAAAGGAATCCTCAGAAAAATTAAAAGATCCACTCCCTGTAACTGCAGGAAATGAGATGACATGTACATGGATTAAGGGCTGGAGTTTATCCCAGGCATTGGGGGAGAGCTGGGATATTCCAAGGACAGCATTCCAGGGCATGACAGGGCACTGAGAGGCACGTTTATATAATTACTAAAGAGGAAAGCAAAGAGCAAACCATGTCCAGTTGTTTAACATTAATATACCCCAGTGCCTCATTTTCTTTTCACCCATTAAAGGGTCTAGTGGTACAATCATTTGAGAGATTTGCATTAAAATTAGTGTTAATTATCTGAGCAGGACTGAGCTTTTTGTCAGAGATCATCGCCACCTTAATTGTTGAGTCTGAAATGAGTCAAACACGCTTAACATTCCGACCGCTGAGAAACCATAAAGCGGGATCGTCCTCTTCTACAAGCCAGCACTCCGGACAGCAAAGAAAACGCCTCCTTGTCTACGATGCCGCCAGATTGTCATATTAATGTTTTCTCATTAAAGCCTGTTCAACCAATTGCGCATATTTGATTATCGAGTTTTTTTTTAATGTTCAGTCATTCCGAAAGTCCAGATTTGCTAAAATATTTAACCAGTACTCGCCGTACACAAGTAATATTTATTTTGATAAGTAACTATATAGTTACTTATAGTGTAATTTTATATGGTGATGAGCAATAGAACATACGCTATGTACACATTTTATCTTTCAGTTGTTTTACGACATCAGTTATGAGTCATGCTTTATTTAGCTATCCATTACTTTTGTTGGAGTAAAGACTTTTGTGTTTGGGTTAATTTTATTTAAAAAGCTGTAATAATGATCAAAAAAGTCTAAAAAGTGATATTATAATTAGCTAGGCCTACATAGTTATTACCTCCGGGAAAAATCAAAGACAATTATACTAGTAAAGATTTATCGAATGGTTCCAGTAAACGCGACTTCAACTTTCAGTTACAATAATCCATCATAAATCACGGCAGACTATCGGTGTTTACCTTTGAAAATATTGTTACCATACGACAAAAATTTACAGCATCTTTATCTACTCGATATCACAACCGGCATAAAAGTCCATACTTGAAACAAATCGCAATGGTGCACGTTGAGTGAAAACGTAAAAACTGACCTTGTCTTCCTTCCTCGGTAGTGAGGATAGTTAACGAGCCGCTAGGGGTCCTGATCCATGCGGATCTGAACGCCAGAACCTCGTCTGAGTATTTATGAGGTCTGAGCCTCGCAGTATTGACCCAGTCCCGTACCGTGCAACCCAGATTAGGAGACGCTCCGCCTGCAAATGCAGCGCAATGCCCCCGAAGGGCGACAGCCGTCAGCTGCGAGATCCTCACCCTCCTTTGAACTACCGTATTCACTTAACCCTCAAATTACTTGTGTACAAGATAGCGTCCCATTATGTTCGTGCCCAAAATCGCGTCTCTAGTCAAATAAACGGCGCACCGAACGTGTGTTATGACTACAAAGCACCCGTTAAGAAATGTTATTACTATTTGTGATTATGTATTTAATTGTTTCATATATAATAATGTTACTTATTATATTATTTGTTAGATTATTATATACTTTTAGATAGCCAGCAAAACCTAGGCACGTTTCATTCGTATTACATACAAAAATAAAAATAATTTAAATAGCTGTCGATTATAGGAGCATAATCCTGCATTTACCGAACTTTTATTTACTTTCCCAATTCCGTTTGCGCCTGTATCCATACTTGGAAACAGACACAGAACCGCTATACTGATAGGCCTTCTGGAAGATACCAGCATCCAGATTTACATTCCAGGGTAGCTGGACCCAACAACATTTCTAGGAGTAGCCTTGACCGTGTCCTAGTTTATAGGAATTCAAAATGTAAGACACCATTGACAATATGAATTGCATGGCTTGCAGTTACTCAATCATATAATTTCTATTAGTAAAAAATATCAATGTTCGTACCTGAAAATAATAATTATGTCAATGATAATCAGCAACAGCATGCTAATGAATGTTATGGATAGCAGTTATAAGGTACTGACTAGAACCAACATAGACGCCGGTTCAGTGCACAGCCCATTCTGGATCTTAAGTATGGCACTTGAAAGTTACAAATTACTTTCTGCAGTGTGTAATTCCCTCTCGTTTGGTTGCCCATGGACATGCATGAGTTTATGGTTCAATGTTATCCTAACATTGAACCATAAACCAATGCAACGTCATGAACCCATTCTTAAGGGTAACCCAATAAAGGATTCAGAGTCCCCTCCCCTCGTCTTTCACATGTCTCTTGCTCAGCTGCATTGCTGTAAAACATCTTGGGTTCATCAGGCAACATATCTACTTTTCTTCCCAGACCCTGGTTTTATTTCTTCTCAGGCAGGTTTGTCACATGGCTGCCAACTTTGTTGAGCTGGCTGGAGTGAGATTTTTAATTTGAGACAAGTCTGCACACGCATGCACATGCATTTTCATGCATTAAACAGTTCTATTACCTTGTAAATAATCTGTAGGGTTTGCAAACTGCTTCCATGTTTTTGATGTAGATAATTTTAGGTTTATAATGGAATAATATAGATTTGCTTTAAGATTTCCTGCATGAGCAGGAGAACCTGAAAGTGTAAGTGTCCAAAAATGCGTGGTTCTCATTTATTCACCATTTAATTTTGGTGGACTGACCTGCGCCCTCCTGAGTCACATTGTGCAAGACATGATCTATCCTCCCACCCTTGTATCCAGCACTGAGTCTTTGTGGTAGCCTGTCCCAGGCAGCACCGAGCAAAAGAAACAGAACAGCAGGTACTGGCGTGTGTATAACGGGTAAGATCCTGTCCTTTCTCTGTACATTCTGTTTCTATAGCTTAGTTTTGAACCTGCTTTCAGCTTCATATACAGTCCTGTGCAAAAGTCTTAGGCAGTCAAAGAAAATGTTTAAAGCTATTTATCTGTTAAGTAAGTATATATTTGCTCAGAAATGTAGTTTGACATTAGAAGTTATGCAAATTAACAGCAACACAATAAAAACTGACAAGAATTTCTTTTGTTGCTCAAAAGGTTACGGACATCTAGTTACACGGCTAGATGATCACCGCTTCAGTTCCCAAACATACTTAGGGGCACCTCAGCCATTCCATCCATTCATCAAATTTCGCACCAGCTCAATGAATCAATTAACGTAATTAGTTAAATGACTCAATGAAGTATTGACTGGCCAAACATGTTGTGCTAGTGGTCGAGTAAAAAAAATACACGGGTGTTTTGCATGGTTACTGCAAATGCTGGGCATAATCTCATCATTTTACACAAACAAGACAACCATTTAAACATAATTTTCTTTGGCTGCCAAAGACAAAAATCAGAACTAAAGACTAAAGCATAAGGATCAAGTACTCCCTTACAGTACGTATTTCATGAAATTTCACAGCTGATACCCAGTGATGCAACATGTTGTTAAGAGTATTTTGGATCATTAAGGAATCAGGAGTCAAGTAGTTAATGACTAATGACAGGCTGCAAATACTGGAAGGCAGTGAGTGTGGGTAGATAAATTCAAGCACTTTGTCATTGTGTAACAAAACGAAATTACATTTTTGACAACCCCACAGGTGCATTAAGAAATACAAAATGAATACAAAATAGAACCTAAAAATATATTAATGGCAAAAGCTGGTGATATACCAATTCCTATTTATAACTTTTACATCAGACTCAATGGACGAAACTTATATGAAGCAACGACAGGAAGAAAATTCCAATACTGAACTAAAGTATTACACAATACCAAGTAACTACTGAGGTAAAAGATTGCATTTTTCGTATTGTGGCTCAATAGTGCCCCCTGGCGTTAGAATCTTGCTGCTATCCTAAAAGTTACAAATTATCCCGTCCGCTTCTTTTATACTGTATTATCTGTTTTTGTTCCATAGAGGCACTGAATGCAGACAACTCATAATCAAAACTAGAGACTTCAACCAAATGATCAATAACATTAATCATATGACTTACTGGCTTAAGAATGTAAAATAGTGTTTTCATCAGGCAATTTCAGTACAGATCAGCCATTATATTTTGAAACCTGTGACACTACAGCCTCGGTGCAACCAAACATAACTTAACAGTGATTCATAATACTGTTTCTCATCTGGTGTTAAGGCTGCCCAAGTAGATCACTGCGTCTTTATTCCAGCTACGAATTCCAGCATGCATCACTTCAGAGCCGCCAATGGTGGCCGGACATTAGAACTCTAAGGGCCTGCAAGAGAGATCTGGCACCTGGAGCTGCTGCTTGAATTTGTTTCTAAGAGAAGCAGTTTTATCAAACTGCAAAGTGATGTTAAGAAAAATAAATAACTGAGCACTGAGAGCTATAGACATAGTTTGGCTATGCCAGCCTTCAAAATATACTTAACAAAGAAGTTCAATTGATTATTCACCTTCATTCCAAATAAAAAATTTTCAGCTCAAATGATGAGTTTGTGTTGTGTATATATAAAAGGCCTGAAGGGTTGAGGGTTTGAATCTTGAATCCACTCTGTGTTTGTAGACTTCTCAGTTTCCTCCTGCATTTAAGACTTGCATTTGGAGTGATTATCACATCCAAAACGGCTGTAGTGAGTATGGCTGTAGGTGCCCTTTGGTAAACTGGCATCCCATCTATTACGTACCCCTGCATTCTGCCCTCTGTTAGCTAGGATATGTGCTGCAGGTGCACAGCAGCCCTATCCAGGATAAACATCTGGAAGATGGATGGATATAAAAATAACATCTTTGACTATATACTCTTCTTTTAAATGTCTTGTATGCTATGCATATTAAATAAATTATGCAACTTACATATGTAACTAAAACTCTTCCGCTAATAAAATACTTTCAATGTTAACCTCCTGCAATGACTATAATATTCATTGTGCAATTTTCAAAAGTTTGTGTGTCTAATACTTAAGATGTTCATTGTGTTTATAACACTCTCAGTGTAAATAACATTATACACATCCGTATTTTATAATGAAGGCGACATTTCCGGATATAGTGTGGTCGAAAAGGTTTGAGCTGTATTCCTTCAAAAAACGAAACAGGAGAGCTGTCCCTGCCGGGAAAAAGGCATCCCTGAAAAAGTGATGTGGCCAGGACAGTGTACCACAACTATTATTAGGCGCTGTCAAGTCGACTCCTGTCGACCTTTTCGACGTCACTCCTCCACAATTGTCTCGGTCTTCAGCCATCCCCAAGGCACAGGACATTGTACGCTAATCAAATTCAGCACTATACATAAACAAACTGAGAAACTAAGTCAGAAACTTTTAAGGCAGTCTGTTTAAAGCGAAATCGCTTGCTATAATTCCTGATTATTTTAAGTGGACTAGCTGATGCCGCTCCTCCTTGCGTTTTAAACGGCATACGTTCAAAAACAATCCAAAAGAAGAACAAAGAAACAGCGGTGTGTGCGCGTGCGCATTGGTGCACACGTACCCACAGGTTCCGGCGTCAGTTACCCGTAGGGGGAGTATTGCAGAATTTTGGCACGCGAAACCAGAGATTCCCGAATGTAAAATCAGTGTCTTCGGCATCTGCGAGCCGAGCGTTTCCGGAATCAGCCGATGTTCTCCGAACCGTCCGTCCTGCCGGACTGCTGGAGGCGGCCGCAACGCCATGTTGAGCGAAATCTCTCTTCACACTGAAAGGGAACTTTTGAAATAACACTTTATTGAAATTGAAAATTACGAAATCGAAGTAGGGAGGCGGACGCTGGTGACATTCCTTCGGACAGCAAAGCCGAACCCGGATCCGTGGAAGCCCCCATCGGGGAGGGGGAGAGACAACCCCCCGCCGTCCTCATGAAGACTGAACCCCAATAAACGTAGCTAGCTAGCTAGCTAACTAGCTAGCTTGTGTTGCATTAAAAGGGCATTTTATTCGCATCCCGGCTTGCCACCGGGAGCCGATAAGGCCTAGTCCGGGAAGATTCTTGTTCGCTGTATATTAGCTCACTCGCTAGCTAGTTAGCTAGCTAATGTATTTGTTATTTTTAGGCGTCTGTGGTAAAAGTTAGCTTATTATCATTATTGTATATACTTAGCTGAAGATCACGTTTAATTTTTTTGCAATGAGTTTGCCGCCGAAAGCGGTACCGAAGTCAGCCGCCCCCGCCGTAGGAAGTGGACCGGGAACCGGCCCGTCTCCGCCGAGCTTGCTGCGGGGCACCCTGAACCCTGTGCCGCTGCCAGGACCCCCAGTAGCCCAGCAGCCGCCCTCGGTGCCGCCGCCGCAGTATCCTTCAGATAAGATGATGGCAAATGAAATACCCTGTGCTCTGCTTTTCAGATTCCCGGTGATGATGCGAGGTAAAAACAAGCCTTTATGCCGCCGCTGAGACCCACCTGCCTACACTAGCATGCTAAGTGTGTAGCTTGTGCTTAGCTAGACCATGTAGTGCTAAAGAGCTTTGCTGTCGGGGACATTTGCGTTTGAAATGGACGCCTTGTTATCTTAAGATGAATTACCCAGTGACACAACTTAATTTTGGTACTCGGGAAACTTATTAAGGTATTTTGCGAGGATAGTCGCGTACCAAATTAGCCGGTGAGCTAACTGGCTACGTTTTCCAGTTGCTGGTTATGTTTAGCCGGCTGAACTTGACCGTTTTTCAGAGGGTTGGCGATCGGCTCGCGCGACGTAGGTTGCAGCGTGAAATCTCCGTCCGAGATGTTTTTTTAAGTACAGCTGTCCGGCGTTTCAACATCTCGGACGGAGTCTTTCTCACTGGCTAAGGTTAGTTAGCAACGCTAGCCGACTGTTTGATTTGGGTATGTGAGAGCCGTGCCACGGTGTCAGGCGCCCCCCCCCTCCTCAAGCATCGTCTTGTTTTTTGGCTGCACTGGTCTTATACACTAGAAAAAGGTTTGGCCCCGTGTTTGGAAGGTAGTTTCTTAGGGATCAGGGCCAAGGTCTTTTTTGGGGTTGCTAGCAGTGTAATGCACTCATTTCAGGCTCAGAGAGCAAGGCAGCACGATGTGTTTCACAAATTAAAAGCAATTTAGTAATGCATAGTTCTACATTCAGCGTTGTGAATCTCCTGAATAGCTAGGCATTACTATGCAGTCAGTGTAATATGCTAATTGTTATCAAGTTTGTTGACTGGTATAATTGAGACATTAAGTTTAATGCATTAAATTATTCCTAAATAAGACATTTCATTTTGGAGAGAATCTTGTGGCAGTATTTTGTAGTTCTTCAATAGTTTGATGAATCCGTCAGCTGCCATTTGGGCAAGTTTTGCAGGTGTTGCTTTAAATTCTGAGTTGAAAGCAGTGCTTATCAGTATTGTACACAAGTGAAAATAATTGCATAAACTATTTACAAAAACGACTTATCTAACAATGTAATGTACCTAGATAAAGCCAGTTTACTGGGTGTCAGTGATGAGTGACATTATGGATGTTCTGGACTGGTGAAACTTTAAAAAAAAAAATGCCTTCAGGTTTGAACCACTGCAGTGGCATTAATCTGTTGCCATCAACCAGAAACAGCATCATACACCTGGCAGTGATGTGCTCAGCTGAAGTGCTTAATAAATAATCAGTTACGGGATATGTGTTGGCTCTGTCTGTCGATTGTTTGTAGAGCTTTGCTTTCTTGAAGCTGTCCTTTCTGCTCCAGCTCTCTTGAGTTGGGCTTATACAGTGAGAAGGATGTTTTTTTTTTTTCTTTTCTTTTTTTAGTAATCTTCTTGTATTGATTTTTGATTAACCATGATTTTAATCTGGTTAATTTTATACTTTGCCAGACTTTTTTTTTTGTTTAATTCTAATATAATACTTCAGCTGGAGTCAAAAGGGTGACACGCTGAAGGCATTTCCAAGGTTAAATGGTGCGTCACCCTGTCATTTAGATTTTTTTTGTTTTTTTTGCTGCTCATGGTTATGATTCATAAGGCGTCAGTCGCAGTAAAAGCTGAAGGTTTGATTTTCTGCATAGAGTGCAGTATCAGCAGATTGCCTGACTGAGAATGGCAGATGGGGAATTTAGCTGTGAGTTTGGGGCGGCAGTCGGCTGCCGTGTCCCTGCATATGCGCAGGAGCCTGCTCCACAGGTACACACTAAAAACAAATTCAGATCCCGAGGCAGAAACACATGCAGTCAGATAATAAAAGATGCCGGGAAATGATTACTGTGCAGAACAGCTTGGCAACAAATTACATTAAAGTATTATTTATGTATTTTACTCTTGTCCTCCCCTTAGTCAGGAAAGTTCAAAACTTGCTTGTATTCCAGTCTTTTAGCAGTTGGTTTCACTTTCAAAAGGGGATGAGAAGTTTGTCAGCTCCCTCTCCAGCAGTGCTGTTCCTGTTCTGGGAATCCGACGTGTTCCTATCAGAAAGTGACAAGGCCCTCTGGCCCCTCTGTCAGCCTATCGCCAACTCATGTAATTGAAATAGGGTGGGAATTTCCCCAGTGCGCTTACAGTCACTGTTTGCTCTTCTTATTCCTGCTTCCATTTTCCAGTGAAAGAGAAACCAAAAAATCAGCATCTGGTGGCCTGGTTTTTCTAGTTTTTGAATAAATCTGGGACTGTGTTTTGAGTGGTCTTTGCAATTTTTGTGACAAATGAACACAAGGTAATGTGTTTAAGAACTATATCAGTTAAAATATTTATATTTGCAGTGGAATTTTTCCCCTTGAAAAGTGAGCCAGGGGGTTTACTGCCTGTATTTTGTTTCAATGGGCGTTTTGTCCACTAGAGTAATGAGAGCTGAGCTGCCAATGGTGGAAGAGATTTCAGCTGAAGATCTCACACCGGTGCTGTCATAGCGCAGGCTACTTTTTAAATTCCACAATATAAAATGATGGGACTCTTCTGATTATTGTTTGACAGCCAATGTGCGTTATGTACGTTTTGCTTAAGTACATTTACTTCTATTAATGTTTCTGTTCATTTCTTCCCCTGTTAAATCGGAAATATTTTAGCCATGTAGGCTTATGCTCTCCTTGTGCAGTAATAAGCTGTAATTGTTGGACAATACATAGCAATGTGATGAGAATCGCGTATAACCGAGAGCTCTGGACTAACCGGATTGGCCATTTCTGCCACTCTTCTGATCAAGAATACGGGGGGGAAAAAGGCAGCTTATGACGACAGAAACTGCTTTGCTGTCTTAATGATCTCACTGCTTGTTACACTGTCGAATGCGGAGATGATTTTAGCCTCCCCCCCCTTTGCATCTCGCTCACGTAATTTTACATTAGCCATTAGTTAATTTACGCAAACCAGACTTTTAAGTGAACACAAACTGTAACGATACAGCAAACAGATGTTGTTCTGTAGAGGGGCATCTGTGATGCATGTGATGGGCAACCAGAGAGAACTTCTTCATTGAGCTTCCATACTTTCCACCCACTAGTTATTAAAACGTATCCTAAGATCTGCAAATAACATTTTCCGCAAGGACTGTTTCTGTATATCACCGTTTTAAATAACCACACCGCAGAAGCATCGTCTCTAACCGTTTGCCTGTAATGCTTAAAAAAAGTAATTTTAAACTTGCAGTTCACTAATCTTTATATAGAATTTGACAATTTTACATATTAGTAGCCTTTTTGTAATTTAGGTTTCCTAATAGCGTTTCATACATAGAATTTATGCATCTAGTGCTGTGTTTGATCTAATTTGTTGCTTTCCTTTTTTGGTAGTGTTTACTGTAGTGTGAAATGGTTTTTGTTTTCATATAACTATCTGCAATGTCTGATTTAATTGAATTTAAGGAAAATTACTGTATGTAAATCAGGAAAAAAAAAAAACTTTCTAGGTTTCTTAAACCTCTGTGTATACATAAAAAGGCAATTGATTTAGCAGCCTAGTTTTTGCGTGTGTAGTTAGCTTCCAGCTGTTGAAAGTTACAATACCGCTGACTTATTTTAATCGACACCTCATTCACACCTAAAAAAACAGATGTGGTTGGTTACTATCTGGGTAATTACTAAAAGAAGCTGGTATGGAGTGAACACACACACATCTAGCTCCAGAAGACTGCAGATTCTTCCCTTATCATTGTATTTACTGTCCCCTAGAATATGAGATTCCTCTTATTTCATGCACCTCCTGGCCTTCTGCATTTTTATGGGTTCGTCCTAACAGCAGTGAAGCTCAGTCACTCGACAGGCATTCTTCACTGCAAGACACTCACATAATATGGTTATTGGCACGTCTACTGGTCAGCATCACAATTCAGATGAAAGCTTAGTATTCAGTTTTTTTGGGGTGGGGTGTGTTCATGGAAGCCTCTTCACCGGCCAGTGGACAGTGAATGGTTTTCATATCTACATTAGGTCTTATCTAGAGATCCTCTCTGTGCCCGAGTTTAGGCTTGCGGTCTTAGGCTAAGCTGACGGAGCTCCCAGCTGTACTGGGTCCTCCTGCTAGCTCTGATTCTTTGTACCAGTGCCCCCCTCTCTGAGCCGGAGCTCGCAGTGCTGATGAGACTCCCAGCTGGGGTTTGTTCCCGCCACTGGAGGAGGGGGCAGGGCTGCTGGTGGTTGCCAGGGAAACGTGCTGCGCATATGGCTTCCGCGGCGTCCTGCAGACAATGGCTGTGCTGCTTAGCATGCAGGGTGGGAGGCTGTGGGGGGGGGGTCCTTCCCACAGATGGCTAACAATAGCTGGGAAGGCTAATTCTCGTGCCTATCGGTTGAAGTTGGGAGGAGGATCCCGTTCGAGTACTCGCATCTGTGTTCACGCATGCATCTTGTAGTTTTTCTGGTAAGGTTTAATGCTGGCCTTCGTGTTCATTTTGACTAGTCTGTATTTTATTTTCATGTGGAGCAGTGTAAAGCCCAGCGATCATGGGTTGAATCTTCCAGTCTGCAGAGTAATTAAATTGACATCAGGCCCTTGAGCAAGGCTGTTAACTTCAGCTCCTCCATGGGTGCTGGTTGAGACTGTACCCAAAACTTGCTCTCACCTTGGTGAATACCAAAAGATCTCCATGAGGTAAAAAATGGATTTGTGAAAAAAGCCCCTTGGGAATGAATATGGTGCCATTAGTGTATTCTAATCACTTTTAGTTGAATGAATAAACATATGTATTCATACCTTTATGAAGTGAGCGCTAAAATTAATGTAATGTGAAATATTTCAATACTTCTATGTATTGTGTTCCTGTGAAGGTGGCCCTTGCCTTCAGCGTGATTAATCATAGCTGTGCGTTGACGCCCTTCCAGCTGAGCTTTGCAGTGCCTTTCGGTACCTGTGGAGCGTGTTTAGTGCTTCGGGTACGTCCGGCTCCTAGCTTGCCGCAGCGGCATGTGAAATAAGGTAATTTTCACTGTAGAGTCCTATGCCGTATCGCTATAGTAACAGCTCTGAGTGCAGCAGTCGGGCAGATTGGTGGAGTCAAACTTCCAGCGGTGAAGGAGACAATAGGACTGTCGGTGAGACGATAGTGGGAGGTGGACTTACAAGCTGAGGCACTACCCCCCCCAAGCGTGGCAAGGCCTACTCTGCACAGGTTTGAAAAAGACAGTTATAGTGACCTCATTTTGAGGGTAACTTATACTTGCATGGAGCTTCTGTTTGAAGTGATAATGTAGTTACCTGTGTCACTTTTTTCCCCCCGAAGAAGAGAGAAACCGAGAGGGTCTGCCATTGTCTGTTGATGAAGGCGGTGTTTGTTAAGCAAATATCTTTTAATTCAGTGCAAGCTGGCTGTTTTTTTGTCCAAGCACAGTTTTTCCAGTGTGTTTTCGCTGATTATAGAAATGGGACAGCTGGTATTGGTATGGGGTTTATCGTAAGTTAACCTGTTTGCCTTTTGGGGTAATACTGGTAATAGTTATGAAACTGAACTACCTGCTTGTTATGGTAATTTTGTTGATGACTGATGACTGTTGTTTTGCTCACTTCCAAATCACTTGACAATTTGCTTATTATTGAATGATAACGTTATCTGGGCAGTGCAGAAGGAAGAACGGCTTGCAGGTTTGGTGACTCAGACGGGCTCTGATTATTTGCTGTCAGTTCTTGATTATACGTGTCAGGAAGGGCTCTCTTTGTTGATCCCTGACCTTCCCCCAAACCCCCACCCACCTGCCCCACTTTGCCGTGCACTGATCTTCCACCAGACCCCCACCTCAATGCAAAAGCCAGATCACTGGCAGCCAAGTGACGGTTCTTCTCTTAGCGATCCGGATGGAGACCAGCACTCGCAACGTAGAACAAGGGCTCGATTGTCGGGGGGTGGGGGCCAGGGGAGGGAGACTATTCCGCTCTGGTCTTGGAGATGGGAGCCGTGTCTCCATTGGGCCTTCTGTGAACCTCACTCTCTCCACCCAGGAGTCCCCTTCACCTTTGGGAATGGAGAAGCATTTGTGAGATGAAGACTAAGAAGTACCATGACAACATTCCTTGGCGGAGGGTTTGGTTTCATTTTACCAGAAAGGAAAGCTTCATCTTCCTTTGAATCTGAAACAACGCCTTTTAGGTCACAGGAGACGGTGTGGTTTTTAAAGAATTTATTTATGATCCAGCTGTATGAGTGTGATTCAGAACATGCCTGCATGGGAGATGATGAATAATAGGATTGAGCCACCACAAGTGCTGTAGACTGTAGTCTCAGTTGAAGCATGCTGGATAATGGCTAGAGATAAGCAGTCATTATGTTTTATTTCATTAGCATTACATTTATCGCCGTGTCGCTTATTTATCAGCAGATGGGAACATCAGTGTGGTCGTCTAGAGTTTTATCTCTGAAGGATTTTGGATGACTGACATGCGGTCTCTGAGTGCATACTGGTCCAGGTGTGTCTGCTCCTTGAGGGCATCTGTGTTCCTTTTTCCACATGATACCTCGTCTGATATTACTGGGTCACACTTTTGCCAAGCAAAGCCTCTTATCTGGGTTTGTACTATTTTATTAGGACCAGTAAGTGCCCCCCCTTTATTGTTTTTTGGCTTTATTTCGGCTCTCCGGTGCCAGTAAGCGTAGCAAAAACTCTCATGACAACTTTTCATTCGTCCCGTATGTTTCTGAGTGCTGGGTCTCCCACAAGCAGCCGCCTTTATCTAAACTGCATCGGAACATCAGGTTGTGCTTTTGTTCATGTAGTTTTCCTGCCCTTCGTGTCCCAAGTTAAATATGTTCTAGGTGTGTGAGCATTCCTCAGATGACTTGGCATGTAGACTTATCTGGACTTCCCTGTGATGTGCCATGGGCATTGAGGTCCTCTGGTTCGGTGGTGTTTGACCCATTAAGACTTTGGCTGTAATGGGCCAGAGGGTGGGAATGAGTAGGCGGGGCCACTGGGGCTCGTTCAGATGTCCTGTGCCCTGTCATCGGCTGTTTTGGATAATTCAATGAGTTTCTGCCTGTAGAACTGAAATGTTGCCCTAAAACAATTATTCACATTTCATTCCCTTATGATGTCAAGATCCAATTGTAATTGTACCGATAATTGTATTCTCTAGCCCCAAGTAGTAGTTGGCACCTGACTGCTGACGTCTCATATCGGTTTGTTGATTATAAATTTTTGTTACAGAAACAAAGGCTAAAATGCCTTCTGGAAAGCATTACTGTGTTTAAAATAGAAAGCAATGTTGGAACACTTTTGTAATTGAAAATCATTAAAACTTCCTAACTGCCATGGCTGTGAGACAGTACCGATTTTGATTGGCCCCTAAAGTTTTAATGACGTGTTCAAGCGGCCCAGTTTGTCGAGTCTGACGCTTGTTGCCCTGACCTTATCTTTGATTTGTCTTTGACATTTGGCCATGTTCTCTTGCATGGCAGGGGTGAGATGTACATAGGCAAATATATGTGGACTAAATAGGCTCTAGATTGTCAATGGGATTTGCTTGTGTGATTTGCATCTGATTGGTCGATTTGAAGCTGGTCTGAACTTCTGGAGTGAGCGCCAGGTATCTGTTCTTGGAGATGATGGTGGCTGTACTTCCATGGCCAGCAAAGGTGGCCTGTGTGGATTTGGTGTAACATCTGGCACCTGTGGATCAATTCTGTGCATGCAGGGGGTCCTGTGAGCGGCTGGGTGTGATTGGGTTTCAGGACCTGGTTCAAGGAGCTGCTGGCAGTGGGCCGTGTATAGACGGTGATTCCTGCCTACCTTGTGAGGGGGTGGGAAAGCTCGACAAAACTGCACGAGTAAGGAATAGAAACCTTCCTCGATTCCTTGAAAGCCTGTGATGTGAATGTAATGGGCCCACAGCCAAGATAACGGAGTTCAGCAACCTGTTAGTGTGCTTTGGCAGGTTTAGTGACCTGTTGGTGTCTTGCCATTCCTTTGAGCAGAGCCTCATACTGGAACTTGCAGTTGCACCGAGTTCCACGTCAACAGCTTTCTAATGCTGTCCTCTCATGCCGAAGCGGTAATGGATCAATGATTTATGTATTACATCACAGGCGTTAAGTGAAGATTTTCCCCCACCAAGAAAATGGAAGATTAGTAGTTAAGATGCCTGGCCCTTTTAGTCTACTCTGAATACCATGGGGATAAGTGTGGAGCAGAGCTGAACGTGATGTGTACTCCTTCTCATTTTGCATAGCACATTTCTCTTGTATCACTACAGTTTTCTGCAAGTTTATTGCAACCTGGTTTTATTTTAGGCATTTAGGTGTTTGGCCTCATGCATGTTGAAATAAGCCAGTCGTGGTCGGAATATGAAAATCAAAGAATTATTGAACTTCAAGTCGTACAGGAACCAGATTTAAAATGCTACCAAATGCAGCTTCTGGATTACCAGATGTTTAATTTTTAATAACCCTTATTTGATGTGCTGTTTTGCGGTTGGCAAAATTATTAATAATTAAACAAAAAAAAAATGTGTGAAGAACAATAGTGTGGTAACTTGGGCTTGGTGAATCCGCCTTCTGACTGCAGGAAAACTTTGTATTTGATCCCTTGTCAGGCATAGAAATGTGCATCCTTTGCCTAATAAACATTTATCTTTTCAAGGAATGTACAGTCAGTCCTGCTTCAACGTGACTAATGCGTTCCTGAAAAGCCTCACATTCACTGAAATCGCATACTAAAATACACACATCCAATGGGAAGGATCGGGTTAGGGGAATATGACTCGAAAACTTAGTAACTTACACCAAACTACACGGATTAATAAAAATAGTGATGCCAGTGGCCAAAGGGCAATGTATTCATTTTAAATAAGAAATAATAATGATACGTTAATAAATATCAAAAACATCTCGTATGAATCTCATGAGTATAAGTAACATTCAACCGAATGTGCCAAACTCGCTAACTTGTCGGGAATAGTGAGCCACAGCCGCCATGCGGCCGGGCATGCACACGGCCCAAACACGACGGCTTACGGTATGCGGAGTGGCACCATGCAGCGGGGCATGCACACGGCCCAAACACGACGGATTACGGTATGCGGAG
>JAABNX020000119.1:2231967-2247835 GCA_015163995.2 Mormyrus lacerda | reverse complement strand
AGAGAAGTATGAACCAGCCTCAATAGAGAAAACACTGGATGGTGTGGAAAGAAAGTATCTTGTATAATACACTAGGACAGTATAGTATTGCAGTGTGATTTTGTGGTAATAAATATAGGGGTATTTAAAACAATTCGGGAGTTCAACATAAATTTCTCACAAATCCATCTAGGAGTGATTTTAAACAAGGATGGAACTGATTATGATTGTCTTGGAACGCATGCAGCACTCATGCAAAAGCAGCAGAGGTATCTGATTTTTAAACATATACTAGATAATCTTGAAAAGGAATAATTAATATTGCTAAACGTAATATTTTTTTTTTCCTATGGCGGAATAAAAACGTTTTAGCGAAACACAAGCTCCCTGCAGTATAATGTCCGTATTAAATTGAAGGAAGAAAAAGGCTGGTCTTAATCTAGGTCACTGATGAAGTAAGAATTGGATGTGCACAACATGCGATGTTGGTTTTCATAATGCGCGTCGTACTGCCATTTTTCAAATTCGGTACAAAATATCCCGTGATGTCATTTGGCACCGGTACCAGTTTTTACTCCAGTGGAAAACCACCTTAAAAGTACAGTACCAGGTGCGGTGGAAAGCTCCCTTTAAAGAGGGTGCGGGATTATGGGACGCTTGAGACTCTGGGGAAAAGCACGAGCGCTTGGTTTTATACAGCTGATGTAATACAATGCAGAAAAACTGTTGTGATTTAGAAATGAGATCGCATACAGGTGTGAATCGCGAGTGCATTTTTTTTCCCTCAATTAATTGTGCAGCGCTAGTGTGATCACGAGGCGGTCGAACTTCCTTAAGACAATTACACGGCAAAAAGCAGAAGATGATTGGATTCATTTCAATTATCAGTGTTGGAGAATGCAGTGATTCACTGACTTCTGGTCTGTGTTTTTGACTTGATTTCTGCTTACGTCACCTCTAATGTTCAAATAAATCATTAAAGGAAAGGTTATTTTCTCAATGCAGGAATGCTTAAGAATATCTTAAACAATGGCGTTACTAATTCCCCTTAAAGGCACTTTTGGTAGTTCTATAAAAATATGGGTTTTGTACTCTGTATTTGCATATATTCTGTCTTAAATGACTCTGAATGGAAGTGCAAAATTTTGCCCAGGGCACCGCAATATGTAATATTTGTACAATCCAGTGGGTGGTTCCTTCTCGGTATTGACTCAGAACTCACTTAATTTCCAGTGACTGCTGATGAGGCAGCATTGAATTATCTTACCCAACTAGTAGGGATGGGCATTTTGCAAAAAATTACTAAATGAATTTCACCAATGGTTGGGCCTTTTTAAAATCGTTAGTCTGTCTGCCTGCCTGTCACACAATCCTAACAAAAGTTCTCTGGCTTATAGGCTACCCCATTTATTTCCAAGTTGCTGCAAAAGGATAATTTAAAATATTAAAAGTCCCCATGAAACTAGGGCGGAATGATATGGGGGGGGAGAAACACATATTATTTGCTATTTTTGCTATAAATACTGCAATATTTATAAAACAAAAGTTGAAATGTTCCACAAAATTAGTTCAATTTGGCTGGAATATAATCTACTAGTAGTGTCTGCCTTTACTAGCGATGTAACAGTACAGTTTTACCACGGTTTGGTATGTCATGGTTTTTGGACCATGGGGATGGTATGGATTTGGTATCTTTAAGGTATGATGCGCTCTATTTTTTTCATATAAGAATTCTCCATTCAGGAAAAAAATTACATCATGACTGACTAGGCTTAGTTTGTCTGCTGTATAAAGTCGAGGAGAGAAAAACAATAAGATTGAAAGTGCTTAACTTTAACCTGTACATACTTTGTTTTTTGTTGCAAGTATAGATAGGTAATCAATACAAACTCCACAACCCAAGAGAACACAGGATGTTTTTGGTGCTGCAGACCCACATAAAGAGAGCAAAAAATGTATTGTGGCGTGTGGTTGAGTCATTCAACTAAATTAGATGGCAGTCGTCTTAAAATGAAGTACTCCCTTAACAGCCACTACTGGTTCATACTGGTGGAGCGGCACAGACAAGGAAACATGCTAACTTGTCGCTCATGGATACTAGCACACATTCCGCAGCAAACCTTAGTTACGACATTTGCTATTGAGATACACAAACACGCACATTAATTTAAACCGTTCACAGACAAGCTGCCGCCCAGCCCCACGACGTCACCCTGTCAGCCAGTTGTAGTTGTGTGGGATAACGGCTCGTACAACGTCATCTTGCCGAAACGTCGTCGGTTACGTTTGAAGTATGCGGCTACCTTTAACCTGAAGATGGATCATTTACGCCATCTGCTGTTGTATATTATATAATTTATAATGACATTTAAAATCTAGCCCTCGAATAAGACCCCAGTTTCTTCAGTATATTTTGGGAAATAAGTCTTGTATTCGTGCCAATACGTATAGGAAAATGACAGGCATATCGTAATACCATAGATCGCATACGTATTGAACCATCAGGGGCGTGTATCAAGCCATTCGATAATATAATGTGTACCATTACACCCCTAGTCCTTACTGGAATTTCACATTCTGGGTAACTTGCTAAGTCTCTACTGATACACTGACAATTCACTCTTATGTAAAACAGTTCACTCTTAAGTAAACTTAAAAATGAATAACACAAACTTACTGGATGACAAACAATCATAATTAGTTATATTGCCTCTAAGTGTTATTTTAAATGGCTCAATATTCAATTGTATGTTGTGGTCTTCCTGTTAATGTGCGCGATATGGCTGTAAACTGGTTTTAAAAAAATCCCAAAAGATGCCGGTGTGTTAAATTGGGCAATGCGCTGGTAGCAGGTGACTTCCTGAGCGATTTAAACGGTCAGTGTCCTGCATAGCCCCCACTGTAGCAGTATCCAATCAACACGTTTACATTGCCACAGTAACTGTTACTAAATCACGCTTGAACGACTGCAGCAACAAAACAGGCAGGCTGACTTGAACTGCAAAGCTTCCCCCTGATATCTAAATGATGATCGGACTTCTGGAGCAGACGCTGGTTAGTGGAATGTTCTGGTAAGTTTTCTGTTGGAGAATCTGTGCTCAGGTTGTTTGGTTTCTGTAATTTTCCACAATATTCAGATGCAAGAGTAGAAAACCATTGGTGTTCTTTAATACTGAATAAACTTTGGAGCATCAGCATTTGAAATGTGTAAAGCTGGTTCATTTTGCTTTTATTGACTATTTCATTATTCACTTTTATTTGTATAGCAGATGCCTTTATCCAAAGCAACACCTGAGTGAGGGTCAAAGAACAGGGTTAGCTCGTACCCTTAGAGCAGTTGGGGATAAGGGGCTTGCTTTTGGTATGGGATTTGAACTTGGACATGGACACACACCCCTGACCCACGGAGTTACCCACTGCGATTTTGCTGCTGCCTATGCATTTGCTAAATCCTGCAAACGTGTGGGTTCAGGGTTGGAATGGTGTTTGTTCGGTATGTCAGTATGTCCCATCACCGCGCAGACTTTGTGTTTGATTAGGACCCATCGCTGTAAGAAGTGGGCTAATCTGTCACATTTCATTTATGCCGTGCGAATGTGCTGTTTCACTTATGCTACTTTCACCACTTGCAGCTGAGCGGCCAGACACTGGACCTGGGGCACGTCCTGTACGGCACGGACCCTGGCCAGCTCGTAACTTCGGTCGTCGACTTGAAGCCAGGTTAGTCTCTGCTGCACGGTTCACATCCCCAGCTCGCAGAGGCTCCCGCTAATGCTGTAGTGGGCGTGGCGGGCGGCGTCAGTTTATCAGGATATTGATCAGAGCGGTAAAGCACTCCTGCGCTCGGTTGTATTTGGTGCTTATTGGCCATTTCTCACGCCGCCTCTCTGTTTCGCTCTTAGTCGACGACAAGCCAAAACTGGAGTGTGTTGTGCAGAAGCCCCCCTCGCCGGAGCTGCCCCCTGAGAAGAGGGACCCCGACTTGCCACCCGCAGCGAGTGTAGAGCCCATCTTCCCCAGCATGGCTGCCACTTCTGTCGGTAGCCACGGTCAGCCGGCGTCCGTGGGGGAGCCGGCCGCTCCCGTTCCCGCTCCCGTTCCGTCTCCTCCCGCAGCCCCCGAGCTCTCAGAGCCTGTGGGACCTCTTCCAGAGCTGGTGCCAGTCGTGCCGGCTGTCAACGGGCTGACCGATCGGGATGTTGATCTTGACCTCCGGAGCTCGGAGCTTGCGGTGTCTCCCGTGCTCCCCCAAGACCAGCCCCCGCCGGAGGCCCCGTCCCCCAGGGCAGACCCTGTGGAGACCCGGGTCGAGGGCATCGCCGTCAGCGCAAGCTCCGCTGCACCCCCTGCTGCAGCTGTCCTGCCGGCCGCCCTCACCGTCGCTGTCGCTGCTACCTGTACTGCTGCTGCTCCCCCGCCCACGCCCGGACTGCTGCCCCCTGTCCAAGCCGAGCCTCCCTCCATTGTCACGGAAACCAGCGAGGCAGACAAGGTGCTCAATGACAAAACGGACCCTGTGCAACTATCCAACTCTAGGAAAAGCCCCACTACAGGTGTGTACAGAGCTGTCTTAGATGGCTGTTTTAGGAAGCACTGCCTCCGGAATGTTCCATCACAAAGCTGCTTATTCCAGCAGTCCTGTTGCTGTCCCATTACATATGCAGGAATACAGTCGAAATTGGAGATTAAATGTGCAGAGGCAGCACCAAAACTATTTTGTAACATTTGCCTTTTATTTTGTTAAACAAGAATATGGAACTATTACACGTGAAATGACTGGTTTTGTGTCATCTATGCCTAGCTCTACCTGCTCAGACTGTACCAAAGACCTGGGTGAGGCCGAGGGAGGCTCCCCCTGCGGGAGACGCGCCGGACGAGGATACGGGGCCCAGCGAGGTGCGTGGTCTCCTGGTGCCGTATCGACAGGGCCGGCCGGCTGCTGCGTTTTTCAGCTTGTACTTTATGAAGGTCTGCTTCTGCTGGTCCTCTCCATCTCTTTCTCATACTCGTGTTTGCCTCTCCCCCCGCTTAGGCCCAGTCACCTCAGGAAGCGCCCAAGCAGGACGTGACCCTTGGGCCAGCCCCGGAGGCGGAGCCCGAGCCAGAACCGGACGTGGTGCGCGCCGGCGCCCAGGACCCGGAGGTGGAGCGCGGGGGCCTTCTGCCAGAGGAGAATGGGGAGCAGGAGCCGGAGTCCGACCCCCTGGGGAACGGGGCGGGGCACGCTTCGGAGACCGAGAGCAGTGACAGCGGGGTCACCTTAGGGCTTCCTGCGGACGTCTTGCAGGAAGGTGAGTGGCTGTTGAATTCTCATCTTACAGGCAGCCTGCTCTAGTCATGCCCGATGGCGGCCCTTTGCCCGTCAAATCCATCCTCCTGACTTTCTGGGAATGTAATGATGCCACTGTCTGTCTATGGATCATTTCCACTCCTAGAATGATAAAGGTCACTTTCCATGTGGTTGAAATTCCTGTTACTCGGGGAGGGGCATTGGGAGCTTTACACTCGGGGAATTAAGATCTGTAACATTACTGTAACATCGATGCCATGCCTCCGTCTTCAGAGCCAGTGGAGGTGGACGGGAAGAGGCAGTACGGCAGGGAATTCCTTTTGGGCTTCCAGTTCATGCCAGCCTGTGTGAAGAAGCCAGAGGGGCTCCCCCCCATCTCTGACGTGGTGCTGGATAAGGTGGGCGTAGCATAGTTTGGCTTTCTTGTGCTTGCGTAACAGTAGCGGCCGTCTGCAGCCTGCCGACTGACCCCTCACTCACTGTTCCCACAGATAAACCAAAGCAAGCAGTCGTCACGGCCAGCCGATCTACGCGTCATCTCACGGGGCCCCGACTTCACCCCAGCCTTCGCAGACTTTGGAAGACAGGGGTCCGGCGGAAGGGGAACGCCGGTAAGTCAACAACCGCACAGACACACGTGCAGGAGTGCAGATGTTTCTGATACGGGCACAGAAACTTCCAGGGGTGTTTGTGCGTCATCTCACAGTGGGTGTTTATCGATATGCACAAGTTAACTTTTTTTGCGTCCTGTTTCATGTCATCTCCCCTTGCCGGATTACAGTTCCAATACCTAATAACAGAAGCACGGAGTATGGTAAAAATCCTTGGATATTGACTAATAATAATAATAATAATAATAATAATAATGCATCAGTTTCATCCTCACCTACAAGAACAATCCCATGATTCATTGTGCCCCAAGTTAATTCTTTGGAGGCAAGTTGGCAAAACTCCTCTTGCCCAGACCACAAGTATATTCTTTGTGTTCTGAGTATTGATAAACACCCTGTGTCTTTTATGGTTCCATGGCTAGTTTGTCGTCATCTTCCTTAAATCCTTTTTAATGGTGCCTGTCGTGTTTCCCAGCTGATGAACGTGAATCTGAGACGGCCTCCGCCACGCAAGATTATCACCAACGTGTCTGTGAACGACGAAGTGCAGCTGAAGAAGGCGGAGAACGCGTGGAAGCCCGGCATGAAGAGGGATGGACCCATGGACGACCCGGAGGTCCAGAGGACGCAGGTTAGCCGTCTGCCCCACCAGCAAAGACAGGCCGGGCTTCAGATGATCAGCTAAAGCTGATAGCACTGCTGCTTTCTGCCCACTGCCTCAAGACACCACTGAAAAATTAAAAATGTTTCTCGTGATGATTTTGCTTATTAGTTACAAAATTGAAATAGTTGCTTTATAAAATGAAATTCTCTTTCCATAATATTTGTTTAAGGTAATTCTTTGTTTCCTTGCTCTGTGACTTACAGAAGCAAATAGGTTGTTTGTGGGACTTGGACTGTGTTTGGGATTTGGACAAATGAGAGAATTACTGGTCGGATAAACGAACTGTGATCATTGAGGCAGCCATATTGGTGCCTACCGGCTGAGGCTGGGACGTCCCCTTACCAATCAGCTCACCCTGTCTCTCCCAGGATCTCTTCCGCAAGGTGCGCAGCATCCTGAACAAGCTAACGCCCCAGATGTTTAATCAGCTGATGAAGCAGGTGACGGACCTCACCATCGACACGGAGGAGCGGCTGAAGGGCGTTATTGACCTGGTCTTCGAGAAGGCCATCGACGAGCCCAGCTTCTCTGTTGCCTATGGGAACATGTGCCGCTGCCTCGCCACGGTGAGCCCTGCCTCTGGTCTCTTATGGTTGGCAGCTTGCTTCCTTTATAAAATCCACATGCAGATGATACTGAGGAAGGCGCTGGTGCAGGGTGGGGAGTGCTGTTAACCTCCAGTGACTCGTCTGTGTGGGTTTTATAGGGCTTTTGCCACAGTAAGAATTTGGTCAAGCATTTTATGTGACCACAGTCCTCTGGAGACCTCAACGGTCACCAGTGCAGACTGCAGAGCAGTTGGTGGTTAATGAACTGGACTTATAACATGACAGTTCCTGGGTCTAGTCCCTGCAGTGCTGTATTGAATGACCTTAAGTTCTGCAGTTTTTTTTTTGTGAAATCTTCAGCTGTAAAACAGACTGGATAAATTTTAAAGGTGGGGAAAAAAGATGAACCCTGATGCCCATCCTCAATCTCTGCAGCTCAAAGTGCCGATGGCGGACAAGCCCAACAGCAGCGTAAATTTCCGTAAGCTCCTGCTCAACCGCTGCCAGAAGGAGTTCGAGAAGGACAAGGTGGACGACGATGTGTTTGAGCGGAAGCAGAAGGAGCTTGAGTCGTCTACCTCAGTGAGTCTGCAGCCTCTGCCTGCTTTTTGCTGTGCTGGAGGAGCAGATCATGCTTGATATTCTGGACACAAGGGGCAATGGTTGTTTTTCCCTTTAATGATGCTGTCCAATAATATTGCTGAAACCGTCTCACAGGACTCGAGTCTTGTCCAATCGATCTGCTTTGGTTCTACCACACCCCTTTAGGAAGGCCTAGTTGTTCTTTGCTGTCTTTCCAATACTGTACTGCCTAACAATTTCTACTTCTTCATACCAACTCCGCCGTTCCCCCGAAGGCTAGTGAGAGGGAGCGGCTGCAGGAGGAGCTGGAGGAGGCCAAGGACAAGGCTCGTCGGCGTTCCATCGGCAACATTAAGTTCATCGGGGAGCTCTTCAAGCTGAAGATGCTGACGGAGGCCATCATGCACGACTGCGTGGTCAAGCTGCTGAAGAACCACGACGAGGAGTCGCTGGAGTGTCTCTGCCGGCTACTCACCACCATCGGCAAGGACCTGGACTTCGAGAAGGCCAAGGTAGAGGGAGCCGCCGTCCCAGAGCTCAGCGTCTCTTCTCACACATGCACGGAGGAATGCATAAAGATGGCCTGTAATTAGTGCACATAAACAAGGCAGTGGTCCGTGGTTATAAAAATAGGCACTATTCAGGCAACGTGAAATACAGGCGCCCGCGTGAGGGAGCGAGGCTCAGTCAGAAGCTCTTGGCCGAACATCCTGAAGGACAAAGGTTGCCTTGATTGGGCCTCTCTCTGGGAAGCAGAGGCGACGTGGGCAGCCCCGGGGGATGCTCCGTCTCTCTGCCGAGCTCCGGCCTGGCCAGCGGAAGGAGCCGGAACATGAGGGGCTGAATGCTGAAAGGCTGCTGCCCGTGGGAGTGAGGGGAAGGGCTGGGGGGGGGTGGCGGCGCTGGGACAGACTCCGGCTATGGGCTTAAGGTCTCGGTCTCTACAGTCATAGGTTATTGACGTCTGGGCGTCTCGTGCATCTGGCTCTGTAAGGTTTACATTTCAGTGATTTTTTATTAATTTTTTTTTATTTAAAATAATGCTGTGTTGATACATAGTTACACAAGCACTTTGTGTCTGCTTTATGCTGGATTTCCTGTGCTGTGCTATCAAGGCAATTTCCTTCTCTGCACGTCGGAGTTATTTGCTTTGTACAGTTGATGGATAGAATGTGTTTCCTGCCGTTTCACTTTCAGATGCTCTGTCTGCACTTGTTAGTGTTCTTTCCTCGAACTGCAGTGCTGTCAGTTGCTCAAATGGGAGTAATACTCCTGAACTGAATCAAGGCCTTCGTAGTGAAGTCTTGTGCCTAATCTTTTAATACGATTTTTGGTCTGTGAAGTCTAATAGTGATTTTTGTGCGTTGTCCTTCATGTGAAGTCACTTTCTGATCTTGGTGCTGTTTTGCTAGACACTGTAGGATTTACTGTGGTCACATCAGGACCTTTTCTCTCTCTCCCATTCTCACACCCCCAGCCACGCATGGACCAGTACTTCAACCAGATGGAGAAAATAGTGAAGGAGAGGAAGACCTCCTCACGCATCCGCTTCATGCTGCAGGATGTCATCGATCTGAGGCTGGTCAGTGCTCTTGGTGTGCGTGTGTCTGTGAATGGAGCCTGATGGCGGGGGGCCGCAGGAGATATGCTGGGGGTATGAAGGGCACCCTTGATCCTGGAAGGTCTTTTGAGGAAACCCCTCAGACCTGTGTGTTTTTTTTTTTTTTTTTTAATTGCATTTTTAAGGTGTTTGCAAGTATAACTGCACAACATTTGAGAGAACTTGTAGCTGAGTGCCTGTTCTTTCTCCCAGAATAATTGGGTATCGCGAAGGGCAGACCAGGGTCCAAAGACCATTGAGCAGATCCACAAAGAGGCCAAAATTGAGGAGCAGGAGGAGCAGCGGAAGGTTCACCAGCAGCTCCTGTCTAAGGACAACAAGAGGAGGCCAGGTGAGAGCGGCTGACCAACACTGGGCCTGGGCACCGCGGAGAGCGGCCAGACGTCCTTGGAGTGACCCGTCCTTTGCTTGTTGCTTTTCTCTCTAGTGGCTCAGAGGGACGAGACCTGGAATACTGTACCCATGACCAAGAACAGCAGGACCATAGACCCCACCAAGATCCCCAAAATCTCCAAGGTGTGCCTACCACTCCGCCCCCTCAGTCACATTTTACAGTAAAAAGTGGCTGTGATACGTTAAGCTTGCTGCATCATATGAGACTGTAGGCACAAACTGTTTCCCATGACGGTAAACTTTCATCAGCGCCCTCAGCTGGCAGACAGGTGGCACTGTGCAGTGCCCCACTCTTAAGTCAGTTCTGAAGGGAATGTATTAACATGCATGACAGACAGGGAGTAGTATTGTGTAGCGTAATAAGACGGAAGCACATTCACTGGGCTTATTTACCTTGGGACCAGGCTGTAGGGGACAAGGAAGCAGTTTTTTTTTTCTTTTACAAGGGGGAACACAGCCGCATAATCTCTCTCCCTCCCTCCCTCCCTCTCCCCAGCCGACGATAGATGACAAGATCCAGTTGGGGCCGCGAGCTCCACTCAGCTGGGTGAAGGGCAGCAGCGGAGGAGCGGGGGCCAAAGCCACAGAATCAGGTGGGCTGTGCCCGTTGGGGAAAGGAGGGGGGACATCCAGGCCCCTCTAGCAGCACTAATTAAGACTGGGGGGAACGACGCCACCTGCTGTCTGCGGTTGCGTCTCGGAGAGTGTCGCCGAACCCGCTGAGCATTTTAACAGCGCCCTGCCCCCCCACACCAGAGTCACGCTCCAGTGCGAGCAGCCTGAACCGGTACTCCCTGCCCCAGGCCTCCGTCCCTCCGCCCAGCACCTCCCCCTCGCTCACGCCAGACCTCGACGCCCGGAGGAGCCTCAGCAGGTAACGTGACGTCCGTCCGCAGGCACTGAGGCCCGACTCTGAGCCGGCCTCTCTGGTAAGGCGATGGCTGGTGCTGCTGCTTGTCCTGGGGGGGGGGGTAGATGAATGGATTTATTTGTTTGTTTGTTCGTTCTTTATTGATCCTGAAGGAAACTTTAGTAGCCATTGGCTCCTAAACCCAAAATATTTAGGAGCATCTCCATCACATGCCGAATGTGAAATAAATGACACATACTCACATGGTACATTTTGTCTCCGTTCTGCGTCACTCTGCCTTTTTTTCCTCGTATCTGAGCTACCTGATCTGCCTGCTATTGCCTTCTGCATTCTTATACATAATGACATCATAAATGACACGGAAATATGCAACATGTAAGCAAGACAGCTGGGCTATTGAACTTGAAGTGCATGCACAAACATTGAAATATAAATAAAAATTCTGCCTTTGCATTTTAAATGAACACTGTGCCGGTATTAATGGTAATGGAAAAGTATTGCAGGATCTCTTAAAAGTCCATCCCACCTCTGCAAGAGTCCATTTTTTTCCTAACCATCAACCCCCCCCCCCAGGTGCCCCTTCTTGGGCTCCATACACCCTGCAACAGGTTGCCAGATCGCATGACTGACTTCTTGCCTTTTTGATTTTTATTTTTTCTTGGATTGTGAAAGGTGGAATGAACTGGAATGAGAAAAAAAAACTAATTGCAAAATTAAACTAGTTGCATTGGTGACCATTTTAGTCGCCATCTGGAGCCCGGAGATGCTGCTTGGACGCTACTGCATGCTATGCAGATATAAAGCTGTCCTTGTGGTGTAGCTGATGGAACAACACCTGAGACAAGGCAAAGCCTTCCTGTTGAAGGTGGTCTGGAGGACCATAGCTGGTTGCAGATACTTTGGCAGAAAGTATTGTGATACATCTCTTGACTGCTTTCTAATAATCGGTGTTCTGTTTAGTAGCTGACGTGTTGAATGCATCATTGCATTTCTGGTCCTTGTGGCCGTGGTAAAACCTGGACGAACTGCAACGGAGATGCGTTGGCATGATCTCGGGTGTCCTTCCCCTTCATCACAGCCGCAGCTCTGCACGCGAACGCAGCGACAAGGTGTCGAGTCCGACAGCGGCTGCGCGGGTCACCCCCTTCCCCCGGGGCAGCGGTGGCAAGGAGCCGGCAGAGAGCCAGGTCCCGGAGGAGTCGAGTAGGGATGCGGCCGCCGCCCCCAGGCATCCTGTTGCAACTACTGCAGGGGAGAAGGCCGATGTGGAGAGCGGAAGACCCAGGGAGGCAGGTGAGGCAGCGAGGCCTCGTATTTCAGTTCCTTTTCCTCGTCCAGGCTCTGCCTAGTTGTAGGCCGGTTGGATTAATTACTGTTTTACTATCTGCACACAAAACCCCATTACAAAGTGGAAACAGGAAATTTATTATTATTGCAATTTTATTATAAGCTAATATTTGCTGTTTGGCACTCTGACCCTTTTCTGTGACACTCGAGACTGAGATGCATATTCACTTTAACAACTTGTGGTAAATTGTAGCCCTTCTGTGGACAGTCCAGTTGTTTGGACAAACACTTTAGTCTTTATACTGTTCTGTGTTTCCCCAAGGAACTCTAAGTAGACTTCTGAAGTTGGGTTGTATCAATGTGTAGAACTGGAAAATACACATCGCATTGACCATTCCTAGGCGTACACTGGCCTCCATCGTAAGAGCTTTAGAGATCCTGTCTAAAGATTGATGAAATAGCAAAAACGGCACATGTGTCTGCAGCACTGCCAGCCTCTGCGGTAGCGTGGTTCAAGGGACGCTGGTCCTGAGTGTTAGGCATGAGATTGCTCGTCTGCGGGTTTTCTCAAGGCACCTAATGACAAGGCTGAAATTGAATTCCAAGCCTGGTGTGGAGCAGGAACTGGGAAAGTGACAGTGAACTGCAGACTGGCAGTTTGCGGCTGCGCAAAGCAAGCCCGAGAAACCTCAGAGCCTTAGGGGTGCTCCTATGAAGACCCGAAGAAAGGGTCACAATGCTTTTCGTTAGGGGATTTTTAGAATCAATTTAGCAAAAATTTCTAAAAGTAGGTTTTCACCTCTTTCATTTTGGGGTATTGTGTGTAGATGCTAAGTCGATGCTGAATGTCTATTACCCAAAAGAACAGTGCTAACTGTCAAACAAGGTGTGGAGCGAATTTGCCTTTGAGCTCGTCGTGTCTGTGTCTGCAGCACTGATCAGTGTGTCTGTCTCTTCTGTGGGCCATGGTGCTGCAGTGAAACCTGAGGCTTCTCAAGACAAGGCTCTTCTGTCAGAGGAGGAGATGGAGAGAAGATGCAGATCGATCATTGATGAGTTTTTGCACATTAATGATTACAAGGTAACTTTTCAGTGTCCCCCTGCTAAATGACGCATGAATCTTACTGTCTACTCATTTATTATGGTGGGACCTCCCAGCTGATGTGTGTGTGTGTGTGTGTGTGTGTGTGTGTCTGCAGGAGGCGGTGCAGTGTGTCACTGAGCTGGAGCAAGGCCTTCAGCTCCATGTCTTTGTGAGGGTGGGTGTGGAGTCCACGCTGGAGCGCAGCTACATCACCCGCGACCACATGGGCCAGCTCTTCTTCCAGCTGGTCCAGGCCGGGGCCCTCCCCAAGGTCCTCTTCTTCAAAGGGTGAGTTTGAAGGCCCGTCTTCCTCTTAGCTGTCTGTAGAGGCGCCCGCGTCCGTGTGATGTCAGGGGAGTCGTGCTGCGTTTCTCTGATCGGCGTGGCCGCCTCTGACCCGCAGGTTTGCCGAAACCCTGGAGGTGGCAGATGACATGGCCATCGACATCCCCCACATTTGGCTGTACCTGGCCGAGCTGCTCAACCCCATGTTCCGAGCCGGTGCCATTTCCCTGAGGGAGGTGTTTAGGTGGGGTGTCTACACCACTGGCCGCCGTCAGTCTGCATGTGCATGCATGTGACGCGTGATTCTCTCTGGCTAGCAGACTCTGACTCTCCAGGTGCTTTTTGGCCCTGACATGTGCCTTACACTGGAGTTATCGCAAAGCCAAACGTCTGTGTGCATGTGGTCTAAACAAATGTAAGCTTGTCAGTTCCTGGATAAGATAAGCACCTTAGCGCTCTGGGGTTTTCCTCCTGCTTCTGCTGTTCCTCCTGCCTCGCTCCTTCGCTGCCCTGCCTCTGCTGTTCCCCCTGCCTCGCTCCTTTGCTGCCCTGCCTCTGCTGTTCCCCCTGCCTCGCTCCTTCGCTGCCCTGCCTCTGCTGTTCCTCCTGCCTCGCTCCTTCGCTGCCCTGCCTCTGCTGTTCCCCCTCCTTCGCTCCTTCGCTGCCCTGCCTCTGCTGTTCCCCCTGCCTCGCTCCTTCGCTGCCCTGCCTCTGTTCAAATGATGTTAATGATCTTTACAATTAATACTCTGTTTACCTGCAGTGAATTTAGCAGACATTTGCTTCCTGTGGGAAGAGCTGGGATATTATTTTCTGAAATATTGCACCTTCTATGCAAACAAATGGTAAGTGCTTGATTTATGTATTCACTCCAGTTTGTGTTTAAATGTAGCTGACTATTAAATACGTTTTTGTAAGGAAACACATCATGAAATACATCTGCCCTGCCACAGAGCCATAAAAAAGTGGGGTCCTTGTGGAGGGAATCTAGCCTGACCTGGGCGGAGCTTTTGCCAGAGGGAGAGGATGTTCGCGACTTCATCTCCGACCATGTAAGCCGCACGCCACCCTATTCCGCTGTCAGGTCCGTGCCCCAGATGCTTCCCTGCTGACTTCTCCTCTTCCTCCTCCTCCTCCCATACAGAAACTAGAATTCACCATCTCGGACTGTTCCAGTCCCACAGAAGCCCTGTTGAAGCGAGAGCTTTCGGGCGAGGAACTCAGTCTGCGACTTGAAAAACTGCTCATTGAGGATATGGCGGGTGACGAGCAAATCTTTGACTGGGTGGAGGTATGGCTGTTTAACTAGTATGCCTGTAAATTGGTTATAGTTTCCCATCCCTTGTGAATTTCCCATATCCTGCCATACTGAAACAGCTGTACTACAGGCACCAAATTCACTGTTAACTGTGCGTACCCTTCTTACTAACAGTTATAACTTTATAGCACAATTCTCCATATACCGCAGTTCAGCATTATAGTATTCATAGCTACTGCTTCAGTCAGTGTCTGAAAATCTGGATTATATGTAATGTAATTAAGTCTGCAATTAAAATCATATCAGTGAAGCGAAATCCCTAATATCAATTTATCACAGTCTTTATTAAAATTGCCAGTTAAGCAAACATGTCGTTCCCAAGCTAAATATAAAGTAAGAATCAATAAAATCTCTGTGGAATTAAATATACCGTTATAATCCATAAAATGTATTGCAGTCTAGCTAGATGTTTTTTATTAGAGTAATAATGTATATGTCAGTGAAACAATTCTTATCAAGCCAAGTACACGGTTATAGTCAACAAAACATCTCGCTATCAAGCTGAATAAACATTATCAAATAAAGCATGTTGGTTATATCAAGCTAAATGCAAATGATTTTTTACAATTTTTAAAATACATTTCTGAATGTTTTCAAATGTATTTTATTGATGTAAATGCTTGGTGCCAAAATAAGGGTGAGCTTGCAGGAAGAAAAAAAAAATTGTTCTACATTGTGAAACAACCAGAGTCTTGGTGACACCTCTGAGCTCTACCATGTGCCATAACTGTGTGTCTCTCTGTTGACCTTTCGACTTTATTGAAGAATGCCTTGTCTTTTGTATTGCAGGCCAATTTGGATGAGTCTCAGATGAGTTCGCCTGCATTCCTTCGAGCTTTAATGACAGCCGTGTGCAAGGCTGCGGTGAAAGGTAAGTGTCTTAGCGTCTGCTCAGCCTGGCCGCCGGTGGGGTCACGCGCAGCGAGTGTGACGTCACGCTGCAGTGGAGTAGAGATGACAGGCCTCACTGAGATCCAGCTCTCTCTGAGAGTCACATGCTTGGTCACAAGGTGATGCTTCTGCCCAGGGAGGTCTTACTGAAGGAAACTCTGTGCCATAGTTAGCCCTGGTCAATGAGTGGAATACCCAGCCTGGATCCATGCATAGACAGGGCCAGGTTTGGGTCTATAGCCCTGAAACCGTTATGTAACATCGCTTAACATCAAGCCGCTATATCACTCACGTTACGGGTGGGATTGTAGCGTAACCTGTCCTGTGGTTTTTAAAGCACTTTGATAGCGCCATAAATAAGGTGTTCTGGTTTAAATATGGTTGCTGTTCCTTTACAGTAGAATGAAATTAAAATACTTTAAGAGAAGAGCAATTCAGCAGTTG
>JAABNX020000119.1:2215323-2231867 GCA_015163995.2 Mormyrus lacerda | reverse complement strand
TGTAGTAATTGCCTTTACCCAAAGCTACAGCACTACTTTTGTTCTTGAAGTATCCTGCATTGTCATTCGTAATGATTGGAGCATTCTTTATTAAAACAGTACATGTGTGTGACACGCTTTCTTTTAGGGGAGAGCACTTCCTGCAGAGTGGACACTACTATTATTCAGAAGAGATTGCCTGTGTTACTCAAGTACCTTAACTCAGATACCGAACGGCAACTTCAAGCACTTTATGCACTTCAAGCATTGATAGTCAAACTTGATCAGCCTCCCAGTAAGTATCCCATCCACCCCATCTGCAGATCGGTGTTGGGAACGCCCCTGCTTGATATTTTAAGTAAAATTCAGGTCTACTTCTCATTATTAGCTTCCGTCTGGATCATGTTCTCCTCTCTCTCCTCAGACTTGCTCCGGATGTTCTTTGACTGTCTTTACGACGAGGATGTGATATCGGAGGATGCTTTCTACAAATGGGAGACTAGCAAGGACCCCGCGGAGGAACTGGGAAAGGGCGTGGCCCTCAAGTCAGTCACCGCCTTTTTCACCTGGCTGCGGGAAGCAGAGGAGGAGTCAGAGGACAACTGATGCAGAGAGCGAGTCTTCAGCCATGAACGCAGAAACCTGTCAATGGGAAAACAAAAATATGCAGAGAACCGAGGGCTTGGTCGTCATTAATCGTATGGTACGGCTCTAAGGCGATCAGCAGCTCGCTTGACGTGGATTGGCTGGAGCATCATATACGTGTATTATTTATAGAGAATATTTCATTTAAGATTTTTTTAAAGCCTTTTTTGTTACTTTTTAAGAAAAGACTTTGAAAATACAATTTCTGTGCATCAAAGATAATAAAACATAGATTCTGAACTCTTTAATTTATTATTTTTTTAAAGACTGCAAATAAGGACTTGTAACTTTTTGCAGATGCTGAGGATGGACAGGCCTCAAGTATGATTAAGAAATAATACTGGTGATTAGAAAAACGAACTGTTACGGATCGGCCTCCCCAATCACAAGCTGTTTGGTTAGGAACAAATTGAGCTGCTGGTGCGGTGAAGGCTGAGGAAGGGGAGGTTAGCAGTTGGCAGCCAAAACACCTTCCGCTTCTACTACGCTTTGCTCTTTGTGAAATGTGTATATTCCTCCAAACAGGCAGAAAAGGCATCCTGGAAACAAAACTGCAAATGAACAACCCATGTCACTTACAACGGAAATGAGTGTATAGCAACTTGTAAAAAAATAATTAATAAAAAAATTAAAAATTAAAACAAACACTATCAAGTAAGGTTGCTGAACCTGAAGTGTTTATCGGTCTTCGGAATTAAAGCAAATTTAAAGCTTGTAAATACATTAAAGAGAAAAACAATATTTAAAAAACAACTAGGGATGGTGGTTTTTATTCAGTGCTTAAGGGAATCTCAGCTTATGGGAAGGTGTTGCGTTTTTATGTATAAATTCATTCTACGGTTAAGAACCAAATATGCAACAGTAACAAATGTTTGTGGGAAACCAAAGACCAAATGCTATATGACAAGAAATTTGTGAAACTATGGCTTTTTATTAGTGTTGGGTGGTCTGAAGCTTGGCACTATTCTGGTTTTCACTGAAACAGCCTCCATCAGCCTGCTTGAAAACGGACTGCAAGCAAGGCAAGCAGTAGCCCATGGTTCTGTTCTTGGCTATGTCCAGAGGTGACACTTTCTTCTGTTGCTGGGGCCCCTAGTGTTTAAGACAAAACACATTCTGATGCGCTGTAGTGATTTACAAATGAGGCCTCAAAACAGTGGTTTGGACGTGGCTTTGTGTCAGAGACTGGTTCGATCCACTGGGAATTTGGAATAGGTTTTACTTTGCTTGGTTAGAGATGGTCATACGTTTGACCTATATGAAGGGTTAATTCCTCAATCTGAAAAATAGAAAAAAAGAGCACATTCCGCACAGTAGTAAGGCATTTTTCAATAAAGTCAAAGTCAACAGAGAGAGACACACAGTTATGGCATATGGTAGAGCTCAGAGGTGTCACCAAGATTCTTGTTTCACAATGTAGAACAATTTTTTTTTTTCCTTCCTGCAAGCTCACCCTTATCTTGGCACCAAACACGGTAAATGTGCTTCAAAGTCGGCTAGTTCGGAAGCGATTTTAACGAAGGGCCGTTTTTCTGAATGTACATTTTTCTTATCACAGGTCCTCTAGTGTCCTTGCAAATGTTTTGTGAAGCTTCCATTGTACACACACATTGTTACTGTGTGAAATGCTGAAACAGATAACGCGGGTTTTAATGCGAAAGCTTAAATGCCTTGTGCTGTACCAGCCCAAGAATGTGAAGAATCACATTACAGGGACATCACAAGGTCAAGCAGCCTCCAAAGATCACTTCAGTTGCCATGCGTCCAAATACATGTCCTGTGTGGCAGTATTTTTACTGTATCTGCTGCTCACTAGGTGTAAAACAGCTGTTTGCCTTGCCTTTTCTTGGGGGTCGGGGGTGTTGAGCATGAGCATGGGGTTGAGGGTCTCGAAGGATGGAGTATTATTCGCAATATGTATAAAAGCATTGGAACACCTGGCAATGACATCCCATTCTAAATCCGTTCACATCAATATGTAGTTGACCCCCCTTTGTTATAACAACTGTCACTTTTCTGGGAAGGCTATCCGCAAGATTTTGGAGTTTGGAAATTTTTGCCCATTCATCAAGAAAAGCATTTGTGAGAACAAACACTGATGCTGAGCGTGAAGGTCTGGCTCGCAGTCTCCATTCTAGCTCATCCCAAAAGCGTTGGCGTTGAGATCAGAGCTCTGTGCAGGCCAGTCGAGCTCTTCCACACCAAACTCACCCAACCATGTGTTTATGAACCTTGCTTTGTGCACTGAGGCGCACACATGCCTTCACTGAACTAAGGGGTCTAAACCAACCCCTGACAAACAACCCCATACCCATTATCCCTTCTCCACCACACTTTACAGCTGGCACAGTGCAGTGTTCTGGCATCTGCCAAACCCAGACTCATCCATCAGACTGCCAGACAGCGAACTGTGATTCATCACTTCACAGAACATTTCCACTGCTCCAGAGTCTAGTTTTGGAGTGCTTTACACCACTCCATCCGATGCTTGGCATTGTGCTTGTTGAAGTGAGGCTTGCATGCAACTGCTTTGCCACGGAAGCCCATTCCATGATGCTCCCTGTACTAAGTTTTTGTGCTGGAGTTAATGCCAGAGGTAGTTTGGAACTCTGCAGTTATTGAATCAACAGTGCATTGGCAGCTTTTACGCACGATGCACCTCAGCACTCTGTAATACCACTCCATTGCTTTACATGGTGTCCCATTTCGTGCTGGAGTTCCTGTTCCTAAATGCTTCCACTTTGCAATAATACCACTTACAGTTGTCCATGGAATATCTTGCAGGGAAGAAATTTTAACTGACTTATTGCAAAGATGGCATCCTGTGACAGTACCACTAGAGTCGCACCAATACCATTTTTTTCCAGACCAAGTATGAGTACGTACCAGTGTTGGGCACGTACCTTCAAAAAAGTAATTCGTTATAGTTACTTCTCACAAATAGTAACTGAGTTACATCATTATAAAAGTAACTAATTACCAGGCAGAGTAACTATTGCGTTACTTAAAAAAAATCTTATTTAATATAACTATAAAATAAATATAAAACATTGCACACTAATCTACACTATTTTAATGTTGTTGTGGGACAACGTGAGAGATAACTGTCAAATTCAACATCTTGTCACCGACGCAGAGAGACTCTTTTTTTCCTGGGCATAAGTTGCACGTTACATAAACATTTTGGCTTTCACCTCTGAAAGTAGTGCTTATACTTCCAGTTTGCAAAAGCTACCTTTGAACTTGTTGGACTTGCCATCGTCGTGATTCCTGGATGTTGGTGTGTGCGACTGACCGTGCGTGTGCTTGTGTGTGAACACCCGCACTACTCAGTTAGACCACGTTTACAGACACACCAATCATCATCACTGGTTATGTGTCCCGCGCCGGCCCCGAACACACACAAACACACACCCCAGAGAAAGAGATGTATGGCTGAGAGAGGTGCTGCTCGCATGAAAACCGCTTCAGTGTTCTCAGTTATAGTAACGCGCATTTTATTGTCAGTAACGGTAACGGTGTTGTAACGGGGGAAACAGTAATTTGTTTGATTATTTGTTACTGAAAAAAGTATCGCCGTTAGTAACGCTGTTTATTTATTCCCATCACTGCTTGTCGTCATTGTCGCTCTCCAGTGTGTTCAGAGGTAGTGGAAGTCAGAGTGACAGTGAGCGTGCAGTGAGACACCATGAGCATGGCATCCGCCCACCCAGCCAATCATCATCGCATTTGCAACGGCATTATCATTATCTCTCGTCTGGCAGATAAAGCCAAAGCTTGACATCTCACGCGTCATTCAACCAAATTTTAGTAACGCGCTACTTAACATTCTCAGTAACGATAACGGCGTTACAAGTATGGGAAAAATAATGAATTAGATTACTCCGTTACTGAAAAAATAACGCCGTTAGTAACGCCGTTATACTTAAACGCCGTTACTCCCAACACTGGTACTTACATTTCTGTACTTGCCAATACTGAACACCAATATGAGTACTTAAGGCAGTATTTATACCAAAATAGCAATGACCTAACCTGGCATAACTAGACCAATACATTTGACATATCTCTCGCTAGATGCCAAAATCTGATTGGGCAGCAAAAAATATAATGCTGCAGCTTTCAGTTTTAACAATGTTGCAATTAAGTGGTATCGGTTCTTGGCATTGGAGTATTCTTACGAGTATAAGTATATGAGCACAGTATCGGCCCAACGCCAGTATTGGTGCATCTCTAAGTACCATGCTTGGTTCTAATATTCTTTTTAGTGCTCACACCTTCATAAATAGGTGACAAATTTACACAATGTAGTAAGAAACTTCATTTGTAAAATATGTCACAGCAGGTTTGCAAACATCCTCATTAATCATACTAACTGCTAAACGGTTGAGTGGTAAAGTGCTGTAAAATGGTCACGAGCCCCAAAAGTGAATATAGATCAGCTTTTTGATATTTGCTAGCCTGCTTTAGCATTTGACACCATTAATCTTGTCCAGTGCATGTGACCTGTCAAAGAAACAAAATTAAAACTTTGGGAATATCTTTCCCAAAAGAAAGTGCAGGACTAGGATATCTGAAACAACACGTATCCCAATAAGACGGGCAGCAGAGACATTCCAAAATAGCGCTTCCTTCCACTGAACAGTAGCAGTCACATTATTTCCTAGTGATGCTATGTTTATTAACCATGCCTACAGGAAAAGTCAGGGGTCACCTATGGGAAAAACACAGGGACTGTGCTGGGGTGCAGTCTTAGGCATGGGGAAAAAAGGCTTTGGAAACTAGCTGCCCCTTTTTCTGTTACCCGTTTGAACACGTCCCCTTATTTCCAGCACAACTATTTTCCAATATCAAGATTAAGTCGGCTGATGATATCAAATGTGAATTAAACGTTAGATTATTCTTAATAACAGAACGAAGTGTGTATCTTCAGTAGTACTTTAGCAAATAGTGACAATTGCCAGGACAGTCCCCAAAATAAGCAAAGAAACCACAGAAATTAAACAATCTGATTCGCATATGGAGTATCCTGGAAAGAAATTGATGATGCCAAGCAGAAAAGGCGGTGTAAGTAGGTAAGTGAATAATTTGAAGAAATCAGAGAAACTAATGACACATGGAAATGTAGAAGGTTACCAGGGCTCTAGAGGTACTTCACACAATTATCCCTGGCATATTTATAAATAATCTCATGAATATCGACGATGCGGATCTCCGGCCTATCAAAATTTCAAGCTGTTTGCTTGGTAGTTTCACCAGATGGTGGGTGAAGGACTTCAGCATGGCTTTCTGTGACACAGTCGCCCGGATGACACATAACAGCATGTCAGACAACCGAGGGTATGCACAGGACACACACACGGGGAGGTACGCAGTGGTATTGTTTACAAACCCCATCATGCATGATACACTTTCTTCCTTTCCTGTAAAAGCGCAAAGCTTTCTTTCTTTATAAATCACTCAACCACAACTCATAAGGGACCAAGGCAGTTTTCCCTGGTTTTCCTGCTTGCTGACAGTAGCTGTAGTGACCCAGCACTTGCGACCCCATATCACTCTATGGGCGCTTTTCCACCGCACCAGGTACCCTATTTTTGGTACTTACATAAAGTATCAAAAGTATGGTACTTCTTTTGTGTCGGTTTTCCACTGGTGTAAAAACTGGTACCGGCGCCAAATGACATCATCAGTGACTGCCCCTGACTGACATCATCAAAAAGCAGGGTGCGGTATTTCTTTCACTGAATTCATGTTATTATGATCCTTCACTTTCCTAGTCCTGCTTAAGTTTTTTGATTTTCACTAGCATTGTTCAGTGTTTCGCGTGTGCCCCATTTCTTCCAAGCGACTTGCTATTACAGCAAATACTTTTTTATTTCGAGTCGTGCCGTCCAAATCCCGCTGGATCTGTACAACCATATTAATATTTATTAATTATTAAATTATATTTTTGTTTATACTGCTGTTAATTTTGTTTCTCGCTGTTCACTGTGTTTCAAAAGATGGCGGTTGTATTTTGTGTTTCAGCAGCAGGCTATTTGCATAAGCAAAGTACCAAAGTAGTACCCCAGCTGGTTGGGCACTTTTGGTACTGGTACTCGACCAGAAGTCAATGGAAAAGCGAAAGTACCGTACTTTGTGCAGTGGAAAAGCACCCTATGTGTCTGTGAAGCGTGCAGATACCTGGGTGATGGAATAAACATTCTGTAGAAGAACATTTCCAATGGAGAAACTGGAAAGCACCCATTAAGTAAGGGCACCATCAAACATCTGTCAGGCTGTTCGTTCATGATCTCTTGAACAAACTTTACAAATGAATACATTTAGAAAAAACACTTTTATATAACTGACCAAAAATAACCATATAAACCAGCTTCATTTGAAAAACATAAGCATATATATTACAATTATAAGAAATCCTATCTATAGATGAACCAAACAGGCCATCTCCATTTGTCATATTGAAAATGGCTTATATATATATATATATATATGAATAGTCATTTGTCCTTTTAGTTCTTTGAACTGAACTTAAACCGCTGGCCGGCACATCACGTAGACGTTTCTCAGTCAGCCCCTCTCCTTCGTAGTCTCCAGGGGCCCTGACATCTGCAGGTTCTGCCCTGTGGAGTAGGTCCCCATCTACCACCCCCAACTGACGGGCATCCATCTTTCCGGCTTCTGAAGACCCATGGCCAATGGACATCCCAGGCTCTTCCTGGCAATCTGCCGGACGACAAGTTGCTGCAGGTGGAGGTGCCCCCCGTGTCAAACCAGCGAGAAGGTGGAGAGAAGGTTCCCACACCCGTCCCACCAGGAGAGCTAGAAGTCCTTCAGCATGCTGATGCGGGCATAGATCTTGAGTGCCGGGCCGAGTTTGATGTTCATGGTGCTCATCAGGTGGTCCTCCTTCAGCAGGAGCAGAGCCTGGCCGTCAATTTCCTGCGAGCGGAACTCCTCAGCAATCTCCTGGCAGCCTGGAGATCCAGACACCATCAATCACACAAGGCATTTTAAATAATCCTGCAGTCATCAGCTTTTAAGTTTAATTGGTTTTATATAAAGGTTTAATTCAATAATAATGGCTTTTACAGAAAAAGACACGAAATGGAAACATTTCCAAAACTTTCAAGATGACTGAAGATGCTAAGCTTCAGTAAATGTTAAGGTGAGGAAGTGGCAGGGCCCACCTGGGAGGGAGTGTATAAAGGTGTACACTTCCTCCACATTCCACTTGGTGGGGTCACTGGGCAGAAAGTGCTGCATGAGGAAGGGCAGCTCTCTGCCATGGCTCGCCCCCTGGTCCTGTGCCCGCTCCGCCGCAGGTCGGGGGGGGCCTAAGCTGGCAGCAGACAAGGGCGAAGGGGCCTCCCCATAGCTGGATATGTCGGAGCAGGGGCTAGACTCTCCCTGTCCGGGCTGTGGGGGCACAGGGGAGGTCACAGTCCCCACCAGGGAGGCTGGAGCCTGGAACACCCAAACAGTACATTAGATCCAGTCTCATCAAATGCAATGTGCTCTGAAATGAATGCCGGTTATCCTGGCTCTCAGGTTATGAATGCCGGTTATCCTGGCTCTCAGGTTATGAATGCCGGTTATCCTCAGCACATAGCAGAGAGAGGAATTAAGCTGTAAAACCGCCCTGCACTCAACTCATCCCTCATTCGGTTACACGACAGCCTAAACGCCCGGCCTCCAAGGTCCACACCCCCCTGGCGTCCACACCCCCTGGAGGCTCCTCACCTGCTTCTTGGCCTCGCTGCTCAGACTCTGCAGGCTGCTGCTCCGCGATCGACGCTTTTTGTGCTTTTCTGTCTTTCTTTTGTCGGGATGGAAAAGACCCATTCGTTTGGTGCAGCCGACGTTATACCTGAGCCAGGATGTGTGTGTTTGTGTGTGTGTTTGTGTGTGTGTGTGGGGGGGGGGGGGGGTGTTGAGTTATTTAGATAAACAATGTATTGCAAAACTCAGGTGACCTTGCCATATAGATGCAGCAATTAGCATCTGCCAAATGTATATCTTACCTTTTTGCACACAACGTGGAGCAAAACCTCTTCGACCTCTTGAACTTATAAGCGAAGTCCACCAGTCCACAGAGCTCGCACTTTAGCGTGGGCTCGTCCTCCTGCTCCTTCAGCTCTGAAACAGAGGCGTAGGTGTCAGTGTGTACCGACAGCACCACCATGCGGCAGCAGTTGCCAGCTGACCGAACCCGCCTCTTGGGGGTTACCAGAGCACCTTGTGAGGCTAAGCCAGCCTGGCCCGGGTGCTTACCTTGCTGTGACAGAATCTCCATGTTGCAGTCAGGGGCGCCAGGTGCCTCGCTCAACAGCGCCTCCTGCTGGTTGTCGAGGTCAAGCTGCGACTGCTTCTTCAGGTTCTCAATCAGCAGTGACGGCCTCTCAACCTGCGGATGCAGCCCGCGGGGGGGGGGGGGGACTTGGGTCACGCCTTGCTCCGCCACACATGGGCTGCGGCGCGTGCGACTGCCATCTGCGAGCAGCCTCTCTGCCGGCCCACTTGCAGGATTAATTGCGAGTGCAGCAGCTTTCATTTAGCTCTTGTTGCTGCTCTGCTGGATGCACATCTCAGGTTCTTGACTGAGAAACCGTTTAAAACGCAGGCTCCTATTACATTGCAGGTTTCTATTTATGACAACCACAGCAGTAGGATCTATTGAACAACAATAATATGATACTAGATTCAGCAAACTTTTAGGGATGGGGTACGGTCCAGCACTGAAAAGAAACAGGAGGCACAGTGGCTCAGCGGGTAGCATTATTGAACATTTGTGTATCTTGTGCTTCCCAGGACAGGCTGCAGACTCTCCATGACCCTGCGTCCACTATGACTGGTCCCTATCGATCATGTGACAGCAGGGTGGGGGGCTCTCAGATTACCCCTGCACATGTTGACAGCACAGAGGAACATGCACCTGTTGCTTCCAGTGTTGTAGCAGGGCTGCTATGGTTTTACCACACACTCAAACATAAGAATGCATGCACATTTTCAGTACCCATTATAAGGGGACGGGAAGCACCACTAACCAAAATCAGCTCATGTTTCAAATTTCACTTAACGGAAATAAAAATCAAAAACACTTCGTGACATGAGTCATTTGCAAGCTGCTAATTTTAGACAATTTAGAAAGCTATAAACAGGAAGAAAAAACTGCAGTTTAGACAAACTTTTGGCTTTCTGTTTGTCGGCCCTGCAAGCAACAAACAGACCACCTGCGGAAATCCACGTAGCTCAAAAGGAACCTTCTACCTTCAGAAAATAAACACAGCAGGAAGACTTGCCAGAGTTTCCATATTTGCTGCTCAGAACATCTGACAAGCTTTTTGTGAAGCTGGTGGTGCAATCAGCACCCATCTGAAGAAGAATCCTGAGATGATTGGCCCAGGTGCGTCACAATGCATGAACAGGCTGCCTGGATTCAAACTGAACCCTGGGGGTTTCCAGAACCAGGGAAGTCCATTCATTCCATTAACATAATTAATCACCTGTGTTCCCCGTTTCATCCCTTCTGAAGAGAACAAAACTTTGGTCTATGGAAAGACCACTTCTTTGGTTCTTAGCGGGGCACAGGGGTGGATCCTGAAGATTTATACACTACAATAACCGGACCTCTAAATGGAGAGTTTTATTCAAATGCTCTCCAAGAGTCCACTTCTTATATTGCAGGGCACTAAAATCACCAAACTCCAAAGTGCAAGAAATCCAGACCCACAAACCCAAATTTGTGCTGGGACATCTACTCTTTAAGTAAGCAGCAGAACAAACTCCCCCAGAAACAGGCCACCAAGGCTGGTCATCCCACCCGTGATATCACATTTTCCACAGGGCCCCGTGAGTTATGTGCCATTGGCATCATAATACTCATGGCGCTTTCTAGAAAGACCTCCCTCCACTGGTGTCTTCCTCGCCTATCAGGCGGCAAATTGAAGACTGTCAGCACGCATTTTTAACCACTGCAGACCTACATCGGCTCCATGGTACAAAGTTTACAGCGTTGCGATCTCTCTCTCCCCAGTCATTCTCAATTCTCACACTGGCAAGGCAGGATGAACAACTACAAAGAGGATCATTTCTGCTGCCAAGCAGTCTTCAATAGCAGCACAATATTCTTTTCAGAGAATCAAGGGGCATTGCGGGCAGCTGCCTGGCCTGGGCAGTGTACCCCCCCCCCGCGCCCCGCCTCGCCCGCTCCATCTTTTAAAGTGACCCATCACCATGTCGAGACAAAGGGTAAAGTGCACGTTGCATGAGCAGAAAGAACCAGAAAAAGATAAAGGTCAGCTACAATTGCCAAATGAAAGTTAGCAGGAGATACAGCAAGACAGCTTCTGCTATGAAGAGGTGCTCTTAGCTCTGTGGCCCTACTGTCCTACTGAAATGAGACATTATTCATCAGAGGGGTCCAGCCACACAATAAAGTCATGGCCCGTATCAGCATGCGAGGTTCAGTGGTGCCTCACTTGCTGTATGACAATGTACCTGCGTGCTCAGCGTGTGTGATCGTGGCAGGACCGTGTTCAGTCAACACACAAAGATTTTCAATGAGTGGAATGAAATTATTTTTTCCATTATCCTTCAGATGAACTGGCACCGTCATTGCGTATTGGTCTAGTGGGTTGTTTCGCTACTTCAACTTTTGCAATTTCAAACATGTTAACAAAACAATGCGCAAATAAATTATAATGGGGAGTTTTTCCACATTTGTCTTTCAGAAATGAAAACTTTTCCCATGACTTCAAATCATAGAAAATATAGACAGCTAAGAATAAACCAAAAATATTGCAAATGTCTGGAATGAGCTCATGCATTAAATGCGGCATTGGACATATAGGAGAGTAAATCTTCAGCTAAAGATTTTCACTTTGTGAAAACCATTCAGTCTTTATTAACAGTGACATTTGGCAGTGGGAGCAAGCTAGGGATGTGGAGTGGGTAACTGGACAGACTCACGGGAAAGGGCTCGGCTCCTTCCTGGATGACGAAGCCTTCGATGAGGTGGGTGAGGATCTGGGGTTTCACTATCGCTTGGGGGGGCTTGTTCTCCGCATTCTGGGGCGTGCTTCCAGTCACAGACGGCGCATTGCTTCCATTTCCCGAGGTCATGGCTAGAGGCGAGCCCACACCTGGATGCGCATTCACCCTGTCACCGGCAGTGGTACCTGCGGAGCACATCAAAACATAACCGTCGCTAAAATCGGGGATTCAATATTAGTTTCTCCCCGCCCCCTTGGTTTTTCCATTTAGGAAACTTTCCGAGCGCACGTAAAGAAAGGCGAAGTGACAAACGCAACGCTTCCACTAATGATGGTAAAATGCACCTTGGGCATTTTATTTTTTTGTTTGCACCGTGTAGGATCATAGGAAATCAAAACAAGCGGCACGCGAGGCGCAGCAAATCCCCGAGCGCGCGGTTTGTTTACTCACCCGGGCAGCACGCGCGTCCGGCGCACACATTCAAGAGGCGGCGCGCGGCTCCCTATACTCACAGTTAAAGGTGCTCCAGAATACAGCCACTCATAATGATACGAAATCCCTTAAATGAGTACACCGGCCGTGAAAAAAATGCATGCGTTTGCTGCACGAACGCTCAATCTAAACAGCTGCCATGAAAACATCACAAAATTAAACACACAGAGCCATAACTAATCTGTGCTGTTACTGTTCAACGCAGGCTAGCTGGCTACCTTTCTTTGCTGCTAATCAGCCAGTAGTATGCAAAAGTAAAAAAAAAAAATCATCTAAAGTAGGTTTTAAATTAGTTTAGTAAAAGTAAATAGGCATGGTGATTGGGATAGGTTATACGTTTTTGAAAGTAAAGTAAAAATCCCAATGAAATCTAGGCTCTTCCAAACGTAGTGGGGTCTTGCTGACAATAGTCAACAGTACAGGGAAGCACACGCCTTTGTTTCCTCCAACCATTTCCCTTTAAGAATTGTGTATTTAATGTATTAAAAACATCTGCCGATCTAAACTAAGCCTTTTACGGACTCCGCGGATGAGACCTACCTCATATATTAGGCCAATTGTGGTAGGGAAATGAAAGTGAATCTCTCAGAAACTTTCCCAGTGAATTTGTTGTTTGTTCGATTCGGTCCTCCCCCGCACGAGTTAGCAGCACGATACTAACACGCTTTGTACAGGGGAACTGAATAGGAAAGAGCCCGTCCCGACTACTGACCCGCCGCTCCTGGAATTTTGTCCAATGAGGACGCGGCGTGGCCGCGAGCCTGCTCTGCGATTGGCCGACGAGGGCACTGGGAACCGCGACCCGAGAGGAGCTTTTCCCACTTCAGCTAAAGACGTTGATCTACGAATACTAAACGCTTTTGCTGTATTTTAATTTCTCATAATTTCCATTATTTTTTTTGTTTGACTTGTACTGAATTCCTTTTAAACATAAAAACCGGCTTCTGAAATTTTCAAGAATTACAGTTTAAGGCTTAAGTATCGAGATTCTTGGTTTAAATTTAGAACCGAATTGCTGCCGCTCTACGTGTTACAATGCACGACTCCCCAGAGGCAGTTTATTTCGTAAGTCTTATTTGTAAAGAAATTGCCTACAGGTATAGACGTTTGCAGTCTTTAAAATTTAAATGTGCTGTGATTTCCCAACGTTTCAGATAATAAATTAATAAAGGATTGTTATTACATTATAGGAGCCAAATATCACGTTAAATCCACACAAGCCAGGTTTAGTCATGTCCCGTTAAAAAGCATTTCTCGCTGTATTTTTCTCCAGTGCACACCAACACCTTCGTTGTATTTTAATCTTATTATATTTCCCCCACTCGGTGCTTAATCTAGCCCCCCGCCTTTCTTACCCGGATGACTTATTCAGCTGTATTGAAAGAGAAGAAGCCTACTGACTTAATTGCAAATGCACTCCAAGGCATTTGTGTCTTGTTTTAAACAGAAGCACTTAATGCTTTGCTCAATGCAAAGGCTAATTTAGGACACTTCTTATTAAGGGAACTTCACAGATGGAAGAAAACAGCACAAACTCTCTGCAGCATCTCAACACAGCATCCTGCAGTACATGCGCTAGATCTATGGGTAAAGGAGGTACAACACTCTTACCCCGAAAGACACGCATGGTTAATGTGGCATAAAAAATTATACTGTCCTCAAAACATAATTCACGCTGCACTGTGGATCAGATTAGCTGCCCTCATGCAAATTTTGCAACTTGGTACGTCCCAGTTTTATCTTGGGGTCTGCAGTAAAGGCTACAGCTCCTGCTTTAAATATATAAATTTGGCTGTTCTGAAATGGCCTTTGTATAACCATCTCCTGCTCCAATTACATTGCTTGCATAATGAACCCTGGTAAACAGCTCTTGCCTTTAGTATAGGATGAACAATTTCTAGATTGGCAGATGGATAAATGTTCCTGGTTTTCCAAGGGACAATAACAGAGTGACATTACCATAGGATGTATGATATAATATGAATTGAGGCAGCCTCTCAGTCTAAGGCTCGGGGCAGGAAAGTTGCAGGCGGGACAGAGGGGGATGTTCAGCCAGGCCATGGAGACGATGGCCTAAAGGGATGTCAGTGAGGCCTCACAGATGGATCACAGGGCTCTAGGTTTGCTGAAGCATGGCAAAGGAACTGGATTCTCCTTAATAGGCAGTAATTCCAAACCACACAAACTGCGTTTAGACATATCTCAACGTCACTGCCCAAGTTAATGCAAGAGGAACTAAGACAAACCATTCAACACCAACACACCAGATGTGTAAGAAGCCAGTACACCTTTTACCGATGGAGAAACTCCATTGCTGACTGTAAGGTAAGACAAATAGCACTGAATATGCCTGAGACTCGAAAACTGTGTTGTTAGAATCATATTGGTTAGTACACAGCTTTAGAAGGTGAATGGGGGTCTTAGTGGATTAGAAGCACATCTTGTTCATTAAAGGAGGAAAGATATTGTATGATTTGGATGGTTTAGGTGTAATTCCGGGGGGGTGGGACTTATCCGCAAAGGCCCATGTGTGTGCAGGTTTTTGGGATAACTTTTAGGTCACTTAGATGTGAGGATTCTTCTGCCAACCAGTCCTATAATTAGTAATCTAATTAGGGAGTTGTAGCGAAAACCCACATACACTCCGGCCTTTTCTGGATAAGGTTGGCCACCCTTGATATAATTCAATGCTAAATACAGAGGAGGAAAGGTCAGATTCAGAAGGTACAAAATCCAGAACAAGATTTTGCTTTAAACAACTAGTTGTGTATAAAAAGACACAGTTATTGAGTACTCAACTTATTGGTTGAAACAAAATCTTGGTCTGGATTTTTACTTTCTGAACCTGAACTTTCCACCTTTGGCTAAATATTAGAAGATAAAAGCAAGGGGAGTTTCAGACTAAAGTCATGCCAGTACCAGATTGGACCTGGGGGGGGGTATATAAAGGGCATTTCTGGTTGGCCTGCAGATGGCAGTAATGTGAAAGCCAGTCTGTACTCAACTACCCAGGTCCGTCTGGCACGCTCAGCTATTATTTCACGTTAGAAGTTTAGTCAAAGGCATCGTCAGTAACCAGGCATCTACCTGCTGATGTTCAGCAAACATAGATCAGATTTTTATTTTCGTCAGACGCCTTACTGAATAAATCAGGCAGACGAGAACACCTGCCTCCGAGGCTGTCTGCCTCAGAGAGGGAGCCTGCTACGGTACCTTCCGCCTGGAGCGCGGGCCCGTCAGGCTCCGGCCTGTTCTGCTCCGTTGTGGTTTCCAGGGGCTGGGGAGGAGTTGTGGGTATCTGGGCACGAGGCTCCGGAGCAGCCGGCTGCTCTTTGCTGTTGTCGTCCTGCTTTGGCTGAACAGCCTGAACCAGTGAAGGAAATCGGTCAGCTTATACAAAAAAGTAGTTTGCTAAAACTTACAAGTTATTAGTCCTTAGGAAAAGTATCATGAGATATAGCTGATGCACATTAACAGTGAAACATGCTTGTTTATTAAACATTGGGTAAAATATGATTAATATCATGTGGCTGCTTAGCTGGAACTTAGCTGGTATGGAGTCTATTCCATGATGTAATAAAGAACATAACCCTTATTACATTTGGTGCACTCGTTACGTTAAAGGCCAAAACTTATAAAACATCTTTTATATGAGCTTTCTTAAGAGTCCAAAGACGTCAGGAAATCAGGTGACAGTGGACGGCTGAATGAAATCAAATTATTTGACAGTTCAGCTGGAAGTATAGTCCACATATTCAGTGGCTACAAAGAGCCACATTTGAGAATTTGTTCTGGAGGCGAGGCTCGCTCGTACCGGGCTCGGCACCGGCGGAGTCTGGAGGTTGACCGCTGTCAGCTGCACGGGCTGTGCTGTCGGCTGGCTGGCAGGCCCCACTGCCGGGGTCTGGCTGTTTTGGCCGAGAGCCTGGGTGCCGACGGTGGAGTGAAAGACAGCGGCCTGCAGGGCCGGCGGTGGCAGCTTGGGGAGCACAGGGACGGGGCCCTGGGGGGGGGCCGCCACAGCGGGCTGCAGGGCCAGCGCCTGCACTGCCTGGGCTTGGAGGTGTGCCTGGGCTGGACTCCGCTGGGGAGGCTGCGACTGGATCACAAACTGCGGCTGCTTGTGCTGCTGCAGCAGCTGGTGCGGCTGGATCTGAGCAAAGGCTGGAATCAGAGAAAATAGCCCTTCTTCATCTGTGATCTACACCAATCAGGAGCAGGGTCCTAAAAACAACCTCCTAATAGCGACTAATCAGGAGCAGGCTCCTAAAAGGTTTGACCTTTTTGATCAAAGGTCAGAGGTCCAGAACAAAACTCAATAACAAAATAGATTTTTGAAATGAATTAACAATACAATTTGACACAGACATGAATACATAACAAAAATGGGAACTTTTTACTGGTTGTTTCGAGTCTCTGTCATTTGGGGGGGC
>JAABNX020000119.1:2186722-2205719 GCA_015163995.2 Mormyrus lacerda | reverse complement strand
TTTGAGAAATGCTGCAAAGCGATCAAGATAAACTGCAACTGCACTCTTGGATCTATCCACTTATTTCCTTGCCTCCAACCTTCTATAAGCAGCCAGGCAACAAAGGAGATAAATATTAGTTTAAAGCAACTGGTTAAGTAACAAATTTATCTTATTTAACCAAAAGTTAGTGTGCAACCTAACTGAATCTACAGTACAGTCTCAGAAAAAGGTTACAAATTGTACTTTTGCTGGTCACTGGGGCTGGACACTCAAGGGTCTACCAACTGTACCCTTAGCAGTAGGTAATTGTACCTTTTAAGGTACAGAAATGGATTCTGAGGAACATTTCTGTGCCGTCGATGGTACATTAATGCTGTTTGTACCTTTGGGATGTTCCCCAGAGTCTATTTCTGTACCTTAAAAGGTACAATTACAGCCCCAGTAACAAGCAATTGTATAATTTTTTACCCTCTTTTCTGAGAGCGTAGCTCTGTTGGTAGGTGACCTTTCTAACTTGACTTAAGGTGTGTCGGTGGGCGTCTATTATAATTTACTGTAGAAGTGTCAGCTAACCACAATGCAGTTTAAGCAGATGGTGTGTATGGTTTCTGTCACTTTCTCTACAGTACCCTTGAGCAAGGAACGTGATCTGAATTGCTCTAGTAAAATGATCAGTCACTGTGAAACATTGCATCAGCTAAGACAATAAATGAATATTTAGCACATTTTAATTAATTTATTCAGAACTGTTTTCCAGCTTTTGCCAGTAGCACTATTTGCCATGATGAGACACCACTTTAAACCAGATTCAATTTATTTTTATATGAAAAACTTCAGGTACTTCCCAAGGACTAAAAATGTAACAGGAAACAGCATCACAGACTGATATAAAACCAGTAACATACAGTAGTAGTATATAAAATTACAATATTAGTGAAATAATAATAATACGACTTGCAAAACACAGAAGATAACAGGAGATAACATTGGCTTTGTGAATGAATCTGAAAACAGAGAAAAGAGTTTAGTGGCCAGCAAATAGTTGCAGGTGGATGGATGGATGGATGGATGGATGGATCAGCCAGACACAGACAGATATGCTGAAGAGTCAGTTAAACTTGTGTTGTGCTCCAGGATCAGTGTGGCCCAGTACCACTGATTATGGAAGATGGATTAGACTCACCGTGGCCTGTGAGGATCCTCCCTGCTGAGGGGCAGAGCCATTCTGAGTAGCGCTTTGTCTCCCTGCCACGATGCTGGCCTGCAGGAAAATGAGCAGGAGTTACAGGAAGTTGGGAAAGACGCCTGGAGTCCAGCACAAAGGCCATTAATCACAGTCAGTGCACAGAAAAAGCCATCGTCCCTTTTCAGACATTCATTCAGTCTCTTTCACCCATTCTTAACATTCTTAGATAGGTGAAAAATATTCCTTGTTAAAATACAGGGGGTTTACATCATTCACACGGTGTAGTTTAAGCAATAATAATTATAATAATAAAGTGTAAATACAGTGACAAGAATTAAAGTAATTCTACCGTAATAAAATTCTCATGGTCTTCAGTGATTCTTAATGTTGTTTTTAATTTATAAAAAGACTTAAGTTACAAAAGCATGAATCCTGATCACCCACAAGGCTCATTCAACCAGCACAGGCCTCAGACATCCCAGTGCCACCAGCAAGCGGCACGTAACAGACAAAAGAGCTTTGAGCAGCGTGCGCACGTGGGAGGTAAACGAGCCCCGGGGAGGGGGGGGGGGGCACTAGGCCGTCCATCAGCGTCAGCAGAGCCACAGGGAGATCGATGGCCGTCCACGGGTGTTTCCTGACGTTATGTGTGATTGGCTGCCCACAGGGAAGCAAAGTGCCCAGCAACTGGCCTTCATCTCCCCCAGATGGCAGTGAGGGACGGGCCAGGGGCCTGGAGGGCCGGTCAGGAACATGGGGCCCCGTGGAATGTGATGCGTCTGCAGAGTAATGCACTCCATGTGGCACCACGACACGGCATTTTCGCCACTACGCGGTATATTTCCACACTGGAAAATAAACATTTCCTCCCTTCTGCCCCATGCGGAGGCCTTTGCGGCAGTAATTTGAGGGCTATTCTTAATCACAGTGTGACAGGTTGGGTTGGCCCCCGGTAGAATGACATTAATCACTGTGACAGATGCAGAAGCCCTACACAGAGAGTGCGGACACTGACTCAGGGTCTGGAGACTTCCTGCGAGCAGGGCCCACTCAGGTTTCACGCAGGTCTGCTCCACACTAAATGGAAATGTCAGAATACAAAGGAAGACTCTCACTGCATTGGAAGCTGTTTTTCCAGGATGATTCACTTAAAATTTGAAGCTTTAAAATCAGTTAGAGTACTTACTGAGTGCTTCTTATTTATAATGATTTTATTTTCTTGCACAGGCAGATATTTAATGAATTGATTCTGTTTATTGCCTTCTGCGGGACAGGCATCCCATTAAGTGTCTCCCCACCCCGTTCTTCCTGGGATAGAGGCTACAAGATGTTTTACCTTATGAGCTTTGCTGAAATTCACAGCAAAAATCATACATTGGAATTTGAATGAACGATGTCAATACTCCAACTTAGTTACTCGTCTTTCATTTAAATAGTTAATAATTCATTTCCCATCATTCTTTGCACCTCAGGTCCTGCTGTGTTCCGCTGAGAACATAAAAATTCTTGTAAGCCTTCTGTCCAAGTGGAATGGCCAAAGCTTACACGTGATTCCGGTAAAGACGGGACGTGTCCATCTAGCTGGCAAGATATTCTGAGCATGTGATCGATACATTTTAAAGCCCTTCTCTTGTTTCAAAGGATCCTTTCTCCAAAGTTAAGACAGAGAGCTTTGTAAAGACCAAGGCACATCAATCTGAGAGACTATTCAGGCACGTGATGCTGACAGCGACAGATGTCAGAAACCCAAATGAAGACGGCTCTCTTTGCATGTGAAACATCCGACTGAATTGAAGGAAAACAGCACATATACACACAAAGACGTATGTATGATCTGCATGTGACAGGAGGTAGCAGGCACCCTGGATAGCATATTATTTGCTATTTACACTATGTTCTAAATAACCACGTAATTAGTGCATATTTCGTGACTGACAGACATTTATGTTATTTCTACCTCCCAGGGCAAAAATAAAGAAAATAAAATATATAAACAATTAAAAAACTATATCGCTATGAAATATATGCTTTTGTCTTATGACCAAAGCAGCAAATATAAATATCTAGCGGACTCCCTTGGCAATAGCTTTTTGGATTGCTGATTGTTTTCCAAACCCAGACACATGGAAGGGAACCTTTGGTTACGGTCGTGTCATGTGTGGTTGGACCTTGGCTGCCTGTAGAGTGTGGTGGTGCGTTTGTGAGCATGCATCCTGAGATAAACTGGCCTCCTTTCCCGTGTCTGTCCCCTGCCCTTACGTCCCTGTACTGGATAAGCGGGCGTGGAAGATGAGGGTTCATTACACACACATGTATGCACACACAGTTAAAGGCATAATCGCAATAAGCACATGTGATCTCGGTCACATCTGGCTGCGATGGCGCTTGCCTGCTGCACGGCAGCCAGACTCTGCAACTGCGCACTGCTCAGGTGCTGCTGCTGGAGGGCGGCGGTCTGCAGCATGAGGTGCTGCTGCTGGGCTGCATACATCTGCTGCAGGTACTGCGCAGCTGTGCTGGGCTGCCGATGCAGGGCCTGTTGGATCACCTGCGGAGAGCAGGAGCAGAGAGGCTTCAGTTAGAGCATCACAGTAAGATCGGATACAACAGAACCAACTGTCTGGTTGCATGATCTATGGTCAACAAAGCCCTGGGAGGGAGCAAAAACGTGGACTAGCTGGGAGTCCCCAAGGACCGGATTGAGAGACACTTCTCTACAGAGCAGATAATGAGTTCAACTTAAATCGCAATCAGGGAAGATACAGCAATGCCTGTGTATAGATTTACACAAGAATTTATGCTTGTACTGTTATCTGCTAATGCGTATGGAAATCCTGACCTGATAGATCAGCAGACCACAGCCGTCTGGAGCTGCAGGGCTCTTTGCGTTGCCATGTGTTTACGCTTCCTTTGTGTTTGTACCAAATCAAAAGGGTGGAAAGCTACAGAAATCAGCAGCCAAAATATTTTAATGTGTATAAGACATATTTAAGGACCTAAATCAAAAGAAATTTACATCAGCCTCCTGGACCACAAACCAATATACAAACACAGTTACTCATACAATAACCAGGCTCAGCAAAAACAAAAGAACTTTAGCCTCTCCTTTCCAACAAAAGGCAAATATAACAATCTCTGTCATTCAATCCTTTTCTGTTCTTGCTCTATAATCAATCATCTAGTCATCAACAGAATTGTCAAAATGTACATTGCTGGACGGGATCTGTCATTAAGCGGCATGAGCATCAGCAAGTCCCCGGGCCAGGACAATGAATCCTCAACTGATCCCAGGTCAGAAGCCCACCCCCCACAAGCCACACTCCCCTGCTTCACGCAAGCACAGACCCCGGAGTAGCTCTTCTCATGTGCCCCGATATTCATGGGACAACAAAAGAGATGGCTTTGGAAACGCGAACCCTCACCTCGGAACAACAGCACTCTCTCTGACTTTAAGCTTTCCGCGGGGCTGCCGTTTCATCCCATCCGCTGGTGAGAAATGATCTGAGTGGGCTACACATACAGGCACCTTTCTTCCAAATTACCGATGGCTTACGTTCACTTACAGATCTGGAAGACGATCAGCCAAACTGTACTCGCTATCTATATGAAAGAAATCTTCATACACCTCAGACAGGTGTCCATGTAGCTATTTGGGGATTCTTATTTATTTATTTATTTGTTTGTTTGATTGATTGATTTTTTTTTTTTTTTGCACAGATGATTTTGTTTCTTCAGAAATATTTGTTGACAAATCTGCCAGACTATTTCTGTTTTCTAAAACACTGCATGATAAGTGTATATTGCCGTCTGCCAACTGTATACCGCCATACACTGCAGTGTACCTGGAATGATGTGCTCATTTAATAATTACTTAAATTACAAAGTAATACATTTCATCTGTGTAGCACATCTGACAAATATATCATGCCATTTACCAGGTCAGGACAAGCTAACATATATGATTTTCAGCTATTTAAGTACAACACTAGCACCATCAGTTTTACAAAAATTAACTATCTAGCAAGGTTCTTAAAATTAATTTTTACCAACAAATATGCATGGTTTCCTTTTTTGCAGCTAAGAAAATAGTGCTTGTATTTTAAGTTTGTGTAACCAAAAAACGAACAGATTAAATATTAGTTGGTTAAAATGTATCTAATATAAATTGTATCCCAGACAGTACACATATGTTGAAATGACATTGATTCCGTAACAGACAAAAAGGTTGAAAGAACGTTGATCTTTATATCAACATTGAATCAACGTTATGCCACCATCAAATTTTCAGTATTGAAAATTTGACCAAAAATCAATTCAGTTTCAACGTTGATAATTTAACACTGACCATAATTCAACGCATTTGACTATAATTCAACGTTGAAACAATAACATGGTGCCGTTTGGGATACATTATGCACTATAACTATAATTCCAGTTTTAGTACTTCTGTAAATCCCCATAACCCTGCACTGAATCAACATTCAAAAGTGGAAAGAATACACTACAAATATTTATTCACCAAGTCATACAGTGGAAATCATTTGCATTAAAATATAACAATATAAACAGTAATAATACGTAACTGAAAACACAGATGAAATATTTAAAGCCCACAAGACCAAATTTTCTGATTTGAGCTTCTAGCACACTGAAAGTTCATGTAAATCCTGAATCTACCACGCTAGATAAGATAAACGATAGTGCGTTGTATTCATAATCATTCATAATCATATGTTATAGCACAAATTTCCGCCGACATTGGATTTGCAGCAATAAAGATTCTGATCTGATTATTAAGAGGCTTTTAACTCTCACTAGACAGTGGTTCATTCCTCCAAAAACAATTACACAAATAAACATTACAATACATTAAGCAAAGTAAACTGTTCACATACCAAGTCTGATAACTTCACCAGTAACGACGAGTGCTTCAAAAGATGGAGACGGAAAAAAATGCTAAAATAATTTAGCGTGTGTCCTTCTGAAGCAACGCAGCGCCTGGCTTTTTACTCTGATGTTAATTTAGCTACAGAGGAACCTTTTTCCTGTATTACGATGTGTTAAAGGCAGAACCTTGAAAGTTATCCTTGCATAGCGCGGTGTCCCCGTGATTCTGCAAGTACGCCGCTAAGTCATAATGTGAAATACACGCCCCTCTCTTCCTCTTAACCAATGGCCATGCTGAAGCTCCGTTGCCCCGCCCACTCGTCCCTATTATCTTTTCACTGAAGCACTTCATGTCCATTCGCCATTCTTATGCCGGGTAAAGGGCTAACCTGCGACCCGGCTGTGCCCATTCCCAAGATTCCTGCCCCCCAAACACCATGCGGGGGGCTGCATTTTTGACGTGATTGACGCCCACATTCAAGAGCGTCTTTGTCTGCGCCTCCGTATTGACAGCGCCGTGAGATCTGTGCTAGCCGGTTCACAGCATTTCAGCCTTCAGACCTGTCAGGGCAGGACGTTGAAGTGTGACATAACCCGACCCTGATAAAGATAAAACTGAATCTGCGTTACCTCACTACATATTCTCACCGCTTTTTGAGAAAGACAAACAAATCCCGTCGCGGAGTGAGCTCCGCACCTACGTCCGCATTGTAATTCATCATTAGGTGGCTTGGGGTGAACATATTCTGCGTGTGAAATTCCTGGGATGTTTGGAGAGCATATTTAACTTGGCGCTAGTCACTGCATTGGACAAGACGAGTAAGTAAAAAGTAAAATAATAACAAAAAGCAACCAAAAACAATGGGTCAAGTCTGAAAGAAGCAGCACGAGGGAGCAGGTTGGCGCGGCAGTCTGGGGTGTGAAGTATTAGGGGTTAGGATCATGTGTCAGTACCTCCACTCTTACCTTTCCAGAAAAAAACATGCAGTGTTGCCTGTTTATACATCTGGATATTTTAATGATGTGGATCAAGTCCCTTTTATTGTAACATCACTAGATCGAGAGAACTAGTGAGGGAACGTCTTGGGTCAGAAGTTTCAGCGGTGCAGTACATTACATAAATTGTACATAAATAAAATAACTGCACAACAACATACACTACCGTCACACCTTTGTACGGTGTGTTTTAGCAGGTACCACCCTTCTTATGTATTTCTGATGTTGGTTTTGTGTGTTTGATTCGGCTACCGAGAACCTATCGGGAAGCTTTCTGGACCCCCCAGAATTTTATTTCTATCTACGGACCTGCCACTAAGCCATCAGCCAGCAAGTGTAGGCAAGTTTTATTCTTTAAGGTGGGAAACCATTGTGACAATAGGCTAATGTTCCCAGATTTGTAGAGCAGGGATCGAGAAAGGGGTCAGGTCTTGTGTACAAAAGAGCAATACTATTGTTTGTGCAACGAGATTAACCATTTTTATTTCAGTCTAGTTCAAAACTGTTTAAGTGCTAGTCAAATTAAGTGCTAACCTTTTACTATGAAGTAAATTTATCCTATTCTTTTAGTGGTCCTGATTTTTTTTTAAACCAGAATAATGAAGACCAAACTGAAGGTGACTGAGGTGTTTTCATTGAAATGCTTTGCAGGTTACTTGATATTATTATTATATCCAGTGAAACTTTCTGTCATTTAAAAACATTAATTATCACGGCTTGTGAAATATTTTAACTTAAAAACTTTCTTCTGGAATTATCTTTATGTAACTGAACATAGTGGCACCGTGGGTTCCTGCTGGATCCGTGCGTTTCTCTAGTTGACCAAAGGATGGCAGCAGAGTGACGTGGTCTCAGATTCTGAAACGGTCTTTGAAAATTAAAAAAGCGCAGAAATCTCAACAGATAGGTTTATAAATGTTGTGAAGGATTCGCATATGATGTACATATTATATTACGTTAAATCATTTTTAAATGTAATACTTCTCTTCAAAAGCATGTTATAATTTGTTTCAATGATCGTTATAATATTTTATATAGGTTTATTCAATAAAATCAGAAACATTGGAATTTGAGTCATAACATTTTAGTTATACAAGCAATTTAATTTCTAGGTACAAAAAGTAAAGGTTCATATCGATGTTAAAGAATTATACAGTTGACAATGACCATACAAAGGACACTGGCAAAAGCAGCAATGAAGAGTGTTTTGTGATCTTACATTTTCCTTCTAGGGAGATTCAGACCAAATCAGGTTGGAAATCAAGTCAATTCACTTATAACTGACTTGACAATGAAGGTGTCATGAGATCAATTACTCTACAGATTAATATTTAATTGATTGCTGAACGACACCTGCAGACTGTGGTCCTGACACTTCATGTTGTGGAGAAGGACCCAAGCCTTCACAACATATCACACGTCATCCATAAGATAGTTATGAAAAATCAACAAAGAATCAGGACTTCACAAAAGTTCAAGCCACTGCCACTGCCAATGACAGAAAAACAAAGCCCGCTCCTTTGTTCCAGAGAACAGTTCTACATTAGGAATTCATTTCAGGCTGGTCCAGACAGCAGAGCCTTCAAATAACATTCAGATCTCAACAACACAAGAGTGCTTCAAGAAACAAGAATCAACCAAGCCTAGCCTTTTCATGACTGCAAGTCAACCATTTATCAAATGTCAAGCCAGCAAAGAGCTCAGTACAGCCTTATACTGCACAGTAAACTCCCATAAGGAGAAAGGTGTGGTGTGACTCTGACATCCCTGTCAGCTGCTGTCTCCAAGGCACAAGGAGAAGGTAAATTTGGGGCCAGGTCCAGCTCCCATAATCCTCTGCACAGTCTCATACAGCATTTGTCTTGTTCCAATATTTACATTCTCATCAGTACAGATGCCTGACAATCTATTTTCACATTATAATTGCACATTCCATGTGATGTACATTATGCACTATAGGTATGGATGTATGCTGTCTGTATTGTACCTATATCAATTTCCCGCATTGAACTATTTAAATTTTCACAAATCACTGCATTTATCACCTATCTGCCTGTCTGATGTGTATCTTGCATTTATTCTCTTTATGTCCTAATTGTTAATTGATTGTCATGGCATGTTCAACTGGAGCAAGCTGTGCCAACATACACTTCCCCCGGCCTCGGTCGTGGCAGGAAAGATAGGGATTGTGATTCTGATAATGTGAGCCTGAGTGTAACAGTGTAACATCATCTGGGGCATGTATACCTGGACAGTCTGCCGGTCAGGGATCCCGCTGTAGACGGATATCTGTGGCACGGCTGGCCTCCCGTTGGCGGCGCTGGAGCCGCTTGCTGTGGTGGTGGTCAGGTTGCTTGTCCCGGCGCTGCTGGCCACGGAGGCTGCAGCGCTCTGCTCGTTCTCCATGCCTGCACGTCCTTCCAAATGCCCAGTCACAGCAACACTTCACACGGCTGCGCCTTGACCTGGAGAAAGAGAGCAGAGGGGTCTTTATTTTAGGACAGCACCAAAACATTCTCAGATCCAGGGGCGCAAGAAGGAGTTTGACATTTGGGGGGGATGTATTATCATGAAATTGCAAGAGGCACATTGTGAAAGGTTGTAAGAAAGATTGTATGAAAAGAATTAAGATGTAAGAAATATTTTTAACAATTTTAGAATAATAAAATATTCATCGTTTTAGGTAAGACTAACACTGTTTAGGGTACAGTTTCACAATCAACATTAAAAGATAACTAATCCACATGATAAAATGATGATACAGGACTACAGTCTTCGTTGGGTGTTTGTCCCGTCTTTGCACTCTGCATGCACTGTGAGCCGGCCTCAGTAACGCACAGATTCATAGTGAAGGATAAGGAAGATTCTATTATTTATTTATTTTATTGTTTTGTTTTTGGTCCTGTCAATATCGGGGGGGAGAAACATCCCCATATTTCCAACACCCCAGCTCAGATCCACCCATCTATTTTCAAACTGCATATCCAACACATGATCACAGAGGCCCTGAGTCCATCCCGGGATCCACAGGGCCCCACGGCTCAGGAGACCCCTAGTGAGGATGCCCCTACATTGCAGCACAAACACATACACATGTTGTTTGGCCAAGTTTTAGATTTGCCTCACTCAATTTCTTTGGACTATGGGAGGGAACCAGAGTACTCAGATACATTCATGCAAAAACACGCGGTCTCAACACACATGTTTTCAGTTATTATGGGATACATTTACTCAAAGAATCTGGCTAGATAAATACTCCACAGGCTCATAACAGACATAATACATCATTCATGAATTTTATGATCCGTTTTATGACAGCAGATCCATTAATACACCTTCAGGTTCCTCGAAATGTTAAGGCCCTTTTATAATTATTACCCCAGCAATAAACTTAATTTGAGTTGTCCCAAAAACTGGCAGGCTGTAGTGTGCAATGAACGTGCTACCTGTAGTTCTTTTGTTCCATAAAACACACCCGCGATGTCAAATGCAAGCTGCTCCCTCCTACTCTGACTTCTCAACCACCTGCTTGTAGATTGACCGTCAGAGGTGAAAGGTGAAAGAATCGGGTTACAAACGAATGGCCTGCTGAGAGGCCCTTCAGAGGATACAGAGACAAACGACACTGATAGCTTAACACTACACCCGCGGCTCTAAAGCGAACAAAACAGAAATAACCAAGAACAAAACAAGCTTATTGCTCTGTTCATCCAAAGCTTTTGTCATGCAGCAGTAAAATTTATGAACTATATCTCTGGCGCAAGGAGTTACACCACCATATTCCGGCACATAAAGGCATTCACAAAAAAACTACGCTGAGGAACGCAAGTGTGTAATCAAATCAAAGTTGTGTGTAAGATCCGGAGTTGTTACTGAGGACTGGGATTCAACTGAATCTGCTAGTCATCGACCAAAACCTTACAGGAGCCCATTATATAAAACACTCTCCTTTTGCCAGAGGACATTATCTGTCTTTATCAGTGCTATATGTGATGTATATCAGGCCTGACTGATCCATGTAGGTTTCTGCTGGTCATGTTTTATGTTCTAGTTGCGTTGCACAGAGATACAGAGTCTTTCTCCGGACATTTGGTGCCGTGGGGGGAAACCAGGACAATATCAGCCTATTTTGGCAGCTTCCGTTATGTTCCCCTAAGAAATACAGTGCAGCCTGGTAGGTGCAAAGGACAAGGCCAACACATGTCAGAGACAACAAATCTCCTTTTCCCTTTGATGTGTTATGACCCTGTGGGCAATGCGGATTGTCTTTCGGATACTTCCAAGTTTATATATCAAAGGCCTCTATCGTAGCTCATGACTTCAGTTGGCTTAATCCATAGCAGAAATATAATGCATTGTGTCAATAAATAAAATATATAAAGATTCAGTTTACCCACAGCAATATGCTTGGTTATCTTGGGAATAATAAATAATATGAAGAAAAATAATGCTATCAAACATTACAAAATTTTCCATCAAACACCTGATAAGAAGAGAAAATGTAAATGAATTTAAGATGAATATTCCATTACTCCTCTTCACCTCGCTGGTTAGATTAAGATTAAATGAAAAATGAAATTCACAAATATATTTTATGAAATCAGTATTGTTGCATTTTCATGGCATGTATCATTTCTATAAATTCACACATGATTTTATGATTTTATGTTTATATGCTGACTTCAACAGTAGAATAACAATTTGTGGAATTGGTAGAACAATTATCATTCACATCACTTCAAACGGATCCTAAACTGAACATGAACTAATTTGAAATGTAGCACTCTCAAACAATACACCAATAAAATAAAACGCCATGACAGACTCTGAATTTAAATGGCACACAGACAAACTGTACTTACTGAGACTGGAAGTTAGTCAGCTGTGACAGCTTGCTGGTTCCCGCTCTGCACAAAGACCACAATCTCTGTAACACACGTCCCCATTTCGCTTTTGGACGTCTGGCTTTCCACACTACTATAGACAATTAAACAAATGTGCTTCAAAGGCTGCCCACTCTGGCAGCCTCTCAGTAGCTCTTCATGGGGGGGCGGGGTTAATGAAGGGAGGGGAACAAGGGCTGGGCCACGTGTCCCACACCCACCCGACGCACCAACAGCTACACCAACATTGGCAGCTCAGCCAAATGGACGGGACAGGCCGTGGTGCGAAGTGGAAGTGTACACACACACACACACACAAAACAGACACAGACACACACACAGCACTCATGTCTGTATTCATATCTTTGTTGGGAACGTCCATTCATTTTTACTGGAAAAAGTCTAATCCCAACCAAGATAATCTTAACTCCCACCTAGCCCTAACCTGAATCACAAGTAACCAAACAAAATACGATAAGATTTTGGCATTTTCCTTTTTTTTATTCTAGCCACAGATTCTTATGAAACTGAGTTTTCCCTTGTGGGGACTGAAAAATGGCTCACACACACATACACACACGTGCACACACTCACCCTATGCAAGCACAGTTACTGATTCACCAGTATACGTAAAGTGCTTGTCTGACTCACAGATACACAAATACCTTTGCGCCGCACACATACAAGTATGCACTGACTCATACACACACAGAGATACACACACGGCTCGCAAACAAGCACAGACCCACAGTTAACTGAAGACTCCTTCATCCATCTGCTGTCCACCCAACACTGAACCCTCCACGGTGTTCCTCCCAAAAACCTGAAATGATCCTTCCTGGGACTAATTAATGAGCAGACAAGGGTGAAAGGCTCCTTGGGCCATGGCCCTGATTGATTACCTCACCCTCCTCCTATGGGAGAGCAGGACGGGGTGAGGTGGGGCTGGTGTGGGGGGGGGGCTATCCAGTCAGCCCAGCTTCTGGCAGAGGCGCCGACATTCCGGCACGGCGTTGGAGTCTACGCAGTATTAAGGATGAGGTAACTCCCCGAGGCTCATGTGTTTCAGCAAACTGTTATCCTTTAAAGTGCAGCCTTAGGACTTCCTGAAGAAGGCCAGCAGATTAGTCCCTCTCACTTCCTCAGCTGTCCCGTTTCCTACTGTTGAAACCGAGAAGTCGCTCCTTGATGATCGGCCAGCGTCCCGCGCAGTTTGAGCTACAACGGCGGCGTGCATGCCGCACTTTGACAATGCGGTTATCCTGTAACCGCATGTTCGTGGAATGTGACTGGTAAGCAAGTGGAAAGACCCCAGCAATCCTCATGGCATAACCGGGCCCTTTCATTAAAGGTTATCAACACTATCCCAGTGGCCCCGCTCTGGTACCGGAGTCCTAAACATCCACTCAGAATTTTTACTGAGATGATGCACGAAATAGACGTTGCTGTTAGCGAACTAACAATGGCTCCTCACTCGTGACACAGTGGCCCGACTCCCGCACTGCAATAAAGTGCTACAGAGAAAAGACCAGTGAGTTCTTAGTAAAGTCTGGGCTTCCACTTGTTGTCAGTCTGCTATCTAATGGTGTCACTTATACATTAAAGTCAATGTCCAATAGTATAGCCTTGAGCAGGGCACCGACACTGAGAATTCCCTAGGAAAGTTTTCTGTGCAAACTGTTATTGCTTAAAATATCGGAATAAACACCTCAAAATAATATTCCCGACAACCTTGATTGTTCAGTGTTATATTGCAGGGGCTGACACAGTATTGTCAGTCATACTATTGGAGTTGTCTTCAAAGGGCACAATACTCAGATCATAGTTTCTATACTCTTCAATACGCTTTCATTAACCAACAAATGAATGAGTGTACTGATTCATTGGTTAGTTGATGAAATAAATAATCATACTGATTACCAATAAAGCAAAAAACGTTGGTTAAAAAAACACCGGACCCTTCATTATCCCAGGATTGGCAGCTCTCATGCATCAGGCGTGACACTCACACTTTCAGGCTCACACAAGAAGTCTTATGGCAAAATCTATATTATTCCATTATAAACCTACAAATAGCTACATACGAAGTGGTGGGGGTGACACGGTGGTGCTGCCTCACAGCAAGAAGGGCCTGGGTTCAATCCTGGGGTCAGGCATAGGTCCGTTCTGCTCTCCCCGTGTTTGTGTGGGTTTCCACCAGGGGCTCCTGTTTCCTCCCACAGTCCAAAAGCATGCAGGTCTGGTTTATTGGCAAAGTTTAAATTGGCCCTGTAATAGTGTGGCTGTGTGCGAGCCCTGTGGTGTGTTGGCAACTGCCCAGGGTTGGTTCCTTCCTGCAACCCTTGTTCCCAGGATAGGCTCCAGTCCACCCTGCATCCCCAATTGGGATTAAGCAATTACACAGACAGTTAATCGGATGGCCAGGGAAGTGTTGGAGTAGTTTGCAAAGCCTACAGACCATTTACAAGGTAATAAAACTGTTGCATACATGTAAATGTGTGTGCAGACTGAATTGAAAATCTCACTCAAGCCAACTGACCAAAGCTGCCACCCCTCTTATCCCATTTAATCAGGAACTGCAGAGTACCTCAGGGTAACAGGAAGCTGTAGCTGTTTGTGTGACAGCTGTCTATCCAATACATCAAACCCAGTCCCCTTTACAGCTGCAACAGTGGCCCTTCTGCAAAAACAACACACTCTCTTCTCACAGCATAACTTTTGGCAGCAGGATATCCATTATCACACCTACATGCTGCAGTGTTGGTTTCCGCACCCCTGGCATGACGCGAGTAGCAGGAGAAGTCCGCGCTCTACCGTAGCTTCCTCCTGTAGGTCCAACACCAGGAGAACCACTGTCTCTTATTCCTGCTTCACCCTCCTATTCTGCTGACTTGAGTCACTTCCACCCAGAGCATGCATGAACACGCTGAAGGCTTCTGCTTGACACCTCATGTCCAAAAAGTCTAAACACGATACGAAAATACTAGACTTAGTGTCAAATCAGCCTCGCAGTTGCTCATAAATAATCTTACATATGGCTGTTGTTTTTCAGCGTGCCTCGTGGATGGCACTGTAGTTAAATATAATGTGGGTTATATTTTGGAGCATATACTCTTTACATCTTTTACGCAACAGCCCTGCTGTAAAACGGATCGTGTGCAGCCGGTGCTGTAGACAGGGCCTTTCGCGCCACATTAACTGCCCCCTCTAAAACGGCAGGGGTCGAAAGGAGCCCTTTAATCCAGAGGAGGGTACAAAGGCATCATGGGGGCAGTGAGAGCACACAGGGCACTAGCTATTCCTCTGTACGACAGAAGGAAACTCGTGTCATTCTGAATTCGGGTCTGGGGGCCCTCGCATAATGCCAGTTAATATATAATTAGGGAAGCTTTAATCAATTGTTAAGGTGTTAAACACTGTAGTTAATGGGTTTAGCGCAAATGGCAGCACCATTTTCCAATCAGCCTTAGCAGCTCTGTCATCGTCCAGCCCCACATCCCCCTCCTGGTGCCTTTCATGTTCTTTGTACCATTTTAAACACATTAAAGTTTTTCTCAATTGCTTTGGCACATTTCATGAAACATAATTAACATTCTCAGGACTACAAGAGCATTTCGTAAACACAGTTCATGCATATAACACAATACTATGGCTTAGTTGCGAAAACCTGTAACTCACCCAAAACAATAAACTGAGGTTTCAAAAGCAAATGATTCCAGCAATGAATCAGTCAGTGGCACCAAAATGGAAAATACAACCAGTATCGTTTTAACCATGAGTGTCAAAATGCTTAGATACATTGTCAGTTTGTCAGTGTAAGTCCTGCTTCTGAGCTCCGCAATGCTGAATGATTGTTGGTTCGCATTTTCTCACTGACTGATCATTTTTCATTAGTAAACTGATACTTATGTGTGTAAGCCTGTCATTTATTTCAAATTGAAATGTAAGATAAGATTAGACTGATCATTTTTCTTTACCATACTGATACTTATTCATGTCAAAGACACTAGTTTAAACATTCCAAGCAGTGTAAAAAAACAACAATGGCAACAAAATCATTATACTGAAACACAATAGTGCTGTGCCACTTCAATTTATGGAATATATTTTGAAATCATTTTGACAGCTTGGTTAATTGTTTTGTATGTGATGACTAACACGACGATCACTTACATGTACAGTTTTGGGTGTAAAATTATTACAATGGGAAATCTATTTTGACCAACAAGACTAAAGCACCTGAAAATTGTGAAAAATGTATGTGAAGCAATGAGAAATGATGTTGTGCTGAAGTGACAGTATGGTGTGGGGATCACACTTGTCTTGCTAATGTTAAATGTTCTTTGAGAAATGCTGCAAAGCAAGAACAGAAATTCTGTAATGGGGTGTCATGCGAAAGAGTTAACCAATTTTTCAAAATGTTTTAAAAATACATTCCATAAACTGCAGTGATATGGAATTGTTGTGTTTTTGGTTCCCACAGTACAGTACAGTTGTTGTTTTTGTGTTATACGGTGCTGTGTGACTACTGTACTGTGTCTTGAGATCTGAAGAAGTTACATACTGTATGCATGCGAAGGGTTTCTATTGCCAGTGAACTTTACATACATGACTGTAACGTGGAGCCTTGCAGTGTGGAAACTGGGGTCTTTGACATAAATAAGTATCAGTGTGGTAAAGAAAAGTGATCAGTCTTTTCTTAACTTATCTTACATTTCAATTTGAAATAAACGACAGGCTTACACACCCATTCTCACTTCACCTTGTTTATCCTGGTGCCCTTTCACTTGTGTCAGCTGCCACAGGGAGACCAGCATATAGTGCCCTGGAATATACTGTAGTACTATAGTGTATAGGGATGAAGTGTCCAAAGCCATTCACTTACTAATTCTCTATATAGCAAACTACCTAGGTAGGCTATATACGGCCCATTCCAAGTCTTAAACTGAGATACAATCACAGGAAAACCCTGCCACACACGGCCCACTCTTCTTCCTGATACTATACAGTACAATGGGCATTTAAAGAAGAAACAGTCTCTATATATAATATCTGTAAACCAAAGAGGAGTTTGGGTGTAAGACCTTCATTAGGTTTAGTTGATTGGCTGCAGGACACTTCAGGCACCCTGTCCTGGCTGTGGCCATACAAGATGTGGTCATTTGATGACATTTAAAACTAGATCTGAGTCTTACATTTTGAATTTATTAACTTTTTTTTTTCAAAAATACTTCCTATCCCTACAACTCCAGTGGATGCAAGTGTTTTAAATTATAATTTCTCACACATTCTTGGAAAAAAAAAAAAAAAAAAACATAAAACCATTAATCACGATTAAAATAAAAATGGAGGGACAGCACTCATTGATCCAGCTGCCGAAATTGTACAGTAGTACTGGGAATGATGGTGTGGCATCATTGTATCAGTTTGCACAGGAAGGCACGAGAACGAAGAAGTGAGAAAACGTTGTGAAATATCCTGAACGGTACCCAGAATATTACGCGGAGCATGCGGCACGATGGGAAGGGGAAGAGGCCAGTAATGAAAAGGTCGTTGGTTCCAAATTTGGCTATCCTGTCCTTGCTGGAGAAAAGTCCTTAACCTGGGTTACTCCAGTAAAACATTATAACAGTAAAGCCATATAAATAGGCAAACAGTCACATTGCAGAGAAGTGTCACTTATGCTAAATATAGTATATATCCAGCAAGGACATTCTTAAGAATTTGCATATGAAGTGGAATTTGCGTAAATGTAAACCCTTGGCATGTGAGATGTCCATGAGGTCAGATGCTAAACTCCCTGAACAGGTCCCTTTCTTTGAGGTTGTCAGGACAAAACAAAGGCTTCAACAGCATCATTTGTACATCAAACAGCATGCGCTATTATTCTGACTAGCCATATGAAACAACTGAATATTAGCCGTTTGCCTGGGTAATACTGCATTGATTGGGCTTATTGAAAATGCATATATTGCTATCACATTATTAGCATATAAATAAGTGATTCCTGCTGGAGGAAGAAACATGGCTTGATGAGTTAATGAATAAATACATACAAAAATCCATTCATATTTAGGTTCCATTGCTGCCATGTTTCCATTAACATTGGTGTGGCTGGGATTTCCTTAAGTGTGATTGGCTGCCTAAATACCAAATACTGCTCATCTACCTGGTCATTCCTAAGGACTTTAAAATTCATATAGCCTATTGTGTCATCTGTAATGTAAATGTCATTATCCTACAAAAACATAACAGACCTACAGCCCTTGAAAAAATTAAGAGACCACTCTATATTTCTAAAAAATCAGCATTTTTAAATGCTGATTTAATTCTGGTTCTGCTGGCAGAAGGCTGCGCTGAGCAGCAGGCTGCTTCCAGGACAGCAGTACACAAGAACGAAGTGAAGCAGGAGACACTGGGAACGACCAGAAACCAGCCAGGTAAAGGGCAGATGCGACTTTCTGATGCCAGAGATGACTGTCAACTTATCCGGTAGCGCCTGATGAATTGGAGGATGACCTCAACTGACCGTCAAAAAGTAAGAGAAACATTGAGTGGTGTGAAGTGCACTGCTAGGACAAGTATTTAACAGGCTGCTAGAAGCAGGACTGAAGACTCCCAAAGGCAGGAAGAAGTCATTCGTCAATGAGAAGTAGGGAAGAGTCAGGCTGGAGTTTGTTTTACACAGACACACACCTATAAATTGAGAAATGAGTGAAAATGAACATTTTCATGTGGTCTCTTAAATGTGTCATTGTTATAAACATCATTACACATTCTGTTAGAATTATGGTGATTTTTATAGCCTATTCTTCAAGCTGAATTTCATCATCGATGATTAATAAAAAATATTTACATTATATAAATGGCATATTTTAATACATCATTAAACTATGCTGTAAACCGTGAAACCGCAGTACTGTAAGCCAGATGTGCAGGTATATAGAAGCTCAGCAACTGCACGGACTTGGGCTGAAAATGAAAAGCAAATGCAGTGCAACACCACACGCTGTTTAGGAAACACGAGCACCAGGCCAGGTAAGCGCTTTTGTGCTGCAAAGGC
>JAABNX020000119.1:2176539-2186622 GCA_015163995.2 Mormyrus lacerda | reverse complement strand
CCAATCACATCACGGCAAAGACCAACCGCATCACGGCAAAGACCAATCACATCACGGCAAAGACCAACCGCATCACGGCAAAGACCAATCACATCACGGCAAAGACCAATCACATCACGGCAAAGACCAATCACATCACGGCCGATCTGCAGCGCAAGTAGAAAAAAGTCACAGCTGACCGACAAAGACTGTGAGCATAAAGTGAGCAGAATAACATCAAAAGGCAGGCATGTTAGTTTCAGGGAGCCTGAATAAGATTACTCCTGTGTGTTAAAACAGGAGGAGGCGTGCCCCAGGGCCAGAGGAAAGGAAGAAGACGGTGAAGCGGAGAGTAGGAGTAAGGTGGCGTGTGCTTGGGGCAGAACAACTCCAACTTCAAGACGGCACTTGTGACCAACACCTGATTTGGGGTAATGGTGAGTGTCAGGAACCCAGGAAAGCTTTGATGACAAGCCATCCTTCGTAATACCAGTTTAGGAAGACTAAACTGCATGGGTAACGGTAGAATGTTTTTTTCTAGCAGCAAATTGTTAATTCTAAAGCTTCTTATGTTCTCATCTTTGATGCCTCCCCCCACCCAGGTTAGTGACCCTACTCTGGTTTTTATTACATATGAGCACAACACTCCTGCATGGCTGGATGAGCGATCTCCGCCTGACTCTTAATAAAGTCGTCTGCAGCAGTTTGGCGATCCGGCACAAAGAGACTCACACCGGGGCATTTTACAGCCACTGGCTGCCTTCCAAAAGGAGCAGCGCGAGGCTGTCGCTCGGCCCCCCCTTTCGGTTTCCGCCCGGCAGCCGGCAGTCAAACAAAAATACAGCGCGGGAGGCTGTCCGTGTGGTGACAGCCCAGCACATGTGGCTTAGGCTGGGCAGGTTGGTGAGTGAGCCAAGAACACCAGGGACACAGCGGTAACCCTCCCCAGGTGACAGGGGGTTTGTTGAATGTGCTCTTGTGCTGCCAAACCCGACTTTCTGCCCATTTTCCTTCCTCTAGTGAGGAAATCCAGCGGAGCGACTGTTTCAAACTGACAAACCATCTAGAACTTTTGTGTTCTTGTGGAGCTAGACTGAACGCCAACCCTGCTTCATCCAGGAGAGTGGCTCGAGAAACACAAAAACAAAAGGACAGTGAAACACAGAACAATGATAAATAGAATAAGTGTGATCAACAAAGGAGCTTAAATGACATTAAAATAGTAAAAAGACAAGCTAGATACAAGTAAGCAGCTAAATCCATAATCAGAATTTAAATTAAACAGTTGCTGTTGGACAAAATGCAAGGATTATGTATATATAAATATGGCCGACCCAATTCAGACGATTCATGTGTTTGTTGCATTGAATGGTATTTAAATTACATTTAATCGTCTGTGCATGTGAATTAATTAGGCAGAGATTGTACAGTTTTTCGATTTTGCTTTGTTATATTGGTGGATGTTTACTGAGGCGATTCAGCATAACCTTGCTGAAGGACATAAGACACGCTCCAGTTCAGCATCCTTTTGAAAGGTGCCCTTTCCCAGCCTGCCGTGCTGCCCGACCTGCAGGATTCAGCATGCGGAGGTCTTTGGTGAGCTGGCGTTGGCATGTCAGTGGTTACACTTGGTTGTCAGAGAAAACGTGCAAACAGGCAGGTGCCTCATAAGTCTTCTCCCGTAATTTGTGTTCACTGCCCTTTGTCATCCGAAACAATGATGCCAGAAAGTCAGATGCAGTTAGAAGAGATCAAAGCAGAAGCAGGGGTACAGCTGCAGGAAGGAGACCCATGGAGTCACCAGTACCCCCACAGCATCACTAATGCACACTCGCTTTTCCTACAGTGTATCAACCTGGAGCCAAGGAGGCTTTTCTCTAAGAAAAAAATAGGTCCCTGAGGAACCATAGGAACCATATTAGGAACCAGCCCTAGGACATACTGTTTACATTTCCAAAAATGTGTTATTTTATTGATTCGTGTCTTATGTATGCACTTTGAGGGGGGCATAGTGGCTCATGGGGCAACCCTGTGGCATCCCACCAGCAGGGGTATGGGTTCAGTTCCCTCCCCTGGTTCTGTGTACGTGTGGAGTTTGACTTCTTTCTCGGTGCTCACATTGAATTTATGATTTAGGTGACCTGGTGTCTCAGAGTTTATCACAGTGCTTGAGTATGTGTCACTGTGCCCTGCCATGTGCTGCCTGAGATAGTCTTCAGGCTTTGTGTGATCCTGCTATAGACCGTCAGACATATGTGAGACACATGGACTTTATGGGACACATACCATTTACCTTGTATTTCACACTAAAAGCCATCGCAATGTGTTTAATGGTTTTACTTCTGCGATATATCTTAAGCATTTTGTCACATTTCAGATCAAATTAATAACAGCAGTTTGTTAGTCGGCCCCTCTGAGAAATCTTACTGGCTGGTACCCCACCCCCCCAGAGACTCTGGATAAGGGCATGATAATTTATGCTCCAGCTTTCATTCTTGCTATTCTATTCCCTTTGTCCTAGATGGAAGAAAGACTATAAAAGGTAATTAGTCACATCTTTCCAGCTGCGGCAACAGTCTTTTCTTCCACGCTCTGTAATGTCAGGTGTTTTGATTTATGGATGGCAGGAGATGTTGGCAAATCAAGTCTGAGCTTCCTTTGGCTCCTGGAGAAGCACAAGATTGTTACAGAAGCAATTAGAAGGGCTGATCTATACCCAATAAGCAATTAGCAGGACTGATCCATACCCGTTTAGCAATTAGCATGACTGATCCACACCCGTTTAGCAATTAGCAGGGCTGGTCCATACCTGTTTAATAATTAGCAGGGCTAGTCCAAACCCGATAAGCAATTAGAAGGGCTGGTCCATATCTGTTTAGCAGTTAGCAGAGCTGGTCCATACCCATTTCTGGCACTGTGCTTGGCCCATCCAGGCCCATGAGACATTGCAGGCATGCAGATTCGACATCTGCATCAGCACGCCTCTTTGACTGCAACCATGGTGATACCAGACATTTTATATATTTCATCCCTGCTGGCATCTGTGCACCGCATTCGCCCTGAGCATTGTACCCCACTGTCCATGTCTGTGTCATGGATTGCCCAGGGGAAGCCCCTATGACGTCACGCGGGGCTCCTATGCCACGCCCCTGGGGTTTCCCTAAGCGGGAGTCGAGCAATGGCCGGAACGCTTCTACTACACCGGTTCCAAGAAATGGCAGGACCGGTTACTGTATGCCCTCCACTGTGATGCCTGTTGGGGTGATTGGAGAGCCTTTTTATTCAAGTCTGGCACACCAGCCAGATGCGAGATCTTCAGCCTTCTGTGCTAAGTTCAAGTGTTTATTCCCTGCCTGTCTGCACCTCTGCTTGCCTGCTTGTTCCCCTGACCTCTATTCTGCCTTTTTCAACCTCTAATTATTAGCCTAGTTCTCTCACTGCTGACGCCGATCGCCTGACCCCCTGCCTGTCCCTGGATTCTGAGCCTTGCCTGTTCCCCTGGATTCCGACGCCAATCGCCTGACCCCCTGCCTGTTCCCAGATTCTTAGCCTTGCCTGTTCCCTTGGATTCCGATGCCGATCGTCTGACCCCCTGCCTGTCCCTGGATTCCGAGCCTTGCCTTTTCCCTTGGATTCCGATGCCGATCGTCTGACCCCTGCCTGTTCTATATCCTTGTTTTTTTTGGATTTCCGTTTCTGTCCCACTGCCCGTTCTCCCCGGTTTGACGGAGAAGATAATAAATCCTTTTCCCCCGGACTGATCCGCTATGGCGTCCTCCTTATTTTCCAGTACCCCCACCGTGACAGTCTGATTATCACGATCATTTCATCTCACTGCTGGCCGCCACATGGACATACATTTATATGCGAGGAGGGTAACACGTGCACAAAGCACGCACGCAGAGGGGTAACACGTGCACAAAGCACGCACGCAGAGGGAGCGGAAGATGTCTGAGATGCCTCGTTAGTGTTTGCTCACACTCGACCTTCAGACACAGTGACTGTAAGCAGTGCCGTTGACATGTTATGCATGCAGATGAACTCACAATAGCAAAGTGATTCATCTCTCTTTAGGCTTCCAGCAAAGCACTGAACTAAGACGACATGAAAATGATCCTGTACACTACCAGGTGCGAGCACACAATCATTTTATTCTGAGAAAGATCATGCAGGAAAGACAACTTTTCGTCCTGCTAAAGTCCACCAAATTTATTATTGCGGTCCTTTCTCGTTGGTCTTCATTTTTCCTCATAGGCAGAAGGGCAGATCTCATATTCTGGAATTTTCCTGCCCTTGCATATGGGTCAAGCGTCAAAGAAGCAGACAGATGTGGCAACATATTTGACGCAGATGCTGAAACAAGCCTGAATGTGACTGATCAGAGCATCGGTATAAGCGGGATATCGTACAAGGAAAGGTATAGGTCAGGCAAGGGAGACGCAGGACCAAATTAGGGCCAAAGGCCAGAGCTCTGTTAACAACAGGAGATTTATGTCTCCCAGCTGTGGGCTGGAGGACCCCCAAGGTGGGAATCTAGCTCTGAGCACATGGATCAGGCTCAGGTGAAGCAGGAACACCTGGCTGGCGTGTGAGGTTCGGGATGGGGGAGGGGAGCCCTGCTTTTGCATCCTGTAGCGCGGTTTGCTGAGAAGCTGGAGTAACTGAGCAGCCAATAGCTGGCTGGAGTCCCAGGAGAGCCCTAAGTGAGAAACTTAACTCAGATGGTGCCATTAAAATGTCGATCTGCACGAACAACCGAGTCCCGGTAAGTTGTGCTGGCTAAGGACTGCTTCTCACGCCACATCACAGTATGTCATTATCGTATTCAGACAGAATGATCAACAACTTAACACCTAAAGTTTCTCTGATCTTTTTTTGTTTCATACAAACTCCAGTGTTAAAAGTGTGAGCTGACCCTCTCCCTCATTTAACGGCACATGGTTCCACTCCGTCACCATTTGCCTGATTATCTGTCATAATCTGCTGTCCCTGAGCCACACACACGTTCACCTCCACTTATTTGACAGACACTTCCCTCCAAATGCAGCTTAAGGGGTCTGTACAATCAGTACACTAAGCAAGTAGGAACATCAGCTGCATTCAGTGAGACGTTCAGAAATCCTGCGCTGTAACACAATATTATGCTACGGCGTGCTAATATCAAACACGCAAAACTCAAGTTGATGAAGACGTCCGAGCAGTCGCACTTATCTATACGGGCAGCAGCAATGCAGAGATCAATGCCTTGTTTTCCCTCGTGCCCCATTCACCACTCAGTTAAAAGGAGTCAAAGTTACACAATGACACACTATATTCCGTTTATAGTCTAAAGTCATTCAACCATTCCGCCGAAACCACTGTTGAAACAAAAAACGGCTGATATTTTCTCCGAAGCAACTGCCGAGAAACACTTCCTTCTAAAAATGCACAAAATGCTCTTAACAGCCCCCCGCAATCCAGATGAAAAAATAGTTTATTTGTTATTAGACAGATGAAAGGAAATGACTTAAAGAGTGAAATAAAACTAGTTCTTTGTCTGAGTGCTTTTCACACTACACTACCATACTGCCCCAAGGCCAATTTCCACAACACCCTGACACACTGACCATCCTGTTTACTTTACAATTTTCTGAAAGAAAAAAAGTTCTGACAGAACAGGTTTTTCAAACGTTGCAATACGTTTTACGCCGCGCATTAAATCTGTGACAGAAAATATCGCCCGTACAGTATAAATTACCCTAGAATGAAATTTAATATAATCACGGTAGCGTGCCCGTCACGCTATTTCACTGAGGTAATACTATTTAACAAATATTTTAATTCAGTTTTTATACACATAAATCTCTTTAACGTCCTTAACTACACAAGTCCAGAAGCATTCGTGTAACGTTGTGTAACCCTGCATTAAACTAGAAACAGCACCAATTTTGGTGGTATATTTACTTGAGGGTATTAGCAGGAATCCATTTCAAAACAAATAACTATAACCTTATCAGCACAGATTTTTTTAGATTAGGCTGTGATTTAATCTACTGAACATAATGCAAGGCAGCATTACAAGCACTAAATTGGCCCTGCGGGCAGCGCCGGGCGCCGTTTTCGGCAGCTCTGCGCCCCGCTGGGGAGCCGGAGAGCGACCGCCGATACTGTCATCCTGTTACCCGGGAGGCACGGCTCCATTGCGAACTCCATGGCGTGTGAAAACTTCTCAGAAGTAGATGGAAGTAGATCTCCATTCACCCGGTGGGCTGGTGGATTTTAGGGCAGCTACGGCTTTTATAGCCGAAATTGCACTGTAGCAGGAACTCGCCCGCAGAATGAGAATCGTGCCTACCATGTTATCTTACTGTAGATTTACCTAACATTAATCTCTTAGGGTTACTTTTACAGTCCAACATATTTTTTTATTTTATTTTAATTCGATGTGGAAACATTGACTAGTCTATTTTCGATGAAAATTCCTAGGATGTTAAGTACGTTATGAAACTGTGTTCCCCGTTTATTGTTAATTAAATGCTTCAGTAGTTCCTGAGTAATTATTAGACACGAAATTCTTTTTATATTTTTACATTGACAATTAAGGTATATTTTAAAAATACAATACCGAATCTGTTGCAACACCACTTAACCTACTTAGGTAACAGAAAGAAATTCCCTGATTAGAAACCTAAGGTGTTTTCACGGCAGAATGATTTAAATGAAGTACTTAAAGTACCCTTTAAGCCTCGAGGATCACAGCACCAGCCAAGAGGCTGAGATTAAGAGTTGGCAGATGTCAATTGCTGTGGCTTTTCAAGACATGTATGTAAGCGTCAGAGTGCATTTTCTGGATCTTAAACCCAGTCGGCTGCCTTTGCCACACAACCGATTCGCCCTGTTGCCTGCAGATCCTGGGATGAGACTGAGATTCTTTGTGCCTCCATGTTATCAGAAAGGCAAGTGTCACATTGGAGGCTGGATGGAGAGCCGCACGTTGCAGAGACCATGGGGAATCTGGTCCAGTTGGCACCATCATGAGCTGCTGTGAACAGCCTTAGAGGAACCTCTCCACCTGCTTCCTCCTGATGGACATTCCGCCCCCAAAGGCACGTGTTAAACAGGAGCTCACCGCGGTATAGCTGCTATGGGGGTTTATGTTTTTACGACGTTACTGTTGACGCCTGTGTTATCTGCAGGAAGTTGCCTAAAGACACCATCAGGCAGGATTTTAGTATCAGGAAGCTAAGGCTGTAGAGAGGAGAGCGGGTGCATCCAGGTTTCACGGCGACACTGGGTTGGCGTTTGCGGGTTGAGACGGGGACGGAGTCATCCCCCGCCCTTGACCCTTGACAGTATGTGAGTGTCTGCAAGATGTGAGGACGGTACGGAAATCGGGAGGAGGGCCAGGGCACAGACAGCGACGATGCTGGAGGGTGGCACACAGTGAATGCGCCACTCCTGACACGTACACGTTCGCATCTAACCGGTGCGCGTAAACAGACCATGGACAGTGTGCAAACTCACAGTGATCCAAAGTACAGCAGAGGCCGCCATGTGGGAACTTAACCTGGCAACCTTTTGACCGCAGATACAACTTCCTGACCTCTGGGCCGACACATTGCCCCCCGTATTGGTTTCCAGCATTGTGCGCTGACTTAAGTGAAACGGAAAGACGGAGTCGGGGTCTTGTGGGCCAGTTGGTGTGGGGGGAGGTGGGACAAACCTACTGCTTACCATTAATGACATGACACACTTGTCAAGATAAATGCTCCCCCCCCTTGGGGCCTGACCCCGTGGACACCGGCCCTGAGCCCTCTAGAGAGAAACAGCTGTAATGTTTTTTTTTACGCGAGCAGACTTACGTGCTCATCAGGAGGCAAGGAAACAGGACATACAGAGGCAGCAGTGCAGGATTCCCTGGCACCTTCAGGGTAAGCTGGGTCAGGACATCGTTAAAATAATTAAGTGTGAGAGAGAGTAAAAAACATCTCTCGTCAACATCTTTGGCCCCACATAATTTGCCGTAGGTTGGTAAATGTGGCTGAGCTGAACATCATTATTCTGTCAGGGAGACACTAAATTTTCCCTCATTACAAAGGGTCCCGCATGCATGGAGAACTACACTAATGTGGCAAGCTAAAATTAAAGTCACAGCAATGAGGTCTCATGCACCACTCTACTTGCACAAACAAAGAAAGCCAACTTAACGTACCTTTTGTCTGGACCTTGTCTTCCTCCTGGGCTTAAATGTTTGTTTCTTTCCTGTTATCCTCCACCATTTCTGGATCTTGTCCTGTCTCACAGTCTCTCGAATAGACGGGAGGAGGAGCTGGGGAGGAGGAAAAAAAAATGGTAAATGAATTAGCGTTCCAAAAGGCAGCATGTGACCTCATCTGACCAATGGCCTCGTAAGGCAGTCATTTGACACTCCCCTTCCCCCTCAAACACTCCCCTTCCTCTCTTGTTCTGTGTCAAGCCAGTAGTAAAGAGAGCCTATCAGAATCTCCATGGCAACAAAGAGGGTTTTAACCCTTACTTGGAATTTTATGGCGTTTGCCTTCAAACTGGAATGTTGTACAGAATAGAGATGGCAGACTTCCCGTTTTCTTTAGGGTACAAGAAACAGAACCATAGAAATTTCTGAAATAATGTTATTCTCTTGGGAAGACAGCGGATTATCAAATAAGACCATTACAAAGTGTAAATATGTTTTCTTCAAATAAACAAAATATTTTCCCGTTTCTTCATAAAGGTAGCTTTTTAAGTTAAGACCATATCACACATGCTGTCGAAGAAGCAGTGTTTATGGAATAGAAAGTAACTAGAATACTATTTTAAGTAGGAAGGAAAATATTTGCAGACAAAACACAGGTAGCAGAAATCTTAGCAATGTCGTTTCGTGGTTAGGGCCCAAGAGCTTGCAGTCACATAGCACAGATTTTTAAATAGCTAATACAACAGCCATGTGACTGAACATTTATCTTAATGGATTTGCCGATGCTTGTACAAATGCCTGCAATTCCTTCCCATTTATGGGTGTTTTACTGGGGTGATTCCAGTTAAGCCTTCAATGGACTGGCATCCCATCAGAGGTGGGTTGTTCCTGCGCCTTGTACCCTAGGGTAGTAGTTCCTAACTCAGTCCTCGGGACCCCCAAACCATCCACGTATTTGCTTCCTCCCAGCTGCCTGCTGGACAGTTTACATTTTTTGGATGGTCTGGGGGTCTAGTGGGGGAAACACTACCCTAGGCTGCCTGGGACAGCCTGCAGCCGCCATCACATAGCATCAGACGGATGATTGATGGATGAATTCCAGTTAACTCTGGACATAAGCTTCCTACACAAGGGCCCCTCCTGAGATGCAAACCGGCACCATAAAGGTTACAGGATCACATTGTTACTCTCACCTTCCCACTGCCAACAGGGAAACTTTGGCATAGTCCCAGACATATCTCACATGCTGAGCATCCCGCCTCAGGACTTCGGTGCTGGGTGCAGGCGTGAAACGCAGTCGACCCACCCCAGAAGTGAATGCTTTATCTCTAAACTCTAAGAAGCCAGACACACAGGGTGTCAATCCTCTTCTGTGTCTGTTTTAACTGTGTGCCAATTAAGATTAACACCCAATTAATTTGAATTATTTCCTATGTAGTTTTCGCCTCTTTGTCAATAAACGACAGGATATAAAAATCCAAAATTTTCCTAAGTAGCAGAAGTTAAAAAAAAAAAGTTTGTCGCAGGTATGAAAAACATGCCAATCCATTTTTTGTTTCAAAATACAGTGTTAAATTACATGCCTTGACCTTTCTGTCGTTTATATACTTTGTATGTTAATTAAAACAATAATTATAATTTATTTCCATCCCCAGAGACAGTATTTTGTTTCTTACAAGGATATGATCTACTGTAGTGACAGTTACAATGTATCACACCCATATTTTCATGAACCACAATTTAGATTGAACTCATTGTATACTGAAACGTATATCTCACTATTGTCTAAAGGATCGACAATAGGCTAGGGGGCCAACAATCATCGGGGAAATTTTAACGGTAATAGCCAGACTGCAGCCGTAGCCTGAAGAGAGGAGCCAGGGGGATGGGGGGGGGGGGGGTTATAGCTG
>JAABNX020000119.1:2141122-2164519 GCA_015163995.2 Mormyrus lacerda | reverse complement strand
ACAGCATGCTGCATTTCTCTGCATTTAAATCCCTCACTATTCCCCTGCACAGCATGCTGCATTTCTCTGCATTTAAATCCCTCACTATTCCCCTGCACAGCATGCTGCATTTCTCTGCATTTAAAACCCTCACTATTCCCCTGCACAGCATGCTGCATTTCTCTGCATTTTAAACCCTCGCTATTCCCCTGTGTAGCATGCTGCATTTCTCTGCATTTAAAACTCTCGCTATTCCCCTGTGTAGCATGCTGCATTTGTCTGCATTTAAAGTTATGGAGACTCAACTCAACATAATGTATAGTAACGTACATGGTGGACAACTGTATAGTCTATCTAGGGAGCGAGTTGGTAATGTGGGTGCTGATGCCTGACTTTCTGATTGGACTTGCACCTGTATGCATGCTTGGGTATGCTGGTCCTTCATTAGGGCATGATGGGCTGGGGGTGGATAGCAATAAAAAGCTGCAGCTAGACAGACAGAGTTTGTCACTCTGTGCTATTAACTCACCAAAATAAACATGGCTGCCTGAACAGACCAGGGTATGAAGCAGACAGTAGCATTTCTTAGAATTCTCTGGACCTTATACTTCCTGTTACCCTGAGCAACACACTGCTGCACCTTCCCAGATACATTTTACTCCTCCCCATGTTGATCAGCAGCTGATATTATTGCTTTGCCTTCAACGCAGTCTTACAGGTTGGTGTGAGACAATGATTACATGGAAAGTTCTGTACAGAAAGGGATGTGTGTGCACTGTATTCCAAAGCATGCAATTTGCACATGATTTTGCGCCATATTGTTCACCCTACGCATTACTGCTACTGACAAATCTGAAAAGTCATCTCTTCTATTGTCATTTTTGTCTGTTGTTACCTGTTTATTCTATTTGAATTTTCTTTTGGAATTAAGTGAATTTGATTCTAAGACTCTATATGGGCACTGTGTGGAGAATAATTCATGAATTATGAATTTTATTAAAAACCAAACCAGCCACAAGGTCAAAACATTCCTTGGAAGCCTTAAATACTGATTAAGAGCTTTGAATGAGACATCTGTGGCCCATGAAGAGCAAAGACCATTTTAAAAATACCTGATTAGCATTGTGTTAAGATAAATCGGCAGAACTTTCCATAAGCTCTTTTGCGCAGATGCTAGTACAGTTTGATGAACCTCGAAAGGTCGCCTTGCATCATATCTGATCAGCAAACAATACCAGCGCCATGAAACACCCTCCCGCTCTTTGTCTTTATGTTTGTCTGTTGTTTTTATTCATTTTCAAAGGACTGTGATAAAAGAACAAACATCAGGGGCCAACAGAATTTTTTTATTTTGCTATTGTTCTGCATGTTTTCCCTGGATGTTATTTTCCTGGATTTTGGTTTTGCACAAACCAGACATTTTTGGACACCTGGAACAAAAGGGAACACTACATGCGTCACTGGCGAAAATGGTCCATGTCGCATTTATGACTGCGCCCAGCCATTTCATTGTTAAAGGTCTGAGATTTGAGGAAGAAAGTCTGGTGTCATTCTAATGCCTTGTTCTGACATCGACGACAGGATGGGCCTTGTCTGTGTAAAGGAATGTGTAATGTTTAATGAACTGGAAGTTTGATCTCCTGTTGGTTCTCAAATAGTTACACATAGCTGTAGCGTTGTTCCTCTTTTTTATCTGCATTTCAAGTTTTATTTGTCACATATAAAGTCTTACACTTACTTCTGTGTAATGAAACAAGTTTATGCCGTAAGTTATACGTTGCGCCGTATAGCATCTCATATCAAGTCAGCCAAGATGATGTCACAGCATATAACCAATCACAGTGAGACACCAAACCAGGTGGTCTCTGCATGTGTTTGTAATTCAAAATATTCCATTATGAACAGAACCTCCAGGTATGTCCATAAACCTCGCTCTTGCTCCACCCATTAATCCCAGCGCAGGGGTCAGTCATTCTAGTACAGCATCTTAATCTTCTTCTACCATCAACCAGTAATGGGAGAAATCAGGTTCTCGTAACCCACAGTCAACATATCAGTCACTGTTAACCTACTTCCCTTTGGTGGTTTTGTGGCTCACATTGTGATCTGAAAGAAGGGGATCTTTCCTACTGTCACTAACATGGACTAATCCCAGTGTTGAATCTAGGGATTTTGCTACGTTACAGGCACCTTAGTCATGTATAGATTTGCATTTCAGGGTTGCATGTCATTAGCAGCACCCCAGAGCGTCAGAGCCATTGATTCTGCCTCTTTCAGCTCTTTGATCACTCTTTTCTCACTGGGCTGGCTCTTACTGGGTTTGACGCTGCTGCAGTTTATTATGCTGGTCTGCCGCATTTCTTCGGCTCACAGACCTCGCGAGTTTTAACGTAAACCTCTCCCCCTTCCGGAAATGGCTTCGACAACTGGGCATTTTTCCATTCTCCCATGTTACACTGGCATGTACCGCAAGTACCTGAAGATACTTGCCGATACCTTGCGTCTCTGTACTGGCCGTGCTGCCGGGACACACCCACCTCTCTTTGTCTTTGGAATTGTCTGTTTTTGTTTGTTGATGTTGGTTTTCAAAGACATTACATGAAGCACAAGGGGACAAAGTTCCACGATATTTGCCAGCATTTCTAATATTCCCCTCTCATTGTATTCTATGCACGTAAACTTCTTCCCGTTCCGGCTTAAAGATTATTTTCTTTTTGCTTTTGGGCCACACAATGTTCTGCTGTCTGAGTTTAAGGTCTCGCCTTAGTTTTGTCACCAGAACTCAGACACAGACAAGCATTTATCAAAGTTTAATTTAATACTACCATTTTCGTTTTTAATTTAAACAATAATGTCACAGAGATTGTAGTTGGGGATAGTTTTGTATTATTTTCCACACATTGTACTTTTTAGAACAATTATACAAAAAACAGATAAAAGAATTTTTAAGTATTTTTTTCATCTTTGTTATGAAAGGAATTCTTACAGTGCAAGACAGTTTCAACTTAAAAATAAATATATCTTGTATATTTTCATGTTTTACTATTGCATTTTTATCTAATATTTCACCAATTTTTCTTCAAGCGTTTAATGTAAAATTTATTTGAATCTGGTTTGGAATTTACTAGACGGATGACACTGACACTGGTGCAGTTCATTCAGTTGAGTATAATACATGCTAGAAGCAGAAATGTCAGTTAATAACTCCGCGGTCAATGGTTTTCGGTGTTGAATGAAATTATTTATTTATTAAATGTAAAAAACGCAGTAAATTCTTCAAATTAAAGGCGATTTCAGCTCTGAGGTGGCTGTCAGCTCTTCCCTAAGCTCTTCCTATGCAGCCTAAACACATGCAGTTAGGTTTGATTACGTCTCCGAATTCCCCGTAGTGGGTGATGTTGCGTGAGCGTATTCTTCATTATGGCCCGTGATGGCCTGGCATCCTGGCCGTTTGGGTGTAACTCCTCACCGGGACCTTGTGCCACCAGGGACAGGGTCCAGAGCGCCCCCAACCCCCCACGACCCTGGCCAGAATACCTAACAGGAAGATGGAAGACAGTAGGAATAACAGTAACGAAAGTCAGAATACCGAAGGATTGTGTTTAGGCCTTTATAGATGGGGTATTTTTTTTACAATAAACAGAAAAATAAAAATGACATCAAAAAATAAATATCCGTCCATCTTGCAACCGCAGGGTCGCCACATTAAGGCATACATATATATGTGGAAGGTATATCACTTACTGTGCATGTGGCGTAATGTAAAAATGATGGATTATCGAAACAGGTAACGCAGACAGTATTGCCACGACTCCTTTTTGAACGAGTCTTTTAAGTGAATGAAATGATTTCGGCTATTCTATTGATTCGTTCAAATTATTTATTATCAATCCAGTTTGTTCACTGGCAGATTGTTGGTTCATTTCACCAGCACCGCAAGTATACAGGAGATTTTGCTCTCTGGGGGGACTGGGCAGGAATAATTTAAAACGCTTCGACACAATGTAATGTGAAAACGCGCAATGCAATTTGATCCCCATTTCTAATTCTCACTGAAGAATTGCTCAACCATCCTCCCCTCCCACTGCACCCCCCGCAGCCGCCGCCTCTCGAGCCGGCAGATAGTGAGGCGGGGCTACAACACGCAGCCAATGAGGAATCTCCGCGCGCCCACACACCTCCACCTCGGGGTTTCCGCCAGCGATAACTGGCTAATCAAAGCTGCGCGAATCCTGCACGCCGAATGCCTCACCCTCCTCCAGGAGCAGACCGGTGCATTTCTGCTGAGTCCTGCAAGAGATGTCTTCGTCTACATCATAGCTCAGTGAGGATAAGATACAGCGAATGCGCTGGTTGAAGTTCCCTGCCTCTCTCGGATACGATGAACTATGTTTCTGCTTGCAGTCTCTTTCTTAAGTGTTTTACGTATTAATTACGTACACGTATGCTCCTGCGTTGTTCCTTGTTCCAAGACCTCTGGCTCTAGAAGAACATTTTGAAACCTCAGCTATTTAGCGACTCGAGGGAAGCGCTTAAAGACTTAAAGAGACTTTGAAAAGGAAAGCGTGCATTTGTGACCGCGATGGAATCCGGTGACAAGGTAAATATTTACATTTTCGCTTTGTGCTTATGTGCGCCATGCGGCTGCTAGTGACAGATTAGGCGGCCGTAGCGTCACTGCGGCTCGCAGATCGGGCACAGTTGCGTCAGCCTCACTAAAAAAGTTTCACGATGTGTTAGTAGATTTATATCGCATAAATAGATAACGTGGACAGTGGACTTACTTTGTCATTTTTAGAATTTAACGCTAAACATTAAAATACCCTTTTTCCAAAAAAATATCATGAACAAAATAATTGCAGTAGTTTTCTAATTGTGTATTCTTACTAGATGTGTTATATTTTTACTTTAACATCTTGGTATTGTTATATTTTATAGCCTCTGTATATACCAAAACTATGTAATTTACAAAGCATATTTTACTAAGATGATGTTTTGATTTACCTTGGCGACATGTGTCTCGTATATACTAATACATACAACTAATAATACTTCCACGTAATTTAAAGAACAAAATATCTATGGTTGACCTATATAACGAAACGGAAGCAAAAACTGGGTCCTCTCCAGCATATTGGAACGATTTTCTAAGTTTTAAATTTGAGTCAAAAGTGAATAAATTAAAAAATGTATTGGTCTGCGTTGATTTTTCCCAAGGTGATGTTATAAAACGTTTTGTATTTTTCTCAGATTCCAGGTGATTCTTTCGTATTTCTGCCGAAGTCTCTTTAGAAACTGCATGGATCAATATGTATTTGCTAAACAGAGGTGGACAATAGTACTAAGACTCTAATCGCTTTTTGGGCACTTGTACACAAATGTTGATTATATACTTTTCATCTAACCAGTCCATTCAATGAAGAAGAATGAAGAAACCCATGAAATAATAAATGAATCATTGGCTCTTTGGTTAGGGTGTTGTGGTCCAAACAACTTTGTTAAATACCTTCCCCTGACTCACATCAGACATTCTAATGTTGATTGTAACTGGTTTCCGGATGTGACAAGTTAGTTTTGAGATCTGGTTTTGAGAAGAGCGTCACTGTTTTAATACCTGTTGGGGGTGTAGAGGGCAACATCATTAGCTTGACTGAATTTGCCCATTACCCGTTACCCGTTCAGAAGCATGAATAAATTCTGCTTCTGTCATTTCACGCTTCTCGTGTCTATACGTATGCTCACCCAGTATGTGCTTAGCATCACAGCGCACATGTAGGGAAGCACGTTTGGCAGTGGGAAGTGGGCTGGTCGCGCTACACGTTTGGCTGCCAACTGGTGGACTCACAGCGTCACCGAGGTACGTTTGAATCCGGAACATGTGACCCACCCAGTTTTATTATTGGGATCCCCCTGCCTCCTCAGGTTAACATTTTTTAGGAAAGCTGAGGCCCTTGGCTTTTGGCCCTTAGGGACCCCTGCTCACATGCTGCAGCTTCTGATTCTAAGTGTCTGTACTATATCTACACTAAGTATAGAATGCACTACAGGTACAATCCATACATACTCAGTCTAATCATGGTGCTGGCAGCCCATCTCAGTAATTTTAGGGCATAGAGCTGGTTTCTTCCTTGGCAGGGTGGGATTGAGGTCACTGGGCACTGTCACATGCAGTCAGAGGGGGCTAGCAGGACACTTTCAGGAAAGAACCAGCCAGAGAACCTAGCAGGGAAGCCCCCCCCCCACACCCACACACACACACACACACACAAAATAATGAACCAGCCAGAGAATCCAACAGGGAAACCCACACATGCAGGCGAGAACCAGCCAGAGAACACAGGAGGGAAGCTCACACACACACACACAGGGATGAACCAGCCAGAGAACACAGGAGGGAAGCTCACACACACAAGAAAAAACCAACCAGAGACTCCAGGAGGGAAACCCCCACACACACACAGGAAAGAATCACCCAGAGAACCCAGGAGAGAAGCCCAAACACGCAAGAAAAAACCAGCATTTGTTTCTTGCTTTAGCATGAGAAATATTCGTGACATGAGATGCTATGCTTCTCATTTATAATCGAGAACCATTGTGGCCATTTTTATACAATGGAAGTACTGTTAGTCACAGTCAAGTCAACATTGCAGTAATCCAAATGCAAACAAATTAAAACATAATTCATTTGCTGTCTTTGATATTTCGCTCATGGAGTCGAGGCAACTGGAGGGACAGAGGCCTGGTTTAATCTCCCTATTTTAAGGGTAATAAACATTGGCCAAGCATTATGGAGCCTAGATTTAATCCAATTTCAACTGAGACTACCAAGAGCTCATTTACCATGTGGATTTTACAGGCGTGTAAGCTCAAACATCGTCATATTCATGAGCGTGTAACAATGTAAAGTACTTCATAGTACAAACCTGACTGGAGGCTTCATAAATGCTTAATTCAGTGAAACTAGCCTTTCCTGGTGAGTCTGGAGAGAGAGACACTGTCGTATTTGTTCCTGAAGTCATGGGTCTAAACCAAGTCCATTTTGCAGGTTTACTGTATTCTTGTCCCTCCTGCCATCTGTCCATCTTGCCTGCGTTTGTGTTGGGGGGGGGGGCGCCCAGGGGGCGCCCGGATGGGGAACACCCTGCCCTGGAGGGCGTCCCTGTTCTGTATTTACAAAAGAACATCTCAGCCCCCACTTTGCTTGGCCTCAAAAAATGTGTGGGTGAAAGGTTAAAGAAAGACAGAGAGGAGAGAGTACAGTGTTTCAAGGCCGAATTCCTGTGTGTCATTTTGGGGGGGAGGGGGGAGGGATATGTGACACGCCTTTCAGAAAGCAGAAAGCGTGCGGGGGTGTTCCCCCACAGAGATCCGCACGGAGCCCTGGGCCCCTGACGAGCCGCTTCACACCTTGCGTTTATTAAAGCATCATCCTTTTCTTTTTCCTTCGTTTAGCCTGTAGGGGGCGTTGGCAGCCAGTGGGCCTTGAACCCCCGGAGGATTCCCTGCTACTTCAACGGGACTTTTTGATTCCTTTCTTTGTTGCCTTCTGGAATTTACTTTTCCCCTCAATCATGATCAGTTCAGTGTAAATGAAGTAATCAGGCACTGCAACACACTCTTGTCAGTGCAAGGGTCCAGCTGTGTTGTGAAAGGCGCTATATAAAATTGAATTGTACTGATGTATGGGCTTTCTGTTTCAGCATTTTTGATTCCACATTTAAAAAAAAAATTACAACAGCCTTTGAGAGGCTACAGCTATCTGGACACTGTGGTTCCCATTACATGCTAATGCTTAGTGCTTGGAAAACGTAAAAAAAACTCTGCATATAGTCTGGGTCATGACTAAAGTGCCTGAAAGTAAACAGAGGGGGGCTCCATTAAGTTCATGCTGCATATTTTAACCACAGTCAGGGACTTTTAAGGGGGGTGGGGGATGGAGAAAAATTTGACAGAGGTAAAGCACAGCATGAACTCACAGACCCCTGATGCCTGCCCCGATTGGCTGATTCCATCTTTTGGATGATGTAACTCCCTGTGGAGTACCTCCCTCCTCCATTCTTGACTCTGTCCAAATCTGGGCATTTGTGTTCCCTTATGCAACACTTCTCCAGAAGCACCAATGATGTGAAGCGTTGCCAAAAAAAAGCGACAGCACTCTTCTGGGAACCTAATATGTTTTGTGTAGTTAACCGGTTTACAAGAAACAGAGAGCACTCTGTTCCTGACAATTAGGTTATCTCACTTCTTTTACAAGATTTATTTTTTGATGCCCAACTCATTTCCAGATGTCACGTATCCCCAGAGGAAAAGTCGGCAATTTGTGGTTAATGGAATATTTTATCACTAAGAGAATTTAAAAGCTTAAATAAAGATAATTAAAATTAGTTTGCCCATCATAGCGTTTTTATCGTTTGGTGTTGGTGTTCCTGCAGTCTTTGTTTTCATTCCGGCTGTGATTTAGATTTAATTGAGATCGCTGGGGAGTTGCCAGAAACTGCAATAAACAAAGCAAAACAAAAAGTATCTTTGCTACTATGTACACATTATTTAAAAGTTTATAAAAGGATTTTTTGTAATGAAAGTCTATGGAGCTTCAAAATCAGTAGATAAAAATAAACAATAGACTCTCCATTATAGATTCAGACAAGAGTGCAAAAAACAGTGATCATTCATTAAATAATATTTACATGTAATATTTAATACAGGGGAGTTTTGCAGAATAGTATTTGCTTGTATTGCATTTAACCATTATTATAATTTTTAAATTGGATTTCATCCATCCATCCATCATCTGCCGCTTATCTGGGGTCAGGTCATGGGGGCAGCAGTCTAAGCAGGGATGCTCAGACCTCCCTCCCCCCAGCCACCTCCTCCAGCTCCTCTGGGGGAATACCAAGGTGCTCCCAGGCCAGCCGAGAGATATAATCTCTCCAGCGCATCCTGGGTCTGCCCCGGGGCCTCCTCCCGGTTGGGAGCCATCCAGGAGGCATCCTAGATAGATGCCTGAACCACCTCAACTGGTTCCTTTTGATGTGGAGGAGCAGAGGTTCTACTTTGAGACCCTCCCAAATGTCCGAGCTCCTCGCCCTCTCTCTAAGGCTGAGCACAGACACCCTGCGGAGGAAAATCATTTTGGTCGCTTATATTTCACTTCAACACTATTATACTTACAGAGTAAAAAGCAGCATTTGGGAAAGAGGTGTTTCAGTATGAATATAATAATAATACTAGAGTATATATGTTATATGTGCAGTGTTCAGTCGTGTGCTATGGGGAAGATGCTGTTTTTGAGTCTGATAGTGTGAGTGTGTCCTATAGCGTTTTCTAGATAATAGAGAGGCAGTCAGACAGTGATTTGGGATTTTTGATCATGGACTTTTCTTTATAAGGCAAAAACCAGTCATATTTTTGAATATCTGACCTTTTTTCATTCCAGTTCTCTTTGATGACAATGTACTTTAACACAATAGGAAAATCTCCAACAATTCTCCAGTTAATGCATTCGCTGACCAGAGGTCTATGTCACAGCTTAATCAGATGTAATTCTCCTTCTCAGCTGGGATGAAAATCCGCTAATACACAGTTAGTGGTAAGCACTAGGATTCAGTGTGTTCATTCTTATTTTTTCCATTTTGATTTTCCATGACAACGCTAATCCTAGAGTCTATTGACAGTGCATTTAAATTTTTGTCGCGCTAACATGAAAATCTGAAGTAAATATTGGTGACAGGAGAACTAAAGCCCAGGGTCTAATTCTGGAGGAGATGGGTATCCAGGTCATAAATCAAATAAGCAGAGCACAAATGGTCCCTTGGAGAGGGAACAGGGTCACTCTGGTGCATCCCTGAGGAGCTGTGGCAGTCTTCCATATGTCAAGCCTGTTTTTAGTGCTCCTTGGACAGGATTTACTGTCGATGTGTGAATCAGGGTGGAGCTTCTGGGTGCCAAGTGATGGTCATGATATGGAATGGTGTGAAGTTTGTGGATTTGATTGAGAAGTTACCTGTGTGACATCAGGCAGTGGATTGCTGCCCACTGTGTGTGTTGAACATCTGTGACTTTATGAATGAAGCTACCCAGGACAGACTTTGCCTCATATTGCTTTCCACTGGATTCAGCTTTCAGTCCTTTGCTCTTAGCTGCTTACTTGTTTAGCTTTTCAGTAGCACTTTTCTGGATGAGGATGTGAACCAGCAACCTATCAGTCACAAGTCTACTTCTCTAACCATTAAACCACCACTGCCCCTTCATAGTTACTTGTAATTTTGCAGTCGGTCTGAGGGGGGGTTTAGCGTCTTGTGCTCTTGGGTAAAATAATTAGCATAATTTTTAAAATATCTTGTAGCAGAATAGCCTCTCCATAGGAGTTAATAGTAATATATAGCAAGAAAGTGTATAATATAAGTACAGCAAAGGTAGAAGCATTGAAGGTGCATAATTTGGCCATGTGCTTAATGTAATTATGAAACCTGTATTTGATATTTTCTGATGTTTTGTTTGTTTCAAAGTGATTATGTTGAACCACTGAGACATAAAGGTCAAAGAATTAAAATGTTTGTTTGTTTGTTTGCTCTCCCTGTATTCATTCAGCAAATAACGCTGCAGCTGATGTTGGCAGTTGGGACCGCTGTCATCGGCTCGCTGCAGTTTGGCTACAACACGGGGGTCATCAATGCCCCTCAGAAGGCAAGTAAGCTCGTAATGCGACGGAAACAGAGCTGTCACTTCAGGACAGCCGTTAGCCAGCTAGCTGCAGCAGCATCGCACTTCCAGGAGCGCCGTCTCATTATATCTCCACTTCACCTTCCCTAGCTGACACAGTATCCCAGTGTTAAATCAGTAGGTGGCATACTGCTGCCCAGTAGCTGGTGGAAAAACAGGGCACTGAGGAGCAGATGAGCAAGAAGAAAATTTGTTGCATTTGCCAAGAGGTGGAAATTTCAGGTCCAGAAAGTAGTATTCCAGATCATGCTTTTCTTCCAACCAACCTGTTGAGTGCACTGCGACTGTGACTCTTAATACTCACCTAGTTGGTTGGAACAAACCTTGTTTGGCCTGGATTTGTACTTACTGGACCTGAACTTTCTATCTAGAGTGGGACAAAATACCTAGAGTGGGAAAGGAAAATGGGACAAAATTTCATGAATTCAGACCCTCCCGCCAACAAAAGAGACGGAGTGGGTGAGTGTGTATGTCTGTGCTGACAGGATGCTGTCACAAGCAGATCAATATGCAAACAAGCCACCCCACACACACTCAGGAGTGAGCGTCTGCAGTAAATGCGCTTAACGCTAACGTTGTAGTGTCAGCGCGGTATCGCACTCCGCCCAGGGGACGGGGCCGATCAGGCACGGATGCAGCTCTGTACACTCAGGTGACAGCGAGGACACCTGACCTGGGCCGTCACCCAGAATAGCTCTGGGCTTATTAGATTATGTCCCTCTAAAGGGCTAGGGAACATGTCAGCGCTGCGCTGTCCACCTTGCACAGCCTGCTGGGAACTAGGCTTGCGGTCCGGAATGAGGAGTGGACTGTCGGACATGGTTGGGCAACCCCGCTGTTTGGAGGAAGCCCCTAAGAAGCCCGTGCAGCTGACCTCTAATGACCCTTCGTAGGTTAGCATGACATTCAGGCCTAAGAGCAGCCTTAGCGAAAAAAGTCCTCTGCTACAGCTATGGAAGTACAGCACGACTGCTATGGTGTTTATGTAAATGATGTAGCTCAGAGTGAAGAATCCTGCGAGTCTGAAAAGCTGACCGCATTCCGCACTTAATTAGCCTGAACTGGCCAAATTTCGCTATTCAGCAATTGCTGTGAAAGTGGCCTACAGACGAGGTGAATCATAGCAAGGACTGAATGGTGGGTTCTGGTGAAAGGGGGTTTATTCTGGATCAGCACCCTTTATTTTCATTGTGAAATTTTGCCCCCTTTTGTTCCACTTTGGAACTGTCAGCCTTTGCAGTTTCATTCAGGTCAAATAAATGCCTTGGTATTCAGGGGTGCCAGCTTGCTTGTCAGGCTGCCAGCTGTGATGCTGATGTGTTCCAGAGGTAGAGGAGAAACAGAGAGAGACTTCTTTTTTTTAATATACTGCCCCCTGCTGGGGGGCTAGTAGACATTTATTAATGTAATGGCTTTAACTGATAATTCCCCAGTTGCCTAATCAGTGATAGCGGATCTGTTTCCACTCTCGCAGATTATTGAGAGCTTCTATAATGAGACCTGGTTTGACCGGTACTCGACGTCAATCCCTGAGACGTATCTCACCACGCTGTGGTCCTTCTCCGTCGCCATCTTCTCCATCGGGGGCATTTTTGGATCCTTCTCCGTGGGACTTTTCGTCAATCGCTTTGGAAGGTAAAAACAAAAAAACCTCAATAGCTGGGGCTGCACTACATGACATTGCAATATAATCATATAAGGATAATTAACTTTTGGGTGTCACAATATGTCTCATAAATATTTTGGGCTACTAATACTACTATTAATACTACTGTTAATCTGCTTACCAAATTGTGGGTGTAAATAAACACCCATATGGTACTGAAAACCTGGTGTCTCAACAAATGTTTCACCTGTTATCTAAAGCCGTGTTGATTATTGCTCATGTGCCATGTACTTGAGATGTGATACTGTGCAGCGCTATCAATAGCTGAAGTCACTGATCATCTACATTAAATGATTACATGATTACACCAGTGTTTCTCAACCCCAGACAGTCCACGTTTTTGCTCCCTCCCAGCTCCCGGCCAATCAGGAACACCGAATACCTGGTACAGTTGGTTCACCTGAGAGGAAGCAAAAATGTGGAGGACTGGGTTGGGAAACATTGGATTACACTATTCACTATTCACATTAATGGATTTTCACAAAATGTGTATCTCTTTGTTTGGCCGGATATTTTGTTAAGAGCAGTTCCTCACCTGAAACCATTTGGGTGCACGATCATTTATCAGATGGCTTTCTACCATCTGGTTATATGGGGATGTTGTTCTCTGTCTGGGGGTATCCCCAGCTCTGGCCCTGATCCTTCCCCTTTGGGCCTCCAGGAAGAACTCCATGCTCATGGTGAACGTCTTGGCCTTCGTGGCAGCCGCCCTCATGGGCTTCTCCAAGATGGCAGCATCCTGGGAGATGCTAATCATCGGTCGATTCGTGGTGGGACTCTTCTCAGGACTCTGTACAGGCTTCGTGCCCATGTACGTGGGAGAAATCTCTCCTACCTCCCTCCGAGGGGCTCTGGGCACCCTGCACCAACTGGGCATCGTCATTGGCATCCTCCTGGCACAGGTGACACAGCAAAAATGTTCAGGGCTTGTCTGACCATATGCCATCGTTTTACTGCCCAACCTGCCCTTTCTCCTGACAGACTCGAGGTCTTCTCTGGGACTTCCCCTGACTCTTTCGGGGACACTTCCTTACTGCTGTGAAACCCTAGGTGTTTCTCACTTGGCCGTACTTGTGTTCTCATGTATCTATTTTATGTCATCTTCCATTGCTGGTTCCAATACTCAAGAACATGATGGTAATTGAATTTGGTGATCATTGTTGACACACCACAGCACACAATGCACAGCAATGTGTCCTCTGCATTTAACCCATATGTGACATAGCAGGAGGCAGCTAATTCAGCGCCCAGGGAGCATTGCTTGGGGGCAGTACCTTGCTGGTTGGGGATTCAAACCAGCATTCTTTCAATTACGAGTGCACTTCCCTAACCATTAAGCCACCACTGCCCACAATTGGCCAGGTGTCATTCTTGCCCCATCCCAAGTATCAAGTATTCATCAGTTGCATCCTAGCTAAACAAGACCCAAGTTCGTTCTTGGGAAGCAAGTTAGCAAGACCGGTCTTCCCAAGACCACAAGTACGGTCTTTGCATTATTGCTATTGAGAAACACTCCCTGTATCCTGTGACTTCTTAGATTTATTTCTTTCTGTTACCTTCATAATTTTACAGTCTGTAATGGCTCTCAAGAGCCTGGGAACGAGGGCACTGTTGCACCTTTGGTTGAGGTTACCCATAAATCACTTCACTCCAACTATTGGTATAGCCTGTAACTGTGAGCTGCATAAGTTATTATGTGTCAGCTAAGCTTCTAAGACAGCTGTAATCAGTCCTGGTGGAACATGTATTAAGGCTGTTAGATTTTAGTTTGACGTTCTGCTGCTGCCCTTGGCAGGTGTTTGGCCTGGAGGCCCTCCTGGGCAACATGACTATGTGGCCCTTTTTGTTGGGCTTCACCTTCATCCCCGCTGTGGTGCAGTGCGCACTCCTGCCCCTCTGTCCTGAGAGCCCCCGCTACCTGCTCATCAACCTCAACCAGGAGACCAGGGCCAAGAGCGGTGAGGCCTGGTGCCTGGGACACCCGCATATGGCAGTCTGGGAGGACACTAGTCTTGCATCTTTGAGCGGGATGGATGCTCGTCCTAAATTATCCACTTCATTTCCAGCCGGTGTGAGTGTGTGAGTGGCTTCAGATAAGTGTCTGCAGAGTAACTGGACAACCTTCTGGTGGATGGATGCCGGTCAGACACCAGGCCCCTATCATGTGGCGCAGTTATGGCGTCTAAGTGTCTGTATCCGGCTTCATCAGTGCTGAAGAAGCTGCGGGGGACCACGGACGTGAACGCCGACCTGCAGGAGATGAAGGATGAGAGCCGGCAGATGCTGCGGGAGAAGAAGGTGACCATCTTGCAGCTCTTCCTGTCGCCGCTGTACCGCCAGCCGATTTTTATCGCCATCATGCTGCAGCTGTCCCAGCAGCTGTCGGGGATCAACGCGGTGAGCTCCTCTCGTACGCACGCGCACGCATGATTCATCATGCTTGGTATGACAGTGTTACTAGATGGCGCTGGGGCTCTTCTTCCAGGTGTTCTACTACTCAACCGGGATCTTCGAAAGGGCCGGCGTGGCTCAGCCAATCTATGCCACCATCGGAGCTGGTGTCGTCAACACAGCGTTCACCGTGGTGTCGGTAAGCTGTGCGGGGTGGTTCTGTGCTGCCGCAGGGCTTCTCTTCCATGTGATTGTTAAAATACTTCAGAAAATCCCATAAGTGCTCAGAAGTTTCTGAACACCCCACCTCCCCTCGAAGCTGTTCGTGGTGGAACGAGCCGGCCGACGCCCCCTGCACCTCACAGGCCTGATGGGAATGGCCATCTCCGCCATCCTGATGACCATCGCCATGGCGCTGATTGTATGTATTCCTCCTCTCTGTCACCCCTCACTCACTTCCACCACGTCTAGACTCAAGAGCCCACTTTCGTCCTGCTGTTATTGAAACCCCCTGTCCCCACCTACCCCGCACCACAGGAGAAGCTGAAGTGGATGTCCTACGTCAGCATCGTGGCCATCTTCAGCTTCGTGGCATTCTTCGAGATCGGCCCGGGTCCCATTCCCTGGTTCATCGTCGCTGAGCTATTCAGCCAGGGCCCGCGGCCTTCTGCCATCGCTGTGGCCGGCTTCTCCAACTGGACGGCTAATTTCATCGTGGGCATGTGCTTCCAGTATGTGGAGGTAGGCAGTCGCTCTGCAGAACCGGGCAGCGTTGGCTCTCTCAGTGTGGTTACACATACGTTAAATGCGTCACCATCAGTAGCCCATGGCTACTTTGTAGCTTTTAGTTTTTCCTATTTTTTTACGACACATTTTACGTTTTCGGAATTCCTCTGTTGGAAGCATGTCCCCCTCCGGTAAGTAATCGATCGTTGGTGATCATGTCCATTTTCCTGGTCTCCATAGCAACTCTGTGGCCCCTACGTCTTCATCATCTTTACCTTCCTGCTGTTGGGATTCTTCATCTTCACATACTTCAAGGTGCCGGAGACCAAGGGCCGAACGTTCGATGAAATCACTGCAGGTTTCCGCCAGGCGACATTGGGGACCGAGAAGTACTGCCCCGAAGAGCTCAGCAGCCTGGGGTCCGATTCCCAGCTGTAGACCCACCCAGGTTCCGTTTGACGGACTGGTGTACTGGCTCCATGTATATCCTTAGTTTTTCTAGAGCAGTAAATCCCCCAGCATCCATTATAATCGTTTTCAGTTACATTTTTAACTCTCAACATGGACTGAGGAACAGAGGTGGGGATTTGAAAGGAAGTAAGAGCAGTGATTGTGCTATGAAGAGGACACTCCCAGTGCAATCAGAGTAAAGTGGTGGCAACCCTGCCCATTCTGACAGCGACCACTGCAGATTGTTAGCTGGTCACACTACGCTTATATACTCTTGACTTCACACTGCCCATGGGAGTTTTACTTTACTACTCTGAGGACAGCAAAAAATTACTGGTTCTGAAAGAGAACCAATCAGATTGTAGAGGAGGTGGGTCCAAGCAGCCAGTTGTGGGGGGGACCAAGATACCTGATTGGTTGGTTCTGCCTCCTCTGGTTGCTTGAACCCACCTCCTCTACAATCTGATTGGTTATTGCTCTAAACCAATCATTTTTCATTCTGTCCTAAGAACATTTTTGTGTAAGTAAAACTCCCATGATCCTTCACATTTAATCGTTCCTCTTTTATGTCCCATGGTCACAGACACGAATCCCGATAGACCCTAACCCTAACCCTAACCCCTAACCCTAACCCCCTGCCTGCTCACCCCGTTTTAGATCGTCCCCATTGCTGATCCATTACTTTTGGCCCATGGCAGGTGTCTAAGTACGGTGGACACAGAGGGTTGTCCGGGGCTTTTCTAGAGTCGTTTGTAACCTCTGCAGGACAAGGGTTTATTGAGACGAGGGAAAGCAAGAAGCAGGGGGTGTGGATAGGAACGGCTTCTCTTTCAGGCCCCGTGAGAAGAGCCCCGTATCCACAGGGTCACCTTTGCGTATACAGTACCGTCAGAAATGCATCTTGGTTTATTGCATTACTACAGTGTAGTAGAAGACGATGCTTTCGTTTATTTGCTTCGCTTAACAGATGTTATCTAACTTGTACAAAGACAGCGTTTTTTTACTACAAACTGTAATTTTTAAAGTCAAGCGGAACTGCGTTCCTTTTTAAAGTGTTATTTTTAACGTTCTTTAAAGGCAGTAACAGTCTGTGATGCAAGAAGTGTTATCAGATTATGTAGTACAGTATTATTTAGCAGTGGAGCACTGTGGGTAATAGGATGCATGCCGTATATTATAGCATGTATAAAGCCCCACACTCACTGTTCGCTTAATACAGCGTATTTTTAAAACTGTATACAGTCACCAGCTGTTGCTGGGCCATTAAACCGTTCCTGTATTGGATTTGCCTCCATACACACTGCTTTTAAAATAAACTGTATGAAGTATATGGTGGAAAATAGGTTTCTATTCTGTATTCCTTATTGTGTTAGCTTTGGTCTAGAACCTAATATATTTTCATACTCGCCTTTTACATCTATTTATTTAGCTGTTGCTTTTGCCAAAAGCAGCATGTAAGTCAGCGGATGCTGTAGTTAGTGCATTAAGCACAGAGTGGCTACATAAATCTGTAATCAGCAGTAAACAGGTTACAAGTGAGTACAGGAGATCTTGTATAATGTTTCTTTATATGTGAGATGCTACCATGCAGCACTGGATAACAGGTAGCTAATAGCTTGTGAGAAGCTGTCAAACAGGGTCGCATTATTAGTATTGTCTTCTTTTCCTGTTACTTGAGTCGTCATCATCATTGTTACAGCTTAGTGATCATTAAGTGCAGGTGTCCCGAATTTGGCCATTGTCACATGTAACTGACCACCTGGGCCTCACACAGTCCATTTTATGAAATTGTTTGTTTATCTTTTCACCAGTTTTGTTATTACAAAAAGTTTTAACCTCTGTGAAGACGCCTCACCTCCCTCCCAGCTTCATGGCTGATGAGCAGTTTTCCTTTTGAAAGATGAGGCAGCTGCATAAAGGAAGATGTCTTTGTTGAAGTCATAGAATGGACCACATGTAACTTTGGAACCCCGGGAAGTGCAAGCATGACGAAAATGTATGAAATAAGGGCTTCTGAGTAAATGTGCAAATGCTTCGCGTCATCGGTAATGTGCAGAGTCTGCTTAGAGACGCTTTGTTGTGTGGTGGTGGGTATATGTCGTTACAGGAGCTCACTGAAGATGTTTAAACAAAAAGCAGTGTGCTGAGTGAATAGCTGTAAACGGTGAAATCCGGTTCATCTTTTTTTAAGGAAAAAAGAGAGGAGCGACTCATTAATCAGAGTTCACCATTTAAATCGTTTAATTACCCATCATTCCCTTGCTGAAGACAATCAAACTCAAACCACAAGATTTCTTTAGCTTGCAAAGGTAAAGTTCCCATGAAGAGCACACGATGGAAGAACAGCCGCCCCTTACAGATTGACCAAGCTGATGACGATCTTGAGGTGTCATCGTTGCTCTTTATTAATTGTAACACACGTTTAAGTCTGTTAATTTGTCCATTTGCAGCACTGGTATGAACTGCTTTGTGTTGTGCTTTTTTTTGCAAAATGTCTGTCAAGCAAATAATCACTCATTTATTTTTAGTCACCGCTCCCACACAGTGAAATACAAGCTTTTTGATCTGCTGTTAAAATAATATCCTTTTAAATATTGACTTCGAGGATTCCGTACATATCACTGATCTGTTTCTGTTATTGTCAAAGTAATAAAAGTAAAGTTTGCTCAAACTGTAATAGATGAGGCAGAAATAAAGCTTTGACATCCACGGTGGGTGGGATTATTTTGCCCCGGCAGTCGCCTCCCATTGGTTACTTTAGCGGCTCCATTTAGGGTGATGCAGGCTGCGATTGGCAGCATATGGTAACTGTCCACTGTGGGTTTTAAAGTTTTATGTTTCTGTGATGATTTGATGACTTTAATGATACTTTTTTTTTTATAATTTTTTTTTTTTTTTTTTTTTTTGCAGTTTGATAAACCTAAAAGTCTCAGGGCAGAAGAATTCTGTTTTTATATGTCCCTTTTCTTAACTGCTGTATGACAAATAAATGGATCCATTGCACTTTCCTAATATATCTGAGAGTGGAATCACTTTTGAGGAGCACGGCGCTTGTCCTGCAGATGGTCTGAGGACCTCATTTGGCTGTTTTAGTCTAACCCTCCCACACATTCATTCTCAAGGCATGCAGCAAAATAAGTATACATTCCGAGTGTGTAAATTCACACAAACACACAGATGCTTATCTGATGTGCTGTATTAGATGTAACTAATTAACGAGTAATTAACGGTGTAGTGCAGTGTTTCCCGGCTGAGTCCCCAGATAGTCCACGTTTTTGCTCCTTTCTAGCTCCCTGCCAAAAACATTGACTGTCTCAGGGTCCCCAAGGACTGGTTTGAGAAACACTAGTATAGTGGCTCACACCTCCAGGTATGGCTGTGAGTAAAATATCATATTGTGATTATGAACATTCATATCATCGTCGGTTCGAATATCGCACCGTGGTATAGCTGAAACACTTGTTGCATAATTAATACATGCACTCGTCTGTCATTGGCGTCATTTATCATTATACTGTCTAGTCATCATAATCAAAAAAGCTCAAAATCACCTGTCGTATTTTGTTGTTTTCTACATTTGAATTTTAGAGTATTGCGATAAATATTAATATCGCGAAACTCTGAAGATACAGTAACATCGTTTTTAGAGCGTAACTGGCCAGTTCTGCCTTCAGGGTTGTAGCATCGAATCCTGCCCCCGCTTGGTGGCGGGGGTTCATATTTTCCTTGTGTTGTGTGTGTCCTGCCTGCGAGGGGCTCCAGTCCCACCCTCCACAACCCTGAGCAGCATACGTGGTTAGAATATAAACATTATGAATGTTGATTGTATTATTTCAACATAACTACATAACTGTGTGGTTGTATTACACTGCAGAATGAGTAAAGTTAATGGACATGCTGGATGTAGTAAATAGGAAATAGTCTGATGAAATACAGTAGCTGCTTTGAACATGAATTACAGCAGGACGGTTAATAGGATGGCAAAAAATACATACGAATTTGGGATATTAGAAATACGTAGCAGAGACAGTGTGACCCCACATTTTCTTTTGCAGGTGCTGGAGGGGGGATGTCCATGTCAAATTCATTTTTCATCCCCGTTATGTTCTGCTGTTTAAAAAGATGTATGCTAAAAACCAGGAAGATGATTCAGTCAACGTTAATCCTCACCAAGCTATTAACCAAACCGCTGTTGTTCATTTAGCATAAAACACCATGTGATATAGAATCTGAACCAACCAAAGAAAAACGCACTGTGTGTCATTAGGAGCTGGAGGTCAGTGATGATGCCTTTTGGAGCGCCCCCCCTCCCGGAATGCTGTGTCATTCTGCCCTAAAGCGATACTGCTGCATTTGGGTGTGTTCAGTAAAACACGCTTGGGAATTAAATATGGTCCTAACAGGTCATCATGTAAGGACTGGAAAGTTAGATCAACAAAACCAGGAAAAAAGAAAATATTTGTTTACAGAGTGGGGCAGTTCTTGTGTTTCCTAGTGATGCGTTGGGGACACATATTCTATTTATTGTGCTCTTATAACAATTGGTTGATAACTGATTATGTACATAATTTATTCTACCCTATTTACAACTTTTTATTAATTGTGTATGGATATTAAAATACATTTGTAAAACTCTTAAGGGGTGATGACTCTTAATTACCACAAGAGGGCAGTAGTCACCTCTCTACTTTTTATACTGCCTACAGGACAGAACCTATCATAGTTCTGAAATATGGGCTTATCATTACCCTATACTGGATAAACTATATGTAAGACAGAAGGATAATGTTACATACATTTATTCAAGAAATCTTTTTTTATTATTTTTTTGCATTTTTACAGGCTTCTAAATTATTTGTGTGGGCGGCTCTGAAGCTTGGAATGTATCAGTCAGAAGATTGCCGGTTCGAATCTCGTCAATGTCAGGAGTGATTCTATTTTGTTGAGCCCTTGAGCAAGACCCTTACACAGCAGTTGCTTTGTCCTGAGTATGACGTTAACCTACATCCAGCCCAGCCAGCAAGTCTTGCAGCTTCCAGGGATGATTTGAGGGTTTGTGGCAGGATTGGCACTCCAGCCACCGGGAAAAAACTTACCTAAAGGTGGCGTTTCCAACCAAATGGATCCTGTATGAGCATGCAGGGCTGAATAGAATCATAATACTACGGATTAATGGTTGACTGATTGCAGAGTTTCAGTGATGCTGCGATGGGACATGGAGAGACAGCATAATGGCTGAGGACGGCCTGATCTCCAGCCCACTGCCTGCAGACCAACCAGCTGACCCTGCTTGGCCTAAACGAATTTTCAGAGGCTTTCATGGTCAGTGGGGTGGATTCAGGAGAAGAATTTTGGAGAAAAGATCTGAGGAGGCTGGCCGGGAGGCCTCTCAATGGTTTGGATTTTTCTTCACTGTGTTTTTATGTATATTTTATCTCCAGATCGCTTCCCTTTTTTGAAGGGGAAATGTCCCTATTTTATGTGTTTCAGGCTATTTCAAATCCTAAAGCTTTCTATGTTGCAAAAACAAATACACCTCAGCACACTTTTCCTATTTGCAAACTCAGTTCATTCTTTTGAAAGTTATTATATTTTAAAATAGGCAGAAATATCAACCCAAAATTCTGGTAACCCAAAAGTCTGGTAACCCAAAATTCTACCCCATCACCAGATAATCTGATTAAACCAGTCATCTAATCCTCAAGCCCATAATTAGCTGAATGTGAGACAGGATGTTCTGAAGGTAAGGTTTAAAACAGATGGTCCACAAGAAGAGATTTGGAAACTTCATAGGAACATATACCTGCATCATGTTATTCGAATGGCTGTGGCAGGGAAAGGCAGAATAACAGGGTTATAATATGATTCTGAAAATTCATGGGTGGCTCTTTGTCCTGCTAAACTCTTTATTCTAGTCCTCTTCAGCATCCCTGGGTGTTTCATCCCTGGGGGGAGAGCAGCGTACTGTTTCCTAGATGTGTTCCATATGTGCAGGAACCATGATAAATGAGGAACCAGTAACTCCAGTTCAATTCATTAATTATCAAGTTAGACATTCTCATGCATTCAGCAAGTACCTGACATATCCATTCATTTTCTGAAACTGCTTATTCTGTTCAGGGTCACAGTGATTCCAGAGTCTATCCTAGAGGCTACAGGTGCAAGGCAGGTACCAACCCATTACAGGGCACAGTCACACGTCATTCAAATTTAGGGGCAATTTGGCAACTTCAATTATCCTCAGCATATTTTTTTAGATAGGTGGTTGGGGGGGGGCTCCAGAGTAGCTGGAGAAAACCCGACAATGACACAGGGAGAACATGTAAACTCCACACACATGGAACCCTGGCAGAGACTCCAGAGATGTGAGGCAAAAGCGCTGACCACTGCACCATCGTGCCGCCACGGTGATTTAATATGGAACATTCATCTTATTTCTTTGTCACTAAGACACTGAAAGTGACATAAATAGATAACAATCTAAGGCCTAATTGTAATGAAATGTTTATATCTAAGGAAATAGACATTAGAATCGGAATTTTGAATTAAGCAATAATTCACAATTTGTGGTATTTCCAGAATTTTCAATGAAATGTAAAAAAACCCTTTAGTCCCACAAATTTAAAATAAATAAATAAATAAATAAAACTTATTTAGCATTAATTTGGTGGAAGCCTTGTTTGCATGATAGACACACTGCAGCTGCTTAAATATTTTACAGAATGCTTTAAAATGCCCAGCACACTGAAAGAACAGCAAGTTAAACTACACAGGACTGCCACAGAGTAATTTCTCAATCATTATTTTAATTAGTTGTTTTAAATTGCCGGCTCATGCCGTTTAATGTTTGTGGAAAGTCAAACACTGCAGTTATTTGAATTTTTTTTTTATTCAAATAACAACAGAATAGGTGCCATTACGTGCCCTGTGTCGCTTTTTTGCTCTGCCTGAGATAATCCAACAACAAACGTAGAGGTAGTACAATCACCCATGTCAGGAATTTTAATAAAGAGATCAATCTTTTCAGTACAGAAACTCATATTCCATTTAGACATGCAGTTACAAGTATGGAGTAAATGGGTGTAAAATCTATTGGAAACAAGGCAGCATGTCAGTCTGAGTTTTAAAAAGGATCCAGTGTCCACCTCTAGCCCTGGAACACTGTGAAACCTCTTCAATGAATGCATGGTAAAATGGACAGACTGCCGGTCCGTGTGTGGAATCAGAGTTGAGTAACAAACTGGCAAGTAAAACCAATTAAAACAGAAAGCGATTTCAGGAGTTATTGGGGTATGGTGCACCATAACAGTTTGGCTCTGTTGTTCTGTAACCAGTATTTATGGAATATAAACCTCTGCGCTCCTAAGCCTTACTCTCTCTGTGGTCCTAAGCCTTACTTCACTTTGGTCATTAGCTTTACTCTCTCTCTGCGGCCCTAAGCCATACTCTCTCTGTGGTCCTAA
>JAABNX020000119.1:2111895-2137812 GCA_015163995.2 Mormyrus lacerda | reverse complement strand
TACACTTACAGGTACTACCCCCCCTACACCTACAGGAACTACCCTCCTACACCTGCAGGTACTACCCTCTCACACCTGCAGGTACTACCCTCCTACACCTGCAGGAACTACCCTCCTACACCTGCAGGTACTACCCTCCCACACCTACAGGAACTACCCTCCTACACCTGCAGGTACTACCCTCCCACACCTACAGGAACTACCGTCCTACACCTGCAGGTACTACCCTCCTACACCTGCAGGAACTACCCTCTTACACCTGCAGGTACTACTGCAAAAGCATTCGCGGATGACCATGACAAAATATCAGCAAAGAAACAGAGATAAAACTTATACTTAACATGCATTGAGGTGCACATGCGAGCACCACACACGTACTGAAACAAATGCTGACATTCGTTAGCCTGGTCCTGCATCATTCATTTCTATTACGGTGTTTCAACTGTCCAATTATTCCTGTATTCCTCACAGACTGCCGAGCAGTTGGTCTGCTCTCCCCACCACTGGATGCTGTTTATTTTTATACAGAACAATATGGAGTCCACCTGGGTTCAGGTGAGAAATAAATTTGTATACCCCCGGTAAACTTTAGCTTCCCAGGCTTTCTTGTTAGACGAACTTTGTGTGACTTTCATTTGTTGCGCTAACGATTGTCCAGTTATGAAGTGTCGGATAGGGTGAAGACAGTCTTGAGTTTCCAATTACTCTGTCTAGCAGGTAACCAGACTTTCAGAACTAAAAATTGTGACACTAGGTGTCATATACATTTCATGCACATGAGTATATGAGTATATGAGTATATGCCCCATCAGAGTCACAGTGTTAACACTCCCGGCCTTAATGCTTACTTTAAGCTGTAACAGTAATTGTAGCACAAAGGGAAAAGACTCGGCACAACAAACAGGGAACAGATTGCAAAACCATGCGCACGGGTGACTAAACCGTGGATACGGATTTATTTCGGAACCCGGGTGGACCCTGTAGGAAAAATAAGGAAGACAATGGAAAATATAAAATCACAGAAATAAAAGTTAATCTGAATACAATTTGGGCTGCCAAAATGAAAAACAAGCAGACGTCCCACTCTCTATTCCAAGCGTGCTCCAAATACACCACAGTGGACCCTGATTAGATAAGTAGTAAATATAAGCTTAATATCCCAAAAAGACGTTGTTCCCATTGTCTGTCTCTGGATTCTTATTTACCGTTGCATTTCTGAATGTTCATTGTTCAAAAGCAACTTCCGCACACATTTTAACAAATTTCTTATGAAAATTTTATTAAATCACCCCTTGACTTTGAAACACTAAAACATGGGAAAGCAAATTCGTGTTATAATGCTATTAGGTATTTTTATGCCAGCATAAAATAAAATAAAAGGTCAATTTTATTTTAGTCTACAATCCCAGATATTTTTTCACCCCACTGGGAGCTGGGAGGGAGCAAAGACGTAGAACATCTGTGGCATCCCTAGGACCAGGTTGAGAAACACTGTTCTAGATCATAAAAGCGCCCACTAATGAAGTTACACATCTATTGTGGTGTGAGTGAAAACAGAAAAGGACTCGAATGAATTACTGTATGTGCATGTGAGCTGAAGGAAATATGGTTGAGATAATTATTCAGTCTTTGAGAATAAAACATCCCCAATCAAGCAGTATTTTGGCCCTGACTGGAGACATTTCGCATGCTTGATATGCATTTGTCACCAACTGTTCAAAATGAAGTAGGAGACTGCTTGGTTTTTAAAGATTTCTCTGTGCCTAAATTGACATTTCAATGGAGTAAGTGCCTCTGACAATACAAACATCATCCATGAGTTGAGTGTTGGGTTTTCAATAATGAAGCTTCACTGCCAAGGTGACCCCAGACAATGTTATTTTTCTAGATAGAAATTTATCTTACTTATTTTATTTCCTGTCAAAATGCACTTTTTAAAAATCCATCACACACGGGAATTACTTGGAGGAATTGCTTTTGTTCTTTTGTTCCTCATAGTGAGATAGGCTGTTTCTGGAGATCACACTTCATTGTAATACACCCAGCCTTCCACACGATCGAATAATGCTTGTGTGGGAGTGACATGGTTTATAAGTTGTAATTTCAGATTGCTGAAACCCGTGCGTGTGTGTTTTGCATGTTCTCCCTATGTTGTGATGGTTGCGATTCCTTCTACGGTCAAAAGACATGCAGGTAGGTAAATTGCCCATAGGGTTACATTGTTTGCTAGACCCTCATACTATCCAAAGTCTTTCCCCACGGGGTGCCCAATTCTACCTGTGGCCCTGTACTGGATTACTGGTCGGAAGATTTGGGAGATGAATGAACTAGCAGGCTTTCTCACCTATCATCCACTTAATAATTTAATTTGTTGTGTTTTAGAAATAAAAGTAGAATTCATCACACCAGTCATCATTGTAATAGTCATCAATGAGATAATAGAACTCACATACATGTGTTTAGAATGTGACACAGAATTTATCCACAAGGGCAGGATTTAGATAAAGTGTATAGATTTGGGTAATAATGATACGGACATGGCTTCACCAAAACTGTATGAGTACTGTGTGGGTTTAGGGGGGCAGGAGGTCCAGGGCTGATCTGGTCCCTCTAATGTTGAAACCAAACTCACATCCCTGATTGAGACACAGCAATAGACAATTCATGGAAAGCCAAGTAGAGAATGGAGTCGACAAGCAAATTCAAACATCTTAACATTCAAATCACCGACAAGACCACAAAGCTAGCATCTCCGCCAACATGAACAACCTTCCAGCACCCCTCCCAGTACTTTTATAGCAGTCTTCTCTAAAGTCTCCCCAATAATAATTAGGTAGAATCGGGACAGCTGGGTTTAATTATTCGGGTGACCTAAGGGCATCGTTTGGTGATCGTTTGCCATGGACATGTCCAAAGGCCATTCCACAGTTTTTATTCAGTATTATTAATCCTGAAATCTGTCATCACATAACATTAGGAAGAGCGAGTGGCACAGAAAATTAACTCATGCCCTGACCCAGCATATGCTACGACCATATTATGAACCATCCGCTGCCACATTTCAAAGACAAAGAGATCAGCTGTAAGACTATGGGATTTCTAAATGTAAACTGGGACTGAAGGCAGAGCAAAATGTTTCTCTAGTAACATAATCCATTGAAAAACAGAAGACATTCTGAAGGACCTTTTCAACAGAAATTATGAAAGGTTCGGCGTGTTTTTATTAAAGTTACTGGAAGCCGTCGCTCTTGATCGTCGATTACGTGGATAGCAAGCAGGCGGCCTTGTGCTGTTCTACATTCCTGTAAACCACACATTAATTGACGCTGTAATCTGAACACAAGAAAACAGTTTTTTTTTTCTAATTACCACTGTAAGTTTGAACGTGCAAATATTCCAAGATCCAGTACGTACAATTAGTTAAGCATCTGACAAAGCAGTTTAATGAGATATTTCCTTAAGCAAAACTTGAATTAATATGTAAATCGTTGTTGATCCCCGTTTAAAAAATTGCCCCGATGATTAATTAATGGAAAAAACCGATGAAAGACGTGTAAAATAATACTTGTTTGAATAAAAACTCTTCGTGATCAATTCCTATCATTCATATTAGTTATTTGCAGAAAATACATTAAAAACCTAAACACGGTTTAAAACTTCGTCGGCACATATCACCGTACCGCATATACCAATATGTCAGGTCCTGGGATCGACGTGAGCATGCTGGCCGAACTGGCAGCTCGCGCTCCGAAGTGGGTCACGTGTCAGTCCTCCGGCGCCCGTAAGCTGGCTGGAGAAGGGGGGCATTCCAGCACAGCGACGGCACGAAGCGCTGCGGCACCTGCTTTGGGCTCGGCTCCCTTCGCTGCTGAAAGACGACGTCTTCATTTTAAAGCGCTTCTCCTACTGTGGACTTCGCCTGGCGATCCCGCAGACATCTGGCTTCGTCCGACTTTTCTGCATAGACTCCCTGCGGCAGGGTAAGTGCGGTTATCTAAGCGCGAGCCTGTAACGCGTAGGGAAATAGTTTGAGACTCGAACCCCCTAAACGATACGCCGAAGTCAGCGACCATAATGATTTAACCTTAGAGATAATCTTAGAATTAATTATTGCCCTTGTGAACAAAACGTGTTGATTCGGCATTCTGTAATGCGCCAAACATTTTTCATCAATATTTTATCAAACTATTTAAGATTCCCTTCCCGGATGACTGAAAAGTGTTAGGAATCCTCTCAGTAGCGTTTCAAACAGGTCTTTGTGACCTGCGGATGAAATAAATTGGCGATGACCCACTAAAATTTTTCTAAACCCTCAATTTTACTGGATTAATTATCAATACATATATTGCTTTTTTAATGCTTAATTAGTTTATTGTAACGTACAACAAGTAGCCTACTTCATTTCCAGTCATATGTTATAAGTATAATTTAGCTTATGAAACACTTTGTCATTTTAGTGATTTATTTTACAATACAAAATGACAAGGGATAATGCATATTGTTGATCGTTTGCTACACATGACGGTGTCTTATTTGAATAACCTGCGTTTCTAGTGACTCATTTAACTGGATTGAGGTAAGATTTAAATCCGAGATGTACACGATACCAATAAAAAAGATTGCAGAAAGTGTTATATTTGTGACAAAGTAGTATAATTGTTAAAAGCCCAACCCTCCGCCAGATAATCTGATTTATTTGCTGTCACTTTGCTGCTTTAGTAATATCTGAATTATTCTCCGTTTATTTTTTTCTTTTTAATTTATCGTGTGCTTCTCCCCCAGTTATGCCGTCCTCGCAGATTTTCTTTCTTCATGGCGTACAGCTTGTTTCGCAGAGCTTCTCGTTCCAGCCTCTCGCTTTGTTTAATCACGGTAGCGGCGAAATATTGCAAATACTGAAAGTGTACTAAAAAGGTAAATGTAATATAAAATTGTGTGCCAATTAAAACAGATAATGAACAGTAACACTGTAATTGCTACTGTTAGGTGCAGTGACAGTCACACACTATGACCAAATTAGTGTAGTAACAACCCTATGAATATGAATGGGTCATTGACCAGTGTTCAGCATTCTGATGGTCAGATGGAGGAAACAGAGCCTGCTGGTTCAGGACCTAATACTGCAGGTTCTGATGGTACCAGTGTGAACAGTCTGTGGCTGGGGTGAATTTTTCCTGCTTTCCTCAGGCACTGCCTGCTATGTATGTCCTGAAGGGAGGGAAGCGATTGCCCGGGGCCCCAAGCTGTGAGGGAGGCCCCTGAGGGCAGCTGATTACATGGCACTTTGCAGCGGCAAATCTACTTTATTTGTGTATTGTTTATTAAATTCTCATTGTAGATGTTATTCATTTCAACTTAACATTAAAATAAAGGTAATAACCTTTAGCATTTCGGCAGAATGTGGGCTGGAGTCCCTGGAATCACTTCCACATACCAGGCGGTGATGCTTCCAGTCAGGGTGGTGTTTCTCAAACCAGTCCTTGGGTACCCCCAGACAGTCAACGTTTTTTGCTCCCTCCCAACTGTCAGGGAATTGGAGGGAGCAAAAACATGGACTGTCTGGGGATACTGAGGACTGGTTTGAGAAACACCGAGTTAGGGTGATATGGAAAGTTGCGTGCTTGTAGAGTCACTTTCTACTGTTGAGAACCTTATTGGTCCCAATGAGCTTTAATTTAGCGTTTTCATAGATACTGAAATTACATTGTCAAAAAATTATTCTGCCTTTTCTTGGCAGGTAACTTGGTCCCACTAAGAGGTTCCTTAATTTAGTAGCATGATATGTGATTAATGTGATTAATTATACTGAGTTCTAAGAATATAATCTTCTATGAATCTAATTAATAATATCTCATCCAGCCATTATTAATTTGCTGGAATATCTGAGTCATGTCTTGTGATGTTAGATATTTGAATTACAAATCATCTCGGTGACATTAACATGAGTAATTGTATTTAATCAGAATTTCTTCCATCACCACCACACGATTCAACTAATTAAATGCATTAATCCATTGATCCATCTTCTAAACTATACCTGTCTAGTATCTGTCCCAGGTAGCAAAGGGCATGAGGAGGAAGAAGTACTAGGTTATTACAGGACACACACTCATACACCATGAATGGTTTTGAGACATTAAGTTACCTAAAGAAGACTTTGATTGACTATAGGAGGAATCAAAAGTATACAGAGAAAACCAGTATAGATGCAGGGAAAACTCCACACAGATAGCAAATGTGAGAACTGGACCTGAACCCTGCAGGTGTGAGACCAGTGTGATTCCCAGTAAGAAACCCTCATGAAAATAAGGATAATGAAAATTGGTTTCTCTTTGCCTTCCACAAAAATGTCTCAGAGATCCATCTGTGTATTGAACGTCACTGCTCCACACTGGAGGTGTGTTCGTATGCACTTCCTATCAATTATATTTCCTGTCAAATTCTTACACACTTCCTGTTGCATCCCTTTGCACTTCCTGTTCTGATCTTCATAGTCATCCTGCACCATCATTCTTCAGAATGATCTCTGGTTATTTCTCCCGCAGGAAATGAAATCTTTCATGAAGCATATTTGTTGTTGCATTTGCTAATCTTAGTGGAAATATTGGCCGTTTATGTAGTAGCTTGTGAGCAGAAGGTGACCATTTCCCGGATTAGTGAAAAGCCTAGACATGAAACTGAGGAAAAATGAATGAAATCCTTTGTGTATTTTATGAGTTGCACTGAAAATCACACCATGAGTGGCGTGATGAGGAAAATGTATCACCTTCAATGATTGCAGCACCTGATGTTGGCCAGATGCTAAAAATTGAGACTGAAACACTACAGCTGGTGTTCCCATACAACTATTGCATTAGCTGTGCTTCGGTGAGCTTCTGGGCACAAAATGACAAATCACACTGAAAAGACCCCTCTGGAACACTGTGATACTAATTGTGCTTTTAAGATTTCTAGTGTTGTGTAAAGCGATTCTGTCAGGCTTGTTTTCATTTTGTATGACCAGCTTATTGATAAAGGCACATACAGCTGAGGGTCCAGGACCGTATTGTACTTGGGGGAAATGCATGGATCGGAGCATGCTTTTCATATAGTTCCTTTTGAGTCCAAGATGGGTGACTGTCCACAGGAGAAGCTGTGCTGTCTAAGCTGACAGAGATCTGTATGCACACGTCTGCAAGTGACTGTGTGAGGCGTATATGTGGTGCTGAGAGAGGTGGCACAGTGGGTTCAAATCTCTGTCATGGCTCCCCGTGTCATCATGGGGTTTCCTCTAGGTACTCTGGTTTTCCTTCATAGTGAATTAGCTGCCAAAATGTCTGTAGGTCTGAGTTTCCTGTGATAGATTGGCCCCCCGTCCTGGGTTATTCTCTGTGGGGCCCCAGGATTGGCTCTGGACCCCCGCGACCCTGCATAGGACAACCAGGTATAGAAGATGGATGGATGGTGTTGGGTGGATTTACTACCAAAGGTTCTGGCTGCAGAACATTGGCTGTGCTCAAGCTAGGAGGATCTCCACTGTGAGGCCAGCAAATCACATGACTCCTGGCCAGAACCTGACACTACCCTATATCTAACCGGTGACTTCTCTCCCGCCCCTTCACCACCTTAGCTACTGTGTGGTGAGTGTACTGGAGCAGATTGGCTACTGTCACATCATCCAGGTGGGGGCTACACAGTGGTGGTGGTTCAGTCGGCTGCCCGTTGGCTCTGTAAGGTGCTGTATAGCATTCACGTTTCTGGACCCTTATGGAGGAGCAGAACCCCCCGTAAGCTAGTAAACCGAGGGTTGGAAGTGGTGTCCATTTTGGTTCCTCTCTTTGTATTAAGGCTTTTTCACAATACGGTCAGACATAGTTAAGTGTATCTTTCTGCAAGTCCTGAATAGATCAAAGACAGGTCATTAGATAAAGATACTGAATTTTTAGCTACAGGATTCATCATGCTGGCATTCCTTGAATATCTGCGTTTTTTTTTTGTATTTGGCCTGTGCTGAAGCAACGTCTCAAGGCTACAGGGGATTAATGGAAAAGTAGAAATAGCACAGATGAATGGATGGAGCCGTATACCTGATCTAAATGTAGGTTTTGTTAATAATATACAAAGCTACATATTCACTTTAACCACATAATTTTAGCACAATTTCTTTGCACTTGTAAGTCTGTCACAAATTAGATGAAATTAACTTTTTTTTTAATCATCACAGAGCAACATCGCTTATTGATATGTGAACAGCATCATTACACGGAATGGTTGAGGCACTGTTGTGAATTGTTGTACCAGTAGAAATATGCACATCTCACTCGCCAAAGTTTCAGGGGTTGGGAAAAGAACTGGTAAAGAGAAACCGGTTTATAAAGGATCCTCAAACAGAGTTAGTGTTTTAAATATGCTCATTGAATGCTTAGGTGATATGTTAGATGCAGCGATAAAAGTTGAGTCAAGCCTCTTTTTTTTTTTCTGTGGACTCGGGGTATCAGATATATATAGCAAACAGAAATGAAACCCTTGAGTCACATATACTTGCTGGCTGCAGAGACGCTCAGTACCTTTGATTAAATTACTACTCTGCCTCTGAGACTGCCTAGAGATGGAGTCTACACAATCTTTTGTTAAAAAAGTATAACTGCAGTATAAATTGTTGTGTCTGATTTTGGAGGTTCTGCTTTGTGATACTGTACCTTAAGGCGTCCGCCGTCCCTGTTCCCCCTCATCCCACGGGCTGTCGCATGTACCCTGTGGTCATGGAGCCTCAGCTCGGTCACTAATTGGCTTCTATTGCTACTCCAGAGGGGCACAGGTGAAGTCAGAGGCGAGTGTGTAGTAATGAGGAGGAGTGTGGAGTGTGCGCACAGGCAGTGGGATGGCCGACTAATTGTTAAGACCCCAAGACAGCAGTGCAAGCTTGGAGTCTGTTAGCCCCTCAGACCATGGATCCTGAATACCTTAGAAAGTCTGAGAATTAATGAAGACTAATGGCAGTTTTCTACCCAATCGCGGTGCTTAGGTAGGCACTGTTGTCACTTCAACTTTGAATCAACATTATGAAAATTTAATCTACTGAAGCACAGAATCATATGAAGGAATATAGATGACTTTTAAACATTTACTTAACTTATGTGCAGATAAAATATAAGTGCTTGATTCCATAAGATGAAAAAGCTGACAGTGAAGGGAAAGCTGTGTAGCAGTTAGGGATGTGAGCATCACCATGGTGATGGTGTCCGCTGAGCCATGAGACGCGTCAGCCTGGAACGCAGCAGCTGCTCTTCATCGCTTTATCTTCTTCAGTATATGCCTTAAAATCGGGGAAAAAACAGACGTTCTGGTCTAATGTTTAGCTGTATCATTTTGTGGACTTAGGGCCGGTGTCTTTTACATGCAGGTAGAATATCTAACCCCTTCTTGGGATATTAGCATGGTCGCTGGGCTGGTTCCTTCACCAGCTGCCTTTTCTTGCACACACATGTTGTACATAGTCAGCTGAGGTATTTTTCTTCTCTGAGAGATGTGCGCTGCTCTGCTGTCATCCGGGTAAATTTGGCCTTTTGTAGCGGTTTATGGTTAGTTGTATAATCAAAACTTGACTGTGTTGTGGTGCTACAGCCGACCTGAAGGCTATATTAGACTTATCTGGCTACGCTACCCATGTAGCATTTCATTTTCTTCTTTTTTTAAATTTTTTTTTTTAACTCTACACACTAGGTCAGTGGAACCCATATGGTTTTGTGTCCCACAGAGAAGAGAGATCCATATTTATTGCAGTTCTGGTTGTCATTGCAGGTATAGCGGCATGAAAGCACAGAAGGGAACTTAGGATACAATATTTACAGCCGGGAAGTGGTCAGTATCAAAAGTCATGTTTGATGAATACAGTTTACAGCAATAATCAAGAACCTTCTTTCCAAAATTAAATTTTAGACAGACTATTGAACTATGAATCTAGTTTGATCACCAGCCTTTTATGACATTTTTTTCTTTTAAAACGTTCATTCGGGCTTTGTTGTGGATTATAAGTATCTGTCCTTAGATGTTTTCTGCTATGCTATGAGTCATAGTCAGTTCTCATGGAAAAAGTTTTAGTGATGCTTTTGGAATATGAACAAATCATGGTCTGCAAAAACCACAATGTACTTTTCTCCGTAATGGATGTATACAAGATCCATTAACATGCTTTCTGCAGGCCTGGCCTTTCTACGACAATTAATCAATGATAATAGTTTCAGCTGAAGTGGCCATTTTGAATCATGCTTACTTTGTGAGACAGAGGCCGGATGCTCCAATTCATTCGGCAATACCAAGAATCACCATTGTCTGCAGTCCACATTGTGCCTGTGGAACTTATTTATTCTGGAACTTCCTTCATATTAATAATCTTTTTTTTTTAGCATTCACTCACACATGCACACCTACGGGCAATTTATTAACTCCGATTAGCCTCAGCATGTCTTTGGACTGTGGAGGGAAACCGGAGTACCTGGAGGAAACCCCACGATGACACAGGGAGAACATGTAAACTCCACACACACGTAATTCAGGTGGAGACTCGAACCCGGGTCCCAGGGGTGTGAGGCAACAATGCTAACCACTGGCACCACCATGTCGCCCCCTATTGTGTATTATATATTTTTAAAATATTTAATGGAGGATTGTGAGAGGTACCCATGTGAGTACCCAAGGGAACCTTCAAACTCGAGAAACAAAGAGCTGGGAGCAGGAGCTGAAGCTGCACCCTTGGAGGTTCTTATCTGTGGTGCTTACTGGTACGGTGAGCTGAGGTTCTGAGGTCTATTGTATGCTGTTCTAGAGGACATTGATTGTGCCGTTTACTGACTTCATGTACAGATCACAGAACCAGTCTTGGTCATAGGTGTCTGCAGAACTTCCCTATTTTTCTTTTTTGTCAAAGCATTATAAGCACAATAAACCAATGTACATGATGTGTGTGTGTGTGTGTGTGTGTGTGTGTGTGTGTGTGTGTGTGTGTGTGTGTGTGTGTCATTTGTTGCATATTCAGAGGATGGCTGCAGGCATTTTCTTACACACAATGTCAATCTTTACCAATCGGTATAGTGTTATGTTATTGTTAAATGTAATTTGAGTGATTATATATGAAACACATCATACAATGTATCTTGGAAATATAGCAAGATCTCACTGTAATGATTCCTTATGACAATAATTTGGTGAACCATCTGCATTTAATGATATCCATTTGGTGAAGCAGCGAGGCATGGATGAGCGTGATTACACAGACGCTGCTTCATCTGAGCTATTAGCTGTTTATTTTTCCATTGTACAGCAGACATTTTTTGTTCCTAATTAATGTTCAAAGTCACAGTATAATCACTGGGCTTCAGTCAGATCCGAAGCATTAGTAAAACCCAGTTGAGAAAAGTATGTAACATGTAAAATGTGACTTTTTTGTGTGCATCTAAAGACTGGACTGTGTGGATCCCAGGAGGAAATTCTGGGGAAAATAAATGTAAAGTGTAGAATCAGCCTGGTGTGATTTGTAATTCTGGTTAAATTTGGTGTGTTGGGCATAGAAGGATGTTTTAATCTCTTATAACCGTCACAGTTACGCTGGAGCCTATCCTAGATCCAGGGAGTACTCTGTATGGCAGTGTTCCTAATCCGGTCCTCTGGGACTTTCAAACAGTCCACATTACTGCTCCCTCCCAGGAGCTGGGAGGGAGCAAAAACATGGACTATCTGGGGGGTGCCTGAGGATTGGATTGGGAAAGACTGGTGTATGGGATAACAGCGGCATAAATACAGCTAAACTCAATGTCAGTTGATATTTATTTACCTTTGTTTTTGCAGTCAAATTAGAAATGATTTGAAGCGTTAAAGCTTTGAAGCTCATTCTACTAAGTTTGTGTGTTTCTTGCTGTGAAGTTACTTCTAATCTTTAAATTCTGTAACCTTTTTTTAGTTACTGAAAACTCATTTGTCTATTGACCTTTGTCACATTTGCCCGTGTCTCTGAGAAGAGCTTCGCTTAACCTTGCTGAAAGCTCAGACGGCTTTATCGACCTGTTTTGTTGGGCCTTCTAGTGAGAGATGGTAAAAGTCAAAGAAAGATCAGAGGAGCACAAACTGCCTGAGATTATCTCACTATCGGCACCTCAGCTGAACCTTGACACATTGTCACGCTAACACTAATGTAGATAGATATACTTTAGTGATTCCAAGGGGACATTCATTTGAGTATAACCACAAAAAACATTAAGTGCGGTGAGAGGAATGCAAGAGTGGCAAACTTAAAGTGCAAAGACCATAGAGGTGACACAAACAAGGTTCTGGAAAAATTAATAGATGAGAAATATGAAACAAGGGGTGTATACAGATACACGGATACATTGTTCTAGAGAGCTATGCAGGGTGTGATTTATCTGTTTTTAAATGTTGTCATAGTATGTGCTATGATTGGGGTGTGGGCAGGCACATAGAACGTAATGCCGCAGTACAGCAAGAAGGTTCTAACTGAACACATGCTCAGAAATCCAGGGACTGGAGCAGAACTTGCTGCCCCGGAGGTGTGAGGTCATGGCATTTACCCACTGGGCCGCCGTCCTTCACTTAATGTCCGTCAGGTTGCGTTCTCAGTTCTAATCAACACGTTATAACGAAGAGTCTGATTTCCCAATATACATACTCAGTGTCTGTTGTTTATCGTGATATAAATACTGTATTACAGTATGATCCTGACAATTCTCACCTGAGGTTTGGCAGATAATCTGAACAGTCACGAGCCAAGTAATGATGTTTCGTTCAATGACGGACCGCACTTACATCAGTGGTCCTGTAAGATTATAAAGGAACCGAAAGATTCCTATTGCTTCCTGTGTCGTAGCCATCATAACGTCGTAGCGTATTGCATCACCTATGTGTTTGTGTAAACAAACCTACAGCGCTGCCAGTCGTATAAAAGTATAGCACATAAGTATTATGTACTGTACATAATTATGACAATGATACACGGGCGGGACGGTGGTGCAGTGGTTTACGCCGTTGCCTCACAGGAAGAAGGTCCTGGGTTCAGTCCCAGGTCCTTTCTGTGTGGAGTTCACAGGCTCTCCCCGTGTTCGTGTGGGTTTCTGCCGGTGGCTCCGGTTTCCTCCCAAATTCCAAAAGGTTGATTGGCGAGTCTAAATTGGCCCTGTAGTTCTGTGTGTATGTCAGCCCTGTGGTGTGTTGGCGACTGCTCAGGGCTCATTCCTGCCTGTGCCCATTGTTCCCAGGATAGGCTCCAGTCCCCCCTGCAACCCCAGTTGGGATCAAGTGGTTACCGAAAATCGATCGATGGATGGATAATAAACAGTGTTACTGGTTTATGCATTTTACTACAATGTACTTTTTATTGTTATTTAGGCTATACCATATACCCATGGTGTATAATAGGCTATACCATTGAAGTCTGTGTAAGTATGCTCCAAGACAGGGGTGGGTAATCTTATCCGCAAAGGGCCGGTGTGTGTGCTGGTTTTTGGGATATCCTTTAGGTCAGCTGTTCAAACCCAGGTGTGAGGACTTTACAGCCAATCAGTCTTTAAATTAGTAATCTAATTAGGGAGCTGCAGCGAAAACCAGCATAGACAGTGGCATTTTCAGGCCCAGGCCCATCCCTGCCCTATGATGTTCTCACAATGATGAAATCCCCTAATGACACATTTCTCAGAATGTGTCCTGATCCTTAAGTGACACATGATTATACTAAGATATTCTTATCAATTAACCATAGCAAAAGTCTTGTTTTATTGATTTCTAATGACTGCGTAAGGGAAACGGTGGAGCTGTAAAAGATGGAAGTGCTTCCTGGTAGATTTTGGTAGCTAAACTTGAGGTAAAGCCTATAAGCAGGGTGTTGGCGTTAGGAGAAATGCCTCAACTGAAGCTGAAGATGCAGATTCTGTGCATGGTGTGAGACAGACGTACGGCAGACTTGGCAAACTGCTTATCAGGAGCTGGGAAGGAGCATAAATGTGGACTGTCTGGGGCTCCCCGAGGACCAGGTTGGGAAAAGCTCCTCTGGAAGGTGCTTGCTAATTTCAGCCTCCTTGTTCAGCCCTTTCCCTTATTTATCTACTGCACACTGCAAAATAGGATTCTAAGCTCTATATACTTGTAATGAATTTGAACACTGCTATGCTCACACTATGTTGTTTAACAATGCATCAATTTGAGGTGTTCAGGTCACACTGTAATTAAATCTTCAAGAGCTGTATGGTGGGATAGATTTCCAAGCCCAACCCATAGTTAACAGCCGTTTGCTCCTGAAATGGCTCCTTTAAATTTTTTTTTTTTCTTTTGAGTGTCTGTCATCCACAGACATGAATAGTAATCTTCACCGAGATGCATGCAGTCTGGTAGGGAGGGAAGTGACAGTGAAAGACCAAGAAGAAGAAGAAGAAGCCCGCAGTGCGTGCAGTGGAGACAGTGAGCTGAGGGTTTGTAAACTCATAAAGCAACCAATGGCAAGTAAGTGGGTCACACCAGACAACACATGGTGATATCTCACTTTCACCCACCACCACTATGCGGTGTCAGAATGACAGAAGCACCAAAAAGCCACTGAGAGAGTCCAAGACTGATCAGAAATGATCTCAGCTTTTCCCCCTTTCTTTTTGAAGCAGCACAAATCTCACTAAAACTGAAGTAACCCCACCTGGTGCCAGTGACAGGTACAGTGACCACTAAAGACACTTGAACTAGTAACTTGTGAGAGAACTCAAACAGTAATTTGATGGATCTTATTATCACTTATTATATGGATGAAGATCTGCACATTTTGAAACAAAATTCACCAAAATTGAAATAGCAGCGCTAGGTGATAGCAAAGAAAATATAGGGCAGCTATAGAGGACGCTTGATCTCGTGTGGAGGTAGAAAGTTCAGCAGTAGGTTGCACCAGCTTAGCGCAAGCTTGATAAATAATGATATGGGACCTCTCATTTTAAGGTAAATTGCACCACAATTGAAGTGAGAGCAAAGGGAGCAGCTGCAGATTGTGCTTGATTTTGTGAACTCGATAATTCAGACAGTATCTGATAGAACTTTTTACAATTGCACAAAAACATTACATGGATGATCAACTTGTGTTTTTATTTTGAACAAATTCCTTGGAAATTGAAGCAGCACCACGTAGTGCTGACACATGGAAGGAGAGCCACGGATGCAGATCTGGTGATTCTGAATACACTGAAACACGAATTTGAGTTTTTGGTAAAGATTATTGGAGAGGTGGGGAGAGTGTGTAGGGTGGCTAGAGATTGTAGAGATTGAGGAGTGTAGGAGGAGTAGGAATTAAATGGGGGGGGGGAAGGGGGAACCGTGTCATCTAGGGAATACATCGTTGTCGTTCTGACAGCATCAGGTTTCTTTTTTTTTTTTCCTCTTCTAATGAATGAAATTAATGAACTTTCACCTTCTTCCATAATTGATGGGACTTCAGGTACCAGCTTGGTACAGGTACATTATCTAAATCCGTGTACTGGAAAATGCTGCTCTACAGCAGAAGACGCAGTGATTAGTATTACTTGGTGTCAGGTTGAGGTGACGTGCATAATAGCATGAGCACGTGGCATGAACAGACATCTGAAGCTCAGTTCAAGAGCAAAAGATTAAAAGCCATGTGGACGACAAAAAAGGCATGTTTAAAAATAGTTTGAGTAACATTTACTTCAAACAGTCCGGACAGGCAGTATTGATTGCTTTTCGAGCAGAGTGCCCACCTGCCCTTGGACATCTGAGGAGTGCAGAGGTGAGCAGGAAGGGCAGACACGTGCTGCTGAGATGGTGATGGGCAGTTGGATTGGTCCTGCTGGAAAGCACCATAGTTCCCTGTTAGATGAGGAAACTATTTAGCTGGTGTCCTGTGCCCGCTTTCCTCTCTGTTGGTTTCCTCAGTTTCTTTCTTTTGTGCAGATTGCATACCTCGTTTTTTTGGGAAGCTTCTGTTCCGAGGATGAACTTCTGTTCTGCTGCCAGGTTGGGCTGTTACTAGTTTCCTATTGCGACACCGTAATCTGAAGCATCTTAATAATAATTATGGACCTTTTAGAATTCCCTGTTTGGGAGAGAGAGCCTGTTCTAGACTGAAAACTGAATCCACCTGTAATATTGAAAGTGTTCTTGTCTGGACGATGTAGTTCCTTCTCTGAAGTTTTTATTAGTTTAACGTGCAGTTTGGCTAGATTAGCAGATACTTTCTGATAAATCATTCAGTCTCATGCTCCGCTGTGCCGAAAGCTGGCCGGCTTTGATCTTTGATCTATGGCACAGCAGTCAAACCTCAGTCAGCTGAGAAGCCAGAAATTCCATTTCCTCTTTCTCTGGTCCGTAGGTCTAAGGCTGCCCTACTTCTGAACAGCAGTTCTGTGTCACTTACTTACTCTTAACATTTTAATTGTGGTCAGAAGAGAAGTATAGGCAGGTTTTTCAGATAATAATGAAAAATTGCAGCGGTGCCCATACTATTGGCCATAACTGTATGCTGTTTCAGTGTTGCCCATACTCAAATGGGCTCCATAAAGCTGACTAATGTGCACTTTGCCCATTATACTGAATGCTGTTTCACTGACAGAGTTCAGGTTAAGTATCACTTTCGAGTGTAAAAGCTTTGTGTTTGTTAGCTTGCTGTATTAGTGATCTGTGTTCTCTGTTTACCGGTGGACATGCAGAGTAACTGACCGTTTACTGTACATATGACAGTAACGTTCTTATTTGTCTCTTAACTTTGTCCTATTGTGTTTTTTTTGTGTGCAAGTTTATATTGCTGTGCTGCTAATCTTGCGGACAGCTGACATTGTTCAAACTTGTGTCACTTTCAAAAACTGTTGGGGGCGTGAGTAGGTTCCTGTGTCTTCTGCCCTTGTGGCGACCGAAAGCCAAGGAGCTATTTTGTCATGCAGCAAAAAAACGGTGCTGCATCCACAGTTTGCGTGGATGACGCAGCCCTTGGGGTGACATCAGGACGGCCCCCACCCCGTGTGGCCATCAGTGCAGCTGGCCACCCTGGCTGAGGGGCACAGCTCTGGGGAGGTACTTATTATGCAGCCTTTTTGGAAGGCTCTGAGGTTTTAAGTCATGGCTGTGTAAACACTCAGGAAAACCTGCTATTCCTATACCAGGATGAGTGACTGTAACACGCATGGCAATCCTTCTGATGCAAAGGTTGTCCTCTGCCTGCCCGTCGTCTGCATCTGTTTTCATTCTGGAGAAACACCTTTTATCACGAATTGATATGTAATATGTTTCAGCCATGTTTAAGTATTTGAATGGTGCTGCATGTCGATGTCCTTTCCCATGAACATTCAAGTCCTTTTCATGTTTTATAAATGGTACATAATAAATACATAATGGTACATAATTTTAATGCAGATCTCACTAGTGAGTTGGACTAAAAGTGGCCGAAGGCTGGTCCCACAGGCGATATGGAACACAAAACAATGGCATTTTATTAAGCAAATGTGACAGGCTCTGGTGGGGGGGGGGGACTCATCAAGTTGTTATACTGTAGTTGTGTAGTAGCTGCTTTTATCTGCCGATTCTCCAATATTCCTTCGCTTTTTCTCATGTTGTCATGAGCTAAGCTTCAGATTGATTTGTACGTTGCTGTGTGGCTGTGTTTGCAGGTAACTTCTTTAAAAGCAACACGTACCTTCATAGGAATGAAAAATTATGAAACTAACTTGTGTTACTAAACATCTAATGCTAGACCCGAAAACTGGTTAACAAGCTTTTGAATACAGACGCAACAGAGAACAGTGGTTTTATGAAGTGAACACATGGATATGATCTGTGAGCTGGTGTGTAACGCTTGCATGCTGCACAGCACGTCGGCGCCCCGGGGGGGGGGGGGGGGATCCTGTCAAGTTCAATGGAGGAGGCGCAGCCCTTGAACCACCTGTCGCTCCCTTGCTGACAAATACGTTGTTTTTCTCAGCTGAGAATTAATGTATTAATGTCAAGTTCTCTCAGGCGCATTCATTGCTTCAGTGTGATATTTTGGAGGTAATACTGAAAGAGCGCAGTATTTAAGCGTTGAGTTTCAATGCATAGCAGTGTGTAATGTGAAACTGCAAACTGGAAAGTCTAAAGTCAGACATTCAAATTAGGATTTTACGCTCTTGGGATTGCTCAGAGATTTTTGGAAGAATGTGGATCCAAGTGTACCTCTCCCTGTCATTGCCCTTGACTGACAGCAGGTGTCACTGTTGCTCCATGAAGTCTATTCCGAACTTCTAAACAGCGGTCATTTGCTCTGGTTTTTGCTCACGCCCTAACCATTCACTTCCAAATTATACTCGTCATATTGTCTCATCTTGCCTTTTTTCTGCCAATACCCAGTTATGTAGAAAAGGTGATCGCTGCAGTGCAGTGCCCTCCTGCCCAGGGTGTCTCCCACCTCTTGCTTCCTGCAATAGACGACTCCCTCACCACAGTCATGTACAGGATAAACAGATGAATGGAATAAATGTGTGAAGGGAACAACATTAGTGAGGTGTGTTTTTGTGTAATTCTGGTATTATGGCCGTAGTGACGGGACAGGGGACTTCCTAATACGCCTGATAGGGAGCCTTCCTCACAGATTTACAGGACTGTTTTGGGTTTATATCGGTCTCTCTGTTGTGTCTTTCATTGCTCGTGTTGTGATGTGTTCATATTGGTGTGTTTGCTCTGTTCAGTACATCAGCATGTAATTAAAAATAAACATGATGTCCGTGTTCCGCCTTCCTCTACTGTTCCTCAGCAGGTGATGCACGACTGCAGAAGTTTCATTCTTTCCACTGCAGTTGCAGAGCAGGAGTGGCCCTCATATTGCCTGTCGGAAAAGGTGACCATGTCTATGTCAGAGATACAGTATTGCAGCATAACACCGGAAGCATATCCAAACCTCCTAGAACAAAAATTCTCTGATAGACTATCGAATGATTCCAATGTAAACCAAAAACGCACCAGCATGGGACAGGTTTCTAAACAATGTACCCTTAAGTACGATTTACATATTTACCTGGAAACTTACAAGATGTTCTCAAGCCATGTACATCACCAGTCACTGTAGTAAATTCTGAGCATACATGAGACGGTAGAGTAGTAACAGTACTGTAATATACAATAAAGAGTACCATCATAAGAAACTGGGTAAATTGTACATGGAGATTAAATTTACGTCATAATTAAGCTAAAATCAAATTTGGGGTTGAATGCAGGCAGAGTAGCTGTGAATGATGTGCAGTTGGGCGCTTCTGAGGTTTGAGCTTTCTCGCCAAGCAGGAGGGATCCCGTGAGTCTCAGACTGCTTCTATCGCAGGTGGGTGATGATGGGATTCTGATTTTGGCAGCCTTGAATCTTGGAACTGTTCAAACTCATGGTGCAGAGGAATGCTGCAAGGAGCATGAGGTGTAGAGTCATACAAGGAAATGGAGGTCTTTAAGATGAGGGGTTTCATCTGTGACTGAACCGTAAGGTACAGTTATGTCATAGGAAATTATTATATACAGGCGATTATATTTTCATACACATACGTGTGTGTCTACACAGTATAGATAGATAAAGTTCTGTAATACTCTATAAAACTTTGATAATGTTGAGAAAGCTGTGTGGCAGCCTGTGACAGTGAAGCGCGATGAGCTGTTTTATTTGGCAGTGTACCCCTTTTCAGGGATAGGCAGTGGAACGGCAGGAATGGGGGTAGTGTGTAACCACTCCTGAATGAAAACAATAGAAAATATGGGAAACCAGTTCTCTAGTATGCAGTTCCGGACTAGACAGCTTACTGATCAGACTTACTGATGTAAGCGTGTTTTTGTTTTGTCATTCCGGTAACTGAGATGCAGGCGGAGCATCTTGCAGATAACAGCCAGGTCTTAACTCCGTCCCTACCGAGGTTGGCACTTCCATGCTCCCACACCCTTTCAGATCTGGTGGGGTGGATGTAGCTTGTTGAGAACAGATTTTTATGTACAACTAGTGAATAACAAAGGGAAATGTTAGTTTATTCAATGCATTTTATATGGAGTTAGCAATTTGAAATACTAATTGACTAATTAAACACTTAAATTGTATATTTGAGGTCATCCAATATATTCTGTGTCTAAAATCAACCCCAATAGCTCTATGCAAAATGTTTTATTTAAATGGGTCAGCAGCGTAGAGGCTGGAGAGATGCCTCAGAAACGGCCCTGCTATTGTACCCATAGATAAAATACCGAATCCGAGTTAATCAGTGATCCAGACTGATATAGTTTATTTAGGACAATAAAAAAACATCAGCTAAGCAAATGAAAATGTCAAGTATTTTGTGACATCACAAAAAGAGCACAAACCGATTAAGCCAGCATGGTAAGTTACATGTGACTGACCCGAAATTAAGAGTCACATTATCTGGGTTTAGGAAGAAGGAAGGGGGATTTTATCATGTGGACCGGAATGAAAATGGCTGTAATAAAAACAGTGAGAACAAAAGAGAGCTGTTTCTTTGGTACTTTTTCCTGAAAATGTACAATTTGTAATTTTGTTGGTACAGTTACTTGTCACTAGGGCTGTGCCCTCAAGGGTCTGCCAGTTATAACCTAGCTGTAGGTAAATGTACTTTTTACGGTACAGAAATTAACTCTGAGGGACATTTTTGTACCATTGGGAGAGATGTTAATCTTGTTTGTACCAAAGCTGTACCAGAGCTGTACCCCTTTTTCCCGACAGTGTAAGCCTTGGGCATCAAGGCCTGAGTGTTAGTGATGGGTGAATGAGACTTCATGAACCATTTGCTGTATTTTCTGACCCCACTAGATGGTGCTCTCTGTTAATGAAAGGGCTCAAAGCATGCCCCAACGCAAACTAAGGGCACCATCTAGTGGGGTCAAAAAAGACAGCAAATGGTTCATGAAACTTCGTTTCCCCGTCACTACTGAGTGTATTTACAAGGTTAGTACAACAGAAAACACAACCATGCATGATAAGGCACAGGTAAACTGACTGGGTGAGCAGCATCTTGACCCCCTCCAGGATATCTCCCAGCCCATCTTACAAGCATATATACAGGGTTGCCAAGTTGGTCAGCTGGCTGGCATGAGATTTTCAGTTTGAGACTGCACACACATGCAATCGCATTTACATGTACATAACAGTTTAATCACCTTGTGAATAGTCAGTAATTTGCAAACTACCCCAACATTTTTAATATAGCTTATTTTAGGTTTATAATGGAATAATATAGATTTGCTGTAAGATTTCTTGCATGAACAGGAGTCTGAAAGTGTGATTGTTTTAGCACCCTCTCTGGTTGTTGGTGTTATTGCAGTGTCAGAGTACTGTAGGGCAGCATACCGAAGCCTACAGTTTTTTTTTTTTTTTTTTTTTTTTTTTATTTTTTTAAATAAAGTCCATTTGCTCAAAACATGGCATTGCCTGGCTCAGGACGTGCCTGGTGCGCAGTTCCGTGCCTCATTTACATTTGCATTTTATTTATTTAGCAAATGCTTTTATCCAAAGTGACATACAATTGAAACTGGGACCAGACAGGGGTTACGGGCCTTGCTCAGCGGTTCCAGTGACGACATCCTGCCAACCATGGGATTTGAACTGGAGACCTTCCAATCGATGTGTTGCCATCATCTTGCGTCCCAACATGGCTGTTTGCATCAACCCGTCCACTGGTCTCAGTACCAGCTGCTGTCTTCTGCAATCGGGCAGTTTTCACATGCTGTTTATGATTGCATTTGGTGTTTGCAGTTTTATAGACAGTGACTTCCAGAAATGCTATTCTAACGTTTCTGAAGCAATCAGTGAGTCATTTTTGACTTTTCCTGGTTTCAGTACCCTTGGGGAACATTACAGTAAACCACTTAAGTAAATTGTTGACTGACTGATTGATGTTGCTGCGGTTGATACTGATCCAGCTGTCAATTTATGTGGTATCTGAAACTATCTTTACTCTCTGGTATATGACTTAAAAAAAAAAAAAAATTATTCCTCATATTATAAAGGATAATTATTCTTTATAATATGAGGAATAATTTATACCACATTTATAAGGGGGTGGGGGCTTCTTGAGGTCCACCTGAACAATATGGCTTTTCTTCTTCCCAGCATCCTGGCCTTCCGTTGCAAAATAAGTGCCCATGAAAGGGTGCAGTGTATGCATGAGACCGTGCGGGGACAGCCTGCCAGGCAGCATGGGCTGCAAAATCATGGGGGGTAGATGCTAAAATGTCCCCCCCACCCCTGGAGGCAAGGCAGCCATGGCGATATGCCTTTCTATACTGCTTCTGCAAATGAGGGGTGACCTCTGAAATGAAACACTCACTATTAACACAGTACAAAACTAACCAGAATGGGTGGTCTAAACCAGGGGTCCCCAACCACTGGGCCGCGGACCGGTACTGGGCTGTGGAGCATTTTGTTCCGGGCCGCGGTGAACGGATAACAGAGGCTGTTTTTTTTTTTTTTTTAAATAAAGTCCATTTGCTCAAAACATGGCATTGCCTGGCTCAGGACGTGCCTGGTGCGCAGTTCCGTGCCTCATTTACATTTGCATTTTATTTATTTAGCAAATGCTTTTATCCAAAGTGACATACAATTGAAACTGGGACCAGACAGGGGTTACGGGCCTTGCTCAGCGGTTCCAGTGACGACATCCTGCCAACCATGGGATTTGAACTGGAGACCTTCCAATCGATGTGTTGCCATCATCTTGCGTCCCAACATGGCTGTTTGCATCAACCCGTCCACTGGTCTCAGTACCAGCTGCTGTCTTCTGCAATCGGGCAGTTTTCACATGCTGTTTATGATTGCATTTGGTGTTTGCAGTTTTATAGACAGTGACTTCCAGAAATGCTATTCTAACGTTTCTGAAGCAATCAGTGAGTCATTTTTGACTTTTCCTGGTTTCAGTACCCTTGGGGAACATTACAGTAAACCACTTAAGTAAATTGTTGACTGACTGATTGATGTTGCTGCGGTTGATACTGATCCAGCTGTCAATTTATGTGGTATCTGAAACTATCTTTACTCTCTGGTATATGACTTAAAAAAAAAAAAAAATTATTCCTCATATTATAAAGGATAATTATTCTTTATAATATGAGGAATAATTTATACCACATTTATAAGGGGGTGGGGGCTTCTTGAGGTCCACCTGAACAATATGGCTTTTCTTCTTCCCAGCATCCTGGCCTTCCGTTGCAAAATAAGTGCCCATGAAAGGGTGCAGTGTATGCATGAGACCGTGCGGGGACAGCCTGCCAGGCAGCATGGGCTGCAAAATCATGGGGGGTAGATGCTAAAATGTCCCCCCCACCCCTGGAGGCAAGGCAGCCATGGCGATATGCCTTTCTATACTGCTTCTGCAAATGAGGGGTGACCTCTGAAATGAAACACTCACTATTAACACAGTACAAAACTAACCAGAATGGGTGGTCTAAACCAGGGGTCCCCAACCACTGGGCCGCGGACCGGTACTGGGCTGTGGAGCATTTTGTTCCGGGCCGCGGTGAACGGATAACAGAGGCTGTTTTTATTTTTGAAAACACTTCCATCTATGGCTCATAGGTGGCGATAAGGCAACCCACTTGGTGATTACAGTAAAATCCCGGTATAGTGGACTCGCTTATAATGAAATAGCGTCTATAACGGACAAGGTCCGCTGGTCCTGGCCGTGTGCCTTTAAGAACATGCAGAAAAAGCATCGGACTCACATATAACGGCATTTTGCTTAAAATAGACAAACAATTTGATCCACAGGGCCGCTTTTAGCTGTAGTTTTGTTCGGCTATAACTGACATGCAGCTCCGCCGACAAGGCGCGTGGCGCAACGGTGATATCCAGCGCAGATACGTAGTCAGGATTATTAATAGTCACGCATCTGCTCAGGTAAAATTGGATTACTACATGTGCAGTATAATAATCTATACCACAAGTGTGTCTGCTGGGGTGTGGCATGAGTAAATGGTGTCCTGTAGTTGTGTTCTGGCCATACAGCAACTCTGGATATAACAGACTTTGGATATAATGTGCTGTTTTGCCAGGTCCCATGAAGTCTGTTATAACGGGATTTTACTGTAGTTAAATATTGCGCACCTCATTATCTTAGTTACACGTCTCCGCTCCCTCCCCCAACCCGGTATTCTGACGAGTTGAGCTACCTATCGAGTCGTGTAATTGAGCCTTTTTGCGCATGTGCAGTTCCACCGTTTTGGGATTAGGTTTATGAATAAGGTTAGGATTAGGGTGAAGGCTTTAGTGGTTTTTTTTTTTTTTTTTGGGGTCAGGGTAAGGGTTAGGTTTAGGGCTATCGATTAGCACTACAGTAGCCTAACTTGACAGAGTAGCTCAACTCGACAGAACACCGGCTCGTAAGAGGGAAACAAGCTCAGGGCTTCCACTTATTCAGCGGGATGGTGAGTTGTATTTTTACACAATCTGTTTTTAGTTGTTTCCATAACGGTTTGTGAAAATATTGTTTTACTTGAAATTGGTTCACGGCGCAAAAATGTTTGGGGACGTTACACGTCTCCGCACGTCTCTTAACACGCCTTCCCCTCCCGGTCCGTGGAAATGTTAACGGAATAAAACCGGTCCGTGGTGGCAAAAAGGTTGGGGACCACTGGTCTAAACCAAACGGGTGGTTTAAACCCCCAGACTGAACTATTCTACCACGTTTTTCCTTAGACTACAGTTACATCTGCTCTGAAAGCTCATGATCAGTTTGCATGCACTTAAGAGGAAGCATCATTAAATACTGTCACTTTCCCGTGACTGGTGCCTTCCGAATCATACTTGAGCCACGTGTGGGTGTAGACACCCAAACAGAGACTAGTTCTCCATCGCTTCCCTGCTGCAGATCGATGAAACTGGGTTATTCTTTGTCTGTTGCTGTTCTTAATCTCACTGTCCTGCTGAAACCACATTGGTATGGATTACTGACAATCATGAGTATGTTGCTCAGTAAACTTAGACAGGCTGAGATAGATGGGTTAACTTAAGGCTTGATACTTTTTGACTTGCATTTCTTTTTTATGTAACATTGTTTATGCAATCTATGCACCTACGAATGCTATGATGTGCAACTATTAGCAGCCTGGTAATCTGAATGCAGGGAATAAAATTAGCAAAATATATTCTATGAAAATTGCATTTGAGAGGAGTTATTGTTGTTGGCCTTGTGTAGCAGGTCAGTCCAGGTTATTCTGGGGTGTCCATAGACATTCCCAAATAAGTGGGGGGTGTAATTGCCTCATTGTGTCTGAGGTCTGCATCAGGTGCTTTGATCAGCTCCCTAGGGCACCATCAAGGTGACCTGATAAGACATCCAAACCAACCCAGGAGACTCCTCTCAATCCAAAGGAACTGCAGCTCTGTTTCAGATTCCCTCCAGAGCTCTAAACTCCTCAGCTTGTTACGGACAGTGAAACCTCATTTCCACAACTTGTACTCACAACATTGTTCTTTTGGTCATTACCCACTGCTCATGGCCATAGGTGAATATCGGAATGTAAATAGACCAGTAATCTTCAAGTCTCATCTCACAATTTTTAACCCTTACTTCACCAGCATGGACCTCCTCAACGTCTGCAAAACCGCAACCACTGCAGTAATCTACCTGTCAATCTCACGATCTCTTGCGAACATGATCCTGAGGTACTTGAACTCCTTTGCTAGAGTCTGTCCTCTTACCTGAATGGAATGATACTCTTTTTCCAAGAGGGTACCATGGCCTCAGATTCGGATTGCTAATTCTCATCTCCACATCCTCGCACTCGGCATCAGATTATTGCCTAAATCCCAGTTGAATGAGGCAAAATACATGGATGAATCTTCCACTGCCAGGCTGGAATATGCTTTATTCCTGCTCAATCCTAGGTTCAGCCACTAGGTTCAGCCACTAGGTTCAGCCACTAGGTTCAGCCACTAGG
>JAABNX020000119.1:2082596-2101585 GCA_015163995.2 Mormyrus lacerda | reverse complement strand
TAGTTCTCCGCAGGCGCATGCATTGTAATTGTGCTGTATTGTAATGTCAAGTATAGTGTTAAATGTTAATCATTTGTACATAGTGTCTGTGTGTTACAATAGTAATGGTAATTTAATAAACATGAACGAACAACACTTGCGGTAGTTTTGCCTATTCTGGCGGTCTAGAATAGCGCCTGTGTGTGTTCTCTTCAGGTGCTCTGTATAGTGTTGCTGTTCCTTTTTGTTTTGTGATCATTTGAACTATTAATCACCATAATCATGTAGTGATATTGAAGAAAAACATTTGTGATAATGAAACAACGTTTTGATTTTTAATTAAAATACAATGGAAATTGCTTATAGTGATCATAGTTATACTAATCAACCATTTATATAGATGAAAAATGTTGGGACTGAGTCAATCCTGCTCAAGTGTTGTTAAAAATAATTTGCGTACAGCGTTAATTTTTTTTCTTTTATTTAATAGGACCCCATATAGAGAAAAGTAATGAAAGTACTTTGATGGCCCTACTTTGCCTTTCAATAACGTGTCCACATCTGGCTAGCTAGGCTCCCTGAAAACATAAGGAGGAGAAAAGTTCCCAATGACAAATATAGACTCGAAGTTTGAAACTGCGAAAAATGAGCCAGAGATTCAGCAGCAAAACTACAATAAGCTGTATTTTATGTACAACACTATATTGTATTATAGTATCTTTGAATTATACAGTTCAGTAATTTAATTTGGACAATACTGTAATTTGAGAAACGTTTGAAACCGCTGTACTGCATTTTTTGAGTCAAAATTCAGTAGATTCAGTCTGTTCCTGTACGACAGTGGAAAAGCGGCAGAGACGAGACACCACATTCATTTCAATGGACTTTACTCTGCATTTCGAAAAGTTATTGTTCACAATGAAAAATAAGACTAGAAAAACTAACAAGACAGAATTATGCAAGGAAATTTGCAATTATTGCAAGAAAAGGCAGCAAACAACCAAGAACAAAAAAAAACAATCACTAAACTAAACAAGCTACTGTTATGAATGCCTATAAGGCTAATGCTGTAGCATCACCTGATGGCTATGAATAAAAAAAAAACAGCGTACATTAATTTACGCAGGATAGGCAGTAAATAGTCGTATGCCTTAGGCAAACGGATACTCCACACTTGCCGCAAACCGATGATGTCTTGGCATCACTGCCTTTGCAAAACCGGCATCTTCTCTTTCCCCCTGTCACTTCCCTTGCCTCTATGGCAGTGAATGCAGATGCAGCCTGTGCAACACCCCTCACAAATGATCCAGCAAAGGGATCACTGGACAGAGGTGACCTCTGCTGTGCTGCAGGAGTAACTAGGGCTTCTCCTAGTGCCTGCAAAAACAATGATGGTCTATTTAATTTCTGACCATCTGATGTAGGGCTGACCTTAGTCCAAATAACAAATGAATTGTTGAGTGACATTTCCAGCATGTCAAAAAACAGCGCAAGGGGCCAGCGTGATGTCTCTCGCCTAAAACTGTAGGCGTCGGTGAATTTTCTCAGGTGTCTAACCACTCCCATTGACCTGAGGTAGTCCGACATGATCCGAGGTATCTTTCTAGTGTGGCCCTGCGCAGGTTTCTTGTGGACGGTGCTCATGAAGAAGACATTCTTATGTTTCTTTGGTATGTAGGAGACAAGCATGGTATTGGGGGTGAACACATTTTTTGAGGAGTATACCGGTCTGCCTTTGGATGAGCGCAGAGCAAGTGGCAGTTCTGGATTGCTGCTCTGCATGACACCCACCATTAACAATTTTCTTTTCAGCAGCTCTTGGCCAAGCTCATAAGAGGCAAGAAAACTGTCACAAAAGACAGTGTGACGTCTCAGCCCCTTTGTCAGATCTAGCACCACTCTCGTACCCCGAATCATCTTCTCGGATTCTCCTGTAGTCCTTCCTGTGTACAACTGTACATTCCAGATATAGCTGGAAACTGAATCACAGGCCAGCCATAATTTTATGGCATATTTCCCTGGCTTGTTTGGCACATGTTGCCGGAAATGACAGCGACCTGCAAGAACAAGTAAAGAGAACACTTATTTGCTAGCAAATAAATCAGTTTCTTAAATGTTCTAGACAAAAATTCTGGGAAAAAAATACTTTTGTAATAAGTAGTAATGTTTTAACTGCAGCCTTCAATCAGTGCTCCTTAAATACATTCATTACGCAATCATAGAATATTCATAAGCAGCATGTAAGAATGCCTTAACATGTCTTAAAACATCGCGTTCATAATGTTTAGTGAGCAAGACATGACAGCCGTAATACTCATTAATAAAATATAATAGTCATGTCCATCCAGCGATCTGCCAGTCTTCTGTAACCGCTTTACCTGTTGGAGGGGAGGGGAGGGGGGCATGGGTGAAAAGCAGGGAACAACCTAGGATGGGGTGCTAAGTCACACACACAAACCCGTCTGGGAGTGAAGGATGAAAATTATTGTCTCCGAGTAACTCTAAACTGACTTTTAAAAACATTTACTAGATAAGGAACAATCATTAAGTTTACAACGCTTGCTGAGTTTTGCGTCCTATAACAAAGTAAAAATTATTTGGTGAAAGTTAAACCCGCCACGCTACAATGAAGGTTTGGAAAAAGCCCGATATCAACCCAGCTGACGATCGCTGTCCTTGCGATGTCAGAAGTGCATAACACGCGGCGTTGATATTAATATTTAACATCGCCCAGTTCTATAATATACTAAGGAGTTGTTCGATTTCAGTACAAAACACTGAACACACCGTATCCAACTCACCAACTAACTGCCAGGTTTGGTAGGTATGTTTGAGCAGAAAAATCTGTGCGGCAAACTGGCCCTCCATGCCCGGAAGGTACCCTGGTGTTAAGCCTTACCAAAATAAAATACTATAAACTGTTGTAACAACGTATAAACAGAGTGAGTTACCTTTGAATGGAATCAGCCTCTCGGTAATAGCGATATTCTGATCAGGATTGTACAGCAAACCCAGCTTGTCCACCCATAATTCCCATACGTCTCTGATAGGTGCCAATTTGTCTTTGGCGCTCTCTGCAACTCCTGTTTCGTGTTTGGCAAAGTGAATTGCTACCGAGATAGCACGGAACCTCTCAAGGTCCATTGTGCCAGAAATGATGTGCCTTCCAGTATCAAAATCCCAAAGATTGGCGACAGCTTCTCCCTTTGTTTTGTAAAGTCCAATAAGAATCAGCAGACCAAGGTAGGCATTGAACTCTGTGCTATCCATCTCAACCCACTGATCGCCAAACCTCCGCCTCCCCTCCAGGTTTGTACTTTCCATGATAATCTGTTCAATCGAGCGTGCAAAGAACAGCTTAAAGGTAGATACTACATCCTTTGCTTGAGAAGTAGCCATCCTTGTTGGCCCTGAAATTTGCTTGAGCTCTGCTGGCAGCTTGCCTGGACACACTCTATTATACTGGCTTTTCGACCAACAGATTCTTCCATTTTTCGACAAAAGTACGTTTGCGTTTGCCTGTGCTTCTACTTCTTCACAGTCCGTTAACTCCGGAGTGTCAGGATAATCAGATACATCTTCTGCTGCAAATTCTTCCATCCTGTCTCCCATTAAGCATCGACTGAGGAGGTAGTCAGTAGAGATGCTGCGAACGATCGGCGGCCGATTTAAAACGGTCGGTTCTTAGTCTTAATAACTGGATCGACGGCCTTTAAATAATGAAAACGTTTATTATTTTTTTTTACCAGATTTATGATTAATTCTGACAGCACACCTCTTAACTTTACATTATTTTTTTCGCCCTGATCGGAGTATCCTAGCCAGATTTGAGAAAAAAAACCTTCACACGCGCGGTTTTGTGGACTTTACCATGTTAGATGACGTAACCACCCAACTTCCATGGATTTGAAAGTAGATCCCTCATTGGCCCATAGATATGAAACGTAGATCGCTCATTTGCCCATAGATTTGAAACGTGGCTCCCTCATTGGTCTATAGATATAAAACGTAGATCCCTCATTGGTTTCTGCTCGCTGTCCCGTCCGCAGTATTGGAATGGAGATGCAGATCTTTCTACGTAATGTAACGCGATTAATTCTGAATCGATGTTCAGGTAGCTATGTAAATCTAGCAGTTTGAGTGCAGTGCCGCCATGCATGAATGGCCACAGCAAGAAGGGACACAGAATTGTGTTAATTAGTGGAGACTGATGTTCAGAAAATGGAATGCAGTGAGCAAATAAACACGCAACGATGACGTATTCATATCATGTACATTTTTAAATTTCAGGAACCGTAATGTATCGAAAATAAAATATAACCTATAACATTTTTTATAGAGCTGTCCCAGAGGAGCCTTTTAAGGAAGCTTGTGTCCTTTTCAAGGGAGCCAACCATAATTCGAATCATGGACCATGTCCTTCAAAGGATACAGCCTCTGAATTCACACACAGCCAAATACTGAATAAGCCACAGAAATGTGACAACGCTGTACCATTTCGATGACTCCTTCAAATGTGGTCTGCCAAGTCGCAGCCCCTGAATTCAAACACAATCAGTGTAACCTTTTGTAGAAGGCTTGCGCAATGAATTTTGGGATATGTTGGCTTGGGCAATGAAGGATCCAGCGGCTGTGTCCTAATTCAGAGGCTGTACCCTTCAAAGGGCGTGGTATAAGACAGTACAGCTTTTGTAGGTCGAAAAGAAAGTGTTGTCAAATGGGACGGTCTAGCCTTCAGATAATTAATTTATTTGCATCCCCAGCTCTTCCCTCTCTCACCCTTGAATCACGAAGCGCCCCTTCTATCGCATAACCAGGACACGCCCACTTTACCTCTGCCCAATGAAACTTGGGATATGCTGGGCTGAGAATGATCCACTGGGTGGACTACACATCCTCAATTGTGGATGCATGTTTTAGCACAGCAAGCTGTGTCTGATAATGGGATTTGGTCGGAATATTACAGGCCTTGTGGCCTTTAATAAGAATGCCTTTCAAAATATGTAATAAAATTGTAAGATGTGTTGAATTGCTAAGGGGTCTTAGCTTGTTGGTGATGTAGTTGGAGTTTCCCTTGAAGGGAAACCTTCCCAGCTTTGGTCAGCTGGCTGGAGTGAGATTTTCAATCAAGGCAAGTCTGCTCACACACGCACACGCATTTAACGTGTGTTAATGATTTTATTAATTTGTAAATGGTCTGTAAGATTTCTTACATGAGCATGAGAGTCTGAAAGCATGAGTGTCACGCCAGACGTGTGAGAGCTGGCAGCCCTGACTTTGTGGTGAGAGGTCCACAGCTCCCCGAGTCCCATTAGCTGAAATACGTACAGTGGTCCCCTCATCCCAGGTCTTCTGTAGCTCATGTTCTAGTCTGACCTAATGTATATATTTGGACTGAAAAACTTTTGAAGGTGGAATATTCTGGAATACTGAAATCCAGCCTTAAAGGATGTGTCAGACAAGTCAGAAAATCCAACATTCTATGACTTCAGAGCAACTAGGGACAAAAATAATGAAATGATGACCTCTTAGATATAATTGCAGTCTTTGGATGTTCATAGTGTACAGACAGTACTTTCTGGTCAAAGAAAACTCAGGGACTATTCATTATTCATTTGCCCTGTTTTCCATTTAATTACATCTGCTTACCACTGCTGTCTAGTTTTCAGGTCTGAGATTATTAGATTTCTTGCTGAAATGGAATCAGTATTCAAATAAATATGTGACTTGAATATATGTAAAAATTATATTTGCTTTTTGTCTAAGTTTGCGTCGTCATCAGTGTCTCCTTTATTTTCTGGCAAAATCAGAACTAAAATTTCAGATTTTATAGGCATAGGAGTTTCTGTGTAATTTGCAGCTAAATTTCACTGGATACATGGTCTGAGGCTTTTTACTTTTTGGTAAACAAATTTGCCAGCTGTGAGGAGTGTTTCTGTTTTGAACGACGGCTGCAGTATGAGAAATACCCCCCCATACGTTTACCCCCCGTAAAAAAAAACCCTTCGTCTGTTCATAACGGAGAGCTCATACTTCTCTTTCCCAGCAATAGCACTTGTTCTGCATTTTCTTCTGATTTTACTTTCAGCCCCACAGCCGTTTATCATGCTTGCCTTTAAAATCTTTGTTTGTTTGTTTGTTTTAACTCATCCCTGATAAGATGCCCCCCCACCCTTTTCCAAAAATTCTTATGGGTATCTGACAAAAAAAATAAAAAAATTTTAAAGAAAAAAAAGAAAAACTCCGATAACCCGTATTCTGTTCTCTGAAAAATCAGCACCTTCATCTCAGCAGTGTGAGAAGTGAGATTTGACAAGTTGACAAATTTCTGGCTCGCCTAAGAGACATCGCTGGTGAGGGTCCCTGTCAAGGTGGGCTTATGACAGCTTATGACAGGTTTATAAGCGTGCCTGTAAGCACCCTTTCCCACAATAATGTTACTGTACGTTGCCAACCTGGGGTTCATTCATTTTCTCGACACCTTTACCTGTGTGAGTCACTTTCCCATGTCCTCCATGGGCAGCTGGAAACCCCCCCCCCTCCTTCAGCTCACAGAGGCTCATTCTCTCTCCAGTTCCCCTTCTTTGAAAGGCTTTTTCTGGGAAAGAGGATGTTGTGCGGCTATCCCATGAGTCCTCTAAACAGGGGAGGGGTATTACTGAGGCAGAGCAAGACAATGGGTCACTGGTGCGACTTTGTTAATGATGATGCTTCTTACCTATATTCTGTGCCTCCACCCGCCTTCCTCATCGACAGCACGTCCAAGACGCACTTTATGCATCTTCAAAGCTCTGATTTGTGTACAAGGCTATGCTATGAGCCCCCCCCCCAAAATGAGCCCAGTCTGACCGCATAACATAATGACATGAGGATCTGACATAATTTAAAAGTTCTGGGTCAGCAGCCAAAACATGCTTTCAGTTAGACAGCCTGCGTTTCACTCTAATGCAAAAGCTTTTTGCTCACTCTACTGTTATGTTTTTTTTTTTTATATGCAACAAAAATACTTTTCACTCACTATCCAAACCTGATTCACTCATAATTTGTCAACACGTTTCATGTATTTTAAATTACTTCCTAGGTCGATTTATTAAATTGTGTACATTATGGACCTTGAATGTTATGCGTCACTTTAATTCATGGAGAAAGAAGCAGCATGTCGAAAGGCAGTTTTTGTTGAACTTAAGCCCTATTTGCTCATTAATTATGAGTGAACTAGTTATAAATATTAATATTTATAATTACTTGGTAGATTTACCTTTACATGAGTAAAGTTATACAGGAGGGAATGTCTCCTCATGCCCATCATAGCCTGAGCCTTGGTACAGGGACATTTTTAGGGATTTCTATAAGACCCTCACCCAGCCCCGCATGACATCCTGATCATTGGAAGGATCCCACCGGTGGTAAGTGCTGGGGGTGTAAATTTGCTAAAGGTGACTGGGGTGTTTTCCAAGCATTGCTAGGAAACCAGAGACACTCAGTTCAGCAGCTTATCTACAATAACCACTCGGCCTTGGTTTGTTTGGGTTGTTCTGGTCTGCAGGTGGATCTTAACAGCATTTAATTCTCTCTCTGTTTCTCCTGTGGTTAATGAACTTGAGGTCATAATGAACTTGATTCTGCCACCTTCCCTGAAACATTTTTGCAGTTCAGTCAGTTGCAGAGGACCAATGTTAATGAAGCCTTTTTGGAACTGGAGTACCTGGAAGAAACCTCTTGATGACACGGGGGGAGCATGTAAACTGCACACGCATGGAACCCTGGCAGAGACTCGCACACTGGTTGCAGAGGTGTGAGACAACACTGCTAATCACTGCACCACCGTGCCACCGACCCTTTAGAAAACTTTTTTTAAATAATCCTTTCAAATTTGAATATATACAAATTTACTATGCTTACACCGACTGATCAATTAGGAGACTTTCATTCTGATTCTACAGACAATGAGGCTGAGAGAAGTGTACTTTAGCATTATTAAATAGTTGTAAAGATCTCCAAACCCTAAGACTATACTGACAGTGGTTCTTGTTTTATATTATATAAAATGCTAACATGTAACGTGTATTCATGCATGAGGTGTAATATCTTTTTTTTTTTTTTCTTTTGAGTCTCTGACACCTGGAAAAATAATTGGCTCCACAGCGCCATCTACTGACGAGCAGCGATTGACTAATTTATCCATCATTAAATGAATGATTGTAAATGAAGTTCAAGAAACATGCAAAGATTTATTAAATGGTACAGACCACGGCCAGTATTTTTAAAATACGGAGGTCAAAAGTGTTAGCTCTTACCAGGTGTGCCCCATAATGGCTCATGGTTATTCGACTTGCAGAAAAAAAAAATCGGGATTTGACCTCGCTATGCTACATACATTTATTAAACGATTGTGCTCATCTTTTTTATTTTCCGTAATTGATTTCTGATTTAAGAATAACCTAAAATACGCAGTTTTACCTTCAGCTTTTCTGTTGCATTAGGCAATTTTCGTTAAAGTACTTTAGATTGCGAATTCATCTGTGTTATTACACCAGAAACGTGGCGCGGCACTGTCTTATGTTTTGTTATAGGTGAAGTGCCTTTTATGGGGGCATTCATATTAAATGGCCATGTCCATTAGTTGCCGGGATACTAAAAAACCGCTTCCTGTGAATCTTTTCGTATTCATCGCTGCAGTTTTTCTGCACATAACTGTAATTGATGGCCGCGAGGCTTCTGCACGTAGACTGTCTGGCTTGATCCAAATGTGCTCGCGGGTTTTGGGATATTATCCGTTTCCCATCACGGCCCGGCATTAGAAGAATCGCAGTCTCATCTCATCGCTGTGCTTTTATCCTGGTGTGAAAATTGCGGCTTTCTGGGCAGAGTGCAGATCCTTTTGACGGGGAAATGGGGCGGGAGGACTGAACAGTGGCTTTATTTGGGTTTGACAGACGGGGGGGGCAAACATGAGACAGTAAGAAAAAAAAATGGGCAGGGAGATCGTTTTGTGTCTAAGCTGAGCTGAGCATCTGTTTCATGGGTGGTTGTGTATTTTAGGAAGCTGGTAGAATCTGCTGTGTGTTTTTATTTTTTGTGAATTTCGAATAATTATCAACGTCATTAACCCCCCAACCCCCAACAGGTGAAACCACTGTTCAGGTTTTCCCTATGTTTGGAAGATCACTAGTTTGAACCCCGCCCTCTGTGGAATAGTCACATGCTTCTGGACTCTTGAGCAAGGCCCTTAACCCCCAGCTCCAGGGGTGCCACTTGTTAGCTGACCCTGTGCTGTGACCCCCCTCCCCCTAAGCTATGAAGAGCAAGATAGGCTAGGTGAAGCATTCCAATGTGCTTGTGCAAATGGTAAATATAATTTATGCTAGGTTTGAAGGGATGGTTTCTGGCTTTGAAACTCATTCACACAAGTAGCAGGCAGAAAATAACATGCATATCAGTCTACAATGTTCTGTCAGAGTTCACCTGGTCCTTATTAGATAACTGTAACATTGGAGTTGTGATTGTAGCCACGCAGGAGCATTTTAACTGGAGGTTTTCAATAACCCAGTGATCGCACAGGTTTCAGCCTTTAATAAGAATGATAATAATATTAAGGAGTGGTCTTCGGGAAGTCCTCAAGTTGCTGGAATCTGCCCTGTGTCCCTCTTTCATGGCACCGACTTTCGTAACAGAATAGAACAAGCGGCACTGCTTTAATTGACAGCAATCACAGTGGGTGGGGCTTCTGCTTTGTGCAGCTGTTCCTGAGGACCTGCAAAGGGCAGGTGGGGCAGTGTGTGGACTGGAAGGGGGTTAGTGCGTCGGTGAGCATAGGGGTGAGGGAAGAAGGGGGTGGGGGTGGGAACCAAGCCTACCACCTACTGTCTGAAAACAACTACACAGCCGGGCGTACAGGAAGCGGCACTCCACCCACCCTTCTCACTAAGCCCAGGGGCAGCAGATGGCTGCGTGGTTACTTAACGCGGAGGCGGAGCCCAATGAGAGCAGGGCTGTGAGCGGTGCCTCCGGGCCAAGGTGCCGGGAGGTTTTCCAGGTCCGCACGGCCAATCGAGCTCAGGGCTGTGGGTTAGGCGTTATGCTTGTTTACGTGGCACGACTCATCGTGTCGCAGAGAGAGGGGACGGGAGACAGGGGGCGCCACTGTGGCCTCCACGTTTAATTACTCATATCCATTCTGTCTTTACAGGGTTGACAAGACCTTCTCCAGGGCCAGGAGTTTGTGGTGAGTGCTTTTCATTTTATTACCTCTCATACAAATCAAGGCCATGAAAATACAATAAAAGAACAATATTTAAGTAATGGATTATGGAGGAAAAGTTTGATTGAATAGTGGAAAAGAAGAAGTTTTTGTAATTGTGTATGAGGTACGCTGGTAGTCAACTTGTTCACAGTTCGAGGTGTAAAGCCGGCTTTTTTCTTGCGGAGGCGGCGCCCATGGCAACAGAAGCTGGGCTACCTGCCCTCAGCACGTTCCCGTCTGCACTCTAAGAGCCAACAGCAGCCGTCCTGGGGGTTTACTCTGCTCTCTCAGCGTGTTGTGTCCCACAGGTGCTTCTTCACTGCTCCAACAGGCTCGAATCCTCTGTCCTGTTCACTGATTAAGCCTCAGCACCTTGACGTTCATTTCTTTAAGAGGTTACTGTGTGACTCACCTGTAATGAGCTGGATCGGCGCCGGCTAATCAGTAGCGAGCAGGTTTCCTTCTGAGTGGGATGCCTGTGAAAACAGGGACAACACTTTCCACACCCCTGCAGTCCGCGAAGGGACCCTCTCCGGTACAGGCTCTGCAGGATGCCTCGTTGCCACAGCAACGGGCGATGGCGCTGCACTACAGAGTGAGCGTAACCGTGGTCAAGGCATCATGAGGGCACTGCGTAACCCACTGGGCACTGCATGTGGGTTCAGGGAGCAAACTAGAGGGATGGCCAACCCAAACGAGCCGCGCAGTGCATCTGCAGCTTCGCCTCTTCCGCGAGAACAGGCACTGCAGCATTTGGGGGAGGGGGGGGCATGCTGAGCAGCGCTCTGCACTGGGGCAGTGGCTTCATGAAGTCCAAGGACAGCAGAGCGTGTGCAGCCATGAGCTAGATCATATACCCGCTCTACTGCCCCGTGGCCGAGCAGGGATCTCCCAGCCTGCCACTGGCAGGTCATGGAGTGGTGTCGGTTTTAGGTAAAGGCTTTGCGCTCGCTCCAGCATCTCCCGAGGAATGTGGGACTGCCTCATGTTTCACTTCGGTGAGATCAGCCGCTAAAAATGGCCGTCTGTGATACCGGGTCGCACCTGGGAAACTGGGAGCATTAAGCGTGAGCCTCCGTTCTCGACCGCCCTCGCACGGAAGCGGAGCAGACAGCCAGCTGAACCTGCCCAGGACCAAGTAGCAAGCCGCCGTGAAGACAAGTGCTTTCCCGCGCGGGAAGTGGGCGTGTTTTCTCAGCTGGCGTGGCCACTCGCTGGTCACAGCGGTGGGAACGGAGAGCGGCCTCGGCACTTTGAGCCTGACGGAGAAGCACTGCCTCGTCACACTGAGTACTCCCCTAACACTGTGGTAGGCCTCAGACATGCCCTGCCCACCTTTCCGAATCGGAAAACCCAGGAAGTTCTGGTGAGTTTAAAGGAATGCAATTTCAGGGAAGGAATTAGTATCAGTTCGTTTTTCTTCTTATGTCATTTGCAGATATGGAGTTTATTGTGTTATCCCTACTTACCATGTACTTTTTATTCTATCTATGAGCGCTTACTACTTCATAGCTTCATAATTATATCACTTTCATTGGCTAAGATCCTTGATTCTTAATTGTAAAGTATGCTTGGTTGTCTATGTTATGGTAGCCTGAACTTTAAGCATTTATACAACTTGACTTGGAATTTGGGAAAATTGTATAACAAAAAGGGTAAAATAGGACTTTTATGAAACGCATTTATTTTTGTTGGGGAAAGAAGCAGCAGGTGACAGGAAAATAATGCAAACGCCATGCAGTCACCTGATTAGTCTTATGGCACTTTCCCACTGGCACCAATAACGGAGCCGTTCTGGGAACTACCGATTTTCCTGTTTCAAGTATCCAGGCCGTACCTGAGCCTTAACTGCGCTGACACAGCCCCACTTACAGGGCCGAAAGCGTGACCAAACTGCGCTGTTTGCGTCACCGCTATCGAAATGCACAGAGACACCAATGTTCTGCACATGGATTATCTGATCTGAAGGTAAAAGGCGTATATTCTATATATTATTCATCATTCATCGAGATGTACAGGTGTGTTCCCGATAACTCTCAAGTTGAAAATTTGATGTGATTCTCACAAACATGCTAGTGGAAATTAGCACACAGTAAATCATAATGTACACCGAGTGAACAGTAAATAAGCGTCTCTTTGGTTTTTTTTGTCACTGTCGCCATCCAAACCCGGTCTTTACCGAGCCAGCCCGTCTGAAACGAGCTGGAACTGCACTGTAACTGCACTGTAACTAGTCGGTCTTCGCGGTACAACTCGGGTACGGAATGGTTCCTGTATGCCAGTGAAAAAGCAATTTAAAGACATAAATCATCCAGTGTTTAGATTATAAAAATAAATCAGAGAGCGATCCGTGCAAACTGCAGGCAGAGAGTAGTGGTGGCATTCAAAGCCCCTTCCTCAATGCCCCCCACCCCCACACAAAACCATAACTGCAAACTGTGCACAGACCACAACAGTTCAAACCATGATTGTAAAGCAACAAATCCACGCAATAGTGTGTGTGTGTGTGTGTGTGTGTGTGTGTGTGTGTGTGTGTGTGTGTGTGTGTGTAACCATGACAATCGAGCGTTTTTAGCTCTTGTAAGTTGATGTTTTTCTTTCTGTAAATGACGCAAAGGTTTCTGATGAGTCAGATGTGTTTGTCTTCCTCAGGTGAGTCGCAGCTCTGGGGATTTACTTCAGTGCAGATCTCACTTGTTGGCTGAAAGGCCATTTTTCCCTAAGCAGCTGTTCTGGCTCCTCCTGTGGTTTTTAAACCTTTCCTTATATGTCTGAACTGCAAAGACAGAAAATAGCTTTTTGCTAATGGTACAATATGGTGGTGTGTTGGAAGGAAGAAGTGTGGCCCCTCTATCTCCCAGGAGCTCAAAGCTTATTACGGTGCCAGACTCCTTTGTGCAACCCCCTGTCATCTGTCATAGATTGCATTCCCTGACCTGAATAAATGCAGTTTGCAGATTCTTTTTTTAATTCCTGAAATTCATTTTGAAAATGAATTCAAAAGCATAACACTGGAATACAGGGGGATTTCATTTCTGTATGTGGGGGACCTGGCTCTCGGCAGCCCTGTGAGAGACGGCTTCTAGGTCTCTGGCAACCGGCCTCAACCTGCTGGTGTGGGCTGGTGCCCAGAACACGGGTCCGCGAGTGGCCTGGAACTCTGCTCACGCTTCGTGTTCTGGTCTACCAGCCGAAATGCAGTCGAGAAGCACTTTGATTATTAAGTCTTCTGTTTTCATTAACATCATCTTAGATTTCCATTTTACATAATATCTTGGGGTATTATTTGATCCTACAGTATGTTTAGGCTTATTTTACTTGTTGTTCAAAAGCTCTCTTTGATATTTGCAGGATTGAATATAAAAATGTCAGATGAACCCTAGATTTTTGCTTTCCCTCACCTCATGTGATTTGTTCTTAATTTTTTGGTTTAAAACTGTCACTTTGCTGATTTTGGGCATTTTACCAGTGGCTGGATGGGTATGGGGGCCATGGGGACTCCAAAATTTAATCCACGTCCAGCGCTGTTTATACCCAACAAGAATAATGTAAACACAATACATTTCATTCATGCAATTAAATGCAGGTAATATATACAATATCCTGTTATCGCCATTGATGTGCCAAGCGCCCTCTAGTGTGTGGCCGCCAACGCTGCTTTGTGACTCTTCCAATCAGCACTTAGAGAAGCTCTGCATGGCTCCAAGAGATCCGTCATAGAGGGTGGTCTCTTCGAAAGGGAGGAGCACATTGATTATTAACCATGAACCTAGTAAGGTATATAGTATTTCTGTGTAGCTTCCGTCAGTTTGAAATTGTGTTCTATTCTTGGAATTTTACGTTATGTCAGTAATTAAAGATCATGATAGATATGGCTGGCACTGCATGTGCTATTATAGAAATGAATCAATATCCTTCTGACCAATCAGATTTGCCGTAGTATAAATGCTGTGAAAAAGTTTCTGGGAAACTGTTTATGTATGTCCTGTGTAGCGGACAATGATATATCTTGTAATTTACTGGGCAAAATATATTACTCGTATCAAACATTTCAATGTAGATAGGATGTCTTACAGTGCAGTACAGTGCCATGCAATGCAGTGATGAGAGTTTGGGGGGTTACACGTGTCCTTTTCCTCGTGTGAAATGTTAAAGTTGATTTCTCTCTCTAGTGTGGAGCAGTGCAGCCACATAAGTGCCGGTAATTATTGACCTGCACGGTCTAACAAGGGTTTCACTTTCACCTTTTCTTAAATCACTTTGCCAGGGTACCCACTGTCATAGAAAACCTAGAAAGGTTTTGGAATTTTGAAATAATTTTTCCAGGCCTTGAATAAGTTTTGGAATTCTTGGATAGAGAGGAAAAGTTTTGGAAACTAGCCTTGTTCATTTTTGTTTCCCGTTTCATTCTGCAACAAAACGGAAATGTACGAGCAGAAGTCAATAGTTAACTACCTTGGTAAACATTCATTTCCACACAGATTTTGCGTATTTGCTTTTTTGCTCTCTATTCCAGTTTTTATTGTTTTATTTATTTTTTTAGCATGTATTTGAATGTTATTGATCAGTTTCCTGTTTTTGACTCCCTTTGCCTCTACCAATCATAAGGCACATATAATTATTTTAATATTGGGATTAACATTCTTAATAATTGAACGCTATTTGCACGTTGGCGAAAGTTGTCCACCGTCTGTGTTTATTTGGTAAGCAGATTGGCTATTATCGTACCGAAAATTGTAGCATTACTATCTGAAACTGCATGACCATCAAATCAAAGTATGGAAATTTATTCTGCCAAAATTCGGGAACCCTGCTTTGCAGATTTCTACCTACTAGATCTGGTAATTAGGTAATGAAGATGTGTACAAAATGGGAAATGGAAATCTACAGGCTATGTTGGATTCTGGGCCACCAGTCTCATTAGTACAGTGTGGTGAAAACTCAATTTGACCATTTTCACCGTGTCATTAGTAATACGAAAAAAAATCATCATCATCAAGAGACTGGAAATTTGCCATCCATCCATCCATCCATCCATCCATCCATCCATCCATCCATCTATCCATCCATCCCTGCTTGTCATATTCAAGGTCCAGATCTTATCCTGGCACCTGTGGGCACAAGGCAGGGAATAACCCAGGATGGGGCACCAACTCATCATATGTCACACTCACCATTCACACCATTCAGACTGACGGCTGATTGTTGACTAGTTCACTCCATGATAGAAATCAGGGTGGTCGAAAAGCCTCTCCGCTGCAGTGATGTACAGTGATGTGTGAGTCCATCTCATGAGCGCCCCGAACTCGCTGACAAATTCAACCTGACATTGACTCCAAACGCTAACGCTAATATAGACACAATGATGCTTAACATGCTTTTTTGACTAATATGCTCAAATGGTATTTTAATTGTCCCACTTAATTCTACTCCCTTTCGACCTCCACCACTGATTTACCCAGAAACAGGATGGTGCCCCCTGTTGCTTTGGGTGACTAATAACTGTTTCCTAAGATTTAAAGTTGAAAGCCACAGGCTCCTACAAGATGGTAGGTGAACCTATAGAGACCCAATTCCTAACCCAGTCTTCAGGGACCCACAGACGGTCCACATTTTTGCTCCCTCCCAACTCCTGGTGGACTGTCTGTAGGTCCTCAAGGACCAGATTGGAAAACACTGCTATAGAGGCTTACAGGTTTGGCACACAAGTGGTGCCAACTGGATAAACACCTGAAGGGCTGAGCCTTTGTCCATCTGGAAACACCCCCGCTGCTTATTTGTTGGTAATGAATTTGTGGTGGAAAGCTGAGCAGGTGGGTCGCTGTGCCGATACACCCGCAACAATGAAATGCTGAAGCCACTAGCAGCTGGGAAACCAGAGTTTGTGATTAAGAATGGCTGCCCATGAAAGAGAATAATCTCCATATGGGGTCCAAGCTTAAGAGTCAGATGGGGAGCACTGCTGAAAATACATTCTGCTGCCTCTAAATGCGCGTAATAGTGCCCCTTGTACTTGACATGGTATACATGGCATGGTATACAGCTGACATTCAACCCACACTGCAAACCTCATCCAGATTAGAGCTCTGAAAATGTATGCCTCAGTCACAGGGGATGGGGGATCTGCATCCACACTTTAGCAGCGTTCCCCACCGTCGGTCCTTGTTTTTGCTCCCTCCTAGCCCTTTACCAGGCGGTCCACATTTTTCAGGAGCAGCCACACCAGTTATGTCAGCATTAAGTGAATTTTATCTTACGTACCTGCTACCACCTGATTGGCTATGCAGGAAACTGCGTTTCCCTTAAACACTTCAGGTCTCATGAACTTTACCTTCTACTGTATATGTATTTTACCTGTAAAATGTCTTGCTAGCTAAATTGTGGCTCATGTTGTTTAATACGTGTTGCACTTGATGGCTGTAAGACAGGTGAGGTGTTGCTTTGAGGAGAGAATCAATGGAAATGCAAGATGCCAAAGATTGTCATTCTCTCAGTCACTGCTAATTGGCTGCCCTTAGTTAGGTTGGGCATTTAGCTATGATGATGGAACTTGTACTTTTCATTTTCTCCCAATCATGTCTTTTATTGAGTAAATTTTGCATGTCAGATTAACCCCTGCTCTTAACTAAATCACTCTAAGATTCATAACATTGATGGGTTGAAAGAACCTCCATTTCATTGTCTTGTGTTGATTTTAGGAAAATTGATTATTAGATTATGGTCCAAGTAAAACAAGAACGTGCTGGAGTCCTGCACTCTGCACTCGTGTTCGGGATCAAACTGTCTCCAATTTTAAAGGTTTTGTAATTTTATTTTTACATTAATACATTTCAGATTTTTTTTCTACTACTAAGGGCCATCCCATAATTTTTTGACCATGTGATGGCACCAGAGCTCTAGTTTTTGCTCCTATCTCTCCACACACAATGAAAACAAAAATTTATTAAATGCCTAAAATGTGATGACTTGTCCTTAAGAGATCAAAATATATAAATAGCACACACATTTTTGTAAAACTCTAATAAATGTTATACTTTCCCTACAGGTTTCCTACATTTACTTGAATTGATTTTCTGCATTTAAATTGCATTAGATAGTAAGATAAGATGAACTGCATTAATCCCATAAAAGGCAATTTTGCTGTTACAGCAGCAGATTTAGACAGGATCAGAAAATACATACATCATAAAAGCTCAGAATAAAGGGACACATATACAGGGGCCTCCATAATGTTTGGGACAAAGAAACGTTTTTCCATGGTTTACCACTCTGCTTCGTAGTTGGTAATGGAGGTTAATCTTAGGCTTGTCTGTCCATAAGACCTTTTTTCCAAAATTCTACAGGATCTTTTAAGTACTGTTTTGCAAACTGTAATCTGGCCATCCTGTTTTTGTGGCGTCATGCAGTGTATTAATGTTCACATGTCACAGCTGCGTCCTGAAGAGTGTTTCTGATCTGTTGGACAGACATTTGGGGATTATTCTTTACCACACTGAGGATTCTTCTATGTTCAGTATTGGAAGTTAGGGATGTTAAAAAAACAGTTGGAGGAACTTAAGGTGCTATTTCTAGTTTTCGGTCCCTATTGAGCGGTGATCAAATGCAAAAAACTGAATCAATCTGACAACATTTTATACTGCCTCATGGTGACTAAAGATTGCAAACGTCATTGCAAACGTAGATAACAGCAAGGCTTAAATGTGAAAACCAGTCTACTGCAGCTACCTGCAGATCCTGTACATGCCAGGCAATCCTTGAAACGTCTCAAGCTGACACAAAATTATAGTTTTAAAAATGACTATTTACAGCTAATAATGCAAATTATTCTATTATAAATTATCAGTCACAATATAATGTTATGTTCTGTAAACAGCACTGTGCTGTTGAGATAAATATGTTCAGTTAATGTGTGTGGCATTCTTTGGGTCCAGAAATTACTTGTGGTGAGACTCTACCCTCTGAAACGGGTATTGCTTTTCCTGGTGACAATGTGACCGCATATAAACGTCAATGGCATACTCCTCGGCTGAGCTTTATAAACATTGTACTGTATACGGACTTTTAAAAACATTTACTAGATAATAAGAAGGAACAATCATTTAGGTTGCATGTCCCGTAAGTGTAACATAACACACTGGGCAAAGACACTTGACACACATCTTGTGGGTGGCCTTGCTCATGTCTGCCCCTAGATGTGTTTTTTGAAGTGAAGTCCTTTGTTTTCAGGGCACCAGCAGACCAAGGTACCAGTAGTACCCCATGAAGAGCCTTGCACTGCACACTGGAGAGGGCCATTGTGGGCTCCCCAGAGCTTACCTGGCACTGCACATTGGAGAGAGGTGTTGTGGGCTCCCCAGAGCTTACATGAATGGTGCAAATGGGTAGCTGTGAACATAAGAACTATACAAATGAGAGGAGGCCATTCGGCCCATGAAGCTCGCTTGGGGAGAACTTAACTAATAGCTCAGAGTTGGTAAAATTTTATCTAGCTCTTATTTAAAGGAACCCAAGGACTCAGCTTGCACTACATTATCAGGAAGACTATTCCATACTCTGAGTACATGCTGCGTAAAGATGTGCTTCCTTAAATCTAGTTTGAAATGTTCTCCCGCTAATTTCTATCTATGGCCACGAGTTCTTGTATTTGAACTAATGCTGAAGTAACTATTTGGTTGAACAGCATCCAAACATGTTAGAAGCTTATAGACCTGGATCATGTCCCCCCTCAGTCTCCTTTGCTTGAGGCTGAACAGATTTAGCTGAACTA
>JAABNX020000119.1:2009388-2031902 GCA_015163995.2 Mormyrus lacerda | reverse complement strand
ATCCTGCTTCATAAATATAGCAGGTGGCTTTGTGCTGGTTGCTGCGTTCATGTAAAACATGTAAAAAAAAATTCTTCTCAGAAGCGCGATCCTTCCGCCCCGACGCACCGCCGCCCAATTTGTGTCGCTGTTATACCTCGGGGAAAGTAACTGAGTAGAAGGCTGGAGTTCTTTCAATAAAATTTCCAACAGTACTAATGGGCGACTTTTCCGCTTTGGATGACTGCATCAGCAGTAAAAAATCTATCCACTGTATATAAATTAAGTGCCCCCCCCGCAATCAAACTCTTCCCTACGCGATAGCATGACCCATAACCCACATTTTGTAAGTATGGAGTAACACCGATATCAGAACCTGCATAAACAAGCGCATAGCAACAAAACAAAATATTCAACCAGGCGTGTAAAACGATTAGTTTTAGTGCATTAACTTTATCATTAATTTTTTTGTAAGATATACTAATCGTCAATGGGGTTGCCATGGTACTGCAGGTAAACAGCCGGTGTTTCTACCCGGAATTATTATGATGTGCAGAACAGGAAGCCAACAGGTTTTCATCCGGGACAGGAATCAGCGGCGCACCGGTGTCACATTGACATCGCTGTAGGTAGCTGGTTAGGTAAATTATATTTTGTATTATGCGATATTTTAAAGCATTTTTATATTAGGTTATTTTTAGAAACAGAGTAACCGATGTTTATTGCTTAGAACTATTGCTATATTTTTGTATGATACTGAATCACTGCTGTTAGATTACTGTTACTTTTCGTATTAGTTGCTAATTTGGCTGTTGAAAAGTTAGATAACGACGATTCTTACATATTTTTATTTGTATATCGCATGATGCATGAGGAACACTTAACAGTCCTGTTCTTCTGCTTATATCGAAATATTTCGATATTTTAAATGTGCAGTATGTGATAAGTGGCTGATTTAATGATTACGTTGTTGTGTTTTCTGCCATGTTTATGAGCGTGTACTCCGGTTTTCTCGCGTGGAACACTGAAGTTGAACCTGTACTCTGAATGTTTCGTGAAGATTTGTGGCAACATGCCTTCTGATCCTTTCCGATCCAGCATTTTGCCCGAATGTGTTGTACTGTGTGCTTTTTAGAATAAATTTCAGACTCACCCCAGACCCTAGATTGAATATTTAATTATTAAGATGAATGGTTTTACTACAGAGGTGCTCCTCACTATTAAAGGTCAGGACAATGTGTTTGATTTTTAATTATTAATATTGATTTTTAATTATTAATATTGATTTTTTTTTTTCTTTTAGGAATCCAGGAATGACATTGCAAGGATTACAGGAGAGCAAATATGTTTAGAAGAATCTCTCCATTATATGTTTTATGTAGGTTGTCAAATAAGGGCATTGGCACAGGTGTGGTGCCCTCTGCAGGACAGTCTGCATGCAGTGCGGTGAGGCTAGTCTCTTCTCCTGGTTCGGCCGTCACATGTGGCAGGCTAAGACGTTATGGCACTGGGCCCACAGGCAACATGCTGCCTCCCCAGCGCTGGACATCCCTTGAGCCAGAGCTGGAGGAGGCCCTTGTTCCCCGAATGCTGTCTTTGTCCCCTCTGGAGAGCTGGTTATCCCTTCGCTACTCCCTCCCACCCCTACTGGAGGCCAACCCCTTGCCCTCGGGGGAAGAGGAGATCCTACAAACGGTGCTGCCCCCGGTCTTGAACCCAGTACTGCCTGAAGACGGGGGTTCTGGTGTTCTGCATTGCAAGAACGTGTTGGAGATTCGGCGCAGGAAGATAAACAGGCACAAGTACAAGAAGCTGCTGAAGCGCACGAGGTTTCGCATTCGGAAAGTGCGGCTGGGAAGGCGGCGGAGGAAACAGGTCAGCCATTGGTGGTGCTAATGAGGGGGGAGGGGCTTAATCGGTGCTGTGCAAGAGCAGAGAAGAATGGGAATAAGAGGAGGAAATGCACATGCTTTTAAGTCAGAATGAGCTTTTACTAAGTGAAGACCTACATGTGCCAGTTTACATTATACACACTGATTGACATCTTAACATGTCTTAAATCTTTAGCATAAAAAGATTAGAAACAATGCAGAACATGGTCAGGGCATGTACACACACCACAGTCATGCTCTTCTGTCACGTCAAACACCAGTTAACTTGCTCAGCCACATGCATTTTAGTGCACGCAACATGGAAAGAACATGAGAATCTCCACAGAGGTAATAATAATCGATTATTATTTTTACGTTTTTCCTTTGAATGTAACAGATTTTTGGCTCTCTTAAATCGTAGAAGCGCTTTGAGAGGGACCTGAGGAGAATCTTGAAGGGGGCTGGCCTAAGAAGACCCCCCAAGGGGTGGAACACACCCAAGATCTTCCTCAAACAATATGGGACGGACCGACACCGGCGTGGCGGCAAAGCTTAGCTTCTGTGTGTCTGATGTTCACACAGTTCTATAATAAGCATTCTTCACACTGGCACACAGTTACTCAATCTGCATCTGCATTGCGATCGTGATTTGGACTGAAATGTGCAGGTGAATGAAATATTGGGCAAGTGGACACTAGGAGGTTCTACATTCAGGCTGTCATGGATGTTCATCGACTTGCTTGTTCATTTCAAAATCCAATTTTTCAATAAATGGCTTGTCTGTATGTGCCTTCTTGACTCTAAATCGTCATTGCTGTCTTGTAATTGATATTGCCTTTCCTATTAAATTTCCTAGATCCACTGCACACTTTGCACAGTTCAAGTGTCTGATTTGTAGTAATGACACTTTATTGATCCCCATGGGGAAATTCTCTTCTCACCTACCCCATCTGGCTCTCCATGGCACACATGTAGGTGAGAATAAGCTTGCTAGCGAAGGGCAGCCACCTGCAGCAGCATCATGGAGCTGGGATGTTAAGGGCCTCGCTCTGGTGCCCACGTGTATGTAACTATTCTGCCAAACCAGCAACCTTCTGGCACAAGCACAGAGGCCCAGGCTGCTGAGCCACACTCTAATAATGGTTTGACATTAATTCGATCATTATCAAACCGTGGTGAACGGGGCTACTGCCTCGCGGGGGTAACTAGGGAAGTTTATAATGAGTCACCACCTTCCAGCCATCCCAGTTACTGGTTTGTATTAGCAAAGGTTATTAATGTCCTCTGGGAATCGGCAGGTGGCAGCAAAGTTTAGCTATTTTAGCTTTCTGTTTTAAAACGTGACTTTTCATTACGTGTGCTTTGAATTCGTCTGCATTAAGTATTAGGCAAATAGACCGAATCGAGCTCCACGTTTCTCTCTTCACTTTTCTTGTTTGTTTTTGTTGCGTATTTTATTGAAAAAAAATCCTGTTTCACCAGTCTCATCTTCTGTTACATGGTATTTGTTAACGGTAAAATACTTTCTGCGTTTATTAAGCGTTTAAAAACATCTTCAAGGTTTATTGCTTACGAATTGCACTTTTAAGATGTGGCGACCCTATAATTTATAATTCCTGCCCAATTTTTTAATTCAGTGCAATCGAAAAGTTTTTTTCTAGGGAGTTTCCAGACAACGCCAACAGCCTCTTGTTTTGTGCTATTGTGTCCACACCACACATACCCACCTTTGTCATCTGGCATATGTTCAGCACTGGAGAGCGCTTTCATAATTTTAGATTTCATGCATAAGTAATTAACATCCGTTTAAATTAATTAGTTCTGTATTCGTAATGGCACCTATAAACGACATTCAAAGATAAATCTATCCACAGAGAGCACATAATAGACTCATATATAGCAACCTTTTTCTACGCGTGTTAAGAAATGAGGTCGGTCGCATTTCAAGTTTTATTCGATATTTTATGTTAAGGAGAAATCCCGGTTTTCCACGGACAGTTGATTGTTAGGATATAATTGTTTTTTTTAGTGGCTGTTATAATGATTTTAAGCATGGGATGCGCATTTTTGCCTCAGGATGTGGAAAATAAAAGTACTGTATTCTGTGATCAGAGTTATTGCTCCTAATTCGGACGTTTATTCTTAAATAGTAAAGGGTCATCCTATTAAAATAAAGGTGAAATAAAGGAAGAAGTAAAAGAAAACCCAAGAAAAACAGCGGGCCAGGTCGGCGAGAGGAGGAGTTTTTGTGAGCTGCATGCGCTTTTGGGTTAAGACTTTGTGGAATAAGGCAGTGTCATGCATTCTTCAGAAAATTATTACCATACACAAGCAAAGACAAGCAGAGGAACGGAGGGAGGATCATAAGAGCTACCTCAGCCCGTCAACATTGCCCACTTTGCTGGGGTATTCGTGTGTGCGCTGATTTTATACCTTCATCAGTCGAATTTAAAGCCGTGTCTATAGCGTTGCATCTGAGACAGTTTTGTCTTTTGCCTGTTCTCCTACTGGTTTGTGTTGGTTTTGTAGTTTATATGTTTTGAGATTTCGGGGATTCCGAAATACGTACAGCGTTGAAATGTTCTCAGATAATCGTAACCAAGTTGCAACGAGATGAAGGAAAACAAAAATTTAGTTTCTGAAAAGTTAATCGAATCTTGCTCCTAGTTATACTGAAAGTTTCACTGTTCTTTTTGGAGAATCGACAACTGCAAACATCCTTTAATGAAACTCTAGAGAATACACGGTTAGAAGCATCGGCAAAATACCCAACTAAACTTCCAGGATTTTCTTAGTCGACAAAAATACTCAGTATGAAGACAAACAAACTCAAAATAGTGATTTGTCACGGTAAGTTCTTATTCGTTTTACTATTGCAATTATGGTTGAATTTCAGAGCACTTCTGCAGTAAATTGTGCTCCAAATGCTGCAGATTTTCCCAAGACCTCCGAAAAATTATGATGTTTATGAGCTGTTTCTGATAGCTGTCTCTTTTAATAGGAACTGGTTAAAGAATGTAAACGGTTTGAGTGTGTACGAATAGGAAACTGCTTTTATATAAGCATTCGGCTATTATTGTTCTCAGATATCACTATGAAAATACGAGTATTGTACCTTAAGGCTACACATGTAACACATAAATTTGTGTTTTCCAAAACAAAATAGTAACAACAAATGCTATCAAAACGCGAATTATTCGCTATAGGCATTGAAATGCAGTATTGCACTCTTTTTGAACGGTGCTGCCTTGATTTATGTACAGTAATTGAAACAGATAATATTTGGTCACAACAGCATGACCAGTTGTTTCCACTTTGTCCCGATCTCTCTCTCTCTCGCTCTCTCCAATTACGAAGCCCTCCATGACAAGTTTGTTTTCTAATTGAAAATAAGTATCCTCGAATAGTGGCGATTGCGTCCTCTGACTAATGAGGATGTCATAACGTGAGTCAATGCCTCTGGCCTGCTCTTGCTCCCTTTCTTTTCCCCTCATTATAGGGATGTTAGAATTATTGTGTTTTCTGCTGGATTTTTTTACGACAATGTGTTTAGGATTAAAGTTGTGCATGGTAGGCAAGTTTCACAGGCCACCTTCCGAGAGGGTGCTGAACCACTGGATCTGCGCTGGTATTTAGTCAGACTGTGGCAAAGAACAAAATGGGAGTTTTAGTGGTAGAACTCATTAAAATGGGGGGGGGGGGAGGTGGTGGAAAGTCTCTCTGTCTTTAAGAATTAATTATCTAAGATCTAAGGCAAGACTGAAGCACATCCTCTGAAGTAAAAGGCACCAGGAAAGTAGGCCTGAGGCAAGAGGCTACCTCATGTAAACCTCATGTTTGTAGGACATGTGGGAAACCAGGGGAAACCCACAAAAACATGGGAGGGACAGGCAAATGGCACACAAACCCAGGGCTGTGGAGGTGGGAGGTCACAGGAGTCCGGAAAAATCACAGGGCAGATCCTGAAATGACCATATTCCAGTGAGAATGAGAAAAACACAAAGACCATGTGGAATTAAGGGAGTCAAATATGAGTGTGGGGATAAGACTGAATTTTAAAGTATAATTTCTCATGAAGAGATGAACTCACTTACATTCTTCAGCTCCTGTGTGCGGACAGGTCAGTTTAGAGATGGTTCACTCACTGCACTTACAACGTCAGCAAAAAAATGTACCTATTTGTACATTTGAGGGTCACTGGGGCTGTACCCTCAAGGGTCTAGCAGTTGTACCCTTAGCTGTAGTTAAATGTAACTTTTAAGGTAGAGACTCTGAGGATTTTTTGTATTGGGGGGACATTAATGTTGTTCCTACCTTGAGGAACAAAACTGTACCAGGCATGTACCTCATTTTCTGACAGTGTATGTCTGTTCTAAGCATGTGCGGTTAGCATCACTTAGCAGTTACAGAAAAATAATCATCCCCATATGACTCCATTCAGTATCTGTAGCACCAGCTATTTCCTACTCAAGCAAACAAGGATAGAAGTTTTAAGTCCTTAGTTTGTATATTGGGGAAAAAGATTATTTTGCATCAAAAAGACAAACTTCACAATGTACTAACAGCAACTGCTCTGCTCTGTCTCACCCCACGAATAATCTTTAGTCTCTTAACCAACGATTATTTGCAACCAGACACACTTCGGATGTATATATAAAAGACTGAACTGGATCTTATTATTGTAGTGTTAGTATTCTAGAGCACAGAGTGAGATAAAACAATGTATTATGGCTCTGTTACCTCAATAGACATATTAGCTCATGCATTAGTGCATATTTACCAAGTGTTCAGTCCTTTCCACAGAACACAGTACTCCTTGTATCACACAGGTACTGTGTTAATGCCATTGTGATTTTACTCTCTCCTTTCATGTATGGTTGGACTCCTGCAGCACCCACTGATATTGAGGTGGTTCTCTGTGTGTTGGATGCGCTTCAGATGTGTTTTCACTTATTAGTCGCGGCTCTGATGCATAAGAAGGAGCAGTTTAAACATGGCGGTTTCATTTCCATCTTTCCCTTTCATTTCACGTCTGCTCAGACGTCCAGGACGTTTGCAAATGATGGGTTCATGGGTAGCGAGAATTTTCTTTCATTACTCTTTGGGCTTCCAGAATAAATTTTCCTCTATATCATTTTGCACCTACAGAAACACCCGTTCATTACTGGGGGGGAGGGGGGGAACTCATTAGCCAAATCCATCAAATTAAGCTCAATAAAACTGTGAGTGCTTCAGTTAGCTGCTACGTGGAACGGTGGGATTTCTGCCCAGAATTTAGCAGACAATTTGTCAGAGAATGACTGAATACCTCGGTATTTTCATTTTGTGACCTGTCAGCAGATATGTGTATGTGTCATGCCAGTCTGTCATGATGGACTTTCCTTTTCTTTCCATCAGTGTTTGTTGCTGGCTTCCTCACGTGTGGTAAGTCATTATGAATCATACTGAGGTCACAAAATACCCCTTCTGTGATTATAGCCACCTGCAGACACTAACTGTATTCTTCTTTGCCATTTCTACTAATTCTTACTAATCTCTAAGTTCTCAGCTCGTATTTAACAAGCATTGATGTCCGCTAATTCAACGTAGCCATTCTGGGAGCTAAAAGAGTATTTTCACGGTGCATGCTAAGCGTCTGGTGACGTGGGGCCGTCCGTCTCGTGCCAGTGCTTGGGCAGATGGGCCGGGAGAGCGTGCCCATGGAGAAGCACGATGTGACCGCCCCCATCGGCTCACGCCTCAAGCTTCGGTGCCAAAGCAAGCGGCTGGTGGCCGGCCGTGATCGCCTGGGTGACCAGCAGCGTGTGGTGCACTGGGACCTGTTCCGTGGCGGCCCAGACTACCCCCAGGTAGAGCGCATCCTGGACATGTTCCCCAGTGGTGACCGGCGACTCTACAACGAACTAAACAAGGGCCGTGTCAATATCTCCAAAACTGCGTTTGTTGATGGAAACTTCTCCCTCGTCATCAAAGGTAAGGCACTGCCCCAGGTGTTGCACTTCCGCCGCTGGATGTTGGTGAAATGTGGCCTCACAGCTGTGTTTATCTCTGCTTAGGGGTCAGTATGAATGACAGGGGCATTTACACATGTCACCTGCATCATCACTACTGCAACCTCAACGAGACCCTCAAAATGCAGCTCAATGTTACCAAGTCGGGTGAGAGTCTGGCCCTTGTTGTCAATGCTTTACATGCTTTACACATAGAAACGTCTCTTTGTCATCTTGCTTCTAAATATTCTTACTTCTTCTAGATACTTGTTTTATTCCTTTTGTATACAGTACTGTTCAAAAGTCTCAGACAATCACAGAAAAAATTACCGATACCTTCTTAGACGGTTACACGGACATCGCTTCGGTTACCAAATCTCTCCTCATAGGCATTTCAGACATCCTATGCACTTGTTAAATTGCACCACTAGCTCAATTAATTAATTAACCTAATTAGGCGAATAACTCAATGAAGTATCGATTATCCAAACATGGTGTGCTAGTGCTCGAAAATACATACATGGTACATACATACAATGGTTGCTGCAAATCCTGGGACGTCTTTAGGAGAGGTTTTGAAATGGCTAAGCTGACACACTTCTGACAGACGTAATATCATAGTTTTGTAGCAACATGAACATTGAAACATTGTTTTCTTTGGCTGCCTAAGACTTTCACACAGTACTATATATATCTCTAACTTCTCTAAGTATAATAATGTCTCCATTTAACACCCTTCCTCTCCATGCCCTCCACTTTCTTCTTCTCCTCCCAGCACGTAAGGAGCGGCGCTTCTGGGATGGCGAGAAGGTCGTGTTCGTGGTGCTGCTGAACAGCACGGTGACCCTGCCCTGCGTAAACCGGCGCCCCCTGTGGACTAGGAGGCAGCGGGAATCCGAGCGGCAGGTGGTCCACTGGGACCTGCGGGCCCCTTGGGCCCTTCCCAGCAGTGCAGAGCGGCTCGTCGACCTCTACTCCACCGGCGAGCCACTGTGGCAGCACGGCTCGCTCTTCCAGCCTCGCAGGATGTCGGTCCCCACTGAGGCCTTCACCCTGGGTGACTTCTCCCTCACCATCTCAGAGCTGCAGCCTCCCGATGAGGCCGTCTATATCTGCCACATGAACCACCAGTACTGCGGCCTGCGCAAGAGCATCACCTACTACGTCAAAGTGGGACCGCCCCTCCAGCCTGAAGACGTCCCAGACAAAAGCCCAAGTACGACATTTCTCATCTTTTCTGCTCAGGGGTGCCACCTAGTTGCTATTAAACAGGACACACATATTAGTGTTTACTTTAAGCCCTGATTGTGTTGCTATAGCTATATTGCCGATGCATTAACGGAGCTCTCTGCATCTCTTTGTGCTTCCTCTTGAGCCTTGGCTTGGTACTTTCTGCGGTACTTTTTTCCTGATGCATTTTTCCTATGGTGGTTTTTTTTTTTTGGTACAACCTCTGCAGATTCCTTATTGGGGCGACCATTTTATTTCCCCCAGACGTCTGAGACACATCTGTAGGGAGACGGTGGCTGAACATAGTCTCGTTTTTTCCTTGTGGCTCTCTGTCTAACGCTGACTTATCTCCCTGCCAAGCTCAGTCTCCTGTTTTCAGTGCTGACAGTGAATCCACATGTATAGCGGGAAGACTGACATTCGGAGTTCGATCTGTTTTTATCATCTGACCTAGTTTCAGATGGATTTACCGGTGATCTTAAACCACACCCCTGATTCGGGGGCTCTGTTGTGTCCAACTCGCCGTTCGTGCTTTCCCCTCCAGAGAAGGTCTCCTGACCAGATATTACCAGCTGGTGTCTGAGTTCACACAGGGAAAAGGGGCAGGCTCTTTTTAAAAAGGGGAGAAGATTGTTTGAGGAAGAAGAAATATGGAGGCCAGAGATGGGGTGGGTGAGTGTTTTTACTGGAGAAACACTTTTCAGTGAAGTCAGGAAGTGGCTTTATTCCTGGAGAAGTCTTTCATTTTTCTTCAGTTGAGCAATGGCTGAGTTTATGCACACAGCCCACAAAAGCTGTGAGGGTGGGGGGCGCAGAGACGCCAGCGAATCAGTGATAAACAGCGCGGCAGCCCAATCCCTCCTCATTCCCACATTCACAATCAGTCTGCTCGCCGTCTTTTCCGTCGATCGGCGAAGACAAATTCCTGCTGGAAGGCGAACGGGGCGAGTAGCTGTAATAAACACCTTCCACGTTGGCCATTTTGGGGAAATTTGAATAAACTTTCTGTTCAGGCCATGCCTCTTTGCTGGCTGTGCCTCCCCCCCCACTTCACCTTCAAACTTTGTGGTGTTTGCTAGCAAAATAAGGAAGTCACATCTACATCTGTAGAGCATCTGGACAGCCCCCCCTTCCCTGTAAAGGATTTGGCCAGCTTGGGGGGGGGGCATAAAAACAGATTGCTCATGGGGGGGTGGGGCTGTACTGGATTTTCCCCCTCTCCAAGTGCAAACTCGAAGACTCACTTTTTCACCAGTAGTGAAGTCTCATTTACTACAATGTGGTATTGTGGTAAACAGTTTCTGGAATTACTTTATCCAGTGTTTTTGTTACACTGAAACAAATATGTGAGTAAAGGCTGATTTCTTAAAGTCTTTATGTCTTCTACTGCCAGTTCCATAATTACTTGTTCTTTATGTTAGTCACAACCTCTTTATCTCTGAGAATGGTCGGGATTTTTGTTTTTTGATATAATGCCAAACTACACAGTCTCACAGTGTCATTACATTTGGGTTCAAAAATACAATGAACAGCTTCATTTAGAAGCATGACTGCCTGCATGCAGTAAGAACACATTTTCCCCTGAATACCATAGAATGTTCTACACTGAATGTCGATTGAAAGTCTCTAAAAAGTAATTTTAAAAAATTGAAAAGCAAACAATTTGCCCTACATTCATTTTCTGTGATTATGTAGCATGTCTTGGGCAAATGAAGGGAATGAATTAGCTACACTGATGGTAATTTTAAATAAAATAATCAATGACTAGTGCAAAATAATTAATGTAATAATAATCTATCAGTTTGTAATAAATGTAATATGATTTTTAAAGCTTGCCTAACTTTCCCATAATGAGAAACAATCCAAAGGAACAATTTCGGATTCCTACTATCATTGAACTATTTAATTCAATCATTCATAATGAGTGTAGCCAGGGGAATTGACCTTTTCAAGGGCTGACATGGAAAAGCGAATGCAGCCCGATGCAGTGTTTAATGCAGTGAACCCACCCACTGCAGCAGTCATTCTTGCATAGAGTCAGTGCAAATAATATTGCATTCCCTTTTCATCTCTGCACTGGTCTCACCTCTCACTTTTCTATTTTCCTTCTTTCCTCGTTTAGCAATAAAGAAAGAGTTGCACATGACAAAGTCAATTCAGCTGAAAAACACCCCCACCACCACCTCCTCACCACTACTCCCCCCACCGACTCTTGCTTGGGTTTGGACTTTAAACCAAAATACAGGAAACTGTAAAGAGCAGATCTTCTCCGAGTCAGCAGAACACCACGGCTGATGTTTTTCCATGCAGCTGGCTCCCTCGCTGCTTTCTGTAAAGGTCCAGCTTTATTGTCCAGAGACGTGACGCATTGATCCATCTTGAGCAGCATTGTGGTGCTTATAAACCTCCCTTAGTTGTTTTGACGTTTCACTGCTAAATTTTATGAATCGCTCAATCATTTGTGAGATCTATCACGTTATTGTTTAGCACTGTAAAGTTCTAACAGGTTGACTTAGGGTTGCAGTGGTCATCTTGAAGGTTTCCCTTCTGAATAATTAAGAGCGTATCCCAAAGTTATCTTTGTTTCAAACAGGTACCAGTGCTGTGGACGCGCCCGTGGTGAATGTCATCATATCTAAGCACGGAAGTTACCTCTACATCCTGACCATCCTCCTCATCGTCATCGTCATTGTCGTGATCTTCATTGTGTTGCTGACCTGCCAGTTCAGAAAGCGAGGTACAGAAAGTGCTTCTGCCATTCCAGTGTCATGTGACCTCATGTGACTTTTTTTTTCTTTACCTTATAGTCACATGACCTCAAATGTGACTTGTATTTCCACACCTAAGATGTTAAGTGTCTTTGTTGTTCCAGGGTTGGATTATCACCTACGAAGGACTGAACGGTGAGGATGTGTCCCTTTTTCTAGCACAAGACCATAAAAAAGTGCCTACAAAAATTTTCGCCTGTGTTCAGAGTCCTCTGCATCATCACATGACAACCAAAACATAACATTATTAATGAGGATGATTCATAGTCAGATTGTGTGGTGTTATGAAATAAGTGTTTTTCCGACATTATCTTCTGTTCGGTCACACAGGGGCAACACATCCACTTGTGATGCAGGGATGGGCAGCATGGAGTTGAAGATGTGCAACCAGGCACATGACAGGCCAGGTAAAAAGCTGTGGGGGGGGGGGGTGACTAATGTTGCCAGGTGACATCCTTAAGGTTCTTAATTGAAATTGTTCCATTGATTAGGAACTGTAGCAGAGGAACTGTGAGTCACTTAGGACAAGTGTGATTTAACTTGGATGAAATCTCAAAGAACATTGTTTGTATATTCACTGTGGCCATGGTCATTCAGGGGAGAACACAACTATGTGTTTCCTCCCTGTCCTAGACTACAAGAACAACATCTGGAAGGAAAGGGTGGACGTGGAGAAACTCCCTTCTCCAAAAGTTATCGACTTGGACACAGGTAACAAAAGCCAGTGTCATGTAGGAGGCTACGGGGCAGGAGGGGGGGAGTGGAAATGTATCAGTGTTAGAAAAATAAATGTATGTCCCACTTTTTGTGTCTTTCTGCTTCACAGAGATGGAACGAAGGATGTGGAATTAACATGCATCACTCTATTGCTGGCGGGCCCAGGATAGATGCAGACTGAGCTGTTTTTCAAAAAATAAGTAAATAAATTGACACCAGTGAGAAGACAGAGCTGGAGTGAGGCACAGAGAACACGGGCCTTGTATCTGCTGCTTCCAGTGTTTAAGCCCATTGGACCAGCTGTTTCCCGCTACTATTTCACAGAATTAACAGGTCTATTCCGAACTGCTTTTCTTTTGACTCAATAGTTCTACCATCGCTACGTAGTTAAATGTGTTGGTTGTTTGGTAATGTACGCTTTAGGTCTTTGTAGGATACTCTTGAAGAATCTATGCACAATTTTAGAGTACTAGAAGGCCAGTTTATGCATATAACATACTGGCTTGGAGCTTTTCACTGATTTTTTTTACTGGCCAAATGTATGTAAATTAAATAAATATATTTGCTTAATATTTGTGTCTGAGACTTAACACTGTAGTACAGTATTAAATCTCACAATGCCTTTGAATTATTTTATTGCTGTTTTATAAAAATATGCATGAGTTTTTTTGAACTTCTTGTTTACCTAAGAAGCTGAACCAACAGCAGAGACAGCATAATTTAAAGTCAGCCCTAGTAGGCATGCAGCTTAACTTCTTGGACTTAAGACAATTGAATTGTACTGCACCTGCTTGTAATCACTCTGTGGAATAATCACTATAATTAAATAAATAGAGAACCTGCCACACCTTTATCTATCAGTCAGTACATTTAAAATTGCTGTAATAAACAAAAGCAGAGAGTGGAGCCTTCTGGGAAAAAAAAAGCTATAGTCCATTTTATGGTGGTAGCTGGTTTTAGCTGGTTTAAGATGGCCTTAGATGGTCATATCCCAGTGATTGCAGCTCTTTGATGGTTTAGCTGGGTCGGGCACCAATTGGCCATGCTGGTGTGGCCAGCTAAACCAGCTACAATGACCATAGTAAGCTGGTATGACCAGCTAAACTATCAAACCATCACGCAAAAACATACCTTAAAATGGTCAACTATCATAAATTGGTCAATCATCTTAAACATCTTAAGACTCAAATTAGCAAATTAGAACAGGTGTTAGTCAATAAATGTTCAGAGACAGATAGGACAAAGGTCATTAAATCAGGATGGTGCCGCCACCAACATGCAGATTACGCTCCGAATCCAGTCTCGCTATCGCTGATAAGTATTTATTTGTACTTTAAAACTCAGTTATTCAGGGTATTTAGAACATGTATGCCGCCAACGTAAATTCCAGAAGAAATGTTATCTGGTTCTGCAAATCTATGAGATCATCCTCATAGTCTCGCTTTAACACAAAGTATAACGACTTCGCAACCGATAGGACCAGTGACTGTAGAGCTCTGAATGTTATTGTGTGCGGACATTTTTCAGGGTGCGAACTGCAAAATACAGACAGCTACACGGCTTGATGTTTAGTCCGCTGGGTTTGTCTGGTTTTTGTAGGTTTGGTTGTGATTGTGAGCTGTATAATTTAAAGTAGATGTAGTATGAAATTGGAAGACTGGAAAAATATGGCTATTTTTTTTTTTAATCTAAGCTCTACACCTTATTTACCCTGGAATTAATTTAACATACGTTATAAGCCTGAAGCGGGATGCAATGTTTTTAAAGTAATGAAAATGTCATGTCCATCTAAAATGGACTATAAAAGCATTTTTAATCTCATTTAAACACACCCTATTTCTTAGATATTCCAGAGCGCCTGTCTTCTTGGTGTTGTATTTCAAATCACAATACCAGACGCATATTTCTTTAATGTTATAAGTGGGGTCTAAAGCTGCCAAGTCTGGCGGAGCAGTGGCAGAATGTGCGAGTGAAATGTCGGCTGGAGACGTACTAAGAGAGGAAGAGAGAAAACAAAGAACACGGATTTTCGGTTCTGTGTGCAGTGTTTTAATACAGACAGGCTAAAAATGCATCGTTTGAACTGAACTGTCCAATATGTGACCGTGCCAACAGAACATGCCGAAAGAAAGGAAAAAAATATTTCAGTCGCAACCAGAACTGAGCTAACAGGAAGTGAAGGAGTGCGTCACCGGCGAGACTGTCCAGCATCTACTTAATGGCACCAGGGAGAAGGCTAAGTTGCAGAAATCACTTTTCCCCCTTTCAACAACAACAACAACAACAAAAATTATAATATATAAATATATAATCTATTTTTTTATCAGGCTATATAAACCAATTTCACTGGTGACGTTTATTTACACTTATAGGGATAAGGAACTTGATGCTCAAACATTCAATTTTATAAACATTTCCACAAATCAACAGTAAAATCTGTTAAACATCGTCGGCAATGATTCTGCTTAATTCTGAGAAAATAATTTAATTAAAAAAAAATATTTGCATTAACAGACTGCCCTCTGCTGTCAGGATAACGCAATTGAATTTTATATTTTTATAATTATACACAAATAAACGAAAATGCATTCAAACTGATTATAGATGTTAAAAGGTTTAGAAAAAAAATGAACAACGTGTTTTTTTTTCTAGTTATTGGGACTGAAAAAATATGTAATATAAAATTCTTGAAATGTACGGCAACGGACATAAATCCAATCTGACCACTAGATGGCAGTGTTGGGTAGGAAAAAGACTGGAAAACGAATAATATTCCAAGATCGGTCTTGTAAGGATGTGAATCGTCCCTTCCTGTTTTACTACACTGTGCTACCGTACTGAGACACATTGGAGCCGCATAAGACACCCAGGTTTCGATTATGTCTGCTTTTCTGCCTATGCCGTCAAAGACAAGGACATTTTTGGCGTGAAATACATCGTAATGTTTATTTATTAACGCTGTATATCGTTGCCGTTGTAATTTATATTTGACTAGTTAGTAAACTAGCTTAAATTTGTATTGAATCGCCACAGCCCTTTTTCCTTTTCCTATTTCAATGATTGTCCTAGCCACAATCTCATGGCGGAGACTAAAATAATTTATCATATCGACGAGGAGGAGACTCCTTATTTAGTGAAACTGTCAGTTCCTCCGGAGAAAGTGACTTTAGCGGATTTCAAAAATGTCCTCAACAATCGCCCAGTCAACAGCTATAAATTTTTCTTTAAATCTATGGATCAGGATTTCGGGTAAGTCCCTGAACTGGATTCTTTCTCCTGTTTTTTGTTGTTCAGCGCTTGTACTGCTGGCAGCCTCTCGATCGTCTGCGCTAACAATATTTTCCTTTCATTTACGATGATTACTAAATAAGCCCCGTGGCATTTTAAACAAGGACTACGTTGAGGTCACATCGTCCTGCTTTAATTAGCCGAAACTAATTGTGTAAAAAGCCTGATTGGCACCTGTCTGTGCATTCGCAATATCACTATATGCTTGTGACAGATTAAATGATTGTTGTTGCGATTCGGCGAATCAATATGCACAAAAGCATACAGCTGTTTTTGAGTATTAATGCAAAATATGATACCAATAGTTTAGCTGTACGTAATGATTTTACGTATTTCCATGTTCTTGCATCGATGTTTGTATGTTGTGTATCCTGGTAGCAGCATTGCCACTTGTTCGCTTGGGCACTCAAGTTTGAAAAGCGAATCACGACAAATACATATTTATGTAATAGTATTTTTGTTATAATCCTTGACTGATAAATTGATAAATTAAAACGCCAGCGGAAATGCTGGCTTGCAGAAGAGAGCATATAGCTATTTGAATACAGGGTTATTATCCGTGATTTGTAACCAAGTATTTTAAAGCAATTGCAAATGTAAATAAAGTTAACGTGAAAAGACGAATGGAAAGGCATACATATTCTCGGCCGAATAAAACATTTTGCAAATGACACAATTGCTTGAATACTAACACTCTTTCCCCGGAAACGTCGATACACATGTATGCCATGTCAGAAATGCATTTTATAGCCCGATTAAGAAATATGCGCCTGTATCATTGCTTTATTTGCATGGTGGTTGATGAGCAGGCGTGGGTGGAGGCTTTATTTTTGACTACACGCCTGTTAGCCGAAATCTTTCATCTTGTTCGCGTGTTTTGTTCGTTTGTTGCCCGGCTGTGGGAGTGGTGACTAGGTGAACGCGACTAATCTTTTCTGATTTAAAGCCCGGCGTTGCGGCGGCGGGCGGCGGGTGCAGCTTCGCCCCGCGCGCTCCCCACCCGCGTGATCCGCGCGACGCCCGCGCGTTGTCCGTGTCGCCTTCACCCTCGTAACGTTACGTTACATCGCGAGCTGCACGCCGCGCTCCCGCCTCCACCCCGGGCCTTAATCCCTCATCCACCCACCCGGGAGCAGAGCGCTGCTGTCGGTGCGGACTAGGCCGCAGAACTCCTGGAATGCCCGGAGTGCAAACATGGCTGCCCCGGAGCGCTGGGCTGAGGAGCGACGGGGCCTGTGCGGATAACCGAGCACCTCTGTGGCCCATAAACGAAAATGAGAAAAAAATAACATTAAGTCACCTGTCATCATTAATCTATCCCTTATTTTCAATGGCGGCATCCCGGGATTTATTTCAATGAACGCGAGCTGTTTTTTATTTGTTAATTATAATGATAAATGGCTTTGTGTTTTATTATGAACAATAATTCTATGATTTCAGTTGTATAGATTTATTTGTTAATCTGGTGCGATTTACAGATAAGGTAAACTGTTAATTGTATAACTATATGTATATGATGTAAGCAAGAGTAGGTGCTTCGGTAGCGCTGTCTCGTGGGTCACTGATTCATTTTATAATGTAATTTAATTGTGATGTGCTCTAAAGTTTTCATATTTTATATAATCTGTCGGTAGGCGTCAGTGTGAAATGTTAGACGTGACCAGTTTTAATAATGGTCATCGATATAGTCGGAAAGTGTTACATGGTTGAACTTACTTGTTCGAGGACCCTACTGGGAATCTCACAAATCTAGTGGCACAGGAAGGCATATACAGGCGTGAAAATTACTCAGTAATGTAATTTAATCGTGTCTTTGTTTGGCCAAGTGGACTGTAACAAATAGTTATTTTTTCTTAGACTGGGATAAGTCTCCTCAGAATCCTTCCAAAGAATGATATAATTAATTCCCCCTTTGAGTGATCCAAGGGGTAGACATTTTTAATAACATAAAGGTGACATGTTGACCATGGAGTGAGGTTATACTGTGAAATGTAAATTTGACCACAAAAAAGGTTAGGAATGTTAACCCGTGGTAAAAGCAGTATTATTCATAGAGAAATGTAATATGTAATTTGTCATTGTTTTTAAAATTATGAGAACTGTCCTTAGATGGGGGCTTTTGGGCACCTGTGCTGTGACGTAAAAATGTTTGACTTCCCTTTCTCGCCTTCCAGTGAGGGGGTGTTGGCTTTGACTGGAGTTTAGAGGTCAGACTGGTTATCTAACTGGTTTCCTGTTACATGAGTTTATGAGGCTGGCTGCATTCGGCAAAGCTCTCTTAATTTATTGTTCACTGGATGTGACCAAACTGCATGTCTGTCTTGTCGTCCATCTCTGGCTCATATTGGCTCGGCCTTGGTTCAGCAGTATTGTGCACACGTGCGAACTGTTGGCGGTCAATGAAGACGTTTCACATTTCACCTTCGGCAGTCAAATCCAGCTGGCCTGAAGCAATGAGCCATTTGGAGCCTGATTTGCATTTGCAGTCTTGCGGATTGAAAGGGTTAGGGGGTGATAATTGGCCAATCTGTTTGTGCCGCAGTGTAGGTGACTCTGATCGCCTGGTCTTGTGAGATCCACATAAAGCTGTCTGTGGCAGGGGGATCACATGACACGGCGCACTCTGACCGGCGGGGTGGGAGTCAGGTGCCGCTGTTTCAGCTGCCCCACGATCAGGCTGATTCCCAGGGGACTTGCTTCCACCCTCACAAAAGAAGCTTCAGCCCAACTCTGTGACCCTCACAGGCTGTTTACGAGCATGATGGTGATAAGAAATATACTACCACTGCAGACTGGGGCGTTTTTGTGCTTAAGGCTGCAGGAGGAAAGCAGGTGGGAGAGGAAGATGTATCACCCCTTTGCTGTTGCTTAAGGAGCATAAATTTCCTCAAGAAAGACAGAAATATAGCCTTTACCTCCATATGCAGCAGAGGAAGTCAAAACTGACTCAAAACATGTTTTGAAATACAATGAATTGTTTTATTTTTTTTTTTGCACTGGCTGAATCTACACTGTTAGCATGCAGGTTAAGACACAAACCGCTTTGCTTAAAGGCTCCAGGAATCAGCACCATACCGAAGAACTGCAAACAGGACTGGGACTACAACTCCGGATGGTGGAGCCCCTGGCCAATCATGGCCAGGCTTCCACATCCTATTTTTATTTATTGGCTTGAGTTTTTCCCATGTTAGAAAGGTGGAAAACTGGTGCATTCGGCATTGGATGACATTGTTTTCCGCCACATCTCTGCATGTAACATAAGGAAGAGCTGTAAACTGGTAGTTGGGCCTTCTGAGGGGACATTTCTGGGTGTCTGAAATTTTGGGAGCCACAGCTGTGGGCAATCAATTCGCCCGGGCCCATTGTTCCGAGAACCTTTAACATTCCCTGCATAAGCTGTGTTGTGACTTTGATGCTCCACATGGAAATTTCGCGGGTGAAGCCCTGCATGCCGTCCCAGTGTCATTTGAGTGGTATTTCAGTGGCCAGGTACATCAACTCAACAGTGGTTAAAGATAGCTGTTGACATGTACCAAAACACAACATAGTTATGTGTCTGGAATTGTAACTATTACGTTGTTGGTCCTTCCAAAGTTGCTTCAGTTAAACATTTAGTGTAAAATTGTAAGGTGCCCCACGGCCTGATGTGTCCAGGATGTACCTCGCCCAGTGCCCTTCCTGGGATAGACTCCAGATTACCAGAGCAATATAACTGGATAACCAGTCGCTGAAAATGGATGGATGGAAAAATATTAAACAAGCTGCAGCCCCCCTTGTATCTTGCACTGAATTTAACCACTGAAAGTCGATGTAAACATGTTTGCAACAACAGTGTTTGTTTTTCCCCTCCTACAGCAAAACACAGCTGACGGCATCCCGAAAATTAACATAATTTAGCATGTTGCCATAGTATGATGTTTAGTGGGAGTTTTGGGGGAAAATACTGATATGGCCATTCCAAGGTGAACATAATAAGCGAAAAATACATGGATACATCGGCCAAACAAAAACAGCTAGAAACAACTCTCACTTTGGAGAACCATAATATACTAGGTATCTCAGAAGGATGTTTATAGATAGAAGTTTTGCAAGTAGCAAAGGGTGGATGGTAACTGGAGAACAAATGTGAGCTCTAGTTTTGGCCAGAACAGTTTAATGTGAAATACAATAAAATAATAGTAAAATTAACATAAATAATAATTTGGCAGTGTCTAGTTTTCAGAGATTTTGTTTGCTGCAGTACAGACATGCTTGTGTGACATGTAACTGGAGAATTCCTTTATTTTGGGTCTCCTGAAGAGATTTTCACCTGATAGGTTGAGATTACCGATCTCCAGTTTATGGGAATGGGGAAACTGAAGTGTGATGCAGGTGTGTTTTTATACTCTTCAGCTGACTTCAGATTAAAAACATTCCTTGATGGCAGTGCTGTTGGTGCAGCTGAACCCTGCTGTAGCTGTATAACGTTAGAAGGCTGGAACTGCAGCTTTTCATTTGTGTTTCACTGTGATGGGAGAGGTGGAAGGTGACAGGTCTCGGCTCCACCCCTCCGCCTCATCTTGCCTTTAATATGTGCACCCAGTTCAGCTGGGAGGGGAGGCTGTTTCCTCGCCCTGTCCTATAGCTGGGTACAAACCAGCACTCAGCAGAGATGCTTGCTAATTGCACTGCCTAAGGACGTACTCAAGCGGGCGGCCATGTTGCCGTAGGGGCTCTATGGAGACGCCCGATAAAAGCTGCTCAGTTCACCTGAACATTTTAGTGGCTTTTCAACACTGTGGCGTTCCAACTGCAGATTATATTGACGGACTCAATCATGTTAAAGCGACTAACAGTAACTTTAATTACCGTATGTCTTGTGGACAATGTGAAAAGAATACTTTCTTGTAATTTTTCTTCTAACTGAAGTTTTATTGCTTCTTTAAACTGTTATTTCACATTCTGGGGGAGAAGTACGTAAGAATTCCTGTAGCACCAGGCTTCACATAAACACGTAGACTTCTTACTGTTTAATTTCAGGTTGGTATAATGAATATCTGTTGGTTTTTGTTCCGTGTTCTGTGGGCAGTGGTGGCTTGATGGTTAGGGAAGCGCACTAATTGAAAGATTGCAGATTCAAATCCCCCACCAGCAAGTCACCACTGAGGTACCCTGAGCAAGGTACCGTCCCCAAGCACTGCTCCACGGGCGCTGAATTATGGGTTAAATGCAGAGGACACATTTTGTTGTTGTGTGCTGTGGTGTGTTGACAATGACCACTAATCACCAAATAAAAATATAGCCCAAGTGGCCATCAATCATCCTTTAATTCCCACTGAAGTCAGCAGAGGTTATTTTCACATTAATAATGGTAATAATAGTATTTGCATGACACCTATGACAGTGTCAGTCAAAGGAAACGGGAGTTTTGCTGCACCTAGGGAAAATCCATGTGCAACCCAAGTTAAACATGCACACCTGGGTGTTCCTGTACCCTAAATAAGTTACATCCCAAACAGAAATTCAGTACACATACTTTTAAAATGATCTAAAACAAAAATGCTATGTGACGGATGCATGGCTTTTCCATTGTGTTCTTCTTCACTGTCTTCACCAGCTTGCAGAAGTTTCACCACCCTTTGACCGGTGTCTCCCAATCTAGTCCTCAGGGACCCAAAGTCGGTCCGTGTTTTTACTTCCTCTAAGCGCCATGCCAGACAGCCCACATTTTTGCTCCCTTCCAGCTCCCCAGTAGGAAGCTGGGAGGGAGCAAAACATGGGTCTCTGAGGGCCGGATTGGGAAACACTGCCTTAGGCTATTCACTCTGCAGGCCCTTAAAGCAATGTGTAATAGCTGGGAATTTAGCACTCTGTCAGTGTATTATATATAGATCTAATTTTAATTTAATTTAAAAATGTATAAGATTTATGAATCAAATGGTCTACTAGATTTTACTGCTGTTTTTAGCCAAATTTCCAAACAGCCCTTGAAAACAGTCGATCCTCTATTCCATTTTGGAATATTTTGATTTCTTATTGTCTCCCCAACCTTGATCAGGATAAGCAGTTAAAGATGTATGGATTTCGTACTGTAATGATCATTCAGCTCTTCTCCGGCTCTCTGTTTTTTCCATATACATCTTCCCAATGGGCTCCGAGAATCTCACACACAGACTCATGAGAGAAGCAGCAGCGAGATGGAATTGATTGTTGCCTCTCTGCATTTCGTAATCAGATCGCGGAAGACTTCTGCATTGCGGGCGGGGATGAGGTTTCTTGCTGTCAGGCTACTCGGATAAGTGGCATAACAGAGGGGGCAACTATTATTCGGAAGGGAATGTAGACATCAAGAGGTGCTGAAATCCAAACCATATCAACAGGTTACATAGCTTGGTTTTTAAGCCTTGTTAGATCTGTTGATGATACTACTGTGAGGACATATTTTATCATCACAGACTTTCTTTTTAATGTTAAACAGTCCTCTGCAGTAGTTGGGTGGCAGACCATGAGGTGGGGAGGGGGGGAGGCTGATGACATCGGCAGAAGCTCAGTGAGTACTTACACTGACTCTGAAGCACACACGTTTTTTTTTTTTTTTTTGCTCATGTACACCACGTTCCAAATTATTATGCAAATTATATTTTTCTCCAATTTTCCTAAATAGTCGATGCAAATGACAGTCAGCATAATTT
>JAABNX020000119.1:1982649-2002373 GCA_015163995.2 Mormyrus lacerda | reverse complement strand
TATATATATATAATATAAATTGCATAATAAAATGAACAAATTCAATAGACCCTTTCTCAGAGAACCTGTATATTATTTCATCGTACCATTGCAAATTTTAAATTGTATACACTGATAGCACCATTTTCATAAACCATATATACAATATTTAGTCAGACTGCTTGTAAATCAAAAAGAAGGACATAATGAGGCTTTTGGTATATTAAAAAACACGCCATACAACATGTTGTTAAGCTGCCTTCAGTTTTAATTCAGCTTTCAATGAGTGAAGCACTTTATTGTTGTAATATGGGTATAGGTGTCGTGCAGGTGTAGCGTGACACTGCCATGTGTGTGACTTGCAGCGCTAATGCCGTGAGCAGCCGTGACGGCCTTGACACGGAGACGGGCAGCGAGTCCCTCCTCAGCCACCGTAGGGAGAGAGAGCGGGAGCGCGCCCGGCGGAAGGCCAGAGAAGGCGAGTGTGAGTACTGCCCCTGCCATGACGACTCCAGCCTGAACAGCTGCCGCTCCGCGAGTGTCACTCATCATGTAACTCCAAATTCTGCCATGTTAATAATGCTACGGGATAAGCAGAACGCCCTGTGTTCAGCAATTGTAGGATTTTTGTGGTGGGGGTCTTAAGCGGGGCCATAATTCATACAGAGGGGGCCACCTTATTATTAGCCACTGATATACTTTGAGTTAGCGAGTGATAGGGATAGTTTTGAAGGGATGTAGAGTACTTACCTTTTAACAGCTCTATGTATGCTGAAAAAATGTTAAAAACGTCTTCCTGGGATTATTACGAATGGCTACCAATATTTTCAGGTCATATTTCTTTTTAGATTTGTCCTGCATTACGGTTACCATGAGAGCGCCCTCTCTGGTGGTTGTGAGGAAGGGCTGTCTTTTCTGAGGGGCGGTCAGCCCCGGGGCCATGATGCATTTCCAAGAAAGCAGGGGCTGTAATGCCAGAGAAAACATATTTTTTGCATTTTTTTAAGTGACCCAGAGGGTTTATGCTTTTTTTTGGTATAACTCTGGGCTATGGAACCGGCTCCAGAGTCCCCCCACAAGCCTGTACTGGATAAGTGGTTAGAAAAAGGAGGGATGGATGGATGGATGGATGAATTATCTTATATGCCTTTGTTTGATTCAACGTTGAATATGATTACTATTATAAGGCAGACATTTAAAGATTCATCTGAAGGTGTCCTACTGTAAATGTAGACAAGCTGTTCATTTCTGTGTGTTTTTTCAAAGGTCATTTGCGTTATTCTATATCCAGACAGATTCTGGTTTCAGTTTGCGATTTGTTTCAGCTGTAGAACGTGTGGGTGTGCAGTTGTCCAGTTGGGTCGTGGTCAGTCCCTGTTGAATACTATAGTGCTTTGCAGGGAATACTGGTCTAATGGTGTCTCTCTTCATTTCATATGAAAATGTGATGTCTCTGTTCACTGAGCTGGTGTGTCCTCGGTGTGGAGGAACAGGGTGGGACATCAATGCTCCTATGATCATTTTAGTGTAGTGTTCATCAATTGGTGGACTCTGATCTGCATCCATACAAAACTAAAATTAAATCCCTCCTATCAGATGGAGTGTTGATGGAATTTGACCTTTGGAGAAAAGTAGTTGGGGTTTAGTGTAAAACTTCATCTAAATCAAGGATTATCATGCACAGCTGCCTGATTTAACATGCATAGCTTCCTGCTTTAACATGCACAGCTTCCAGCTTTTTACATGCACAGCTTCCAGCTTTAACATGCACAGCTTCCTGCTTTAACATGCACAGCTTCTTGCTTTAACATGCACAGCTTCCAGCTTTAACATGCACAGCTTCCTGCTTTAACATGCACAGCTTCCAGCTTTAACATGCACAGCTGCCTGCTTTAACATGCACAGCTTCCAGCTTTAAAATGCACAGCTTCCTGCTTTAACGTGCAAAGCTTCCAGCTTTAAAATGCACAGCTTCCTGCTTTAACATGCACAGCTTCCTGCTTTAACATGCACAGCTTCCTGCTTTAACATGCACAGCTTCCTGCTTTGACATGGGCCCCCTCTGTCATAATGCTGACAGCAGATGGGCTGCTTTCATAAGAGCATGTGGTGTTTTGCACTTGAATGTGTGTGTGATGCTTTCCCTCCGCTTGGGAGGAGAGGAGAGGGCAGGGGAGGAGAGGGGAGCAGAGGAGAGGGGAGGGGACCGGGAGCCATCCAGTCCAGGCCGCAGTGATTATCACAGAAACAGCAGCTCTCACCCGCCAGCCCCAAACTTCCTCACCTCTACTGCCGCCTTGTTAGTAGAAATGTCATTAATAAACATGGATTAATTACAGCCAGAGATGAGGAGGTGGATGTAGGGGGTAGCTGGTGAGATGTTCATGGCTCACAGAAAGTCTTGGGATACCTGCTAAATTCTGTAACAGTGACAAGCAATGTTTAACATATCTGCACATATCTTCTTCACAGACATTTTCTTCTTATTACGTGTTATCATTTTTTAACTGACTCATTTAGTTTTATTCTTGCCATTTTGTTGTTAAATTGCAATTGTAGTGACTGGCTTTCACAGGGACACTAAACTTAAATGTTTTTATGTTATTGCAGAGGTGGTACTGATTAAAAACACCCAATGATGCTTGTCAATGAACTTTTTAAAATCAGATCAGCTCTTTTAGATTTATAATTTGTGTCTTATTTTATTAGTACTTGATTTTTTTACTTTGAAACTTTAGTTGTTTCTGATGTATATTTTCAGTAAAACGAATGAAGTAATGATTTTTGTTATAAAACCAATAAATCTGCAATATTTTTTTTACTAAATTAAGCAAAGCATCCCAAGACTTTCTGTGAGCTCTGTAGATGGCAGAGGAGATTTCGAAAGGACCCCCATTTTTCATCTCCACCTCCACCTGACACCACACTGTCTTAAAAAGCTCGCCACACACAGGACTTCATACCCGCTATCCTTGTCCGTGGCTGTGATTTCCACTGCAGACTGCAGTCACTGCTATAAATTTTCATCATGGCAGACATCTTGAAGTTCACATTTCACATGCTGAATTTGTGGGGTGATGGAGTGCATTTCCCATGCTGAAGGGGAAATGCCTGAGCGCTTTGCTTGCCGTGTCCTTTTTTGAAGTAGCCTGAATGCACATCCTGTATGTAGGACCCCTGTCTTATTTTAGTAGTCCCCACTGTAAGCATGTTCCGGAGCAGGTGCTGTCATCCTCTAACATTTAGCTTTGCGTGCAACTTTGCATTTGGCCCTCGAGCCGCTTGTGCACCTAGTCGGCTAAAGCTTCACACTTAGCCTGAAGGTTCTGCAGTACAAACCAGAACTTCAGCTACCCAGGGTCAGGACAGAAACTGTCAGCGCTGCATCAAGGTGTAATCACTTCCGACAGAGGGTCTGTGAGCTGCTGTTGATGGGCATTCTGTGCATATTTTAAAGTACTGACAGAGTAAGATGTATTGTACATTTGATAAAGTGTGAGACAATATGCATAGTGCAACAAGGCTATGCAATAAATTCATACATTATGTTAGTATGAATCAGAGCATGTGAGCGGAGTGGAACGGTGAGAATTTTCGCTCCTCGCTCACGAGGCTGTCGGCTCTGCCCACTTCTCCGCTCTAATTAGCACTAAGCCGCTCCGTTCAACACCGCTCTTTCCTCCACTAAAATTTACTCCCGCTCCAGTCAAATCGCTCCACACTCGCTCCAGTTTAAAAGAGCGACAAATAATCTGCATGCCTAACAAATGTCACCTTAAACCGAAGCCTTATATCATAAAGAAATATGAGCAATGGCAACATTGCCACTCAGAACAGAAAATATTTCTTTTTAAACAACATATAAGCAACAACGGACAGGTTTGGCAATGGCATTCCACACAAAAATCGGCTTAAAAATAAAGGAATCAGTGGGCTTAATAGCCTAAAGAATATACAGGGTAAGCATACATGTTTTAAATTCCTCAATTTTTTCTGTTGATGTTGCTGCTGAGTCTCTCTATAAAATAAAATTTCACTGACAGTGTTACGTAAAATTAAACAATCCTATTAGAATTTATTTGATTACCAATTTTTACTTTATAGGTTTTTATACTTTTATTTACTTTATAGACTTGATTTGATACAACCATATAAAACTTGCTGACGTTTTGCTCTGGCTTCCGCCTGTTCACGTAACACACTAATGTTTCTGAGAAAAGTGATTCCAAAGTGAATTTTTACTCACCGAACCAGTTTCACATTGTTGTTCTTGCTCTACATTATTGTCATCTATACATTTGATAAGAATAGTACACTTGTATGATCTATCAGTTTCCTTTGTGAAACAGTTTGCGAATTCCATCTCGGCCAATTTGTGTAAGAGTGTTGATAATTGTAAAGATGACTTCTGGATGGATTTGGGCACGCCTCAGAGTCGTAGTGTGAGCGGTATCGGAGTGAAATTGGAGCGAGACAGAGTGACCGCTCCAGTCTTAATTAAAAAAACTAAAGATTCAAGACTGAAAAAGTTTCGACACACAAAGCCAAAGGCCACTGAAAAATAATCGATCGCATGGTCTAGAATCAATTGCATTGCGGTCCAGGATCCACCGGTTCGTGATCACAGGCCTAAGTAGATCTGGTCAGTTTGCTGTTGGTTGAGAATGTCCACACTCTTGGGTCTGTTGACTACAGCCGTTAGCATACTGCAGTGCTTTTGGAAAGGTGCCCCTTTCAATGCCACACTGTAACCTCCAGGTACAAGAATATTGCCTTGCTTTCACTCGTCCTTCTCTATACCTTCCTCCAGCTAACGGCCGTTCCTTGTTTGCGTCTTATTAAAGTGGGACTCAGTTTCTCGGTGTACACTATGATTCTTCTGCATTAGTAGTGGTGATGCTAAAACAATTGCCGCTGTTCCTCAGTTAAGTGTGTGTGTGCTGACAGTCACAGAGCTCCTCGTGTGCCTGTGTTAACGCATCATCCTCTGCAGTGCCCAAACCCAGCAATGTAGAGAAATTTTTGGAATTCAGACGTGTATTTCCGTGACATTAGCAATGCTTACAATGCAGCAGAAAAGGGTTGTAGAAAGGCATGGGAGGATATAGGTACCCCTATACTTTATCAGCATGTGAGGCCCTTCCAGCCAATAGGGTGCTGTCCTGACACTCAGCTCCGCCCCCAAGAAAGCTGTACGTATCCAAGTGGGAGGTGATTCAGAGATTGTGGTGTTTAGGAAGGTCCCAGCCACACCACACTCTAGGATGATTGGCCGATAACTCTGTAAATGTGGGACACTCATATTTTACATGGCATTAAACCTTCTGCTTCAGTGATGACTTGATACATATAGACGGACCATGGTGAGTCATCGAGTTTGCAAGTGTGTCCCAATACCGCTTTTTGTCCATGCTACCAGCCTCACTCACTCACTCACTCACTCACTCACTCACTCAGTCATTCCTTCCTTGATCAAATTTGTGAACTTTCTAGGGAGGGAATTTGTGAAGTCATCGAGGGAGGGAGCGAGGGAGCCATCAAAAACAGTTTTGGGACATAACCATAGTTTTTCTTGAGTGTTTTGTTTCTGTTTTAATGGAGTGAAGACCTAAGGTGCTCTGTTCCTGTGCTGTCTCCCCTAGTCTCCCGTGTGAACGGCCACTCCAAAGTCGAGCGAGCGGCACGTGACTCGGCTATGGGCTACGACAGCACATCCATGATGAGCAGTGAGCTGGAATCCAGCTCCTTCATCGAAAGCGAGGAGGATGAGGATGCCAGCAGGTGCCCGGCTTCATAATCCATCCAGAACCTAAATCCACACACTTGCAGTAGCATGAAGTTTGGTAGATTAGTGGGCTCATTAATTCCATGACACTCAGGCAGGACCACAGAGGGCATCCACTGAGTATCAGTTCAAACTACACATGCACAAATTATTATTCCTTACATTTTCAGTATTATTACAATAGCTTAGCATATTCCAATTATCTAGTTTAATGCATGAGTTAAACCAGGAGATTTATAAACGATTGAAACTAAGCCAGGAGTGGGCGATCTTATGGGGGTGATGGTGGCGCAGGAGGTAGTGCTATCATTCGGCAATTGGAGAGTTGCAGGTTCGAGCCCCGGTTCCTCCCCATCAAAGTGTGCTTGAGCAAGACACTGAACCCCAAATTGGTGTCTTGCATGGCTGCCTCGGCCACCAGCGTATTTATGTATATGTGGATAGGTGAACATCAGGCAAGAACTCAAAGGGCTTATAAAGCGCTTTGAGTTGGGAATAGAAAAGAGCTATATAAATGCAATTCATTTACCATTTGTGTGTGTATTTGGGTTTTCACTGCTAATAACTAATTAGAGGACTAATTGGTTGAAGGGTTCTCACACCTGGGTTTGAACAGCTGACCTGCAGGTTATTCTAAAAATCTGCATACACACCGGCCCTTTGTGGATAAGATTGCCCACCCCTGGACTAAGCCTTTATTTGGGGGGTCTGATTTTAATGACAACGAATGAGATTGCATAATTTAAACTAATTAGTGTACATTTATTTGTTTGTTTATTTGGGGGCTGGGAGCTAAAGCCCCCCTTAACCAAGCCCTAGCAATGCTCCCCTGTGAAGTAATCAGAATGTCACATCTGTCGCTACACTAAACTATTCATCCTGCAACCCCTGATGACTGAATATTGAAAAGAGAGCAGTTTTCATGTTGAAAATTGCCGCTCACCTTTGCTGTCGCAGCCGTCCCTCTGCATGATAACACTTCTTCTCTTTCTCTTCACCTGTCATTGTCTTTTTTTGAATACCCTTTCACCCCATATTCATCGCCATCTTCCTTTCTTTCATTCTGCCTTCACCTCATTCTCTTCATTCTCCCTCTCTCCCTCTTCATCACTCTCCTTCTCGCTCCCCTCCTTCACCGGCATCTCTGCCTCCATCCCCCTCTTCATTTGCATCTCCTTCATCTCGCAACCCCCCCTACAGACTCAGCAGCTCCACGGAGCAAAGCTCCTCCTCCCGTCTGATGCGGAGGCACAAGCGCCGGCGAAGGAGACACAAAGTAGCCAAGATGGATCGGGTGAGCATGGGACTGACGTGTCCCATGAGGATCCAGTTCTTCTGAGATCCAGTGCCTCTGTGACACTTAGCACATGCATATAGAACATTGTACATTTAGCAACATGTTAATGGTTGTGTCCCACACTTGGATGGGTGTGGAGCTGAAGGTTTGATAGGTGTGTGACTGTGTGTGACGTTCATTGTCCGCATCTCATTCCTCTTACTACAGTCATCCTCGTTCAGCAGTATCACCGACTCTACGATGAGCCTTAATATCATCACTGTGACCCTAAATATGGGTAAGGAATCCTTTTCGTTCTTCCTGCTGTTGCTGGCCTGTTTAGAGTGGTGCTGTGTGGCTTGAGTATGTCCGCCTCTGTCCCCTGACAGAAAAATACAACTTCCTGGGTATCAGTATTGTCGGACAGAGCAACGACCGCGGGGATGGGGGAATCTACATTGGCTCCATCATGAAGGGAGGTGCTGTGGCGGCGGATGGCAGGATCGAGCCAGGAGACATGCTGCTACAGGTAAGCGGATCATGTTGGTGCCACTTTCAGCTGAGGCCATTTGGCAGGATGAAGCTCTCCCTGTTGGGAGATTCCCAGTCGCCTGGACGACAGCGTCCCACCCCGGTGGGCTCTGCTATAAGGTTGCATCCTGTGCTTGAAATAAACGTCTTTTAAAAGGGTCTCCCCTGTGGCATCTTTCCTGGCAGCCAAACAATGATGACGTCTGGTGCCTTTTCTCTTTGTTCTAATACCTGTCCCCTGCGGTCAGCCACTCATAAAGCCAGTTGGTTCGTCTATGACGGATAAGGAGGCTTTTGTGAGTATGTGGCAGTTAGGTAGCTGAACAGATATACATACCTCACGCAGTCTGATAGTGGCTGAAGTTACTGATGGATGCAGACAGGGGATACTGGCAGAGCCGGCGAGAGCCTGTTCTAAGTGATCCTGTTCCGCTCGGATAAAAATACTTGCCAAATTTGGATTCTTGAATATCATTTCCTTTGGCTGGGAGTCAGCGAGAAGAACATCTGTCCGCTATCCATGATTTATGTCCACTACTTTCAGACAGGCAGAAAAAAATTCTGAACTTTTTACCGACTCTACTCGACCTTCTATTTCCACGGCAGAATAGCTCAAGATTTGGCTACACACCACAATCAGCAAGGCTGTGGTAATTGTGAAACTTCCAGTAGCCAGGTCGTGTGTGAGACCATGCCAGCATGTCATCTCATGGGGCACTCATGAATATCCAGGCACCTCATTATTCCCATGCTGGCCAGCTACCCAAAACCATGATTTCTGTGATCGCCACCTGCTGGCTATTATTAGAGTTCATCGACTTAAGGGTTATTCTTTTTTTCTGAGATGCACTTTTACTGCTGTTAACAGCCATGTTTCCCGCTGCCGCAGCGTCACAGAGCTGTGACAAAAAAAAAATCTTGCCGTCGCCTTTATTTTTTCACAGATGAAAACTGTGAAAAGAAAAAGGTCAAAGTTACTGTTATTTATGTCATGTTTTCACTCATTATAATTTAAATGTTTGATATGAAATTTCTCATCACGCATCCATTTTTACACCAGTGACAACAAAGTCACTCTTGAGCCTTTCATGTCATTTATTACATACGCCTGTATCCTGCCACTAGTGGCTGACTGTAGAACTGCATCCTCATAGGTGAACGACGTGAACTTCGAGAACATGAGTAATGATGACGCGGTGAGGATCCTACGAGAGATCGTCTCCAAGACCGGGTATGGCCAGTGCAGAGATGGTGACTGGACAGCTTAGGGCTGCAAAGTCCATTTCTGCTATGGATTGTTGCTCTTTAAATTTAGCTCTCCTAACAAATTAAATTTAGTTGTTTACTTGACAGTGACTTCTATTTTTTTTAGCAAAACTGGCATATCATTTTAATCCAGTTGTACAGCCAAATGGGATTAAAGGAACTACTGTATAACTGGGACTGCCACCTCATATCTGTAGTCACTGCACTAAAACAGTTGCTTTCAGTATGCAGCAGGATACTCTTGTTCATTCATTCTGGTTGGACCCCCACAACCTAAGTTCAAGTATCTGTTTGACTTTACTTTATGGTTTGTAATCTGTGTTTGGGCTTTCTAATATTAAGCCACAACCTTATCTAACATCCCACAATATGAGTAACTGTTCTTAGAACAGAAAGCAGGAACTGAAAGTGAAGCCAAGCTGACCGGGAACGGAGAGTCCCTGGCGTGCCCTGGGGCAAACTGGGCCACATCACAGCTTCCGCCCCCTGACCGGTCCCTCCTGTCTTGCAGGCCCATCAGCCTGACAGTCGCCAAGTGCTGGGATCCGTCACCCCGCAGCTACTTCACCATCCCCAGGGGTGAGGGAGTTCGGCCACTGGTGCCGTCACCCATGCCAGCCGTGTACTAAATGGCCCCTAGTCGCGGTTCTCATGGGTTCCCCTTCTTCCTTGTATCCGTTTGCCCCAGCAGCTGAGCCGGTGAGGCCCATAGACCCAGCGGCCTGGATCTCCCACACCACTGCCTTGACGGGACCATACCCACACTACGGTACAGTCAACTCCACATGCCAGCAGCGCTTCTTGTGCTGGAGACTTTGATCCAAAAAGCCTCTGACTTTCAGTAGACTTATTAATTATTATCTCAGGGTTGGGAGGTTTTTGCATAAAGATGTGCCCACTAGGTGGTGCTGTTGTTGCCTAAACCAGGGTTTCTCAAGTTGTCAGCAGCCCCGGGGTTCTCCCTTGGTAAATTTTACTGACCCCGGGTTGGGGTTTCCCCCTTGCCAAATTTCATTGACCTGGGGGTGTCAGTCAAGTGCCCCTGGTAAAACTACCAAAGACCGCCTCTTCCCGACCAAGAACAGGAGGGTTGCGGGTGACATCATATGGTAACATTCACACTAAGCAGAGACCGTCATCTGTAGGTGGATAGAGTACCATCTGGTGCAAGAAACTCTGTTACCTCGTTCAAAAAAGCAGGGGAAAATCCTTCACTGTGTCAGCCCTAGCGGTGCTGGTGCCAAACCGCTACTTAATTTGGGACTATGCTTTGCCAGTGCCGATTACCTGGTGCCGTCTCCAGCGTGGCTCTACAGAATTACCGGTCTGACACTGGCAGCGTGCCGTCTGCATGTGGCAAGAGGCCACAATGTGCTTAAGGCTTCAACAGAGCCGCATTTGTTATTTCCAGTGTTTGATGTTTCATTTGATGTTAGTGCTTGCTAAAAACATGCAGAAATTAAAGTAAAGCTGGGGAAAGCAGGCAACTGCCAGGTCTGGCCAGGCCGTGTGCAGACTCCGCCCCCTGGATAAATTGCACTAACCAGGGTCGGCCTCGTATTACCAGGCAATATGGCAAATTGTTTTATTGTGTTTCTTTCTTCAAATCAGTTGATATTGTAAATTATCTTAGTATAATTCAGGTCATTATTTCTTTTTTTCCAAGACTTCACTTTTGCTTGCACTTTTCTTAGAATTCCCCTTAAACTGGTTCAGAACATGAATAAATGCGACAAATTGAACGCATAAATCAAATTTTAATAAGTAAATTATATAAAAATGAACTTTTTTGTTGTGTTCCATGACACTAAAAAACGCTGACAACAAAGTTTCTTGCTGGTTATTTTTCTCTGACAGTCGCACTATTCATTTCAGGGCACTGGTTTGACATTGCTGGTACAGTTATCACCCAAGCTGTCTCTTTCGTCACAAACACTTGAAACTTCCTCTGAGAACACGCTTATCTCTTCTACAATATTACCAAAACAAGTGCATGTGCTGTGCTCCGCTAACTCAGTAACCCTTGTTGTACATTTCTTTGTCATAGGTTGTCTGTTCATAAAAGATTCCTTTATGACTGGTTGCATTCATTTCTGTTATGTGATAGGCTGATGCATGCTATCAAGCAATGCCCTTTATGGGCAATTTACAGACGTTTCTCATTTTCTTATTGTTTAAATTTTAGATGACTATAAGTCAGAATATCGTTTACAGCTCTCAGCCCTATCCCCTCAGGAAATTTTACCAACTGGGGAGTTTTCCCAGGCAGAGATCAGTTTGCATCCATGTAGTGACCCATTATGGACCCAACCGTGTTTCCATGCCAGGGTTCTACAGCCCTCAACAGGCTGCCCGACCCTGCTACTGGACTGCAGACCAGTGGTCTAGAAACACGGGTCTAAACTGCTTCTTGAGGGCATTGCAAACAGTCTAACTTGCACAGGTTGTCGCCTTGTCCCGGCAGAGTGCGATGACCTGCCACTGTCAGTGAGCAAAACCGACATGGCCACGATTGTGAAGGTGATGCAGCTTCCTGACTCGGGCCTGGAGATCCGTGACAGAATGTGGCTGAAAATCACCATAGCCAACGCTGTTATTGGTGAGGATGTGAAAAAGTCCAGAAACTGACACAGATTTAATATCAGAAAGTAAAGCTGGCGTTACCTTAAGAATAACAGTGGTGCTTATAGGGATGTAGTAACTATTTGAATATTAGTATTATTTGTTTAATCCCGGTTTTTTCTTTTATTTATCAGTCTCCCTGTTCTTCAATTATTCTGTACAAATCTTGAAGGAAAGGCACATAAAGCTCCTTGTTGTGAAAGGCGCTACATAAATTTGATTGAATTGAATAGCATGATAGTAGGGTGTACTGCTGTAGTAATAATAGCACAATTGTAGTACTGCATCATTACAGTATTGCTGTATTAACTGTAGAGTTCTTGGTAGATTATAAAAATAGTAGCATCCGTAGCACAGTGATAAATGACAAGGCCTGAGCTCCAGTCTCTCTGTCAGGTGCTGATGTGGTGGACTGGCTGTACTCAAGAGTGGAGGGCTTCAAAGACCGCAGAGATGCCAGGAAGTACGCTAGCAGCCTGCTGAAACATGGCTACCTGAGGCACACCGTCAACAAGATCACCTTCTCCGAGCAGTGCTACTATACCTTCGGGGATCTTTGCCAAAGTACTGCCGCTGTTACAACTGTGCGAGGCCTAATCCTGGACAGTTATAAAGCGTGGCAGAAGAATGACTGACTCTCTGTGCTTCCCTCAGACATGGCAGCCCTCAATCTGAACGAGAGCTCCAGTGGAGGGGGGTCTGAGCAGGACACCCTAGCACCACTTCCCCCGCCAGCCGCCAATCCGTGGCCAATGGGAGGGCAGCCGTTCCCATACCCGCCGTTCCCTGCAGCGCCCCCTACCTTTCCCCCGGGGTACTCTGACCCCTGTCACAGTTTCCACAGTGGCAGCGCCGGAAGTCAACACAGTGAGGGTGAGTAATGAGTATGTTGAATGGAACTGGCCGAGTAAGACTTGAGCAGTCAGTTCTGAAATGTGTGGATTGTATGAAATGGAAAAACAACAGTTTCTCATCTCAGTTTTAATTTTAAAAATGGTTTGTCGCTGGCACCTTTTTAGGTGTTTCTGACTCAGAACTGCATTCCTGCCAAGTCTCAATGTTGAGAGGGTCTCGGGCTACAAAATGTCTTCGTCACCACCTGGCAGATTTGCTAAAAAATGGCAGTAGATTTGGTGGGCAAATGGGGACAAGTTGGGCTTTTTTCCAGTTTTGGACAGCACAGACATTAATCTCTGTCTGTAGTACATCTATCTTCTAGTTACTTATCATGGTCAGGATCTTGGGGTGTGTATAGTACATTGAAATTTCATTTAAAATGGGTTATAGCCATTGAGATTGTCATGTTGCTGTTTAGGTCTTGAAAAGGGTATTTAAAACATGCACCTCTAAATGTAAAATTCCCTGAATGTAACTAAATAGCTAAGGCAACATGGATGCACAGTGAAATACATATCTATTACAGATGACAAGATACGATTTTTCTGGTCTGATCCCAGTATAAAAATTTTGAGTATCTGTTGGTACCAATACAAGTCCCCCCATCAACTACTAAGCATTACATGAGATATTTGTATCAATACATTTCAGTTAACATGGCAAACAATCTGCATTTAGTGTTATAGCCACACTGATTGCCTGTGCTAAAGATAAAGATCTCAAAGGTTGAGGTTACTCAAACAGAAGCTTTGCCACCGCTACAGGAAGAATTCCATGGCCAAAATTATTTACACAAGTCTGGTTCTTTATTTTATTCAGTAACAATTTTCACATAAATGAATAGAAATATTTCTTAAAGTGGAATTGTGCTGCTCGTTGCCAAATTAAATATAATAAAGAAACCAATCATAAATTATCACTATTCGGACACTCCCTGGGTTACGATGGTTAATGTTATGATATTTCGACTTCATGATGAGTAAATGTTTTTCACATTCAGTACATTATTCAGTAAATAACATGAGATATTCAACACTTTTTTTTTTTTTTTTTAATAAAATAGGGTTTGTGTTAATGATTTTGCTAAATGTAGGCCTGGTCAGGCTCTGATGTTTGTTAGGTTAGGTGTACTGTCTTAAAATGCATTTTTACCTTACGATATTTTCGGCTTACCTTTCCTGGAACATAACACCACTGTAACCTGGGCCTGTATACCCAAACAAATCATTTCTAGTCCAAGAATACACATTAGTTTCCAGTATTAACTATACGATGGAGCACAGATAAAACTTTTAAGTAGTAATTAACCAAACTATAGAAAGAATACAAGTCTGATGATGTCTAGTTTGTATAAATGTTACTGTGTTCTGCAATTTTACTTTTTTCTTCCTTCAGTATAGGGACCCTCTTGACATTTGAGAAGGTTATGGAAGCCCCCCCCTCAACTTTGACCCGTAACAATCTGCTAGATTGAACAATTACATCAAGTCTATGTATTACCAATTTATGAATAAACAGTACTGTATTGTACACTTTGCATGTCAAATTATCTATTCCTATTAAGACCATTTTATATTATATACAAAACAATTTTGCCCATATATATATACAAAGCAACTAATGTACACAATGGGAGCACTATTTTTTTGGATTCTTTTAAAAATGCAAAATTAACGGTACTGAAAATGTAAAAAGTTACTATGATTCCAAGATTTCAATGTCACAATGACAGCTAACAGGCAAGTGAGGCTGGCTGCGGAGATGAAAATGTACGGTGGACCCAAGCCATCACTTGATACTAACATTTTATTCAATTTTATCTGATCCAAATTTTTGTTTTGTTTTTAGCTTATGCATTGTTTTGCTAATTTCTGCAGTCTTTCGTTAAGCTCCAAAAATATTCCTGTGTAATTGTTCATGGTCAATTTGTGAATAACCGAAACCATGAAGGTGAATAGCAGATGCGTCAATGTGAAGGAGTTAGTGCATTTCCACACAGTTGGCACGTGTTGCTGAGCAACTAGCCATCATTCATATCTGATGAAAAATCGGACCGGTTTCTTACACCCCCCCCCCCCTTTATCTGATTTAGCATATTTTTTTTGCAAGTATCGTTCCGATATCAATTGTGGGTATGGGATTGATGCCATCTCTGATATTTGTTTAAACAAAACAAAAACTGAAAGTAATTTGAAGTATTGCCCGGAATAGTTTCTTAGTTCGTAATACATTTGTCCTTAAACTGAGTTGATTGTCATTTCTGTAACTAGATAATATAGTTATTCATCCTTTAACTCACTTTACTTGCCATTTTTAACTATAGTGTATTTGTGACGATCAACATTCGAAAATAATTACTAGCTCCAGCTGCTTTTTCCTTTGTTGTGAATTTACTAGCGATGTCTTTGGTAGTTCAGACATGGCGGCTTTGTGTGGTTTGCAGTATAAAATGTACTGAACCACACAGGGTTGTTTTTTCTTTAAAAAAGTGGACTAAGTTACTACTGACATGCAACAATAGAATATGGATATCAGAAAAATCACAGAAAAATAAATGCTGCATTTCTGTTATATTAATTATTAAACGTAGCGTTACAGGACTTTTTCCCATTTGAAGGGTCTTTTAAAGCTGCCAGGTCGCCGTATCCCTGATGCATTTGTGAATGGTTTGGCAGGTGTGCAGTGCCTGAGTTCTCACTCTGTAGTGGTTTGGCAACAAAAGGCGGTTATGCTGGTGTGGGGTTGGTGTGGATACAATGCCACAGTTTTTCATGGTAAAAAATTGCCTTTGTGTTTACATTACACTCCATACATTTCAGAAAGCTTGGGATATTAGGTATCCCACTCTGTGTTAACATTCGTCCCCACCATGCAACACCCAGGTCTTTCTTCCCGTTTTTTTTTTTTTCCTCTCTACCAATCAAAATCTAGTCTTTGGCCATAACGCTCCCTCCAGTCCAGTCTGTTCAGTGATCTATGCTGACTTGACCTGCATGTTTTGGGAAAGCTATCCCATCCCTGTCTAGCACTCCTGTTGGATCATGACATTCCATAACTGTGATTTGAGTGTTTCCGAGTTTATGCAGTGGCGGCATGCAAGTGTTGTGCACGAAGGTGACAGCTCACAGATTTGTTTAAATGGAAAAGTGGAAAAGTAGCTAAGTCATGGGAGCTCAGAGAAGTTAAGGGCCTCTTCAGACCACCATGTCAGTTACTGATTTCCACAAGGAATACCTTCCAAAAGAAAACTCACTGGTGGTACTCATTCGTAATGTTATAATATACTGTCATTTCCTTTCTTTGACTACACAACAGCAAACTTGGGTATATTCAGCCAGATATTACCTTTGTTACGGCCCACATCATGTCAGGACGTGGTGCCAGCAAATGAAGCAAGCGAGGCAGACCATGATTTAGAGTTGCGTGATGTCACATCATGGTATAATTGCGATTAAATGGCACATGTGCAATAACCCTCAGGGCTTTCGATGGCGGGTGTAAACAATTGTCTTTTCAGTGCTATACACCTAAAATATTAATAAGTACTGTGACACTCAAAAGTTAGTATTCTGTATAACTGATTTCTTGTATCATTATCTTTATTAAATTTGGTTAACGGCGCACGCCAAATACTACTGTTTTGGAAGCGATAAGCACTATAGTTGTGTTGAAGAAAGTGACAGCTCCACAATCACAACATTTTTTAAAAGAGGAGACAATGGTAAATGGATTGCATTTATATAGCGCATTTCTACTCTTACAAGCACTCAAAGTGCTTTACAATTCATGTCTTACATTCACCCATTCATACACTGGTGGCAGCCATGCAAGGTGCCAACCTGCTCACCAGGAGCAATTTGGGGTTCAGTGTCTTGCTGAAGGACACTTCAATGGGGTCAGGAGGAACCAGGGCTTGAACCTGTAACCCCTCCAGTTGGTAAATAATTGCACTACCTCCTGTGCCACCACTGCCCCACAAGACTAGTAAACAAGGGGGTAAACAAGGTAAAAAACAACAGTGGTGTGGTGGTACGTTTTGCAGTTTGAAGTCCGACACATTAAACATAAGTATACACCAAATTTATACAGGGTACTAATTTCAGGGCGTCACAATACTGTACACCTCTCATTAATATTTCAGGTGTACTACTAATCTTCTTACCACACTGTCGCCGTAAGTAAATGTCTGTATAGTACTGAAAAGCCGGCATCCGATCAGATATTTACAGCCGTGATCTGAAGCCCCTGTGATTATTGAGCATGCGCCATACAATCCTAATGTGATATCATGCGGCCCTACTGTGATTCATAGTTGGTCATTGGATACCACCATTTGCACAGTATTAAGGTATCTCTGTGCATTTTAACACTAATATACATATTATTACAAAAGTCTATGTTAAAAAGTGTATATTGTATAAAAAGCTGAATAATATTTAACATCATGCAATAATTCACAAAAACAATTATAACAAAATTGAAACAGTTATTAGCTACATAATTATTATCAGTTAGCTTTACAAGCACAGTTTGTAAACCATTTGCATTTAGTTGGCAGTGCGTAACAAAGTTTGGATTCAGATTCTGAGATGGACTTTACCATTGGGAGTTTAACCAGGGCTGCTCTTATTTTCTGCTCTATAAATGAGTACAAGCCTGAATGTCACTTAGGATTAATGTATCTGGGGTCATGTGGCTGCTTTTACACCTGTTTTCTAGTCAGAGTTGTCCCTGCAGTGGCATTTCAGTAACAGAGGACCGAACTTAGCTTTGGGTTTGATTTGAGCAGCAACAAGCGTCACTGTGATGAGGCTTTGGGTTAGGCTTTGGGTTAGGCTTAGGGTTAGCGTCTTCCAGTCCCTCCAGTAAAGCTGGTTAACCTTTCTGACCTTCAGGACAGGGTCTTCAAATGTCCATTTTAAAAAACATGTCGGCTGTGTCAGTTTATCAGCCTTTTCTTGTCATGGCTGCTAGTTAAACAGTAGTATTTAAATTCAGCATAATATGAAATAAAATGTAATGAAAAATGTGTTATCCATTAAAGGTATAAGTAGAATGGAACATTTATAAATGGGAGAAATAAAACAAGTGTCCAATTTTGTAATTAATTATTTCATGGTTTTAACTTAGAAATAATTGTTTTAATCATACGTAACTGTAAGTTTTAGTTGTATTTCTGAAATGGGTCTTGTGTGTGCAAATTAAAGCATCAGTCCCAGGGAATTGTACACTATCACTGGGCACACCTGTATGTGCCTAAAGAACGCAGGTCTAAAGTGCAAACCTGTAGGGAGTCGCAAATGACTTAGAAGTTGGAATAGACCCCATTGTTTGAAGGTGACCTCACCTTCAATGGATTGTCTTTCCTGGAAGCCCAGCCGCTTCTTTTCATTCAGCTGCTCAACCTGGGGTGGGGGGAAGTCTGGCATTCCCCACGAGCAAGACAACCTTGATTGTATATTGTGGCGGGGGTTCTGATTCATTAGCTAGAAATCTGAAGAAATAATGACAAACATCCTCAGATAACAAACACAATCTTTGTTAAATGGAGAACATAAATTTGAAACTGGATTAGATGGATCGAGTTCAGTAAATTTTTGAGATAACTGGGAAAGTACAAGGTGTTATCATGTGTGAACGGCACTTGTTTTCTGGACTTTCCTGTCAGCTATGTCCCACGTGCACAGAGCCCATTGCATATGCACTGATTGCCCAAGGATCTCCTCTGCCACGTCTGTCTCATTCATATGGGGGCTTCCTTGTGGCTTGTTGCATTCAGTTGTGCTAGCACAGAGATATGCCTTGCTGGCAATCGTTAGCACAGCGTGTCTTTGGGTGGTTCTGGGTGCCTGACCAGTAACTGATGATCATCTTATCTGATGCCTCTTATCTATGGTGGCCTTGAAGGCCCAGAGTACCTCAACATTAACGAAACGCAAAAACATTAACACAACCCAAAGACATTAAGAAGACGCAAAAACATCAATACAAAACATTAAACAAATTTAATTTTTAAATGTGTTTTGTTCTCCTAATGTGTTGTTTTCTTAATGTGTTGTGGTTTTTCGAAACAGAATCACTCCATGCCACAGGAGGCAGTATTCAACCCACTGATCAAGGTTGTGCAGTATTCAGCTAGAGAATACGAGACAGATCGTTAGGGCTGTGTGGTACCTGGGTGGTATGTTGATATACTTTCAAAACGAGATACAATACTGTTTATATCAACTTGTCAGGCATTAAAATTAGGGCTCTATTAAAGTATAAAGACCTAAAGTACCCCTTCCTGGTTCAAAGCAACGCAAAAGCTTTGGTCATGATGTTCCACTGAATTCCAGAGTCACAGCTACAATCAAACCAGGATACGTTTCGCAACAGTTCCCATTAGCAACCTACATAGCTGCACTAATTCGGCTACATGTTCCAGCCTTGTAAGTTGTTAACGTAGTTAGCATGTCACTAACATAGCTAGCATGTTTCTTCATGTTGGCACGACACATTAGGAGAACACATATGAAGTAACAGTCGTATTAAAACAATGTGTGGGCTTCCTTCCTTGTTTGCAAACATTCATTATAGACATTTTCTTTACTCCGAACATAACTCTATAAAATAAATTCATGAATCAGTGTATGCCAATATCTGTTTAATGGGTTTAAAAAAGCAGCCATGACAGAAACGCGATTCAGTCAGCTATGTCCACCAACAGACTCATTTTTGTCTGTTTATGACACTGCTTTCAATCTAATTCTAAATCTCATTTAACATGAGTAAGTGTTTCCTGAATTTGTAGCCTGTGGACACTAATCAACTACCATAGGTATCGGTGTCAGAGACACAATATCGAGAGCTGAATACTGCACTTCTGTTTTGAAAACTGCAACACATTAATTTTTTTATCCTTATGTTTTTGTGCCCTCATAATGTTTTTCCGTTGTGTGGATGTTGACGTGCTCTGGGCTTTCAGGGCTGCCGTACTTAACTGATCTACCACCTCGAAGCTTCTGCTTGCAATGCCTGCACCTCCATGCTTTCATCTGATTCACTTTCGCGCAGCAGCGGATTTTCACCCGTGTCCTCTCACTCTCTGTCTCTCTCTCTCTCACTCCCTCATGCACTCCTCTGCACGTGGGGGAAACACCGCATCATCAGCACTGTGGAATCCGCCGATGAGCAACCGCCATCAGTGCTGGCCGCCATGAGTGTCATGTGTCACTGGCGGTGTCGCATTGCATGCCTGTCTGTGTGTGATGGGGGAACGCCGGAGTGGGTGACAAGGCGCACCAAAGACGTCGTTCCTCCGCCCTCGCTCCAGTTGGGGGGGGGGGGGGGGGGGGGGGGGGGGGGGGGGGGGGGGGGGGGGGGGGG
>JAABNX020000119.1:1967223-1978618 GCA_015163995.2 Mormyrus lacerda | reverse complement strand
GTAGCTCGTTTGGTTGTTGTTGGGGTACAATATCCACCGATTGCCGCAGGGTCGGTGAAACAGCGCTGGGTCTAGGGGGCTCCGGGCTCGTCGAAGCCATTGCAGTAGCCAGCTAAGCGTCCATCGTATATAAAAAGAATATCCCCCAGAAAGCACTGCACTTCTTTAAGATAATGGAATTGATTACTGCTTCCCCAAAGCGTTTGCACACCTTAGACGCTATTTAAAGAATTACAACTGTATTTATATAGACTGTAAACTGGAATCTAAATGTCGCTATCGAATATATTAGTGTCTTGTTTAATCATTTTTTTTACCTGAGTTTTTTTATTTCTGAGTTTTTGTATTACAGAAATTAATTAAATCAATGATTAAGAGTAAGATTTTTTTTTTTTTTTTGAAAAAAAAAAAACATCTTTTCAGACGAGGAAAAAACAGCTTGACGCATTTTTTGCGGCATAAAAAGATTTGCATTTAGCTGAAACATGCCCCACTCATCTGACTAATAGAATACGGCACTAAGCAATGAGTATTCTTCCTGTGGCCAAAATAACAGTAACAGCAGCTCGACGAAAACGTAAGTAGGTGGAGTGAGCCAAGTGACAAACCAGGTACAATCATAGAGCGAACATACGCAGGAATGTACACCGAGGAAGGAGGCTTTACAAACTTTACAAGAAATTGTATTCAGGCAAGAGGGCTATACTGCGTAAAAACAGGTTTCAGCATGCCTGTGGGCTTAATCCGAATAAACCCAGTAAACATGAGACAGCCGCTAGACGAGTAATGGGGCGTATGTGGATATCGCGTCCAGAACCATATTTGTATGTCTGCATGCCGTGCAAATTTGATTCGGTATTTGCACGTCTGACTACGACCCCTCTTGGACGTAGGGGTGCTCTTACATATCTGAACGTCGGGATAACAGATTTACCTGACGTCTTTGGACACACAAGACGTGCAGGACCTAATACTGAACGTAGAAAAGACGTAATATAATGATGTCATAAAACATTCATTTTGGTTAATCGGGGGACGTCTTATCAACTTCCGGCTAGAGGTTCAAAATACGTATCACGTACCTATCTTTACTGAGAGGGAATGCACGCGCTTGCGCAACCTGAAGGTGGCACCGACATCTCACACATCCTTTATTTCGTTTAGTTCTAGCTATGTGTATTTGCGGTTGATGTATTTCCCTACTTGTGGCTTTTGATAGCTAGTAATATCGAAATGCCTCAGCCTCAGCGCATGACATTCACCTGAACGTATACAGAAACGTAACTACCGGAGAACAGCACAATGAGTGACAATACAAATAAAAAAGGAAAACACAAAATTTCCCGCGATGACTCTGCACTATATTGCATTGTCATATTTATGATTAACACTGTTGTATTGGCGATTTTAAGACTTTAATATGACTTTAATTCTGACGAGTAGCAGCATTTCAAAATCGGTATCAGTATTTTTTAAAAGGCCTTACATCCTCGTTGGATAACAGTAGGCTACGTGAACCTGGGGAATTAACGGACCCTTCGTGAAGACAAATGTTGTAGCCTATAATTTGTTTTCGTTTTCATGTTGCTTATTTCATTTGACTAGCATCCCGTCCCCCGTGTGATGCATTAATGTGCTCTGTGCCCCATTTTTGAAACCATATGGTCTTGAGTCAGTGTGATTAACAGCTGAGTATTAAGGTCAAACAGGACAAAAAAAAGAAACAACATAAATTTCCGTTCGTGCTGAGAAAAGATAAATTCAGCTTTAAGACTGAATGCCAGGCATTTATAAACGCATTGTCATCGAGAGCACGTGAGATCACAATGACCTTATTGTCTAATCTGACACACAGTCACGGTACCTTTGAAAAACAGAATATTAATTAATTCAATTATTAATAATAAAAATAATGAAAACAGTTATGTGTGACACAATAGTTTGATATATAAATATATTTAAATTAATTATACTATTACTTATGAAACAGTTATTTCATTAGATAAAGTAGATTCCAGAAGGGGCTTCGACTTGTACAATAACAAAAGTCAACTGGAACTGCATTTAGACCACCCACTGCAAGTCTGACTGCACTAACAAGCCTGCATGTACGTTATTTCACCACTTTCTCTTCACACTACTTAAACAAAAAATCCTCTCTCTCAGTAGAAACAACAGCAGAGCGAACGATACACACTCATTAAATGTCAGGAAGCTTGTAGGAAAGTCCCTTGAACCAACGCTAGCAAGCCTAATTAACATTTTATATGCACTCAGCATTCAATTGTCGTCGAGGGTGTCATTATTCCGTAATGTTTCTAAGACGGGCTAACCGGACATTGAGCACGTAAACTGTAACTGTAGGCGTCCAGTAAAATGAATGAAAGTAAGTGAAGGGAGAGAATTACACAATTTGCGCAATGTCCATTAACAGAAACTTCGAGGGTTTATCAGGGGTTTTCAAAATGAGCAAGAAGATATTACAAAAGTTACGATAAAGATCTGGCTGTAGCGTCGCTAGGGGTAAGAGCCCAAATCTCGTCATAGATCCCCCCCTCAACCCCTGTCGAAGACTGCCTACCAGGGACTCCCCAAGACGTCTGACACAGTTCGAACACTGGTGCCCACCCATCATGCCTAAATGGTAACCCAGGGTTACGGATAACCAAGACCTCCCGTTAGCAAATCACGTAGCCTCAGCCTCAACAGTTCGATCACGAGATTCCAACTCGGCACGTTTGCTAACGTTATTAGTGACTGCGTTTTGGGAAACGCATCCGCATCCTTCGGAGCCCTGGAAAAGACAGGGAGGGGTGAAAAAAAATCAGTGGATTGGGAAAAAAAGATGGACTTTCACGTGATCTCGCAATGTTTTTCCATTAGTATTGATAACTCTATTGTTTAAAGTACAAAAGATAAAATTAATGGACTAGTAAGTATAAACCTAAACGATACAGACATATCAAATGAAGTGTGGGACTATTATGCATGTTTATCGATAATAGCGCTGTGTCCATTCACCACCAGTGACTATACATTTAAATCCATTATGCTCAGAGTGTAGTTAATATTTTTATAATTTAAAGGAAACTAGATATCTTAACCATCGCTGCTTAAATCAAAGGTCATCAGTCTTTTAAAATACCTCAGAGCAATTAGAAAATCCCATTTGTCATCAAGTATGAGTGAGTGCGCAGTCAGCGTTCTGCTGGCCCGTCAAACACCGAATAGATGCTCTATAATTTCGATGGGAAACTGTCCAACCGTATTGGTATTATCGGTCTCATTTGTGGGGTTTGTGCTCTGTTATGGGGTATGGTCAGGATCTTCCGGGAATCCGGAGCTTAGCCCAGAAACCCCATCTGCACAAGGGGTTCAAAAAAAAATGAGAGCGTGGTTGTCAGCATATATGGTCAGAGTACCGCCCCCAAATTACGTGCTTATAAAGAGAGCTTTATACAGAAGCGACAATGGGACGCGCGACTTAGTTTGGCACTGATCGGATCTGCTGGAATATGAACTACATTAGAGGATTACTCAAAGAGAAGACCCACTGACAGGTATTTAATTTCTACGGTTGCCTGCTCAAACGCTTAGTATGCGATTGTCGTGTATTACAGATATCGTTCATTTGCCTCCGAAATTAAGCGCGTATGTTTCAATACAGCTGTGGAAAAAGTTAAGAGACAGCACAATTTACAGTTTTTCAATTTACTCATTTCTCAATTTATGAGTATGCCTCTGTGAACCTAGTTCTTCCCTGTTTCTCATTGAGCTTTTTCCTTGCTTTACGAGTCTCCAGTCCTGCTTCTAGGAACCTGATACGAAGTGTCCTAGCAGTGCACGTCACACTTGCACTTAATGTTTCCCATTTCTTTTGGAGGTCTCTTGGTGTCATCCTACGATTCATGAGGTACTATCGAATAAGTTAACAGCAATCTCTGGCTTTAGAAAGTTGTGTCGCCTGCTTCATCTTGTTCTCGTGTACTGCAGTCTTAGAAACTTTGAACCTGATAGCATCCTGCTGCTCAACATAGCTTTCTGCCAGAATTAAACCAGAATTTAAAAACGTAGATTTGTTTAAAAGTATAAAGTGGTCTCTTAATGTTCTCCATGGCTGTACACATACACTTCGGTTTGCTATAAGAATGCAGCTTCAAAACCTTGAAAATAAAATTTTACATTCAAGGGTATTAGGTTTTTAAATTGGCCTGTAATTGTACATTGGTCCATAAATTACTGATTGAACAGACTAATATGTATCAACAAAACTATATAATTTGTATGTAGTAGTGTAATAGTTTTTATACACAACAACAGATTAAATTGGAATTCAATGTTTCAAAACTTTGAAGTTAAGGCAAAGTTATGTGCCTCTAAATATCTAAATTAATGTTTTTGTTTATAGCATGTGTATTAGAAATATCTAAGAAAGTATTACAAATGTAAATTAACTTGGTACTTTAACTATTTATGGTAATGCGTTGATCCACCCTGACATCTTTATAAAACATGGGTGACATATAAACACAGAAATACAACAAACTGAAATACTGAGATGATATAATTAGTTGGGGAGAAATATTTCAGGGTAATGCTCAAACCATTCTGTTTCTCTGCAGCCTGCAGTACTGAACAGAAAGTAATCGCAACACAGACCACAGAGCATCTTTTCTTAGGTGGATGTGTTGCCATTGAAGACGTCATTTGCTTTGTGACCAAGGTTGTTGGAGCAGTCATGCTGCAGACGCTCGCAATCACATTCGTCCTTGCCACTGTGTGCACTTTAAGCGACACCCAAAAGAGATGTGATCTCTGGAAGTTTGAAAAAAACAGCAGCAATGTTTGCTGTGAGAAATGCTCAGAAGGTAGGCATCTATATGAGGCATCCTATCCTTATGATCCATGAAAAATTATCCATGAAAAATGTAACCTGAACATGCCCAGTGACTTTTATGCACCCCGCTGGCTTCACCATTCTCAAGTTAACAGATTCTAAGGATTCACACATACTGATCTCACACACTAGTGAACAACTTGTTCACTGGATGTTTCAGAATTTCCCTTAATATAATCAGAAGATGCTAATGTGTTGGGCTACTGGTTGGATACTTTACTTGTGGGGGCACAAGTACCTTAGTAATTCAGTTACTACTTCAGTGCAAATCATGAACAAATATAACAACCTTATGAAATACATGAACCGTTATGTTTGATTAATGATGGACAATTATGGGATCGGTACCTAACTAACAGTTTGTTTCTGGTTAATTAATACATGAAGAGTGTACTACTGCATTATCAGTGTCCCCTCAAGTGAAGTGTTACCGAAAGTTGTCAATGTAAAACATACCTCTAGTCACTAAACCTGTGATACTCATTTTTTTATACATCATTAAAGGGGCATTATTAGGTTATCTCATAGATATTTGGGCAGGAGATATATTTGCTCTGCTGTTCTACAGCTGGGTACTGCTATGACTATAGTACAACTCTCTGTAGTCTAGTCTTTGGCACTGGGGAACACCCTGGATGTGAAGCCAGTATTATTGCCCAAGTACGTGTTTTTTTTGCAGGACATTACCTGGTGAAACAGTGTGGTCCGGACCCCTCAAAGCTTTGTGATCCTTGTCCAACTAAAACCTATCTCTACAAAAGCAACTCCTCCTGTGTCCCATGCAGAACATGCACAGGTGTGCCCCGCCTCTAATGCCGTCTCACATGCCACCTTGCATGCTGCATTCCCGCCCCCCCTAACAGGCGCTGCCCCCTCGCTAATTCTCGGTCCACGTGTCCTCCTCTGCATGTGTTCAGGTTTGCAGCAGGTGGTAAAACATCAATGTACAATCAGCTCGGACACTGTGTGCGGCTGCACGAATGAATACCACTGTGCCAATTCTGAGTGCTCCTACTGCGCCCCCTGCGGGGAGGGGGAGGAACCTTTCCCGGATGGTATGCACTAAATATGACCCATATTTATGTCACATGATCTGCCTCTTACTTGTGTTGCTGTACCACCCTTGTGGGTTAACGCTTGAAGCAGCCTTCTGCTGATAAAGGATAGTGAAATGTTTAATGCGTTGCATACATCCTATTAGAATAAATCCTGTAATTGGAAGTATAGCAGTTGCAACTTAATTAAACTGTTATTAACCTCTTGTGAGACTGTGAATGGAAGGTGAAGGTATTCTTTACATTATTCGGGTGTCATGTCATTCACAGTAAAAATATTATCTTGTGGGACTGTTTAAAGTGTGTAGTTTTTGATTAAGGGTGAGACAGCAGCATACAATGGAGTATTAATTAGCAATAGTTTAAAGTTCCTTCCATTCACGTTCCAAAGGTGATAATGGATCATCCTGACTGAATGTCTGTCTTTTCTACAGGCAGTTGTCACAAATGCCCTTATGGGACTTTCAAGAATGAGTCACTTTCAAGCTGTCGCCCTTGGAGTAACAGGTGAGGTTGCTTCTAGACACCATCCCCAAAGCACCTCTCTCCAATTCGATCTTCTACAGTTGTGTGTGTGTGTGTGTGTGTTTTGTGTGTGTGTGTGTGTTTTGTGTGTGTGTGTGTGTGTGTGTCCTTTCCATCCACTCCTTAGTTGTGAAACATTGCTATAGATAGAGGCTGCAAACCCTCCGAAGTAAATCAACTAGTGACAGAGGTTCATTGCTTCCTATAAATCAATAATTTAAATACTATAACAACTGTACTGGGAGTCTCCAAGACCCCTGTTGCCAGCTACATTACATTATCTGCCCTCTGCCACTGCACAGCTGAACTTCACCTTTTAAGGCTGCCTTTCTTGACACCAGCCAATTCTTTTATTTCCTCAGCTGTCCTCAGCAGGGATGTTGGATCATGGTCAATGGCACTGCAATCAGTGACAGCATTTGTCTCGCCTGCCCCAAAGGGATACAGTGTCCCCTTGGTGAGATGTTTGCTGAGCCGCTTTTACATTTACATGTGTTTATGCATTTGCATGTGTACATGTGTTTGAGCTTGGACCTCTGCTGACCTCTCTGGTGTGTCTCTCTTTCTCAGTACATCCACAGAGTATGATGATTGCCATTATAGTGGCGGTAGTTTTTTTTTGTCTGGGCCTACTGCCTTCTTGCTTTCTCATTTGGAAGTTCCTCATGTACAAGCAGGAAGAGAAATCACCAGGTAATCTTTATTTGAGCTATGCAGTCTGTGTCACTATATGTTTAGGCTAGATTTCTCTAATTGAAGGGCGTCATACAAACATACTGAATTGAAGTACCCCCTTCCTTCCCCCTTCCAAAAAGGCTTAGAGAACACACCATTTCGGGTTGGCCAGCCAGAACAGGAGCAGGGAGGAAGCATGGGCTCTGTCAGCTCTGAAGACTCAGAGAAGAGTCTTCTGTCTGTGTGAGAAGAAGCTTCTGTCTTCAACATGTGAGACTGGTATGAGACTGAAACTAGAAACTGTAAACTGGATGGACTTAAATAGCAAAACTATTGAAGAGGCATGGGAATTGTTGCAAGTGCAAGAGGACTTCATACCTGTTTCCAGCAAAACTAAATCTATGAAACTGCAAACAAGGTGGTTTACTACAGAAATTAAGAATAAAGTCAGGAGGAAAAGGGTTCTGTTCCACATATGGAAAATAACTAATGATTTCAAAATAAAGCAGGAGTATCTAAGTCTACAGGTTGAGTTAAAAAATAACATTGGACTCACTGAAATCATTAATTTGCAGGATAGTAAGGGCCTTATAATTGAAAATGAAATTTATATAGTAAATGAGTTTAATGATTATGTTACACGGGTGTTCACAGTAGAGAACATGAGTAACTTACCACCATTTAGTATGAATACAGTGTCATCTATGACCACTATATGTATTACTGAGGCTGATGTGGTACTAAGCCTAGCTACGCTCAAAATAAATAAATCACAGGGCCCTGATGGCATCTTACCTGTAGATTTAAAAGAGATGAGGGATATTATTAGCCAACCTTTACTATTTCAGAAATCGTTTTCTGCTGGTTACCTTCTGAACATAAAAACATAAGAAATTTACAAACGAGAGGAGATCATTCGGCCCATCAATTGATTGGAAGCTTGCTAATATAATGCTCATATTCAAAAAAGGGGATAGAAGTAATCCAGCAAACTATAGGCCAATCAGTTTAACTTGCATAACTGGAAAAGTAATGGAAGCTATAATCCAAGTGAAAATGGTAGATTACCTGGATTCAAATAATATTCTGAGGAATAGTCAACATGGGTTTAAGGAGATGTAGGTCCTGTTTTACTAATCTACTTGAGTTCTTTGAGGAAGCTACAAGAGAAATTGATCACAAAAAGGCCTACGATGTGATCACAGATGGGGAAGCAATAAAAAAGGCCAATAGGATGTTGTGTTACATCTCTAGGTGTGTGGAGTTTAAGTCAAGGGAGGAGATGCTACGATTATACAATTCCTTGGTACTGAAAGACCCCACCTAGAATATTGTGTGCAGGTTTGGTCACTGTACCTTACAAAGGACATTGCTGTCTTAGAAAAGGTGCAACGTAGAGCCACGAGAATGATTCCTGGTCTTAGAAGAATGTCTTATGAGGAGAAGTTAGCAGAGCTGAATCTGTTTAGCCTCAAGCAAAGGAGACTAAGGGGGGACATGATCTAGGTATATAAGATTCTAACAGGTCTGGATGCTGTTCAGGTAAATGGCTACTTCAATAATAGTTTAAATATTAGAACGCGTGGCCATAGGTGGAAATTTTAAAATGGATATCAGAAAGCACTTCTTTACACAGCGTGTAATTAGACTATGGAATAGTCTTCCTGTTAATGTAGCACAAGCTTGGCAAGATGTTAACAACTTTGACCTATTAGTTAAGTTCTCCCCAAATGAGCTTGATGGGTCGTATGGCCTCCTCTCGTTTGTAAATTTCTTATGTTCTTATGTAGCATTTCTTGGAATTTTTTAAAACGAATTTACAATGACATTATATGTCTTAGAAATGTAGTCATATAGTTTATTTTGTAAGGATTTACCGTCAAAGTCAAGAAGGTGGGTGGTGAGCAGTGGTCCTGGGCAAGTACTGCTGGTTTTATCTTTGTGAGCACGGGGGGCGGGGGTGGGGGGAAAATAGCCGAGTCCCACATTTGTCTGCATGTGAGTGTACAACAGCTAAGTAGAAAAGGACAGCAGTGGGCTAACGAGCGTAAAAAAAAAACCACACTGCTACTTACGTATGTCTGCCCCCAGATAGAACCCACCCACTAATGCCGCGTCAATTAAGCATACGCCCAGGCATTCCTGTAATGGGAGTTATACGTATGCAACTGCGCTGTGGTTGACTGACGCCTGTGGGCGGAGCTGTGTGGGGTTAAGGGATTTCCTTCCTCAAGCTAGAAAGGTAGAACAAACAGTTTGGTGCTGTAATGTCAGTAGGGCAGGCTATCTGCATGAATGAATGTGATTAGCTGCAAATGAAAGGGTTGTTTTTTTTTTATCTGTAAGGCGTTGATGGAGTCCAGTCTATCCTACCTCAAGTTTTGATGTACATATTTTATTACCTGCTGAAACAAAATCATGGTCTGGATTTGTACTTTTTGGATCTGAAATATCCACCTCTACCGATTTGCATGTGAATATGTTTAGTTTCTTGGCCTTATTGACTTTAATGAAAATGGTTGTGGCTTCCAGCTGATTGTTAGTCATTAGTATCTGAGTCCTGTGATAAAACATAAAGGCACATCAGTACAGGTGAAATACAGGAAGCGCAATTAAGCAACACATGGTGTAAGGAGAAGTGGGAACATGACGTTCACTCCGAGAGTGTTTCTGTTCTCTGTGTCAGCCTTACCATCCATTTCACTGATCACAGACCATGACCTAATCATATAATGATAAGCTTTATTGCAGTTGGCAGCACTATCATTTGCAAATAACTTAAAAATAAGCCTCTTCTGCTCACTTCCGCCGGATGTCAAAAATATCGATTCTCTTCATTTGTTTAAGTTGGTTTATTTGCTTTAAACCTCTTCTTGTCTGATTATGTAAATAATTCTTTTTAATTATTTGTTTTTATTGTTTGTCTTTTATGGACTATGTAAGGTGACCTTGGGTTTTAGAAAGGCGCCCACAAATAATATGCATTATTATAATTATTATATAAAAAAAAAAAACAGCTAAAAACACACGTGCAGATTGGCAACGTGCAGGAGGCTGCATGGGAACAAGAGCGGCCTCTCCAAGTAGGAGCAGAAGCTAAATTTTATGGATCAGCAAACAGTAATAAAGCATTTCGACTTATCTGATTTCTGCATGCATATGAGTTTATAGTCGGGGAGGAGGTGGTAAGTATACTTTGCAGGAAATTCCATTATTGGGGCTGAGCTTTCCCACAAGCTCATTCACTTCTCCCCTTGCTATAGGTAGTTGTACAGTAAAGGTGGGGAACCTATTTCCTATTAAGGGTCATTTCAATTGTTATAATATCCTTCAGGGGCCATACTAAACAGGGGCAGCATGTGGTTCAGTGGGCTAAGTCTCTGTGCCTGTCATCAGCAGATTTTCAGCTCAAGCCCAGCTTCCGCAGAATAGTCACATCTGTGGGCCTTTAAGCAAGACCCTTAACCCCCCAGCTCCATGATGCCGCTGCCCTTTGCTCCCAAGCTTACTCCCACTTCTATGGGTCATGGAGTAGGCAAAAAGATAATTTCCCCTTATGGATAAATAAAGTGTCATTATTATTAAATAATTCAACACATCACACATCTTGCTCAACATATTTCGTAATACTGTATCAATTCTGAAAAACATATCAATTTTTGTTTGCATGCAAACTGATTAATTGTGTATTTTTAAAACGTTATTGTTGTAGATAATCTTCTTGTACTCTTTCTGCCATTTGAGTCTTATACTCCAATGTAACAACATACACTGAAACAGGAAGTAGTATACGGACACACCACTAACATTATTATCACAAACCAAGTTAACTAGTAAAATAACTGATGGCTGACTTCAAAAGTTAGGCCACTTCCACGCCGTACAGAGTAGGAGTGTGCTCACTTTGACAAGCACTTTTGTTCTTTTTTTCTTTTACTTGTATAGGCAAATGTTAATTCCTTTGAATTTTTAATACATAGCTGTACAATTTTATATTTCCTTTAGTCACATGGAAAACTCTGTTTAGAGTTTGCTCTGTCTTTTGTATTTAGTCCGTGTCTTGGTTAGTTTCCCCAGATCCGTCATTGTAGTCTGACGTTGACAGATCTGTCACGTTCGGCAGGCGAGCAGAGCCGGATGGACAGGGAAACAGGATTTATTTTGAGGAACAGGGCAGACATCCACGAACAAGCATTGACACTACAATGACGGATCTGGGGAAACTAACCGAGACACGGACTAA
>JAABNX020000119.1:1946859-1967123 GCA_015163995.2 Mormyrus lacerda | reverse complement strand
TATGTGTGTGTGAGTGTGTGTGTGTGTGTATATATATCTATATATATATATATATATATATATATATATAAATAAATTGTTTTTTTGAGTTTTTTATGCTGAACGTTCTCTTGCCATTGTATGGATTTGTAACTTAAAATAATTTGATTGTGCTTTTCTTTTTCATGAAATCGGTATGTGTGATTTTAGAGAAAAAATAAACTATCTTGGTTGAAAGTTCTGTATACTTGCCTGTAGTCATTACATGAGCCAAAACTTGCACTTTGAAGACGTGTTGCAATTGATTGATAAAATCTGATTCCGGTAAAGAGGGTTTCAATTAATGGCTTATCTTTGGGGTTGGGATTCCATGAGGGTTGGAGTCTGAGTTTGGAGACTGACTGATGGCTGCTGGGAGGTTTGAGTATCAAATGAAGACAGCAATTTAAAGATATACAATCATACCTAATACTTTTGTCTAGTCTGTTATTCTGGTGAAGGTGGTAGTTTATCTGGAGTCAAACTTGGGTCACCTAATCGACCCACTGAGGAATAAATGCATTTTCAAAATGACTGATCACAATCGACCCTCCCCCAAGGAAGTGGGCTGGGGGCATTGTGGCCGCTGAGTAAGTGTTTCCGGTTATATGGCTTACATCACTTGAATGACATTTTTGAATTTTTTTACTTGCTCACTTGGCAGAAGAAAAAGCTGCTTATTACTGCTGACATAGTCCAGAGTTGGGCACAAACAAGAGCGTGAAGACTTACAGGAAAGACTGACAGGGAAATGCTAGTGTGGGGCAAACTGACATCAAAATGACTGACTCAGACGTAAACACAGAGACGACCAAAACCCCCAATCAACCAACCTAGCAATGTCAAAAAATCCAGCACTGTAAATACGTAAATTCCCCATCGGGAATTTATGGTGTTTAATTAGTCTCAAGACACGCGCACATAAAAACCACGCGTGCATACGCGCTCGCGAGCAGAAAAGCCTCTCTATGGGCTCGCGCCTGCACAACTCTCGCTCGCTCAGCGGGTTGAATCTTGAGACCTTGGGGGCGGGAACAGTGGTTGATTTCTCCACCTCGTTGATTCAGGTCAGGTTGATTGGTCACTTTGAATCCTGTGATTGGCTGTTTGCTTTGCAAGAAGATAAAAAAAGATGATCACTGTCTATTCGGAGAACAGCCAGTTTCACGTTCTGTTGTGATGTAGGAGCAAGGAAGTCTTACATCTTTCATGGATGCTATTAATACTTAATGATTTATTGATACCGGCTGATAAACACAATCCAACATGGATAAAGGAAATATCGCACTATTTTTCTCCCTTCAAATATTGTATATATACATACACATTTTAATCAATAAATAGCCTCACAAAAAATACAAAAATATTTCTGATGTTCATAGCAAAAATGTATTGACTCAAGGGGACAAAATATTCGGGTAACACTTTATAGTACTGTTCCATAGTTAACAAGTAAATATGCAGGAACTAAGCAGCAACAAAGGAGTAGTGCTTCATTAACACCTAAAATAGTACTATTCACTACTAAGGAGTTATGCTTAATTACTCAATAGGTGAGAGTGAACTAATTATTATAGTAGTTCGCTAGTACTTAATTAGGAACTACTGAGTATTGCATTGGGAATGATCAACTATGGATTATTTCAAATAACTACTAGTTCATTACTCGTCAAATGAACAGTGCCTTTTTGGACTAACTAGGACGTATATGCTACTGTTCTCAATGGTTTTTGGCATTCTTTTCCTTTTGGAAAAACAGGCTTGTTTCTTCCTACTTGTTTGTATAACATACAACTTATTCTACAAAACATTACTGCCTAAAATATGTATACATTGCCTAGATTTTAATAGTTTACCTCACTTCAGTCTGTGTGCCAGTGTTTTTTAAACTGTGCTTTGAAGTCCAACTGTTGGGATGGTCAAACAGAGACTTGTGTTTTGCCACGTGATGTGCTCTACCACATATTGTTGATCTTAGAAATTAATGTATGTATTTTAAATAAGGAATGAAGTCTTAATAATGACCTAAATAAAAGTAATTGTAACTCCCTAGGAGTTACTAAATATCAAGAACAGTATTATAAACTGAAACACACTGTAACTCATTAGTAATGAATGTGGCGTTACTGAGTTCTTCAATAGGAGTTACTAAAGATCAAGAACAGTATTATAAAGTGAAACACTGTAGCTCATTAGTAATGAATGTGGTGTTACTGAATAAGCTTCTATTTCTTTCACTTCTTTTTCTTTCAACATTTACTGAGTTCTTTTTAAGGGGTTAATAAGAACAATGAATATTACACCCCTTATTTGCTTCACTTCACACTTCATGACACAAAAGCATCTTATTTGAATCACATCTATGTTTGTATTAACATTACAACTTTTTTTTTTTTTTTAATCAAACTACTTTACATTGATTACACATCCATCCCATTAAAACTATTTACACAGAGTATTGCTTTCTGATGTCATGTAACAAACGTCCAAGTGGTCCATCCTTGTGTTTTTGGCCCAGCCAGCAGGTCCACTCAATCGGTCTTTGTCAGCTGACGTCACATTCGCTATAGCCACAGTGTATTGTGGGTCAAATGGCCGTTTTGGTTGTATACAACGCAAGAGTGAACATTTGCGTGCGATTTTTTCGGTTTCCCACTTGGAAAAGAGGATATGGACAGCAGGTAGGTGAGGTAACGAAGAGGCGTCTGGTGGCCTGGGTTGCAGCAGTGAGACGGAAGGAGATCACTTTCAACACGATATCTCCCATACTGCGTGTTTGCTTTCAGCATTTTTATAAAAGCAATTAAGAAGTTTTTTGTTTGAGTAATATTAATGAATTTGCATTTTTTTTAGAGTAATAGATGTCATCAGGCCTGCAATAGCTGTACAAGGGGCGATAAAAACGCTGGAAAACTATCACATATCTATGAATACTTTGCATGTTACAACGCTACTTTAATTAACTACACACACAATGTTTCTGATTACCACCACTAGCGTGCAATATTAAATCAGGATCTCTGAAAGATGTTTACTTAGTGTAAGATCTTCTGAGGGATACTATAGTTGTTTCCCTATCCCTATCCAAAGCAAACAACCAATAATAGGATTCTCCATACCAAGCAATCTGACCTGAATCAACGAGGTGGAGAAATCAGTCACTGTTCCCGCCCCAAAATCTCAAGATTCAACTCACTGTGCAAGCAAGTGCTGTGCAGGCGTGAGCCCATAGAGAAGCTTTTCCGTCACGAGTGCGTACGCGTGCGTGGTTTGTATGTGCACAACTTTTGGGACTATTAAACGCCATTGAATTCTGTGGCTTAGAGTTGTACATAAGGCTCCCAGCATAATTATGGAAACTGTTCACATACAAAACTAAGTACCCGAAAAACATATAATGTGATTAATACAAAGAAAAACCACATGCCTTCCTTTAAGTCTTTAAGGTCAGTACTGCTGACTCTGGCGGGGGGGGGGAGGGCAGAGGCGGAGGGGGAACACCGAATCCTAAAGGTCACGTCTGCTACCACCTGACAGGAAATCAGGGTCTGTGAGGAGGCCGGAGGCTCACTGTTCTGTGGCTCTGACGACACAGCATGGAAGCCCCGGCTTGGGGCAGGCTGACGATGGCTCCCCCTGCAGGACAGGGTCACGTTCAGTCCTCCATGACGTCATTTTGATCTCACAGCAGCGATACGATCACAGGGGCTTCAACACAAAGCCTACCTTTAACAGACACTCGACACGAGTATACAGAAAATATACTACACAGATACCACAGTACATGTTATTATTAGGGGAACCAGATAATCCATGTCAGAGAGGAATCTTTGAGCTACTTCAGGTTTTACAAACTACTTTAAAATTGAAAGGCTCCTGTGTTTGGCTAAATTATTCCGTTCTCCTTACGCTTTGACTGGTTTGTTTCCTTCATTGAAAGACTCATCTAGCTGTTTCACATTAACATTGGTGATTATTAGCTTGATTATAAGCGATTGACCAATCAGCATACGGCAAGAACTCAGCACTTAACAGTTTTTCTCAGGCGCTTAGCTACATTCGTCAAAACAATAATTACATTTTCTTTAACCAGCCAATACAGCCTTCGTAGCACTAAAATTTTTTGCAAAACTCCCAATCCTCTCTGCAAAACTCCCTGACTCGATCAAAACAATAAATACATTCTACAACGTTCTATAACTCACTCAAACAGTAACACACATCAGTCAACAGTAAACACATACAAGCAATCGGGGGAACATTCTCAGGCAAAAGACTCAATAACCGCAGTAAAATCTATACACACACAGAGGAACCAATAAAGTCACACAAGAATGAGAAAACACATCTTCTCTGTAGGTCCAGTAGTTTTATTGGCCTTATACACTTTAATGAAATACTATCATATGCATGCAAATACAAATATCGAAAAACCAAAAATACTGTAATGTAAAAAACAAACAAAAAAAACGTCATTTGCATTAGTCTGCCTGATCCCTGAGCTCTCTAGGCCACGTTTATTCATTAACATCACAAACTATGTCTTCCTGGCAATGCAATGGGAGAAAAATCCCGGAGCATGTCTGATCCAGCCCAGGTAGTCTGATGCTGAGATTGCCCAACATGCCTCCATCATGGCATGTAAAAGTGACATTTCCTTATAGGGACGGAGATACCCAAAGCCCCCAGTGACTAAGCCATAGGCAACAGTGGCAAGGAAAAACTACCTAGAAGGAAGAAACCTTGGGAGGGACCAGACTAAAAGTGGAGCCCATCCTCCAGGGACCGGCAGGGCGAGTCAAATCGGAGAGATGGCTAAGTGCTGAGTCACACTGTCTAAGTCATAAGACTTGACACACAACCGGGGTGCAGGGAGGTGATGACAAGTCGGTGCCGATGCTCCTTCCAATTGCCAGGCAAGCAGACATCAGCAGTAAAATCTCATTCAGAAATACAGTCTTGCAGCATTATATGGCCTAACTGTATGAGATGTATGATACAGGAACATTTTCTGATATAGCAGCACACATAGTTATATTTGCACCTCCCTGTCCTGGTACCTGCACTGTTGCCCTGTGCCCAATGACATTCCTTCCAGGTCTCCTGGTCTTGGCCAGACTGAAGCCAGCTTCATCTGCAAAAAGGAATGTAGGTGGTTTAGCACTGGACTCTAGTTCCATGATCCTCTAAGACAACCATCCCAAAGGGTAACACATGAAAGCATGTGAAATAGGCCCAGCATAGACTTACAGCAAACATATAGTGAATGCACAATTCTGGCTCATTACTTGTACATCTTGATATCTCAGCTCCTTTACGTGGTCCCTGTTCCTTTCCAATGGCATTCTGTACATTTGTTTCATGCTTAAGCTGTTACGTTTCAAGATCCTGTCAACAGCTGATAAACTGACTGAATGGATGCCGTTGAATATTGTGTGGTGTGTAATTACAGCAGCCTGTATTTCCCGTAAACCAATTGTATTGTTCCTCTGCACCATCTGAACAATCTCTGCTTCCTGCTCTGCTGTGAAGATGTTGCCTCGCCCACCAGGTGAAGATCTTCTTTCAGTTCCATGAAGGCAAATACATAATGTAGGACACAAAGGGCAAAATTTACAGTAATTTTATTCTGCTGCTGAAGATATAAACATGATTACTGTGTGCTCTATAGCCTTCATATGCAAATACAGCAAGTGAATGTTTTTGTACATATCAATTTTCCTGCCAGAATATTCAGATAATCGATGCCACACATTATCCTGAAATGTTTGGCTACACCCTTAGGCCAGCCTCACGAGTCCATGATTAAGCACGCGGCTCTCATTTCTGCCTCTTCCTCTCGCACATCCTCTTTGGCATTGTCCATACTGTCTAGTTCCATTTTGTGTTTAAAATTAAACTCCGTGCCCTTTTATACTGTTTTGACCTGTTTACAGTTTTAGAGTTTGATTTGCTGGATGTAGTTAACCCATCGGAAGTTTGGCCCAATTCAGGAAATTGATGAGACACTCCAATATGATTTTGTTTTTACCAGATGGTCACTGTGACTAGAGTTTTGCAAGAAGTGTAAGGAATTTAAGGTCTTTGCTGTTGGGCAAAAATGTTGTTTTGCTTATATGTATTTAGAATTAACAACACGCACTAACGGCTTGGTTAACAGTTAAGTTAAAGTTTAGGGCCTGAAGAAAACAAAGTTAAATTTTATATTTTACAGTTTTCCTAAACTGCTAAAGTACATTTCCTGAAACCATTCATTCTTTTCTCAAAACAGAAAACACAGTTTTCAAGCTACATTCACAAATTCTTTGACCCGTCTTGCAAAATCAACAATCTACTCAAAACTATTTTATTTTTGCTTAAAACTAAACATGAATTCAGATTACACATCAAGCCAGTCAGTACATAAACAATACTGAGTCATTATACGCCACAGCAAAAATTTTAAAACAATATCAACTGTTACTGGCATAATGAGAAACACGTTAACTGTGAATATGATCTTTTGCACCTTGAGTTGAAAACCAAACAACTAGAATTAAAAAATTGTTGTTTAGCAAAAATGTGTGTTAAGTTGCTTGGGGCTTTATGCCCCTGGTAGGATCACCCAAGGCAAACAGGTCCTGGGTGAGGTACCAGATGAAGTGGGGCTCACAAGACCCCTTATAATGGATGTATAATGGAAATAATTGATCCACGATTTCCCTTGCCTGGACACGGGTCACCGGGCTCCCCCCCTGGAGCCCGACCTGGGGGAGGGGCTTGATGGCGAGTGCCTGGTGTCTAGGCCTGCATGCTTGGGGCCTGGTCGGGTACAGCCCAAAGAAGGCATGTGGGTCCCCCATCCAATGGGTTCACTACCTTTAGGAGGGGCCATAGGGGTTAGGTGCAGTGCGAATTAGATAGTGGCAAATCCTCGGCTGCAGAAGCTAGCTCTAGGGACATGGAATGTCACCTCTCTGTCGGGGAAGGAGACTGAGCTGTTGCACGAGTTGGTGAAGTTCCGACTAAATATAGTTGGGCTGACCTCAATGCATGGCTTGGGCTCGAGGGGGGTTGGACCCTCTTTCATTCTGGAGTTGCTTGTGGGGAGAGGTGCCGGGCAGGAGTGGGCAAACTTATTGCCCCCTGACTGGGTGCCTGCACATTGGGGTTTACCACAGTGGACAAGAGGGTAGCCTCCCTTTGCCTTTAGCGGGGGGACGGGTCCTGACTGTTGTTTGCCCTATGCGCCAAGTGGCAGTTCAGAACACCCACCCTTTTTGGAGTCCTTGGAAGGGGTGTTGGAGAGCACTCCCCCTAGGGACTCTTTTGTTCTACTGGGGGACTTCAATGCCCACGTGGGCAATGACAGTGAGACCTGGAGTGGTGTGATTAGGAGGAACAGCCCCCCTGATCTGAACCCAAGCGGTGTTTTGTTATTGGACTTCTGTGCCTGTCACGGATTGTCCATAATGAACACCATGTTCAAGCATAAGGTAAAGCATAAAGCATCCATATGTGCACTTGGCACCAGGACACCCTAGGCTGCAGTTCAATGATCAACTTTGTAGTCGTGTCATCGGACTTGCAGTCGCGTGTCTTGGACATTCGGGTGAAGAAAGGTGCGGGGCTATCAACTGATCACTACCTGGTGGTGGGTTGGCTCCACTGGTGGAGGAGGTAGCTGGTTAGGTCCGACAAGCCCAAGCATATAGTGAGGGTCTGCTGGCAACATTTGGCGAAGTCTCCTGTTAGGAGGACCTTCAACTCCTACCTCCAGCAAAGCTTCTCTCATGTCCTAGGGTTCTGTTGTGGTTCCTTTGGCTTCATTAGACCGTGACCTTCGGCTCTCACTGGGACTTTTCACAACCGAGTGTGAAGCGGCTGTGACGAGAATAAGCCGGAAAAGGGTACAATGCTCTCTCCAGGTCAGGGAGGGGGTCCTCCACCAAGTGGAGGAGTTTAAGTATCTCCGGGTCTTGTTCACGAGTAAGGGAAAGATGGAATGGGAGATTGACAGACGGATCAGTGTGGTGTCAGCAGTGATGCGGTCATTTGGGAGAGACTCAAAATAGAGCCGCTGCTCCTCCACATTGAGAGGAGTCAGATGAGGTGGCTCGGACATCTGCTTAGGATGCTTCCTGGATGCCTCCCTGGTGAGGTGTTCCGGGCATGTCTCACTGGCCTCCGGGAAGACCCAGGACACGCTAGTGGGACTATGTCTCTCGGCTGGCTTGGGAACACCTCGGGATTCCCCTGGAGGAGCTGGATGAAGTGGCCAGGGAGAGGGAAGTCTGGGTTTCCCTGCTGAGACTGCTGCCCCTGCGACCTGACCTCAGATAAGCGGAGGATAATGGATGGATTGGTGTGTATACAATTATGCTTAAATCAATATGTAATTTTACAGTATTCAGTACTTCAAAAGGACAAAGTCAAAAATCCAAATTAGAAGCACATTACAGTAAAATGTTTTGCAACTGCCAAGCCAGAGTCAAGGAAGAATATTCATTCTGACTGATCATCATGTCTCAGGCTTGGGTCAGGACAGAAAAATTTGTCTACTTCAGAGGAAATGCTCTGCCTTGTTGGCCGTTGCGACAAGAATCCTCTGCGTGATCCATGTGTACATTGACGTCAAAATCACCTGTGACACTTGCACACTCATCCAGCACATATTTTATGCTGTACTCACTCTTTGGTTTCTTTTCATGTCTTGAAACATGTGTGAACAGTTTTGAGTGATTGTGTTTAAATGATGACTACTGTGTGCTGACTGTGACTTTTTTGCGACCTGTGTTTTCTATTTTGCACCATGGTGCAAAATGTATTTTGATAATAATAATAATAATAATAATAATAATAATAATAATAATAATAATAATAATAATAATTAATAATACCTTTTATTTGTGGGTGCCTTTCAAAAACCCAAGGACACCTTACAGAGCATATACAATAAAACAAATTTAAAATACATAAAATAATTAAATCACATGAATAAAATAGAGCAGCGACTGAGATGAGAGATGTGTACTAGAGCGAGTAAGCCTGTCTGAAAAGATGGGTTTTGAAAATGAATGAATGAGTTTTTAGAGTTTTGCAAAAAGCTTTGAAAATTATAAAGTCACTCACTGTCCTTTGTGAGATTCAGTCTGAAGCCGGAAAAGTGAGAACAAAAACGAACTTGATTGTGGAGATTAAATGTGCCGTTTAACCACAGAAAACAGGCAGGGAAGATCTACCGCAGATGAAAATGTGCCATTATGTGGTCATCATAGCCAGGAAGCCTAAGCAAAAAACAACAATAACATTAGAATTTCTAAAATATTCTTAGAAGAAAACATCCTGTGTTTAATTCCGGGCTCTATTGATTCTCCCTGTTCCATCGTGCCTCTGGGCATTTGAACAGTTGAACTCCATATCCTTTGATGCCTGTGTAGTTTGATGACCAAGGCGGTTCACTTCCATAGAACAAGCTGGTTTCCGGAACAATGCCCTGCCTTTTGAGTCATGTTTCACAAGCTTGAAGTCTGTCAACAGAACTTATTTCACTTACGAGGAATTCAATTTCAATTTCTAACAGAAAAATGCATGGAAATACTGTGGTTTGTGCCATCCTGATAAGTCAATTTCTGGCTGCATCTGATGACACATAGTGGCTTCTTTACTGGTCATCTGTGTCAGCTTACTTGGCCACACAGCTCATGGTTGTAATCCATGAAATTTGAGTTAAGTAAAACAAAGGCCACTGTAGCCTTTTTGAGTCTGAGTCATGCAGGGTCCACTACCTCCACAGAAAGAAGAAGAGTCGATATTATTAGACGGGTTTTCTCGCCTGGCTTGTGCATGATCCATCTCTCCATCAGGTAGCCGTTCTGCAGCTTCCTGTGAGAAAGTCACAGCTAGTCACAACCTGCTCTTGCTAACAACATAAATGCACCACAGAGGATGGTCTTATTATTATTTAATACAATTTGCACAGCTTATTTTAATACATGTGCACATTCCAATTCATCAGCTCTAATCCTGTGAAATGCGGAAATTTCACAACTAGGTTAATTTAAGCTACTCAAAACAGCATCTGACCGTATTGCCCCATACTCAAAACAAGCTTGACACGCAGCCAAACCAAACTTTGCAGATGGATATGCATGCTGCAAACTGTGGGGTGGCCAACTTATAAACTGAGGGCCTGTCTGCACTAATACTTTTTCATTTAGTAACGCAAAACTTTTGCAATCTAGCCTTCTATTTGCACTACCACAAATCTTTTTCTCCCATAAACAGACAAAAAATTCACCACTCTCTGATAACTATGTTTTTGTAAACGCATTACCGCGGACGCACGTAAATGTAAAAATTCCGTTGCGCCTACATCGTTGAGGCTATTCTTCATGTTTCTCCTGTTTTCACGGAAGCAAGGAAATTGTGAACATGAAAGACGCACAGGACTTTTGCCAATTGGCTTATGTTCTTTTGCTTACATTATGCTGCTTATAAGCAAAGAAAATGAAAAATTACCGATCATTGCTTACTGCAAAGAAAGCTACAGTATGAATCTAAAGTACTATGGAACTATACTTTTATGCACCTTCAAGGAAAGTTAGATTGATGGCCACCATAGGCCTGACACTACACATGTTTTTGAAGATCTACCAGCATTTAAAAGTGTTTTGAAGGGTGGTTCTGGAGGGGGGGCCCCCATGACAATATGCATGCCCAACCCTCGGCCCCCCTAAATATGTATAGTACTTGGATCTGAAATGAATGTATTGGTATTATTATTATTATTTACATTTATATATGTAAGCAAAAAAATATTGAGCGAAACAAGAAGCAGCTTCCGAACAAAGTGCCGGGTAGCAGGTGGACATGTGCTCATGAAGAAACATACCAACTCTGGACTTGGTCTTCATAGTTTTAACTCCCTAAATTATCAATTAACAGTCAAAGTACATTTTTTGTTTTGCTTTTAAGAACTGGTGTTATTGACGATTACTGCCCCTACCTTTAGGACTGTAGTAGTCCCAAGCCAACTTCCACCTGCTGGGAATTGACCCATAGCTTTTGGTCTTTGACATCAAGCCTCACAAGTTTAACCAAAGAAACATCTACAGAATTGCATTCTGCCTAATGAAACGTCTCAGAAGAGTCTGGAAAAACAAAATATGTCAAAACTGAAAGATTTACTGTCACCATGATGGCCTAGTAGCAATTACACTTGATATGTGTGTATTAAGATGAACTCGCAGGTGGCCACATAATTGGCCATGTCGCCCACGTAGAATTTTAAAAATTTGTTCATTGTCCTCCTGTTACTGTAATGATTGGAGAAGCTGTTATTGTTCGATTCCATCACTCACAGTTTGGTGGAGCACCTCCAACCCCACCTAGCAGACAAACGTATGAGGTGATTGAGGTATATATTGATTCTGATAGTGTGTGGGATAATCATCCCAAGATTCAAGTCATCCATGAATCACCCATAATATTACTGTGCCAAGGTTGAACTGCACAAACACACTTCTCACTGATTACTTATATAACTTGTTTGTCACAGAAAGCGTTAATACACCTGTCTTGTTTTTCTTTGGGGAAATGCTTCATAACTACAGAATTGGAGAACAAAGAGAGCATCGCCTGAGGAGAGGGGTAAGCCTGGCTAGCTCGCTCCCTGCCCACATGCATACTGCTCCCGATTTAGTATAAAGGGGGAAAACTCAGCACTGACCGGAGCTCAGCTGAGGGATAAAGTGCCTGGCCTTTCTCACGACTCACTTGTTGGTCTCCTGCCAGGACTGAAAATGTGGAAAGAGTTGATAATACAGGAATAATAAAAGGGAGGGAAGGAGGAGAGAGACATACTGAATACATACACTGATCAGATTCTCCAGATCCTTGCAGAGGAAAGGAATCATGGGGACATCCATCTGGTACTTCACCAAAAATGGTTGGAAAAAAGAAACCTGATCTTTGGCAGAAAGAGTGGATCACGTTGGGCTTCTGCCATTGTGTCAAATGAGGATGATCTTAGGTTTGGGAGACACTTCTTTTTCACCTCATCCACATACATCTTGACAGCTGGTCAAAGGTCAATTGCTCTTTCAATTTCAGGCAAATTTTCAAGCCACATATGTCCGCAAAACAGCAATGGAAATTTTGTACACTTCATCTGAACCTGCTGAGTTCCTTCCTTCTGGAGGCTGCACGATGAAAAGGAAAATGCAAGGCTCCCAGGACCTTGTTCACCTCCCAGGTTGCAAATCCATTCTTCATTGCATTATGAACAGTGTGTAGGCCACAGCTTCCAACCATTTGCAGTTATGCTCTATCAAACTCTTTTCCATGTTCTTGCTGAAGGAGCATAACAAATTTCCAATTTACATTTGGACCATCCATTGACAAGGATAACATATTTCTCAAGATGAGTTCTTTTGTACTCTCCTAAAAACAACAGTTTAAATGACCATTTGCAGTCCAATAAATGCACACCACAGAACATAGTTCTGGATGGGCAATGAAATCTTCTTTGAGGATATAGTATTTGTGTTTCTCTGACGCACAATGTGGCTCGACCGCTTGAATACCCATACTACCCAACTTGTAGGTCTTCTTGCACCATGAGCATTTAAAACCATGTGGGTCTATAGCCAAACTACATATTTGTCATCGTCTGTCCAATTGTCATTAAATTTGCATTTCCCCATGTCGACAATGGATAATACTGATGCTATCTACAATGCTAACGTCCGCTAGTTTACACCAAACCCGAGCAATGAAAATGAGCTTGCGCAGGCTATACACATATATACACGCCTTTACCAACCATAGATAACAAAACATCCTAGATCAACAGGGTGCAATGTTTTGATATCTATATGCTATGCAAGCCAGAACTCGTGTGGTTGTTGTGCCAATAATAAACAAGGTGTGCAAGATCGGAGATCATATGATTCCATAAACATTCATAATTTTATTAAATATTAAAACATTTGTGAGGGGAGTTAAGACTACATGCCAGGAAAAGTAAGACATTTTATGATCTTAAATTCAGCAAATCTAAAATAAGACTTTTTAAGGATCCACGGGAACCCTGTTATATTTACAAGTGGGTAGATCTCCAGGAGCAACCTGAAGTAGTTTGCTGAGAGCAATGAAAACAGAGGCAGCTGTCAGAAGACCTCAAAATGAAATTGACAAATTTTGATAAAGCTGGAGCGAAATATAAAAAAAATTCAACGTGTTTAGGGATACCAGTACCAACTGTGAAGACCATAATCCACAGATGGAAGAACCATTAACACGCTAAGACTCTACCAAAGAGTGATAAACCAAGAAAAGTAACTGAAAGAGCTGCTAGCAGAATTGCTTGAGAGCTACATAAGAATCAAAAGCAAACAGCAGGGTGCCTGAAAATGTCCTTAGACACATTGGAGTTGAAGTCCACATTTGCGCAGTCAAGCGCAGTCTGCACAAGCCTGGAATAATAATAAAAACAACAATAAATACTTTATTAATCCTCATGGGGAAATTTCTTTATGTCTTTATGCCTCCCTCAACTTGCTCTTTGAAGAGTAAGCTGTCTGTAAATGGCAGCCACCCATAGCAGCACCCAGGGGTTATGGGCCGCAGACGTGCTGAAGGCTGGGTTTGAACCAGCAACTTTCTGATTACAGGCACACAGGTTTAGCCCACTGAAATCTGGGAGAAAAATATGCAGAAGGTTTTTGCTTACTTCTAGCTATAAGTCAGTGTGCTTGGAGTATGTTAAAAAGCATGTGAATAAACCAGAACAAGGTCTGGAACAAGTTTATGTGGTCTGACGTGACAAATGGTAGAGAAAAATCTCTATGAGGAGTGGAACACCCTTCTCACGGTCAAAAATGGTGGAGGCTCACTGACGTTTTGGGTGTGTGTGTCTGCATCAGGCACTGCAGCTCTGCATAAAGCAGACGGAAAAATGAATGCAGGTCAATATCAACAGATAAGGCAAAGCCTCTTATCATCAGTCTAAAAAGCTAAAAATAAAGAGGCAGCGGATCCTTCAACTGTCAGGGTCAGCCCCTGTGTCTCACTGTGTCCCTTCCCCGTTTGGCCAGCAGGTGTTGCAGGTCATCCCGTTCTTTGTGTTCTGTCTTTGTTCCCTGTTGTTACCTGTCTGGCCATGTGGCTCAAGACGTTGTGTCTGTGAACCTTTGTCTTGTGTTTGAATCCCACCTCCCCTGTTTTTGTATTTTGATCCCTAGTGTTTTATTTGAGTTTTTCTGGTTTTTGTGTCTGATTTAGTATTTGGTTTTTGTTCTGTTCCTGGTGCCCCTGTTTATGTCTTTACCTGTTTAATTCCCTAGTGTTGGTTTCTGTTTCTCTGGTTAGTTCTTAGTTTCCCTGTCTTGCTCCTTTTGTTTTCATTAGTTTCACCTGTTTCCTGTTTCCCTGGTCTTTGTCAATTAGCCTCACCTGTCCTGTGTTAGTCTCGTTACCCCTTAGTATTTTAGTTCCTGCTTCTGTCCTGTTCCCCAGTGGTTCGTTGTTTATGATTAAGACTGATGGTGTTTGATTGCTGTTGCTCTTGTGCTAATTCTGGTTTCTGTTGTTTAGCTTAAGTTTATTCCCTTTTACTTTTGACCCCCTGTGGTCCCTTTGTTTTGTTTGGTCCTTCTTGTGTTCTTTTTTTTTTGTTCTATTTAATAAACCCCATTTGTGTTCCTGAGCCCTAAGTGTATCGTCCACCTCTTTCTGCACCATGCCCCGTGCCCACACCCGAGCCGCCCGCCTCCATGACAACAACAAGACAATGACCCAAACCACAAAGCAAAAACAACTCAGGGATGGTTTAAACAGAAGATGATGAAACTTTTACCATGGAACTTCTCAGTCTCCGGACAAGAATATAATAGAAAACATGGATAGATTTGAAGAAGGCCTTATGTGGAAGACAGCCAAGCTATCTGGTGCACTTGGAACAAATATGCTAGGAAGAATGGGTTAAAATTACACCTGAGGGGATACAAGAGCCCGTCAGAGGTTACAACGGCAAAAGGAGGGCATACAAAGTATTAGAGAACATTTCTTAGTAGGGGATGCAAATGTTTGGAATGACATTATTTTCATTATTCCATTATAATTATATATTTATACAGTGCTGCTTTAAAGTTTGTGAACTCCTTGAGTAGTTTAGATTTTTTTTGTTGTTTTACCATGGTTTTCTTTTATCACCAGTTTTCATATATGAAATCTCAAGTTTATGCTCTTCAATTCCATGTACATGTTTAGAGGGAACTGTGTAAGTAGCCAGCAGACTATGTGAAACATGGAATCAGAGTATGTGCAAAGGTAAGTTAATCTGTATCAAAAGTATGTAAAAGTACCAAAAGTTAATCTGATACCATAAAGGTCAGTAAAGTTAAGTAGGTAATAGACTCAGGTGAAGCACATGTGGGTGCTCAAGTAATCAATTAAGCAGACCAATCAAATGAAACATTGTTAGGAAAGGTTTGGAGCAGCACTGATTAATATACAAACCAAACCTCTGTCGTGCAAAGGCATGAAGCACACAGATCAACAATGCCACGATGGAAGTAGACATCTGAGAACATCAGGAAGAAGGTGGTGACAGCCCATCAGTCCGGGGAAAACTACAAGACCATCTCCAAAAGATTCCAGCTCCATTCATTCACTGTAAGACAAATCATTTACAAATGGAAGCCACTCATCATCGCACTGCATCACTGCAACTCTGCCCAGAAGCGGACGGCCATCAAAACCTTCACCAACAAGCACCAGAAAAATAATAATTCAGCTAAAGGCCAACCCACACATCACCTCCAGAGAGTTGGAGACCTCCCTGGCAGCATCTGGGATAAATGTACATACATCTAAAATCAGGTGAAAAATTCATGTGAGAGATGCTACAATGAAGCTCTCAGGAAAGAACAAAGTTGCCCGTTTAAACTATGGCAGAGAGCACTTGGACAAACCTTCTAGGAGTCCATTTTCTGTACAGATCAGTCCAAATTGAATTATTTGGTCACAATCACAGGCACCATGTTTGGAGAAAAGTCAACACTGTATACCAAGAAAAGAACCTCTTTCCAACAGTGAAGCATGGTGGTGGAAATGTGAAGGTCTGGGCTTTCTTTTCTGCATCCGGACATGGACGACTCCATAAAAGAGATGCAAACTTTTGCATTTAACTGCAATATAGTTATTTTTTTTCCCAAACATAATTTATTAGGGGTTAATATAGTATATGTCTCCTGTCTTAAAGTTTATGTTAAGTGCCTGAAAAGATTGAAACATTTCCACTGCACAATTGAAAGGATTACACTTTGAGGATGCTACTCCCATAACAACAGTCATCTAGTAAACCACACATTAAGATCTTACGCACACAGTATGTAATATTACCAGAAAGTCTCCTTTATCACAACGAAACCTCTGTGAACTGAGCTGCGCTCCATCCTGCCCACATGTGGTTTTGTCTGGAAGCCCACATAGTACTCAATATCCAGAGGTTACATGAGGAGAAAAATAGCATATCTGCTCATTTCAGCGAAGACCGCACAGAACATTAGAATCTTTCCCACGGATATTCTGGAACCTCTGAACAGGCTGTTCCTGGAACATGCAGTGCTCATTTCTCCATCCCATGGGTTGCGACTAATAACAGATTAATCTGACATCCCCAAGCTGTAACAAGTTATTACCGTAGAAAGAGGCAAAACAGTCAATGGATTGACCAATCAACGAGGCTCAGAGATGGAAAATATCCAGAAAATAGTACCATTATAATTAGAGTCTGAGTACAGGACTGCATGGCTAGAAGGGAAACAGGACAGTGGGAAACAAATTAAAGGATTGTGGCCAAGGAGGACAAGGGAAGAGACATGCCAGTCTAGGGTCTTTGTTGTGGTGATCTTACCATTTTGTATACAAAGGCATTTTATTTGGGGGTGTCCTACTTTATCCAAAGAAAAAAACTCTATTTGGGGCCTGCATTGACTGCTGGATTCTCAGATTTCCATATCAACCATGAAGTTCTCACTAGGTTAGAGACAAATTAAGCACAGGATAGGCCAAAACAGCCTGCAACTAGGGACTTAAAGCAAGAGTTCATATAATCAATTATTCCTAAATGTATAAAGTTCATTTAGAAGGCCCTTCTGCCCACTCTGAGAGACTTCCCAGATAAATATATTACTCACAAACAGGAAATTCAAGTGACTCATCATGACACTGAAATTCCCATTGATTGAATGTGCCAAGAGACTGGAAATGAATGGACTGTCCCCACAAAGATAGGAATACAAACGTGTGTGTGTGTGTGTGTGTGTGTGGGGCGGGGGAGGAGGTCACAGCAAATCGGCTAATCCCAGGAATGATGGAGCCTCAGACTGCAGGCATTTGAAAAAGGATGTCACCCAACATGTCACCCTGCATTTCGACTGTAGAAAGAATCCAGGGAGCATTCAAGGATCATCACAAAACAGAAGAAAAACCTCAGAGATCCTGAGATGCATTCAAACATTTACATTTTACTGTAACACCATAGGTGCAGCCTTCAATCTGCCCCCCTGCACAGGTCGGCATGGAAAATTGACTCTGATGGACTTTGACATTGACCACAGTTTACACCTTGCTTTTAGCATGCAAGCCCATTCTTTCATTTTTAATAATGTTAACATGCCTGTGGGGGGGCTGGTTTTCACACTTACAGCCTAAAGCAGCATTAGCCACTGACTGACCCCGGCCCCTCCCTGGGCAGCTGTCACAGAAGGCTGTGGTTAGATATCTTTCTACACATTTGTGTGCGGCAAGCCATCCAACTGATACGTGCAAGAGAACAGACTGTTCAAGATGGACTTGGCTGCACAAAGCATAGGATGCGCTTACTTCAAATAAACTGGCTCAGTGGTCTGCACTATGGTTGCACACCGTCACCGTTTCTGACCCTGGCTCTGTGCGAAAGCAGGCTGTATATACATGCCCTAGTTCATATGCATCACTTTGGTCAGACTATCCCACTGGCTCCATTGCCTATAGAGTGCTTCACACAAAAGGGTCCAAGTTCATTATGGTCCTGCACTAGATCCCCCCCCACTTACCGTGCCTCCTTCCTTTACAATGAAACCCCTTATTTATATGCCTCAGTCTATTTGTTCATTAATTAATAGCAAATTTTCTTATTCTACATCTCATTTATCCTCATTTCATGTATTGTTTTATATACTTTTGTCTTGGATGGTATAATTCCGAAACTTGCGCCACCACCAAAATGAATTCACTGTATTTTTTGTACATCGTGAATAAAAGGATTCATATTTGGCAATGCTAACGTGTTTCCAGGAGGTATAGCGTGGGACCATACACACCAGTTGTTGGTGGAACATGAGGTCAGCTTACTTCATTCTCCTTCTCCATTTTCTGTGCATCTTTTTCCAATGTCTGGAAATTCTGCGGTGTATATTCCAAACACCCTAGACACCCAGGCAAAATATTCCTATGAGTAATGATGGAGTAACATAACTAAGCCTTTGGTGTTTGCAGCAGAGTTTTCACATGCTAGATCTAGTTGCTACATTCTGCCTTCATTATCCCCATCGCTGATTGTTGGGAACTTTAGCATATTTTTATGATGGTTAGCCCAGTTTGAGCATACTGGCACAGCGAGCAGATCCACTGGTCCTCCTTGATCTGCAGCTGCACGGCAAACTGCATTTTCCCCAGGACCAGCAGGTTCCTCTCCACACTGGAAGTGCTAGAGTTACCGGACGAACCAGGTGATGCACCAGAAGGTAGTGGACTAAAACATAAACAAATGAATCGAAAAACACCACGCAGTTTTCAAGGTGACTAAGTTGCAGAGATAAATTGTCGATGATAAAACTATCTTCCACAAATTAATGCATTCATTAGGTTTAAATTCATTACCTCTTCAAAGGATTGGTGATATTCTAGGCATTTAATTATTGCTGTGATGCTAGCAAACATGTTCTGTGCAATACAGGATCAAAATCCTTCTGTTTGAGGCTGTCAGCCAATGCTCTGTCAAAAGAATGATGACTGTGAACAGGAAACATACCACAAAGAACTCCTCATGGCCAGAAAACAATACAGGTCATGCAAGCACTGTTGTGTTGCTGCACATTTTAGATGATAAAATGCAACTGTGGAAAACAGAAAAAAGTACTTTAGTCTGCCAGTTTAGGATATACAGTCTCCCACATCACAATACAGTTAAAGAGAGAAGCAGAGTGTGAGAGGGCCTGGGATCACAGCCAATGGGAAAAAGAATTACAGTCCCTAAACCGGAGCAGACAGAAACAGAAGAGAAAACGCATAATAGAGGGAATCTGGGAGAAGAGAGAAAGAAGACTGGGCACACATCACATTCATCATACCGTGCCAGCTGCATTTCTACACCTGTACAATTTATGGCTATTTAACTTGTTGATTAAACATGAAACATAACATTTAATTCTCATAAAAAGCTGTGCTACATGTGTAACGTTTGCTGGGAAGGACGAAGGCAAGCAGACGAGAATCCAAACGTAAACAGGTTTATTTGGGCAAACAGGGCAGACGGCGACGAACGTCAATGACTAATCTGGGGAATACTGACTCAGACGTGGACTAAATACACAGGATAGGCTAAACATAACAAGCAACTGGTGATCACAATCAGGAATAAACACGAGGTAACGAGGGGGGCGTGGCACACTGGAAGATTGGACGAGCAGGACATGACAAAATGATGCTACATAGCATGAAACTATTAAACAAGATAACAAGTGTTCCCGGTGTTCTGACGAGTTCAGCTACCTATCGAGAAGTACTATCGAGCCTGGTTCGCTGTTCTAATTCGAAGCAATAAATAAGGCTGAAACGTTGGGATGTGGCGATGTTATGAAGATGCATGCAATCCGCATTGAGAAGCGGGGACTCGTAATACGCTTTGGTAGAACGGAATGAGAAAAACTGATAGACGGAAAGAGACTAAGCACAAATAACGCTGGCAAGGGAATGGAAGTAATATTACAGGAGGTTCTCTGAGAGGTACTTTAGCGTGTAAAAATAGAAGCAGTTTGCGTGTAGTTAATATTAAGGTTGCGGCTTTCCATTTTCAACAAAACGATTAGTATGTAGATACTTGGTCCACGATCATGGCAAGCCAAATTGTCTTTTATTAGCATAAGTCTTACTCGTCATAACTCAATTAATTTTAACAAAAATACAATTTTTGGACACACGTTTTCCCTTGCCCGGAC
>JAABNX020000119.1:1909287-1935189 GCA_015163995.2 Mormyrus lacerda | reverse complement strand
TGGGCCCAGAACTGCCAGAAAGACACATTTTGATGCCTGAAAATGCCATACTTTTTCTAACCCTAACCCTAGGTTCACTTTGCAAACCCTAATTTGGGCCGTTTGGGTGAAACAAGAAGTAGGAAATATGTTAATAAAGCCTGTCAAATTGTGGTTTCCTATTCATCAGGGGTCCAGAACTGTCATACTGTATAGTTCGGTTCCTGTGGTCCGAATTAATTGACGAGTTTGTAAAGTAAAGCTCGGTTCTGTTTGAGAATGTGGGAACGTTCTTTTTGCTTATTGGTCAGATATGTCTGTGGCGGGAGCACGAAAGTACAGGAAGAAGGTGCTCAGTTTTTTTGCCTCATTTCCCCCCCCACGGCACTCCTCTGTCCACTGGCATATCCTCCCTCCTTCAGGCATTGACTGAACATTTTGAAAATTTAAAGAGTTTTTATGAGCTGTTTTTAGGAACTGACAGATGTAGTCATCTGCCCAGATTTCAAAAAGGTGCCGTAACTTGCTGCTAGACTAAGTAAGATCTTAGTTAGTTTCTCCTTCTCCCCCTGGCTCCTGCTACTGGTTTGTGTGCTCTACTGTATCCCAGAAAGCAAATTTCACCTTGCAATGGGACCTGTTTAGCTAAAACTCATAGAGCACACCTGGAAGCTGGGTCAGATTGAGGTTGGACCTCGTTCAACAAAGCCAATATAGAGTTTCTTTTTTTTTAACTGGACAGAGATCACCTCCTCTCACAGGTTTTGGTACGGTCCTTTGGGTCCGCACCCGAGTGGGATTACTGTTTTCACACCTTCCCAAACATAACTCAATAAGCTGTAATGGCTACAGTAGTTGTCATGAAGAGTTTAATTACATCACATGCTGAGCTATTACTGATTACTTTCCCCGCATATTCATTCACTGGTATGTGAAGAGTGGCTGCAATTTTGTCTTGGATCAGTTTCTTTTTGACTAGTTGAGGAGTTGAAGAAAGATTAGAGATTTTACAAGAGAAGGGAAACTTGTGCCTGGCTCTGAATATGTTTTTTTTTGCCTGTAAATCTGTGATGAGCAGGTATTCCAGCTTGGGCTAACATATGCTTCCTGGGGTAGGTTCCAGACTCACCATGCCACTGTAATACAAAAACGGTAAGGAAAATGAAAGAATGGGCTCCTTACCTGATTCTAAGTGCAAAATAAATGTATATTTAATGTTAACTACTACATCAAACTAATGCAGGGGTATTCTACTGAACAGATCATATCCTTATTAATTAAGCAAATTATGCGTCTCGTACATATTTATGCATATCTGTAAATGACAAGAAAAAGAAACCAATGTGGCTGATGAAGGAGAGAATAAAACAACATGATATTTCTTTAGATTTTTCATAATTTTTTTCCTTTTTATTATTTTACAGCAGAAAGAATATAAAGCATTCAGAAAACATCTTCCATATTTTTAAGGGCAATTCAAAATATTTTGCATGGCTTCAGCAGCTGAATTGTATTTTTTTTTTTAACATATCCATCGATTCAGTGACGGTTTTACATGCACTATTACAAAAATAAAAATTAAAAGGGGTAGAAAAAGAGAGAGCAAAAGAGATTAGGAGAACAGAAAACAAGAACTATAGAACCTATAGGGGTGAGAAAAGGAGGGAGGGGAAGACAGAGAGGGAAAGAGACAGAGAGAGACAGAGGGAGAGAGAGCGCTGAAGAAGAGAGAACTAACACTAGATTTACATGCAAAGTGTTGGAGCCCACTACCTTGATAAAAAAGCAGGGCCAGCTTTTTTTGTTTTCCTTTTTTTATTTTAATGATGAAAACGTGCAGTTAGGTCAAGGGTGTCATATTATCGCGGCACATTAGCTACGGAACGCCTGTCTCGCAATACTAGCAATTGCATAATCGTAGGTCGACGATGTGTGTCCAATTGTTTTTGTCATCGTTAGATCTATAAATCCTCGCATAAAAAGAAAAAGAGAAAGAAGTGTTTATTGCTCTGTGTTCACAAGTGGAAAGCCGAAACACGGTGCATTTCTACCCGGTTGTCCCGCTACGCCTGCCTATTTTCTTGTGTTCAGGTGCGTGAGAGGAAGAGGAGGAAATGTCACTGCTCGACGGGCAGAGAGAATGACCGTAAAGGCGGAGGTGAGACGCCGATGGACAGGCTCCAAAACGACACACGGAGGCTGAACACGCCTGGCCCAACTGATTCCACTAAATCAATTAGGGCTGAATCTCAATATCCATCCGTGCTGCCTACCTTTACAAACATAAGCAGCTTCAACTAATTTAGGCGTACTATTTAACAGCTTGAGCTAAATAACAAGGCATGTATACATATTTTTTAAAATCAATACTGATAACTCATAATACAATTATGCAGCGGATTTGTCAACTAAAATGAATAAATTTTTGCAAAAAAAAAAATCATTATTCAAAATATATTTCCAATATGTCAAAATATATATTGGTCATATTTGAGAACAGGGGTGCTGACAGAGATTTTGGGCCCCATGAAAGCATATTAATTTGGGCCCTCAATCCAGACCAATCTAATTATGCTTAAAAAATTTTATGGCCCCTGTCAGTCAGGGGCCCTTAGAATCATCCTAACTTCCCCCCCTTCATGGAGCCCCTGTTTGAGAATATATACATTATTGCCTCTTGCATACAGCTCAATGTATATATCATACAATATATTGTAAAATATTATTTTGGAATATCTAGATATTACATTTGATATTTTGCTATACAATATTTGTTATACATACTTTTATTACATTAAAGTATATTTTGACATATTAAAATATATTCTATATTCAGTTTAGCTTACAGTGGATATTTTCACAAGCTGCCATTCTGAACAGCAAGATGCCTCACAAGGATATTGTCAACAAGAAATTTCTCAAGCTTTTCATTGTTTAAGCTCATGGTGCTTATAAACGCAAGTCTGCAGACTGCAAATTTAAACACTAAAAGGGTTCCATAATATATATTTGTAAAGAAACTCTATAAAGGGAACATAATGATAAAGATTATTCAACCAGAAAATCATCAATATATAGTACCGTATTTTTGTCTTAAATCATATGTATATTTCAAATGTATACTTCAATTAAACTCTATGAACCTATAGGCTACAACAGGTACTTATTTCCAATAAACACTACATTTAAAAAAATGCAATGTTTGCGTCATTGATAAAAATATTGGTGTTCAGTGGCAACTCACCCTGAACTGTTGCCAAAGATGCCTGAAACCATTAAGAATGTTCTTTCATAAAGGACGGTGGTTATTAGAATTAGAACTAAATATTTACATTGGACTCTGGACCCTTTTTTGATATTATAATGGTGGATAACAGCAATCTGTGTGGGTCACCTTAGAAAAAGGGCCGGGCAAGGAGATGACACCAGACAAGCATTGTCAGAGTAACATTTGAGTGAAGACTCTTACTTATTAAGCATCACTAGACCCTGAGTTAGGTTATGTCTAAAAACAAAACAGCACAACACATGAATAGTCATTGTTTTTTCTCCAGTGGTCAGTTTTCTCCTTGAGCTAACAGCAGTACGATTTTCCACGCCTCAGGGTGAATTTAATGGCCACCACAAAAAAAAAAAAACAAGAAACAAATCTGTTAACTGCACATGCATAGCTTATACTATACAGTGCAGTTTTAACCTTTTTCAACCTGCCTTTTATATTTTAGTTGGTACACGGAGGGTACATGAAATATTTAACATATATCGATATTGCAGCTAATGTTCCATAGATTGGGGAAATTGAGCACGCTTTTGCCACAATTTTAGCTGACACTGCTTATTTGGGAAGTTTGGATGTTTTCTTTTTAAACTTTTTTGTTTTTCTTCATAAGTTGGATGGGTATCTGAGGAATTTGCTGCCCCCAATAATTTTAAGGCCACTACCACCTTACCAGTGCTAATTGGACCTTGTTAACATAAGACAGCTTAATTTGAAATTGAAATACCTAAACATCAACATACACCAACGAATAGCAGAGACCAAGACTTAGAAAACAACTGACTGAACAATCGATTAAGAAGAGCGTAACAGTACATGATAAAGCTGACATTAAGACCTTTCCCCTTTTCCCTGCGATCTCTCTAGGGACAACCGTAAACAGGTGGGAAAAAAACAGCCCAGTCGACTTCGCTCTCTGAAACAAAATAAACGACATAAGATGGGTTCAGTATAACCGTAATCTGCGATGGACACCCGTGTTTACTTTGCCGCTGGGGAAACCCTGTGCTAGAGAGGTGCAGCCCTCTCTTCTGCATGTGTTTGTAGATGCCCCCTACACTTCCCAGGTTTGAGCCCCAGGTGTCCCGCTTCACTTCCCCCTCCCCGCTTTGGCACCCTGAGTCAAAAATACAAAAGGGAGGCAAACGCATCTCTAAGCTATTAGAACCGTACATGAAGTTGCTCTATGTCATATATGCATATAGTGAAGCTGAAACATCCTCACATCCAAATATGTGTACAGTACGCGTGAGAGTGTGTGTTTGGTAGGTGGCAAAAGTACTTAGTCATGATCCCGAGGTAACATCTGTATATGTTATGGAAGTTGGAAGAACACTATCCTGACCAAATTAATAATAAAAAAAGATAGCCTATATATCAAATAACTTTTAAATAAACCGCGTTCGTACAAAATTTACGTTGCTCCAGGAAACTTGGTCAAAGAATATTGACTATAACATCTTATTTGTTCTTTTTGTTAACGTTTTTTTTTTTTTTTTGCCTTGCATTGAAAAGCCCTGTGTCTTTCTCAAGTTCTGCGACACGTTAAACCAACATTCACTGTTAAACAGAACAGTAAGTCTTTATACAAGTCTACCTGACTACCAGTATTAGAAAAAATAGCATGCTTCAGGTGATGTACAGTCACCAAGTTATCTATGTAACCCATGCAAGTGTAATAAGACGTTCTCAATTTACCACAGCGGTGCAATAGTTCACATCCTATACCCCTACCGGATTGATGAATGCAAGGCAAATATCAGTTGAATTAGCAGGCAATTTCAACAGGAAAATTAGGTCTCCAGAATGTGACAATCTGACGGCATCCTGGAAAAGTTCATAATGTGGGCTTACAAAAGGGGAAAATGAAATCAATGCTGGAAAGCTGAGAGACACAACCAAAACCTTTAAAAAGGCCTGTGGAAAAGCATTTTGAATTGTCATTTTCCCCGTCTTGCTATAATAATATGACAATTGTCAAACGTCTTAATTTTCAAACTACAACAACACTTTTTAAAAAATAGGCCAGGTTGTCCTTATTTTACCACTTTGCATGCTTTCTGAAATTTTGTCTGCCGCTGACAGGATGTGGATAGGCACTTTCTATGTTAACACTCTAGAGAAAACTCCGGTTTACATCTGGTTTACAAGTCTGTGCCACTGAAACAGACAAACAAACAAAAAACAAAAAAAGAAAACATCATAGTTATGCACATAATCACAACATAAGAACAACAGTGCACAGACATATCTGGAAGCAGAGTCGAAAACAACAGCAACAAACTGGAGAGTTTTTTGCCATGCATTGTCAACTGATAAAACTGGTTTAAATGGTATACCGACACTACCTTAAGTCTGCTCACTGTTCGCCCTTTTTCACAAATTCAGCAGATTAACATTCCTCCCCAAAAACGTGGGCAACGCTTCGCGACAGTGCCTCTCGATTTATGTAGTCATTTAATCACAGTTTGTCAAATGGACTGCCCAACCAGAAGCCAATTTGAAACACCTTTCTAGAAACTTCAAGCAAACCGATCTCTGCCCTGGACGTCCTTGTGTAGCACCGCGGAGTATTGAGACGTCCCTCTTTCGTACAGTACAGTACAGGAGTCCGCTCACTGGGGCACCTGTTAGAGAGCACGCATGTCGTTCGGGTTGCTTTTGCTTTCCACGAAGTTTGGGACCCACAGATCGGTAGCAGCCTCAGTCAGATGAAAGCTCCAGCCAGCAAAGATCACTAGTCTTCCCCTTCCCAGGGAAAACAGCCCATCGCCTCCTATAATACTGCTAAATGCATGGCACAGTGTGCGTCTTCTCTCATTCTGGCTGCACAGTAAAGCTTAACGCTGTTGCCAGCCTGTGCCTGAATAAAACGCTACTAGTGAGAAGTGCTGGAGTTTTCACGGACCTCACCCGCTATTTACAATTCCTGCCGCCCAGAAACACAAGCAGATACAACTCCTCCTCATTTCCATTTTTTTTTTTGCCCGTATGACAACAGACAACGCTGTTTTCAAGACATACACTCTTGTTTTGATTCATCTTTTTAAATGTATGCCTTGTTGTGTACTCTGAAAACGGTTTGAAAATCCACGTGCTGTATGATGAAAAATCTAACCAGTTTCTGGACACCAGTGACACGAAATGAGCAACACAACATAGAAAAAACTGTTATTGATGAGATTTTTTTTCTCCTTTTCCACTGTGTGTAGATCCTTCTGTACTCACTGGTCAAGTGAATTTTATGGTATTTAATGCTAAGCTATTTTGTCATATGATTATCTGCTCTGCAAAGATTATAACTTAATTCTCTTGTTAAGCAATATAGCATTCACATTACTTGGCACCATTGGCAAAAAAGATAAAATTCTTGGTAGCCCAGAACAAAAAAGGAAAAAAGGAAAAAAAACATAACCTCTTTTTTTTTTGTCTTAAGTTAATTTTGCCTTTTCCCTAACTCTAAATACTTTTTTAAACTTTTGCAGTAAGGTCATGCTTTAGCAAAATGTTCTTTTCAAGAACATTTAAAATAAAATAAAATACTCTTATAGTGAAATAGTTTGAATCATTTTACAGACCATAGCCACTAATGCTTTTTATCTTTTTTTTTGTTTGTCTGTTCATGTCTTAAATTTTCATGCACATAGCTCATTTTACCCCATATGTACACTATATACAAACAATACAACCATACAACCATACTTCTTGAGCATTCAAACAAAACTATACAAATATTATGTTTTTGTCCCTTACCATGTTATTGTCACCTTTTATGAATAAAATAATATATATTTTTTTAAATACAATCCCCTTCAGATAAACATTTTTTTTTCTCCATGTACCTTCAACCTTCATTATATACAGAAACTGCTCAATAGTCAAAAATACGGATTTTTCTACCCCCAGTAAAGGGACTTCAAAGGATCCCTAAGAAGTCAAGGCAATGTATGTGATCTTCACCTCAAAAGCCTTTTACAGCTTCTGAAGTTCGTTTAAAACAGAACAACAGAATAACCTTCACAACTGTAACTGAGTCAAAATGAATAATAAATAATTAAAAAAACAACTGAAAGTGAATGAAGCAGTGGGTGACATGTTTATACTAAACAGAGGAAATGATTTGGGGTTGGGGGAGTGCTGAGTACACCGCTGACATCATCACTACATTGGGTGGAGGAAAAATAAATACATAAATAAATAACATATATAAATAAAATGGTACATTTTTTTGTTCAGAATTCAAGCATGAAGCCAGGGAGTTATCTAAGTAGGCATTTTTCTTGCCAGGATGCATGCATTTCATTTCATTTTTTAAATAAAACAGCCACAGGACTTGCAGGAGACGAGCAAAATGAAAAAAAACAAATGACACAAAATCAAAAGCAAAAACCAGCTAAGAAAAAATAAAAGACTGTAAGTATATCAAACTTGTTCCTTGGATTTGATTCCACCATTAACATACATTAGCCCTCAACTAAGATAACAAAATAAAGGATATGCTTTAACTCTGCTAATTTTCTGGCCACACCTTTCTTACATTCATGTGTGGCTCCATCACATTTGATTGGTTGACAAGGCAGACAGAGCAAAATAGATAACAGAGAAAAAAAAGCATTTCTGACCATAATGGATTTATCAGGCTGTGAGTAGGAGTTTGCGTGCAAAAGGGTCAACGTGTTATCAACAATTTTTGGTTCATGTGTTTTTTTTTTGTCTCCAAATGGGTTAGTCTCTTTTTTAAAAAAATAAATAATGAGATATTTAAAAGAAGGTCCCCACATGTGTATGACGCTTTTGCATTTTGAATTCCCTCTTCATTATTCGCTGAAGGACAAAGATGACAGTCTTGTCCCTTTGTTTTTGTTCCGTTCCCCCCACCCTCATGCCAAAATGAAAAATCAATCCATGAAAAAGTGCAAAAAATGCCAGAAAGCGAATGTCCTCCCTCCGTTTGCCCCTGTAGTTTTTAATCCTTCAGGACTCGCAGCTTCCCCCTTACAGAAAGACAAACGGAAAAACTGATTACAAAAAAGAAAGAGACGGCTGTAGCGTGTGTAGTAGCAGGAGTAGAATCCACTGTAGGACGCCTGCTGTAGTAGTAATAATTGCAGTGCTTTCACTGTATTTTTGAATTTTTTTTGTCCACTTGTAAAATGTTTGGTACAAACAGAAAAAAAGAGTCTGGAGAGTGATGTCACATCTTCAAGGGACTCCTCTGGACACTTTCATGTTCCCTGGCCTTTCTCAATTCTTTCGCTCTGAAAAACAGAAGACAGCAGATCTGAAACACAGATCTAGAGCAGGGGTTGAGGATTGGCCGCCAGGTGTGTGTATGTGTGTGTGAGTGTGTTTACTACATTGTGGGCAGTAGATATCCCCACAATGCAATAGAAACCTGTAAGATTTGACCTTGAAGGGATGTTTTTTTCGGTCCCCACAAGAGAAAATCTATGATTGTGAATGCAGTCAAAAAAATAAAAATGCCAGAAGGACCATATTTTGTTTGGTTACTTATGGTTAGGGTTTGGGCAGGGTAGGGGTTAAGGATGTCATATTGGGATTGCAGTTTTCCCCACAGAAACAAATGGAGAGTCCCCACAAAGATATAATTACAAACCTGTGTGTGTGTGTGCATGCGTGTGACTGCGCGCACGTGTATGTGCGGGAGGGGGGGTTGTTTAACCAGCAGAAGCATTTGATAAATGTCTTCACAGATGTTCTGTATTCATTCTTTTAAGTACATTTAAATGCTAGGCTCAAATCACTATTAATTTGCTATCATTCATAAACTAAACCGGTAGGCTATTTGATTATAAAGCAGCAAATCCAATTAGGTATGGACATTTACATCGGTACAGAATGTTATGATTACTAGGTGAAATCATTTATAATGCATACTCAATATTTTACTTGAAAAGTTGAAGGTCTAATTTTGGATGCAGAGTGATTAAATGCCAGCAACTTATGAATACAAACAGCTAACATTTTACTGTCAACTCATCCAAACAATAATCTTTAAGAGGATGTTATGGGGATTTTCAGTGAACCAATAGCATCCATCAGGAGTTAACTAGTCAAAGTGATTCTACATCGTAGCATCACCCAATATGATTTCCAAAAGTCTTTTCATCCCATTATTTGTGTAAAGTTTTAATAATGACTGTTCTGCCTGGTGCTGTGGCTTTGCACACTGAACAATTTTGTTGTTTTGCTGAGGAGGTAAATATGAAAAATAAAAAACATTAAAAAACTCAAATGAGAGAAGCACAACTTTTTATACAAATGCTACAGAAAGGTAACCAAAAGTCTTTTTCTTGTTTCCAGAATATGTTGTATGTAACTGCTTTGAGATCCCAGTGAGGTTCTTATTGGTTTAGTGACACAAAAAGCTGTTAGGGTCAAGGCTGGCATTTGTTTGGACGAGTATTGCTGGACGATGCATGCACACTGGTTCCATTAGGACGTATCAAGTCCCGGTCAGTGTTGTTACCCGTACCCTCTGAAACTATAGTTTACCCTGAACTAGACAAGGGTACAGGAGGTGGGAAGAGTGTGTGGGAATTCTTCATTCTACCTTGCAATGCACCATAAGAAAAAAAACAAGCAAGGTATCTACAAGATCATTCCATCCACACAAGAAGTGAATTCATTCTGAGCATGCCTGGAAACGGGAAGCAGGGGCCAAACTGTGTTTACCACCGACTCATGCAACAACCCCTTGGCTTTCAAAAATGCATCTTTCATGACAACAGAAACAAAGAACTGAAAGAGAGAGAGAGAGAGAGAGAGAGAGAGAGAAACAGAATAAAGGACAGCAGTTTGTTTTAGTGCTGATGCATCATGTGTGGCCCTTGGTTAGTTCACCGCAGTGCCTAATTCCACCCAGATGATCTGTGCCCTTCTGTAATCACAGCCGGCAGCTGTCATGCAAGCAGGCATCAAGCAACAGCAAAGGAGGGGAGAGGAGAGGAAAACGGGATGGCCAGAAGGATTGGAAGAGAGACAGGCTAAGAGAGAGAATGTGACAGAGAGAGAGAGAGAGTTGGAGGAAGAGGAAGAGGAAGAGGGAGAAAAGCCAAAACCGGGGTGCTGAGGCTGCACTCACCCGCTTGAACAGCCTATGGTCCATCAAGGGGCTTTGAATAAACAGCAAAACAACACCAGACAGCTATTAGCGTTAGCACTCACTGAGTAGGCACTGGGAGGGAGAGGAAGTCAGCAGGAGGGCGCCTAAGCAGACTGCCGTGTCCTTGAATTTCTCTACACACCCTCCTCCCATTTCTTCAAAAATCAAATAGGTGGATTTGCCCACTTGATTGAGATTTTGGGTGCTATTCAGAGCCTGTTTGTCCTCGGCCTGCGTGGATGGCTGTCCTGCCACCACGGCTCCTAGGCTTGCCTGTGACAGGGCTGAGAAGCCAGCAGATTATCCAATCTTGAAGGCTTGCACTAGGCACTAATGAATTTAGGGAACCCTTGCCTGCTGTTTGGGTTTAAGACCTGATTAGTAAACGCTGCAGATTATGTCATACTGCCAGGCTGACTTATCCGTCCTAATGCACCATGCTGCTGTCACAGTACTCAAACATGTCAGTCAAAGTCATGCTGATCGACTCGGTGTATGTATAACACGACACAGGGTAAATATTACAAAAATGATTATGGATTCTTCTGGGATTTACGTGATACTAATTCAGTCTCAAACAATTCCTTTTTCTGTACAATGAATTCATACCCAAAAGTGTATCAACATAACTGAGTAGCTGTAATCGTTAGTATTGTTTGCAGGTCTTTTTAGAGAAGCGTTTCATAAATGCAACTCTATGTCAATGAGTGCGTATTTTTGCCTAAAAGGAAACAAGAGATGTATCACCCGCACAAATATCCAAATCTACTATAGCTTGTCAGTGCTAGAAACTTCCATACCTCTTCCATGCTGAAATATTTTTCTTTCTTTACAGACATTTGCATGTATGCAAGGTGTGCACAATAAACCTTAATGTCCTGGAACAATGTGACGTTGCATAATTTATGTCACTGTTCTCAAGTAAACATGTCAGACTGTCACCCTGTTCCCCGGGTGACATGAAGCCCATGTCTAAGTGGATTAATGCTGGACTAAAGTAACATATGGACTTCCTGCTAAACCTTAAAGAAAATGTTTTCTCATTCTCAGTGATGATGTCAAATGGTTACATAAGGTCACTTATCGCTGTTAGCATAAACTAACATTGCCTGCTATACCTACCTATGTCAACTCGCAAAACCCACTACAGGCAACTTTCAACTTATGTAAAATATCCTAGGCACGTGTTGTTTACGGCAGCACCATTAAGTAAACTACCTTTTATCTCATCATTTATTTAATATGCATTCCTTAATACACATTACTAGTCTATGTTTGGCATATATTATATGTTTTTTGCAATAAGGTGCTTTAATTGGTATGGGAACATAAAATTTCACTTACATAAGGGTTTATGTTACATACTATATAATAATAAAGTAAAAACATAAAATCATTTATTGATTCACAAATACAACTGCTCATTTACGATGACCAATGCACATTTTTGAATATAATTTAGTTGTACACAAAAACAATTAGTTATGTGACTGAATTAGTGCCACAGATTAGATGCAGAGCTCCTACAGGGAGCCAATGACATCGAACACTCTCCCATCATGTAACATCATCTGGGAACCATCCATGGGTACAGAACTGGCTGTGGGATGGAGGGGTGGAGCTCCAGTGAGCTCACCTGTGGCGGCAACGGCGGAGGAACCTCATGATCTTGCGGGCAGCCTGGTCCTGCTTCTTGGTTAACAGACTGCTTCTGAAACACACAGGCAATAGGGATTTGGGTTAGTCTCTGGTGTGACTTAAATCAAGTGATTACACTGTCGCACCATGACGAACCATAAGGAATGAAATTGCGGTTTGTATTCACATTCAGATGATGCATTAATTATTCTGTGCCAATTGTGTACTTAATTTAATCCTTACTAAGGTAATCACAGTTCAAGAACACAATAAGTATCAACCCTGTATGTTTTACATACTTGCGTTGCTGTATTCCTGTGCTCATGAAACTTATTGGTGACAGACAGTCTGTGAACATGAATACCTTGAACGTGGAGAAAAGATTTAACAAAAAATGGCAGATTATTGTACCAGCTGCTGGTAAACCTACATTGTGTAGGAAATTGGTGAGTTTTTTTTTATAATTGAATGCAAACTACAGCAAACTACTTTTTGGTTTCAGATCTTGTTGTTGTAACCACTTGTGTAAACAGCATCACAACCATTAATTCAGGCAGCAGAGGCAACTTAACTGTAGTACCACAAAACTGGGGAGTGTAGTCTAGAGAATTCTGCTGAGTTCATTCATGGAGCTGGAAGTATGAAATGAACTCAAGTTCCCTAACATTCTGAATTATTAAATGCTTCATGTTTGCTTTCAGAAGCTCACCAAACAGTAATGAAACCTTTTATATACTTTTCTACAGCTCAACGTTTTAGTGGAGCACATGCTCAATGATAGTGCAGACCACGCCTAGGCCTTCAGCCAGCACCCTCCGACTGAGGTACCTGAGTTTGTGCTGCACCATGGTGGTGGTGGTGCCATGGCGACGAGGCTTCAGCCGACCAAACTCCCTGTAGCTGCGGTAACACTGCTGGATCAGCAGGGCGGCTCGCCGACTCTGCTGGAACTTCTTCTGCTCGTGGTAGCTGCGGAACTTACTCTGGATAAGGATGGCGGCCTGCGTCATCTTCTTATAAAGTGCATACTGCAGTTGTGGGGTGGAGAGGGGGGCAGAGAGAGATTTCAGAAAGTCAGCCCTGTCACAGGTGGCGTAATATTGGGATACAAAAAAGGAGATAAGTAACGTTACCTTCAAGGCTATCCATGTTAGCTTGTAAAGGAAAGATAACGATGAGTAGGTGGAGGTGAATGAGTAGGTGGAGAGAAACACAGAAGTCCACTGGGCATGAAGCAATGCTTCATTTGCCATTTCCAGAACTACATTATAAGGCTCCTTCTCACATACCCCATCTTGCTTTCCAAAGAGAGACACACACACAAATATAGTATTATTTCAGGTCCAGAAGCTACAAATCCAGACCAAGATTTTGTTTCAACCAACTGCCGGAGTATTCTGTGACTGTCACTCTTTCTGCTCAGCTGGTTCATACCTGTAGAAACAAAATCCTGGATTTGTACCTACTGGACCTGAAATGCCCAGTGCTGCACATTTATACAGCTTAGAGAAAGGCTTTGTGTCCAAGCACATGTTCAGGCCATTTATTTGGTACCCCTAGAATCCTGAGGGTTAGGGGCGTTGAAGATGGTTAAAGGTGTTGGTCCCAAATAAGATATAACTATTCTGCCAAGGTGAGAGTTTGAGTCGTCAGACTTCCAATCACAAGCACAGAAGCTTAACCTGCTGAACACACATCAGCCCTCCATGACCATGGCGGGGGCCTCTATCATACCCTACACACGTTTCCCCAGTACAGCAACTAGAACTTGGATTGTAGTCCATGTAGCCCATTCACTTCTATGCAGAATTATCATCTACACCAAGGCTTCTCAAAGTCTGTACTGCAAGTTAATCCCGAGTCAGTCAATGATGCACCTTATTAATCAATTTGGTTAACATAAAAAGCTGGGGTGGGGACTCGAGTTACTGACTCGCAATTCGACTGAAGTCATTAATTTGATGACATGTGACTCGACTCGGCAAAACCAATGGAAAGACTTGGACTTGAGAAGAAGATGACTCAAGAGCTGAACCAGACTTGGACCCTATGACTTGAGAAGACTTTATAAGTATAATCCCCTCTTTGGATACCATAATGTTGATTTATAATATCAGTATTTTAATTCTCTGGTGTCTGCATTAACATTTTGCTGAATGCAAGGTCTCCTGAGATAGTTTATTGGAAAGATGCATCATTCCCTGAATATCTCATACACAGCCCTACAATAATTGTTCCTATGAGAAAGGCCACCTGACATGTGCCTTTGGGGTCAATTTGACCCCAGGGTAAGTGTAAGAGATATCTCTCACAGCTTACCATACAGTTCTTAAGGATTGGTACAGCGTCCAGAGCTACAGCAGCAGGTCAGAGCTGCCCAGGTGGCCTTACCTGCTTGTACTTCTTGTAGCAGCGCTGAATCACTGCAGCGGCTACTTCCTGCTGTTCCCGTAGTGGGCGTCCCTGCCATGGGGACACCTGAGGTCAGTTTGTCAGTCATATGAAAAGGAACAGTGAGTGAACAAGAGCTGGGGCCAGTGTTTTATTCCACACTGAAGAGGGAGTGTTCTTTCCCTCCAAAAACTCAATTGTAAGAATAGAAAAATAGTTTTTGATATAATGCAATAGCAGAGATCCGGCAGCAGAGGGAGCTAATACTCAGCGAAAACGAAGGGACTGCGCTTGTGCATGCATTCGGAGAGAATATGTAGAATGCTGACTACATGTAAAGGTCACATGACACCACGGGGCATTTACTTTTATTTGTCTTCTTCTCAACTTAGTGTTTTTTAAGAATGAGCCCGCAGTGGAATTTTGTCAACTGCATAATTAAACCGGTGAGACTGATCCAAGGTTAAATCTGACTTCACCCCAATACTGAAAGCGGCTTTTCCCCACATTCTGTGCAATCCATAAGTGAGAAGTTCAGGTTCAGAAAGTATATATCCAGGCCAAGATTTTGTTTCAGCCAACCAGCTGAGTCCTCTGTGAATGTGACTCTTTCTACTCAACTGGTTGGTTGAAAAAAAATCTTGGTCTGGATATGTACTTTCTGAACCAGAACTTCCCACTTCTGGTGTGATCTCACAGCCTACTGGCTGGTCTACACATACCTTGTACTTGCGGAAGGCGGTCTGCACCAGACGGGCGGCTTCGTACAACTCCCGCTGCTCAGGGTCGGACAGGGTCAGCTGCGCCAGGTCCCGCTCTGCCTTGCTGTTGGAGGCGCCCAGGAAGTCACCCCAGTCAGCCGGGGAGAGCAGACTGGGGCTGTCGAAGGGGCCCTCCCCGAGGGGGGAGCTGCCAGGGCTGAGGCTGGGGTTGGAAGAGGGAGTCAGGGGCTCACTGTACAAGGACCTGATACGAGGAAGGTGGGGGCGCTGTCAGTTTTAATAATCTCCACCTCTTAGCTACACTTCATCTAAAGCAACTTCTAATATTCATACAACTGGATATGTTACAATAGTGATCCAGGGTAAGGTACTAGAGCAGGGCCCTCCTGGGATGTACTGAAGTTGTGTATGTAGTTCCCAGCAAGCACAAGGAGCGTAAAGCTGCTCAGCAATATATATATGGCATTCTGAGTATAAATCTCTGTTCTGACCTGGAACTATGTGCCCCCAACTGTTCCAACAGGGATCTAAGTGCCAACAACTGTTCCGACAGGGTTCTAAGTGCCACTGACTGATATCACAGGGGTCTAAGTGCTGCCGACTTTTCTCACAGGATTCTAAGTGCCACAGACTGTTCTGATGTGGTTCTAAGTGCCACAGACTCTTCTGATGGGGCTCTAAGTGCCCCCAACTATTATGATCTGGTACTAAGTACGACCATCTGTTCCAACATGGTACTAAGTGCCCACAAAATGTTCTGGCTTGGTCCTAAGTGCCCCTGACTTTGATCCCAAAAGCATGAAACAAGTCTTGAAACTCGCCAGTACCCCTGGTAATCTCATCTTGAGTTCTCCTTTAGCCTTCAAATCTCAACCAAGAGAGCTTCATATCCATCTGCTTTTCACACCCACTCATACCGTACAGAGTGCAGTGACCAATAGTACGTAATTGAACTAAATAGACATAGAAAAGTGTAGTCTGCCTTTGCAATTGACTGTGCACATCTTAGAGCAGTTGCTGAAGTCCACCTTATTTATGACGTTAAGAAAATCACAATCTGCAGTCAATGAGTCTGACTCTGTTTTTGGTAGAACTCATGGACTGATTAAGCATGCAGATGCAATACTGATGCTGCTGTCCATGTACACTAATTACTGCAAAAAGCTTTGTTCATAATCTGTACAATAAGGCCATCTGTAATTGTCAGGGCTCTGGTCGCTTGGGGGCCACTTACCGCAGGTGTATGATACTGGACAGGTGCTCCATGTCGCCCAGGTAACTGGCCAGCCAGCTCATGGTGGTGCTGATGCCCGTACTATCCATGGGCACAGTCTCCATGGCGACAAAATTCTCCCGCTTGATGCGTTCAGGTGTGGCCTCGATGATGTGTTCCGCCAGGGTCATCATGTTCACCTGAGGGGTGGGTACACACACAAAGGAATGTGATTGTGTGGACAAAGCTTGCACTCCTCCCCCTGTATATTCTTCATTAAATCATTTAGCTGACATTTTTATCCAAAGTCACTTCCCCCTTTTCACTGCAGCTAAGCAGATAAATACCTGACTCAACAGTGCAACAGCAGTACAACAGCAGTGACCTTCAGATTACAGGTCTGTGCCCTTAATCATTATACCACCCCCACATCCTGGCGCAATTCGCTCTGTGGCCTGTGTATCTCCATGGTCAGAGTCTGCAGTGATGGGCAGGGGTGCTGTGTGGGGGGGGGGGGGGTCAGGACAATTCCAAGGGCCCCAGAGTGACAGGGTCCCTAAGAAATTTGGAAACTGGACTGGTCTGGACTGGGGGACCTAATATGATATGGGGCCCAAAATCATTAGCAATGCCCCTGGTGATGGGTGTCCTGATAACTGGGGGTGCACTACACCACCCACTCTGAAGCCTTCTGAAAGTCGGCTTGTAATTTTTACATGAAAGAGGCAGGTTTCTGAGAAAATTTCTGTGGACTTGAATTAGTTTTTAAAATATAACCAAAGTTCTTTATCGGATTACATGAGAACTGAAACATTTTTCATTCCCAATGCTATAAAATATGACGAGGAAGCCTGACTTTAGGTCATCTGCAGTCTCATCTCAGAAACAAGAAAAAAGCACTGTGTGGGTTTTGGAAATTTGATGGTTCTTTTTGGGGTGTTTATAAACAAAACTGCAATCAATGAAAGAGAGAAAGACAATTAGCACACATCCTTGCTTTGCATATTTATTATTTAATAAGTGGTAAAATGTTGTACAGTGTTAACCTGATTGAGTATATGAACTATAACTTAGTTTTACTAAAAAGAAACTTGTGAATAGTCTCCCTATACATCGTGTAAAAAAATATATTTTGGTCATATCCCAACTGTCCGTTCCTGTTTAGCAGTGACACACCTCTTGACGCAGGACGACCAAAGTCAAAGACAAACTAAAGAACCACAAGATCTGATTGATTGCCATTCCACCGCCCCGCCCTCTCGCCCACCTGTAGGTCATCCATGTGCGTCATGCAGCTCTGGTTCTCCAAGTCATCTCGATAGGAGAGCAGCTCTGGTTCAGCCATCTCCCGCTCTGACATCACCAGGGCGCTGGCGGCCTCCCGCTGACGCAGCCTGCTGGCCAGCTTGTCCTTTCCTGGGCCTCCTCCACCTCCTCCACCCTTCCTCCCCGGTGCCACGCCGAGGTACACCTCCCTGGAGCTCCACCTGTTGCCCAGGCCCTGGAAGGCCCCTTGCTTGGCCTGGGATACCCCTCCGCTGCTCTCCAGACCGCCATCTGGGCCCAGGCTCTGAGGGAGTGTGTTCTTCAAGCTGCCGGGCAGCTTATGGAGCCGCTGCTGCTCCAGGCCCAGAGCCGTGGGTTGGCCCTTGTCGGAGCGAGCCTGGGAGGGCTCAGGGTTGGGCTTGTGTTTCTTGGCAAGGGGAACATCTCGCTGGCACTCGCCGCCGTGGTAGCTGGATGACTCTGACCTGGGTCTTCTCAAGTCTGGCAGAGGAGTCGAAAGTCAATACAGGGCGTTATGATTTTTTGCTCAAACACCTTTGGTTACTTTGGCCAGAAGGTGACACATTCAAACAAGTCAATGACTACCAAACAGGTGCCCTCACCTGGGTTGAGGGGTGTGGCCTGAGCTGTGGAGACACCACCTTTGTGCCCTGCTGGCGCCACCCCTGGTTCACTGTTCCAGGCAACCATCCACCCATCATGGGCAGAAGGGTCCGGGGTGGGAGAGAAGGAGACGCGAGGGGTGGAGGGTGGGGATGTGGGTGGAGGCTGCTCTTCCCTCTGCAGCTGCTCCAGGCGGTCAGCTAGCTTGGTATGGCCACGGGATCGAGCGATAGCCAGGGGCAGGCGGCCCAGCGAGTCCGGGATGGCAAGTGCCCGTCTGTCCCACTTGTACAGCACCACTGCTGCCTCTAGGTGGCCCAGTGCACATGCCCACATCTGCGTGGGTTCCAGGGAATATGGGCAAGAGGTGGGGCCAATGGAAAATGGGCAAATGGACAAAATCACCATATGACATCACAGCTATGTAAAAACTTGCATAATTACAAATATTCTCTATACTTCTCATAACAATTCTTCATTAATTTAAATGATAAATTAAGAATGAAGACAGGAAGCAGGGCTACCTTAATTGCATAATACTACTTTGTTGACACAAAAATTCTTACAGTAGGCCATGATAGACATAATTTCATCATCTCAGGTTCCTTTGTTGTATAAAATCATGAAGGACCCAAGAAGTACTTGAAGAAGTCCCCTAGCCAGTTTTTCTTACCAGGGGGGTGCAGGAGAAGTGATCCACATTGAGAGGGTCCACCTCCAGCTCCAGGTCAATGCTATCTGCATGCTTGGTCCTGACAGAGCAGGGATGACACTCTCAGACTGGGTTTTAGTTCGCGAAAGCCTAGACCTACCATCCTGAGAATTCAAAGCAATCAAATTCTGTATAGCGCCAAATAAAGTCTTTAAATATCTAACTGAAATACTCAACTTCTCAAGGACTGGAAGAACAGAAAGACCAGTGATGGAGTTTTTTTTGTAATTTACTTCCTTTCTAATTTACTTGCCAAGTGTAATGCACACATTAATTTCTGTGGAGGGTGGGGCTGATGCTGTCTCTGTTGTGCTTCGTCCAGCTGTGGATTTTCACAGAGACAATTTAACCAAGAAAGTCGGATGAATGAAGAATATTTGGAGGTGCCATCCACGCATATCTGGCACCATATGCCAAGTAAATCTGGAGCTGCTCCACAATATTTACTTTTAGCTGCTTGACTGACAGTTACAAATTAATTTATCCTGGTATTTTCCTGGAGCAACCCAGTCAAATACCTTACTCAGGGGATAACAGCAGATCCCAGGTGGGATCAGAGGTGCCACAGTTCATGGGGCTGATTCTCGGTTGCCTCTGCACGTTACGCCATAATGCTGAACGAATGCGAGCTGCTTGCTGCAGGGGCCGTGGACTCTTGGCTCACCTCCACTTGATAAGAGTCTGAATGAGGGTGGCGTAGCCCTGCCCGGCTGCCAGGTGCAGCAGCGTCATGCCGCGGAACGTCTTGGAGTGGATCAGGTGCTTGGATTTCGCCCAGCAGGTCCGGTTCATCATCTTCTCACATACCACTACAACCCGGCTCTCAAAGGAGCTGCCGGCGGGGCCCTGAGCCTGTACGCATGCACACACGTACAGAGAAATGCATGCACACAGAGTCACACGCATGTACACGCATGTAAAGAGAAAGATACACAGAAGCTCAATGTCAAAACAATCCCATACTGAGCAGCAGAGGACATTTCTGCCAAAGTAGGAGAACCTCACTTCTTGCCTTATGACCCATGTCATGTCATACCATTTTTTGTGATGACATCACAACCGGCCCAAATGTCAATGGCGACAGCGCCAAGTTAGGCTTTGCACCGTCCCTCGTTACACAAGCCGTCTGGCACCCGCGCATTACCTGCGATTGGCTGCTACTGCTGCCTCCGCTGCTTCCATTACCACCTCCGCCTCCGCCATCACCTGCCCCTCCGCCAGGACCGGAGGCTCCGCCGCCGCCCTGCTGGTGGTGGCCGGCCATCTCGGCCATCCTCCGCTCCATCTGCTCCAGCCGCTCCAGAATGGACATCCTGAATTGGTTGTCTGAAAGGCAGGGAGATGGTGGCCTGTGTCACTGAACCCTCCGCCCACCTTGGAGCAAGTGACTTACCCTACAACTCAGGACTAGTATCCCATACCTTGCCACCCACTGCATTCTATTACACATTGTTGTTAATATTCCACTTTTTCTATACTTTAACAGTACTATCTCTGTGGTTCTTTGCATATTCTTCCCTGATGCACCACTGATTTATTGCTTATTTATTGTCTCTCCTTATATTGCATGTCACACATACATGTCTTTTGTCTTGCATTGTATTGTCTCTTATTGTGCTGTTTGTCTTGTATTGGACTGTTGTTGGTCCTACTGTTTTCCCCATGCACCAGTCCCCTGACAATAAAACTTAAAACTTGACCCCCTGATCATAATATTTTAGTAACACTACAATAAATGTCATGAGACATTTATTGTAACTTGTGTAAGCAGGGACAGGATGTGACATGGCAACAGCAGTATTGTCATGGCGACGGCACATTAATGTTTGTTAATAACTGTGAATGGACCTCTACTGGGAGCAGGGGTGAATATGACACCATTTGTGTTTACTTATCAGTGTCCAGAGACAAATAGGTGTCTATGAATTACTTATGCTTTTAAATTATTAGGGGGTTACTAAATGCGAGAGAAACATCTACCAACCATACAGATAGACACACACACACACAAACAGAGACAAACACACACACACACAAAGACACACACACATAGACACGCACACACACACACAGACAAACACACACACAGACACACACACAAACAGAGACAAACACACACACATATAGACACAAACACACAGACACACACACACACATAGACACACACAGAGACACACAGAAACACAGAGACACACACAGATAGACAGAGACACATAGAGACAGTTGACATATTCATATCTTTGTGGGGTCTGTCCATTAATTACGATAAGTAACAAAACAAAAATTTAGTTTTTTTGGCTGCATTAACAACGTTTTATAAAATTAAGGTTATTCATGTGGAAACTGAAAAAATGTGCCCACAATGTAGCAAGTTACAGGTTTTTAATGACATTGTGGGGACATCTGGTCCCCATCATGTAATAATTACAAACGCACACACACACCTATACATGAACACATGCTTAGGCAGAACCAATACAAACTCATATGAATTCAGACACAGAAATTACTATATTTTCCTACAGTACAGGAATGTGTTGGTAGGTGTGCTATACATGTAATACGAAGCAAGAAACGGAAAGAATATTTGGTTATTTTTCTATAATCCTCTTATTAATGTTTAACTAATTAGTCTAAATCATTCTTAATAGTTTAGTAGTTCAGTAATTTAAATGGTATCCTTAATGAATTAATAAAGTACATAATTTTTCTCAGTGATTGAGAATATAAAGTGTACACAATGTATCCATATGAGTTCGCACAGTTACCAAATCTGCTATTACCTGCCCTGGCTACCTATGATATTATGGCTTTTGTAAGACAGTTTTATAAATGCACTGGCACAGTGTGAAGGGTTATGGAACTCTGCTGCAGGCTTCAGGATTGATGACTTCCTCAAATCAAAGTGTATAAAGCTGGTAGCTGTCACTGCACATATGATGTGTCATTACAGCTTAACAGCTGTGTGTGAAACACGGTCCCCCATGTAACAGTTCATCAGCTCATTATCTGTCACTCAGTGCCGCTCACACGATCCCAAGCCCCGGGGGTCTCCCAGTACTGCCGTCCAGGCACAGAGGACCTTCCCTGCTGACCTACTTTGACCTGATGGTATCTATAACTAGACACAGGCGTGCCAAGTGCAGACCCACTTCCTCTCTTGGCTCATCTCCTGAGGAGTGGGTTAAGCAAGCTGCTATGACGGGCAGCGAGATTGGTGGCCAGGAGGGGGGCAGGATCGGGGAGGGCATATCTCTGAGCCTATGCCCCACATGCACCCAGTGCCTCAGCAGCTGTGTGGAGGGTGAATTGGCTCAGATATTCCTCCCCCTACTGGCCCATTGAATACCGGGGCCACCGCAGTGACACGCTACAGCGAGTCGTCACACTGCTGTGACTGCTGACGTGCTCTCCGTGACGGTAACCAAGCAACAGGGGTACACATGCATGCACGTACGTACTCAGTCGTGTGTGCGTCTATGAACACCACCCTGATGAATGTAAAATGGCAGGCGGAAGGACGAACATAAAGCCAGAAAGGAGATGGAAAGAAGGTCCACGGTGCCCTAAATTCTCCTTTTATCCTGCATGGCATTTATTAGACAGGGCCTCATATTTTTGGCATCTGAAGCAAAGGAAAAAAAACAACACTGAGGTTGTGAGAGACTGCGGCTTTCAGCCTGCTCAGATTAACTACCGTGCTCTGGTGCTGACCCGCTCGGAGGCCGCAGGGGCACGATCAGCCCATGAGTTTGTCTGCGTGCCAGGAAATATCTCACGTCCAGGTGGCCTCTGGCGACGCTTGTATTTTTAATTACCAACAGGGAGAATACAAAATTGGCCAGGATGGTGGATTTTTAATGGCACTTATCTGTCTGAGCTCAGTGGGGCGTGTCAGGTGGCTGGTGATTGGCTGGAGAGTGACCCCGCCTCTCCGGGCAATCGCTCCATGCGAGACCGGGAGGCATGTGCTGTAGTGTCCAAGGAACCTGACTCCTGGTTAAAAGTTAAACTGGTCCAAGTGCTGAGACGGACATCGCTTTAATGCACCTATGCTAGATGCAGCCAGCTGACGGCAAAGGTCTTGGTGAATCTTAAGCTAGGAAAATGAGTAAAAGGTCATGTCTGTGACTTCTGGATATATTTATACGAGCACCCATGGTGGAGGTAGACCCGGGCTGCTGGGCAGCGGTGTCACTGTAAGCCACAGCACTGCAGTGCACTGCGGTGCTGGTGATGTCATCGCCACCTGCTGCCTCTCACTCAGCTCGCTCCTACGAGCGCTGCGGAGAGAGAGTGCGACTGAGGGAAGGGAGGAGGGCGGGCAAGCGAAGTGGAAAGGGAAGTCTCAAGTGACCGGCCCTGCTGTCAAGCCCCGGCGTACCTGCAAAGCAGCACCAGCCCTTTCACATGCTTCACCCCAACAGCCAATTACAGCAGGCGCTTTCAGAGTTCCGGCTGCTACCATTCACACATCTATTCACTCTACAGTTATGTCATATTCAGAGCTCTGTCCAGCCTGGTCTGATGCCAGTAAGGTCGCTGTTCTGTCCCGTTTAGAGCCTTATTATGGGCTCATTTCTGACTGTTCAGTGATCTGTTTTGTCCCTAAGGGCGCCATCATAATTCCAAGGGCCCTAAAATATTATGAACATAACTGGATTGGTCTGGGTTGGGGGTGCAAAATCTCTAGTAGCACCATTGTCTGTCCCATTCAAAATCCTTATTTCCCAATTTGCACTCCTGTTTAGCCTCATTCTGTGCTCCGTCCACCCCTATTTAGGTCCATTCAATGCTGTCACGTACCACTTAAGTCTCATTCAGAGTCCTGTTTAATTTCAGTCATACCTCTGAGCTGTGACTCCCAGAGTCCTATTCAGTCCTATTGTAAGTGCCGATCACAGTTTTTCCCTTGGAGTCAGAATTTTTTGACATCATTCGAATCATGAACAGTGAAACAGACATAATGTAAAAGTGAAGGATTTGTAATTTAATCCCCGGTCAGCAACCGTGTGTGTGTTTTATTACCATTAAAGGCTTAATTAATTGGCAATTTCCCTTCATTAATTAACTTAGCCTGCTGACTGAAGGGTGTGATTATTACATTACACAGATTTTAGTTAATACACAAAAGTCTGGGCCAGTGAAACAAAATGAAAGTAAATGTATCTCAGAAAATATCACTCTGTCCCCTTATAATCAGTAATAATCTGCAGGGATAATTTAATTTACTCAACAAATTAATCCCTCTAAACAGCCACATTTCTACTGTAAATAACACAAATACTAGACTGAAAATGAATCAGGTGAGCGTGGTGGCCGCACACCTCCAGGGTTGAAGGTTGAATATTTGCACTCGCTCTGTGATCCTGCAGGTACCCCAGTTACTTCCTGCTGTCCAACAAACATGGTATTTGGAGAGCTGCTGTGTGCGTGCCCTGTAATAGATGGGCACTCCTCACACTCATCGTGACCCTGTCCTGTTTCAGCCTTTTTCATTTACTCATTTATCTGACACATATCCAAAGCAACTTACAGTAGGAAGAAGTGTGACAATTCATGTGCACTCCCTGGCATGACAAACAAATTACAACAGTGTTTAAATTAAAATAGACTAACACTGAAATTAAATGAATCAAGACACTTGACTAGTCATAAAAGAAATGACTGGAGCGCAACTGAAATACAACAATGTCCTCTACGACAGTACAATCGTGGGCCCTCAGTGGCTTAGGGTACGTCCGCACTCATATGTTTTTGTTTAGTGATGCAAAAAATGTCTTCTGATTTAGCTTTCTGTCCAAACTACCAAGGATCTTTTTGGCAGAAGCGGGGAAAATTTTTGGCTGAGCTGTCCAACAAACTTTCTGTAAACGCATTAGCGCGGATGCTCATAAACGTAAAAATTTTTGTAACGCCTTCATCATTGACTTCCTATTGGTTCGTATTTAGCTTGTGACCCTTTCCTGATTCGCTCTCTTCCTTTCGATGTCTCTTCTCTTGATTGGTTATTTTTCCTTTGTTTTCACAGAAAGAGTTACGTGTGAACGTAGAGAATGGACAGGACTTTCACTACCTGGCTGCTGTTTTGCTTACTTGTATGCAGCTAAATCGTGTTATGTGTACATTGTATGCTGTTCTGTAAAGCTCAAAAGTGCAACTATAGCTTATGATAAAGACATTCAGCCATCAAACATTAGAGTTCACTGAAACTGAGGATAAGAGAGTTAGACGTGCAGTGACTAAATTTTTGGATGCCTGTGTTGTTGCTGTGATTTACATTCACAGCATTTAGCAGACGGTCTTTTCCAGAGCGACTTACAACTAGTGCTAAGTAGTCTATGACTGTTCCTCAATTTATAAGATAGATCTAAGATCCACAGCTGTCATCAGGATCAAATTACTGCTAAGAACGTTGTATAAAAATGTTGTTAGGAAAGAGTGCACAGTAATGTGCATCTTTGTGTTCGCGCCACTACAGTACTATGATATTTTGCTTTTGGTAAATAATGTACGTGCCTTTACTATAAACTCATGGTTGTGTGCAAGATTAAACAACAATGAAGTGTTTATAAAAACTTAATTTTATTACTAATCAAAGACAAAAGTAAATGATTCAAAATATATTCCTCGCCACTTTTAGAATTATAAAAGATTTTGGTTAGATAGAAATGTGCAAATGACATGTGCTTGAGCTACAACAAACAAATAAAACAGAATTTGCACTTCTAAAAATCTATTATAAAAAGGTGTGATGTGATTTTTTTTTGACGTTTTATTCGACGTTTGTGTTAACAATAGTGCGGATGCAGATCTTTTCCTTCGGAAACTCCCATAAATTTTAAGGCATTAGTGCGGATTTAGCCTCAGGAACCTTGGTCATTAAGTCATTAAAAGGTAATTAAGCGTGTGAAGGAGGGCGGGGGGGGGGGGATGTTCCCTGCTGCTTAGCGA
>JAABNX020000119.1:1889461-1909277 GCA_015163995.2 Mormyrus lacerda | reverse complement strand
CCCCCCCCCCCCCCCCCCAAGTTGGTGACAGTTATAGTAGTCAGCCTGGGGTGCAGACCGTAAAAGTTGTTAATGTGTATACATTTTTTTTTACACATCACACACTCCACCACCACGCACAGAAAATGGTATCGAAACCCGTTTGTGGTTTACGACTCACCGGTTGCTCTACGACTGAGTGTAAACAAAACAGTATATAAACCACAAGACAATTACGTATAAGAATCACTTTATGATTCTTCTGCCTTTGTGAGAGCCTGCGTCTGTCTGCCTAAACAGAGATACTGCGCCGTCCAGAGAGACAGCCGAGTCCTTGTCGCTTCCATCTGTTTCCCCTCCTGGGAAAGGACCACGATGCAACAGGCGAATGTTCAAACGCGAGGCGCTGCGCTAAGTGCTTTCGATGCTGTGCCGATTTTTTGCTAATTGCTCTCGGCGGGCAGCTGTGTTAAAACCCCTTCTAAAAAGACACTCTTAGTCCGTTGCTCCCCGTAGCTGTTGATCCATCGTTATCCAAGCAGCCGGTCTTGACTGCTTGGTTAAGCGGAGCTACCCTGTCTCTTGTGCCACAGCCAACTAATTATCTGTCGAATCAACAGCAGCTTAAGTCAACAAAGTGTGTATCTGGGCCATAAAACGCAGTCATGCGTAGCTGGCATGACTGCAGAAGAGCAAACAGCAATAACTCTCTTCTCATAGGCTGGGGCTGATTGACGTTCCTCGGTATTCATTTCTGCAGGCAATCAGAGCAGATGGAGAAATTTGAACTCTGAATTTCCCTTGGCACTTGAACTTGAAAACGGGATAGTTCAGGCCAAAGAATCACTAATATCCATCACCGAGTAACACATTACAGTCAGTAGTCAGATCTGTTCAGGCCAAAGACTTTATCTTTGTTCACTTACATTTAACCCAGACTACCGAAAATACAACAAGTTATCAGGCTAAGCAAGAAATCATGCCCTCGGTTATTTTCCGGGTTCTGATTGACAGGGCTATAGACCAATAAAGAGCTGAGACTCTCCTTCCTAGTTCTGGGTAAAGGGCACCATGTTTGTAGCAGCTTCACTGAGGGCAAAATGTCAGAATGACCCAGCTGCGGAATGGGACTCCTCTGACAAAAATGCATATATCTTGCAAATGGAATAGCACTGAAAGAAAATTTATTCCAGAGACTACACAATCCAATGATCCCCAACTGGGAAAATCCTAAATGACCCCAAGTAATGACCCTAGCCCTGCATAACTAAATTGCTAAACAAGTTAGAATTTCAGCTCTCCATGTATGTTGCAAAGGATTTCGGAGAACAAAACTAAGCTAAATTCATACAATCATATGAAAAAATTAGGACACCCCATGAAATACCTTTAATTTCTTTATTCTTTATTAAGAAATATCAACATATTGGTATTAATATGAAATCTGTAGATAAAGGTGATGCAATTCCACCACCTATGCAAAAACAAACAAATTCACTGATTTAACAAAAGAAATTAACTGAGTTGCCAATTCTTGCTGAAGAAAAAGCTGACACCCTGTCTCCTAATAGTTAGTATTTCCCCTTTTGACTGAAATAATCTCAATGAGACGTTTCATATAACCATCTATCAATCTCTGACATCGACTGGCAGAAAGTTTTCCCTACTCTTCAATGCAGAATTCCTCAAGCTGTGTGACGTTTGAAGGGTGTCTTGCTTGCACAGTCAGTTTCAAACCACCCCACAGCATCTCAATAGGATTCAGATCCGGCTTTGACTTGGCCATTCCAGAACTATCCATTTCTTTCTTCTAAACCATTTCTTAATAGATTTACTGGAATGTTTTCGGTCATTGCCATGTTGCATGGTCCACCCGCGTTTCAGCTTCAACTTCTGGACAGATGGTCTCACATTGTCCTGAAGCACCCTTTGATACAATGAAGAATTTACATGGATTCTATGATGGTGAGCTGGTCAGGTCCTGCTGCAGCAGAGCAGCCCCAAACCATGACATTTCCTCCCCCTATGCTTCTCAGTTGGCATGAGGTTCTTTTGCTCAAAAGTTGTCTTTGGTTCACTCCAAACATATCCTCTGTTACTGTGTCCAAATAATTCAATTTTAGATTAATCAATGCAAAGCACATTGTTCCAAAAGACCTGGTCTTTGTCTAGGTGGTCTCTGGCAAACTTATGTTTTGCCCTGATATTTTCTTTTGACAGCAAGGGTTTCCTCCTTGCACACCATCTATGTAAATCAAACTTGTGCATCTCTTTCTGATGGTAGATGCAAGTACCTTGACATCAACTGTGGCAAGAGCAAGAGTATGTCCTGTGATGACATTTTAGGATTTTTGGAGATGTCTTTCAGCATCTTTTGGTCTTCCCTGGGGTTGAAATTGCTAGGACAGCCTGGCCTGGCCATGCTGGCAGTTGTTTTAATGTTCTCCACTTGTAAATTATTTTCTGGACAGTGGAATGGCTGATTCCAAATTCTCCTGAGATCTAATTATATCCCTTCCCAGACTCATATGCATCTACACTCTTCTTTCAGAAGGCATTAGAGAGCTCTTTGGATCTCACTATGGTAATAACACTCATGTCAACAATCAAGAGCAAACCAATCTAAATGTCTGTGGTATAAACAAGACAAACTCCACCAAAAATCTGCGCAATGATATTCTAATCATCTTCACCTGATGTGGTGCACCAAAATCTAATTTTAAATAGTAATGAATGCGAGGGTGTCCTAACTTTTTCCTCAGTAGAAATTGGCATCTTAGGTTATTTATTTTGTAAAATAAGTGAATTTGTTTCTTATTTTTGCAGAAGTGATGCAAGTACATCACTTTTATCTACAGATATCATTTGAAAGAAGATTTAATATCAATATATTGATATTTCTTAATAAAAAACTAAATATTTGGTGTGCTGTCCTAATTTTTTTACATGACTGTATAACAAAACTTAGCAGTTAGTGGTTATCATTAGGTTCCACTATTTTTGATGGTTTATCACTTTAGCATTATCAAAGTTAATTATCGGTTACCTGTGCCCACCGCTGACAGTCAGATCTGTAACAGCATTGATGCCCAGCTCTCAGCTGTGTAACACATTACAGCCAGTTAGATCTGCAAAAGCACTGACACCTGGCTTTCAGCTGGGTAACACATCACACACTAATAGCACTAATATCCAACACTGCTCCCCATCACCGTGACAATTGTTAAGAATATTTAATCTAATTCTAAAGGTTATAGTGGCAGCAGATTACACTGCTGGTTCAAACTTCTCATACAATCCAGCTCAGCTGCATTAAAACTGCCTGAGAGATACAAATACATTAGATATTTGAAATCTATCCTTGCCCACTACTTGTGGTTCCCTGTAAAGGTGGAACCGAAAATCACCAGTGGAAGATTGATGGTCCAATTTCTTTAATTTTTCACACTTGGAGATCTCTCACTTTTCAAAGGAAGGTGCCAGGCTGCCCATGGAGGGCTCAATTTCGGACTCCGTCTGACGTGAATCGCGCCAGGTCCAGATGGCATCTTCAGAGGAGTGCTTAAAGGTCAGCGCAAGGTTTCAGCTCCACCAGAACAAAACTAAACCACATATAAGTGCCCAATATGAGTAGAGTCAAATTACATCAGCTGTCACCGGCTTACTAAAGTGACTGAGAGATGCCAGTTTACCAAGCAGTAATTTTTTACAAAATGCCATGGTTATCTTTAAAATCATGAGGCTTTTGCTGTAGCTTATTTCGGTGAGTGAATTACCTTTTTTTTGTAATTATAATGAAAGGTTGGCATGCCAATGTCTGCATGTTTTTCATGACATGTTCTTCCATGTTCTTGTGCTAATTTACATCCTTTCCTAATGAGATTCTTCACAAAAATCTCACAGATGAGATGAAGTGGAAACTTATGTAGTACATAGGAAAACAGTCCTAAGGTTTTTTTTTCTTTTTTTAAATGTAGGAGCTCTTCCCTTGCAACAGATGGGCTAGTTATACAACATTTTCTTTTTAGAAATTGTCAACAATTTTTGACTGATTCATTCAGTTCTGCTCTTGCCATGTTGCTATTGATTGCAATTGTAGTGACTGGCTCCCACAGGGACACGAACAAATTTTTAGAGTTTCATGTCATGGCAATGATGTTACTAATTAAAAAGCACCCAGTGATGCTTGTCAATCGACATTTTGTCTAGTTCTTTTAGAACTATAATTTCAATTCAATTTAATACTACTTGAAATGAATGTTTTACTTAAAATTTCTGGTTGTCTCTAATGTGATATATATTTTCTGTACATGAATTAAGTAATGATTTTTGTTATAAAACCAATAAATTTGCAATATTTTTACCATATGAAGAAACTGTCTCAAGACTTGCTCTGCATATCTCCTGCTCCATATGATCATCCTACAGCTTTAGATAGTATTAAATTTCCCTTCATTGAAAATCAAATATTGCTGTATTGCTAGATATAGTTCATTCATACTTTGTGAACAGAAATGACAAAGACTGCAGGTGGATACTGCGCTGATCAGCAATCTGTGGCTTTACAGCTCAGCACTGGGAACAGCAGCTCCCCCAAATTGCATCCCCAACCCCGATTCATCCAGCTTCAGACGGCAATCTGTTGTTTTCTTTGTTTTTTGAAGAGCATGTGCTCCTTGTTTATTTATTTTTATAGTCAAATAAGCCTGATTCTCCTGATTATGTCAGAGATGCATGCAGCCACTAACTAAGAGATTGCAAAGTAACTGAGTTGAGAAGAGACCGAGAGAAGACAGAGTGGGGAGAGGACAGAATGGGAAGGGGACAGTGAGAGGACAGAATAAAGAGAGGACAAAGAGGGGATAAAATGGAGACAGAATGTGAGGACAGAGAGGGGACAGAGTGTAAATAGGATGTGGAAAGGACAGAGAAGGGACAAAGTTGAGGACAATATAAAAAGAGGACAAAGAGGGGACAGAATGTGAGGACAGAAAGGGGACAGAATGTGAAGAGAGAGAGGGGACAGAGTGGGAAGAAAATGAAATGAGAACAGTGTGGGAATAGAATGTGAAAAGCACAGAGTTGGGACAAAATAAAGAAAGGACAGGGATGGGTCACTGTGGGAAGAGAATGAGTAGACAGTGAAAGAACAAAGTGGGGACACTGAAAAGGGGACAATGTGAGGAAAGAGTGGCAAGTGGATACTAAGAGGCAATGCTAGGCAACCCATTAAGTGACACAGGCATCTCCTGAATGGACATGACATGACAAATCTCCAGTGCCACCCCCTCCTAAATTTAACAGAAGTGTGTAGTGTACAGTGTCTGTTCCATGTTTTCTTTTACAATTGTGGTTTTTGGAAGTGTTTTCTAAACGGGGCAGGAAAGTCTATAATGAACTTCATAGACAAAAGACTGCTTATATCCCTGAAATGAGCCAAACCTCACAACAGCAAGGAGAATCACCAGTTCGCTGAACATGACACAACAGCCTGAACTAGGCAGTTACACTTTTTGTTTAATGAGACCACATGAACTTGGTCTTTCAGCTCCGCATCTGGTTTTACTGCCTGCTTGCTCTGACACACCATGATCTCTGTTTGAGGAAGCCATCCCTGCTAAAAATAGCATGTTAAGCACAGAGCAAATCTGTTCATTCAAAACTTCAGCAACAGCCCCCAAACTAGGAATGTGACCGATTCAGCTCCTCGATTCAGCCTGTGAGAGAGTGTCGCTTTAAATCTTGACAACACTTAAGCTGTTTTTGAGAAACTGACAGGTGGGTGGCAGTTTTTAGCCTTCCTCGCCATGAGATCAACCCAAGGGAATACACATCAAGGAGAATACCTCACTTCAATATTTTATGATGATTTTACAATAGGTAAATACCTAAGGAACAAAAATGCAAGGCCGGCTGGTTTCAGATACAACTGAAGAACTGAAGGACAAATCATTTCTTTTTAACAATCTTAATACTGGGGAAAAATTATAAGCTCTCATTACGTGTCGTCCAGACTAGGGTTAAGATCATTACTCAAAGGAGCATGATAGAGTGACTGCATTGAGCTCATAAGTTTCAAAAAGGGACAAACTAAATTTTCTTTGGCAGTTATTTTGAGAAATAATTGTAAATAACAGTATACTGTCGGAAAAAAAGCTCAAATTTGTACCTTTGAGGGTGCAATTACCAACGCTAAACCATCAGGGGTCTGTCAATTGTACCCTAGCTGTAGGTAAATATACCTTTTAAGGTACAGAAATGGACTCTGAGAAGCATTTTTGTACTATTGGGGGGACATTATGTTGTTTGTACCTTGGGGAACAAAACTGTACCAGTGCTGTACCCTTTATTCTGACAGTGTAAGGATATAATACCCACATTATAAGATATTACTCGCTGTGCATCCTCACACACAAGGAAATAAACAATTATTTGAACTAGCCTAATGGCATTTTGATCTTTATCGAGGCTTGCTGCAATCTAGTCAACAAAATATTCAAAATAGAGACAGCAGAAATTCACACATTAAAGTTATTGTGTACTTAAACAACTGACTCAGAAACACAAAGAGTCAGTCTGAATGGTGTAATGGGATTCAAATAGTTCCATACTCAAAATATCCTTTTATTACTAATGTACTTCACCAATAGCTCTTGAGTAACAATAGAGAATACAGAATGTACATTTATTTAATTTAACATTGCAATGGGATATTATACTGTTTCCACTGGGAGGTATGGACAAAAAAAGAATATCAACAGGTTAAGAGAAACCTGTGCTGGTCTGACCTTATCAGAGGTAAGAAAATTGTTCACCAATCTCTATAGTACCCCTGACAGGCCGTAATATGGTAAGAACCTTAAACTGGTCCATATCATTATTTTGTGGCATTAATGTAAATCCCAAAATAGGCCTTAAGGAGAGTTTTTGTCACAACTGAAATGTTGTGCCAGATGTCTTGCAAGTTAATACGAAGTGTATTTAAAAAGAAAATAATGCTAAAAAAAATTGGCATAACAATACAAAGTTGTCCTCATACTGGCCTTTCTTAGGCAGAAGCACTGTGAACCATCATGAAATATCACATAAGTGACTTATAGTTAGAAGCCTCTTTGTTACACTCTGATGTCCATCATACATATAGCCAAAATTAACATATATCAGCCATATGCAAATGATTCTATCAAAAACATTTCTACCAATAGTATACAATGAATTGAAGATTAAAGTTTCAATAACTTGAAAAACAGCATAATTTTAGTTTGAGGCCAGCATGGCTCAAAACAAATGCTGTACTGATGTTGTACATCATTTTTGTTTTATTAAAGACAATCTAGAGATTGACTTCATTAAGCTACTTAAAATGAATGACCAAATTACTGGTCTGCCTTAGGGGAATTATCTGTAAGGACAGTTTGCCAGTCCTGCCACAATGGGAGGGCATGTGTAGCTTATATCTCTGCTTAAATCTCCACCTATGTGATGATTACATGCTAATAAAATAATGAAGTAAATGTCTTATTATTCGCATGACATAAATATTACGTGGAATTATTTCCGCCTAAATACTCAAGCTATTTTAGGGGGGTGCTGACATGACCTACTTTTTCGATGATCGTGATGAGAAACACATGATGCAGAAACATGGAATTATTTAAGTACTTGTAGCAAATACTTTGATGTGATGCTAGCATTATTTATAATATCTCCACAAAACATCCAAGTCATTTGGAAACTTTCTTGCTTTGGTGCAGATAATCGTGTCGCTGTCCACAACCAATGGTTCTGAAATCGCAGCGATTCTTTCAGAGTTAACTTTTTAAATTGTATGCATTATATACCATTATATACCAGTGCTTGTTTAAAAAAAAAACAAGAAGACGCGTCTTTATTGGAGACATATGCACAATGTGCAGAATACAGCAGTCTATGGTTTTGACGGTATTATGTCAGTATTGTGTAAGTTGTTGGGGACGAGATGTTTGGTTGTTTCGGGGTTTAGAGTCAATCAGCTGAAAGTGACTCAAAAGTGGCTGACAAGACGGGACTGGGGAGGCGAAGACGAGACAGCGACGGCTGCAGACGACATGCGCTACTGAAAAGACGGCAAACTTTGACCCGGGATGCGAGGCGCGCGCTCGCGAAAAGCAAAGACAAAGCGCGATAAACTGGCTGCAGCATAATCAAAATCAACGGAATGTATCATACAGGGCGACATGAAGGAAAGAAATAGAATTAATAAAGAAACGTACAAATATTCATCAACCAGCTTCTGCTGCCTAAATCCTAATATAATGTTTTGCATGAGTTGTTTCAAAGAATATAAATTACTTGTGAACACCTACAAATGTAGGCGTCTAAATAAGTATGATCCACAAGTGATATTAAGGAGGAATAAGTTCGCATTTTTCCCGATTCTGGCTTCACGTCTGTGGAGTAAATTACATCAGTCAGTGTTAGTCAATAATTGTGTTATGGGTAGTAACGCCTCTTAAGAAGGACCAGGTTTGTGAGCGTTATATTTCTTGGGCTCCATGTTTCATTTGCAACACCTAGGGGATTTTGACGTATCGCTATTCTACAGTACTCGGGTCGGAAATACAACAGCTTTTAAAAATGTAAAGTAAGTAATAAAACTATCCGAATCAGCATATTATTTAGACGAAAATGTAGGAAGAGTACCGTTTTATAATCTTTCTATCGATTCTTGGTAACACCTATTAAAAGAAACCATGAAATGATATTAAAAAGTCGTTTTGAAATACTTTATGATGGTATCTATGTGCACGAATATTCACAAGCAATAGCACTGCCAGCACAACAGAAAACATCTCAGGACTACATATCGAACATGACCACATACTTCCAAACAAAAGGAAAGCACCAACAAGCGCTGAACTTAATGTATCAGCTAATGCCACACAATAACAAAAGGGAGATCGATCTAGAGTTCAGTCACCTTTATTTTACTAGGAACTCACAATAACAAATATTTAAAAATGGATTTGAGAGCCAGGCAGTGCAGCGAAAATCCGAGTACCGCCGAATTACTAAACAAACATGTCATGTTGGTTCTGTGCAACTTCACTCATTTTTACACACATTTACCGTCAATGCAAAGCACACCAGATACCACCAAACGAAGAAAAGCACCGTTACGACACAAATCTAACCTTCTATTTCATTTTCCATTGGTATTGTCTGCAGCAAACTCACTCCCTCGTCTTTAAAAAGAGGCTGGCGTCATTCATCTGTATCCACACCGAAGCCCAAACGGCTGATCCTCAGTGACAACCGAGTGCTCATGCGGTCTGAGCCCCAACTCCGCGTGTAGCGAAATAATTCCTTTTCGCGTGGAGAAAGATCGCACTGACTCCACAATAACAGAACAAAGTGGAAGAGCGACACCGTGGGAGAGAGGGAGAGATAAATCCCCTCACTACTCTGCCCCCCTCCCCCCGAGCCGCTCTTCCCCCTTTCTCTTCCGCGCCACCACTCTACCCCCTACAAGCCTGCAGCAGAAGACAGAAAATCGCCATAAGTCCACGCTGCTGTTCACGTGCCGCAGGTGAATTGCCAGCATTTTAGAGCCACCGACGAGGAAACAGTCTGCCCTTCCAGTTTCTTTAATTGCACGAGATCGATCGCCTTACTTTTGTTTTATAAACTGCATTAAAATATATACATTTATATTATCGCTAACTCAGAATGCAGATGCAGCATTCTCTTGACCTCCGTGTACCGAAAACACATGTAAGATGAGCTATGCGACGCAAGATCTGGAAAGCACTTAAACAATTTAACCGAAAATTAGTTTCTATCGTTGAGCATACGACACGCTCTGAATGAGGAGTGCTTTCTTTACTATCAAATTCTCGCTTTCTCGATCCTCATTCATTGCCTGAATTTACGTTTCATTCAGGCTCACTAAAAACACCCAGTGGCATATTTGACCGCCGAGGGGAACATTTTCCCTGTTTTTTCCCGATCGATTAAATTCACATGATTAAGATAAGGCATCGCGGAGAAAGGATTCGACGAACTGGTAACGCAAAATACGAGGCGGCGCTCTACAGCGGGCGCCTTTTGTCCTGTCTGTGACTCCGTACCTGCAATGCTGCAGAGGAGCAGCACTCCCCGCCCCCACCCGCATTATGACAAATCAAGGCAGGCAGCTGTGCCACTAGCGTGTCACGCTGTACTCCCGAGTCCGAAAAGACCGAAATAGTTTGACACTGGGACTGTCTGCATGTATGTAGCCTATATGTTGTAGGTTTTTTTTTTTTATATATATATATATATATATATATATATATATCTCAATAGAAGTCATGCCGAAACAAAGCCTCGGTCTTTTCGTAACTGAAGGAGAACGTTTGGTACATTTTCTGTATATCACGTACTATATGATTAAAAAAAACCTCAATACTGACGTGGAAATAACGTCCTTTTTACAATTTGCTCACTGTATATGTCGCTTAGCAAAGAATCAATGTTTCTTTGGTTGGCTTTTTTATAGAATGGAATATTATTACAGACACAATAAATCAAAGTGGTCTTCTTGTCATTTCAGATTAATTCAGACGTTGTTCATTTATGCACAAAGTGGCGAGTACTGCTTATTTATTTTTGCGGTAGTTTAGTTCGAAACAAGCTGACCTTCTTGTCTATTATCCATCAAGGTAAACATATGTAAGAATCCGGCGCAATAGAGATATACTACCCAGGTTTCTAGACACAACAAAAAATCCAGTGCTTGGACTGTTATCATTTTGACAATTACCTAACATCACCACTACAATTTACCCCAGAAGATCCACCATCATTGTCATACCTAAAGGCATGCTTGAACATTTGCCAAAAAAATACTAAATACAATGATGATATCTATTTATTGTACATTCCTGTTCATTTAATCCCATTTGGCCATTTGCACAACGGTGTTGATGGCATTTTTTGTTGTATGTTCATGTTTTTTGTTCACACGCACACACACACATACACATACAACCATTCCAGTTTTGGGTTACTAAGAAATTTCCTTGTCTTCCATGAAAACATACATGAAATGTGTTTGAATAGGAAATATAGCTAAATATACAGGACATAGCCAATGTTAGAAATAATCTTTTTTGAAAATGATTGTGTTCTTCAAACTTTGCTTTCATCAAAGAGTCATTCATTTGCAGCAATCACAGCCTCGTAGACTTTGGACATTCTTGATGTAAGTTTGTTGAGGTTATCTGATGAGAATTTCACACAAGTTGGATTGGCTTGATGGGCACTTCTCACATGCCATTCAGTCAAGCTGCTCCCAGTGACTGTGCTGACCACTCCATTATACACAGGATACTGACTGCTTATTCCTTAAATAGTCTTTGCATAGTCTGGAGCTGTGTTTGGTCATTGTCCTGATGTAGGACGAAACTGGCTCCAATTAAGTGCCGTCCACAGGGTATGGCATGGCATTGCAAAATGGAGGATAGCCTTCCTTCTTCAAGATCTATTTTACCCTGTACAAATCAACCACTTTACTATCACCAAAGCAGCCCCAGACCATCACATTGTCTTCATCAGATGTCTTCAAGCACTCATCCAGCCTCTTTTCATATGATCTGCATCTCACAAAATCTCTTCTGTGATCTGAACACCTCAAACTTAGATTTGTCTATACATAACACTTTTTTTCCAGTCTTCCAGTGTTCAATGTCTGTGTTCAATTCCCCATCTCAGTCTCTTCTTTTTATTGGCCATTCTGAGATACGGCTTTTTCTTTGCACTTCTGCCTAGAAGGCCAGCAACCTGGAGTTGCCTCTTCACTGTTGACGTTGAGGCTGGTCTTTTGCGGGTATTATTTAATAAAGCTGCCAGTTGAAGATCTATGACTCGTCTGTTTCCCAAACTACACACTGTAATATATTTATCCTCTCGCTCAGTTGTGCACTGGGGCCTCCCTCTCCTCTTTCTGTTGTGGTTAGAGCCTGTTTGTACTGCTCTGTGAAGGGAGTAGTACACAGCATTGTACGAGATCTTCAGTTTCCTGGAAATTAATCGCATGGAATAGCCTTCATTTCTCAGAACAAGAACAGACTGACGAGTTTCAGGAGAAAGTTCTTAGTTTCTGAGCATTTTGAACTTGTAATCAAATTCGCAATTGCTGATAATCCACATACTGAACTAGTCCAAAGAAGACCAGTTTTATTACTTCTTTAATCAGCACAACAATTTTAATCTGTGCTAATACAATTGCAAAAGGGTTTTCTAATGATCAATTAACCTTTTAAAATGTTTAACTTGCTTTAGCAAACACAATATTCCACTAGAACACAGGACTAATTGTTGCTGATAAGGGGCCTTTGCATACCTATGTAGATATTCAATTAAAAACAGCCATTTACAACATTAACAATGTCTATGCAGCATTTCAGATCAATGTGATGTTATTTTAATGGGCAAAAACCCAGTTTTTTTCAAAAGTAAGGAAATTTCCAAGTGGCCAAAAACTTTTGAACAGTAGCATATATGTGTGTGTGTGTATACACACACACACACACTCTGCGAACACCTGAAAGATCGGAAATTTCCGGGTGGTTGGTCTGTAAAGCTGTGTATTCTATTATACAGTTAGATTCACAAAGACAGTGTGTACAATTGTGAGTGTGTGTATTTGTATGTGAAAGTGCTTTGGCAGTCAATGATGTGATGCAAGTCTGAATATAGCCAGAATAAATTCAACAACAAAGACAGACCACAGCATCCCATCCTCGGTGTATCCTGTTCCCTGGAGCCTCCTGGATGCCATATCACCCTGACTAAATTGAGAGTTTGGAAGATAGTTGGATGGCTTGATGAATGGGTGACTTTTCCATACAATATAATTAAGTTCAAACGTAACCCCAGTGGCACCATGAGACTATCACATGGAGTTCAAGACCTGGAAGCCTAATTGCAAAAAGACTTTAAAGCCGGTAGCCTACTGGTTAAGGGTACAAGGTGGGAGGCTACAGTACTAACCAATACCCAACATATAATAACTAAACTAAAAGTTACCCAAGAAAATGAGTCATGTGGTAAAATTCATTACATATCACTACTTTGATAAGGGTAAGTCAGTGGGAAATGTTAGCTCAGACCGTCAGTGCTGCTGGTTTGAATCCATTCTCTACTGTGTGAATTTTGCATCTGGTCCTTGCGTCTGGCAAATTTGCAATCCAATGCAATGAGGTTAAATGGAATCTTTGAATTGCAAGTACTGAATGACTGATTTTATGCGCCCAGCAATGCACTCTCATTATGTCCAGTTTTACCACTATGCCCTTCCTTACATGAAATGCACCCTGGGATTCCTTTCCAGGACATGTAGTTGGAAGATGGATGAATTAAGTCTGCTTTCACCTGCAAATATACCTATGATAAAGATGAAGCCGTTTTCATAAGTTCTGCGAATGAGGCCAGGTTCTTTTCGGAACTTGCGCACACACCTTCTACACACAAGCGCTGACAAAACGATGATAAAAACGTGGCCACAAAATCGTATTCACCACAATTGATGCTGGTAAATTTATTTACTATTATTTAATTGCTACAGCGGCAGCCTGAGGGAAAACTACCCCTTCCCTTCTGTTCCGCAGAATGTCGGATTTATGTCGTGTTAATGCCCCACGATGAATAATCCAGCCCATCTGATGAGGGACCTTATGGAAGGCTGCACTGAAATCCATTCCCCGGTGATGCAAGTACGAAAATGACAAGCTGTGTCACGTTCGGTGAAACGCGCGGCGCCAAGCTTGAATTTTAATAAATGTCACCGCCGCCCCGCCAAGGAAGCGGCAGGACTTCTGGCCCATCACGACAAATTAGGATCAAAGTTGTGGTTGCCGGAACAAGCGTATCCGTGGACGGGGGTGGCTTTGACAAAACGGCTCTCCCAAGCAGACAAAATCTCAGAAGGCAACACATACAACTCGATCTCTAATCTGTTTGACCACAGAGAGCCACAGATATGCCGATATGTCTGCTAGCGACATCCATAGCATCCATTTTCTGTTTCCCCAGGGGAGTTACACAATAGCCTGTCCAAATACTTCCTGCAATTGCTTCTGCATATAGACTGTTATTCTTAACACTGTTTATTCATATGTGATATATAAAGACATTACCTCACACATTCTGTCGTTTGCAAAATTGCAATATGATTCAGTAGATTTTTATGTATATGACTTGGGACTCAGCTTAACAACACAGCTTAACAGTAAAATAATTTACTTAATTTGTGATTATTTGACTTTTGTTTGCCTAGAATAATTCCTCATGTGTGAAACTCTCACTTAAACATCAACATTTCTGAAGCCTAAATATAATTTGAGAACTGCTATGCTCATAAACGCACATTTAAAGATCAGTATTCAAGTATTCACAAAAGACATTTAAGGTTGAATCTGTAATTACTGATAATACCATAAATACTATGATACATTATGCACCAATGACAACACTGAGCAATTCACAGTATTTGATGGATACAATGCACTACAAGCAGCCAGGTGGTATGTTTTTTTTTTTTACAGGAAATAAATGTCTAGTTCAATCATGCAAAAGACTGGAGTATGTCAGACTACAGTGGGGACAGAGGAGGACAAAATGGCGTAAAGTGTGAGTCGACTGCAGGCGCAGGCAGCACAGCGAGCTGGGTGGCTGCTGTGCTGCTCTGTGGTGATGGGCCGCCCGTGCAGCTACCCGCTCCGCCTTCATCAAGGGCCCTCTGCATTGCAGCTGTCCCCTTTCTGTGCTCCCACCGATGCCCTACTTTATCCAGTCAATGTATTCTGCAGCAATATCCCCCTCCCCCAGACACACAAGGAAACACATGCACACTCAGACACGCACGCACACACATGTGAATACAGGCACATATATACAGGCACCCGTAGGAAAACAAAGACACGCATATATCTGGGCACACATAGAGACACACACAAAGACACTAACTTGCACGGATATAGACACACAGGCACACAAACACTAACACATTTACAGGTACATATAAGCGCAGGCACACAGAAACACAAGGGACACAGACACACGTGCTGATGTGCACATTTTTAATCCCTGTCTTTGTGGGATTTTCCATTGACTTCCTTTCATTGTCATTAATTATCCATAACTCCAATTTATCAAAACTGAAAAACAGATGGAAAAAATGATGATACACAAAAACATGTAGCAGTTTTTAAGGCATGGTTGCAAAAAATGGAGAAGCCGCAAAAAAAAAAAAAAAATGTTTGTTTTGTTGGGATGTCCGATTTCGCGGGGATGTTTTCTTTGTTCCTCTAGAAGCAGCAAATCCTGTACACACACACACACACACACACACACACACACACATATATATATATATGACAAACACGGACACCTTCTTATCAATCAGAGCTGGCCTTCCCTTCCTCCACCTCATTCACATCAGCTCGATTTTTGTCATCCTTCGACCTGCACACTTTGTTCTGTCTGCCTTTGGTCTCCGGTCCTGATGTCCCCCACCCTGAGCGGTGTGTCGCTTCCTGCCTCCTGTGTCTGCTCCTTCCTCTTTCCTGTTCTCTCCTAATCGGCTCCCTGACTCAGGATTGTTTGTCTCGCACTGAAACCCCATTAGCTGACCAGTGGGTACAGATTAGTCCCCCCTGGGCCATGCTGGGTTGTTTACTCACTCGATCACATGGTCAGTGTGATTTCTGAAGGCTTTTTCCCCAAGGACTTATCCTGTCACCCTGTGCTGTATTAAACAGGCTTCAAGGTAATTTTTTCATAAGGGGAATCCTTCTGCTTAAAGTATCTACACACAAATCCCCACAGACTAGGCAGACCAAGCTCCTGAATCTGAATTCTGAGACACAGCTTAGCATCCAGCATCAGGGCCCAGGCTTGTACCGTTTTAATGCAAGACAGTACGTAAGTGCTAACTGTTTGTTGATCTGCACCATGCACTACAAAACCAGCCACACCCCGACTGGTTAAGGATCCACACCAGAGATAAAATGCCAGCTGCTTCTGGTCAGTAAACTGTAAAAACTGTTTGTCTTGAAAAATTCGTTTTACTGGCCTGGATGTACAGTGCCAACAGCGACAGACTGTGGGATCCGCAGTGGTGTGACCACAGTGTCTGTTGGCACCCAGACCAGTCTTGCAAACCTGCCTTTCAATAAAGATCTTGTAAGATTATGAGGACAGAGAACCAAATTGTGGATTGAGACAGATGTGTACTTGCTGTTCCACTATGCTGTATACTCAGCTGATTACCCTGGCCGTAATTTTTATCGTGGTATTTAATAAATGACACAAAATCAAAATGTCCGGTCTAAATGACTAATTATTCCTGGTATGATTACTGGTATGAGTGCTTTTTATAAATGAAGTTTGCACTTAAAATATTTAGATTTATTTCAACTCTGTACAAACGTTATACGTGGATGATAACCATTCCAGATCAGCAGTCTTACGAGCCAAAAAAGTGAAAAACAGCAGGAAAATACTATCTGACAAGAATGACAGAAATATTACTCCAATTAAGGTAATACAATTATTCTTCCTCCACCATCTGAACAGCACGCAATGAATCATGGGATCATTCTTGTTTGGCAAGGATGCACCCAGTGCATCCTTGATATTTGGGGTGGAGCAAGACCAACATCGTCCTCTGATCTTGTGATCTTAGTATTGGAACTGGTCTTTGGTGACAGAGTATGACGTAAAACACGAGAATGCAAGTAGAGTCAAGTGCACATATTGTGATTCTGCCATAGAATATAGGAAAGGTCTGGCGAAACCCATAATCCCTTGTGTGACAGCTGGGGTACCACAGGCCAGATGTAAGTGCAGAGCATTTAGGGAAAAAAAAAACAAATATCACAGCACTTAGGGCACAGGATATGGCTCCTGCAATCTCCAGAAATCCATCAGTCAATTGATGTAATGCTGTCAACATATAATATGCACCATCCTTAATCCTTTGTACTAGCAAAGTGCAGACATTCAGCTAAACTCTTTACAAATGGATTATATTGTTTCTTGAGCAATACTGATTAAAGTACTGATTCTATCTGAAGATTACAAGGGTTCTTTGCATCTCCTGCCCACTGATGACTCATCTTTATCCCGCTGAAAATGTGGACCAGTAGTGGTCAAATCACAAAACAATATTGCCAACCTCACTAGGAGAGGAGCATTTTTTTAATAAAATGCTGCAACTGTAGACAGTGCGTCAGCGTAGTGGTAGCACTGCGACCTCAGGGCTCGGGGCTTGACTGTGTATGGGGTGTTCTCCCGAAATCTCACAGGTGAATTGGTGTCACTAAATCACCCATGTGTGCGAGTGTGTGTGTCCGAGTGCCTTGCAGTACACACTGCCCTGCCTTGCATATGTATGTATGTGCAGAAGATGGATATTACAACAATCCCTAATCTGCACTACTGTTGAGCTAGAGTTCATAAGTGTTTAAACACGGGATTTCATTGACTGTTCTTCTAAATCTCGTTAATTACTCTAATGAGACTTAAACTGCAGGCTCCACTAATCAATGCTCTTATTGTTAACTAGTAATAGGAGGAACAAGGTTTGAAACATGGCAGGTGAGAAGCTCTGCCAATCACTGGATGTCGTAGACCAGCCCATCATTGGTTAATTTGCTGGCTACATTACTGTTTTCGATGGTCTAAACACTTTGGTATTACTATTCATTACAAAACCTTGCATATCACATGATTTACATTTTTTTCTTTAGATGGCTGGTGATTATTTGTCAAAAGCATAATTTGCTAAACTGAACATTTAGACTAAGCATGTCTAAATAAAAACACATTTTTATGTTCATTATCACTCGAAATCAGAACATGCTGGGTGACATTCTTTGGAGATGGGTGACCCTTTGCAGTGGACATTCCAGAAGCTTGCAAGGGGCCACCTGTTGGATCCTTGTGCCTTTACCACAGTAGTGAAATTTTCAACTGTGTAAATAAGTTAAATTTCAAGTCAAATTAGACAAGAAAATCGTATAGAATTGCACTGAAATGAAAGGAGACCACAAGCAGTAAAGCTGAGTGTGAGACGCCTTTTATCTGTGCTGTGGAGGCGAAAATCCTACTTAAAATCGCCCCGGCTCCTTGGGGCAACAAGCCACTGTTGTTCAATCAAGGAAGAAAATAATGGAGAACGACTGACATTCAGGACCTGCGGCTCTCGACCAATGCTCTGCTCCTCATGCTCTGCGGGCACCGCTGCTAAAATTCAGCATCTTGGATAACAATGCCGCCCTGCAGCCCCCCCAGCTGTACGGTGACGAGAAAAGCCCGGTTAGTAATGGGGGCTGCAATTCCCCCCCGACAACATCGGCCAGGCGTGTAGGGAATTGTTTATACATCCTGGAGCTTTTTCAGCTCATCTGTTTATTTTGGATTCATTTTTATATATGGCTGTTTTCCACAAATAGCTTAGTGGAGATTTAGCGACAGCATTACATAGATCTGAAATGAGCTAAGAGCTGCATCTTAGACAGATGTAAGACTGAATAATCTGCTTGTAATAGAGGAAAAACACAACAGAGCAAGCAAAGGCAGGTGGGGTAGTTACAGGAGAAAGCAGCGGTGTGTGGTGTCAGGGTGACCGATTCTCTGACACAAGCATAAATAGTCATGTGTTCATTTGTTACCCTTGGACAAAGACACCCAGTTCTTTCTCTTCCTAGTTTACCTAACGCCTCCATTCCCGGTCCTCACATAATGGTGTGCTTAGCTACGCCATTCGTAAATCCCAGGATGCATTAGGGTGACGTTCGGAAAGGTTTGCCTTTGACAGACCCTCTGAGGGGACTACGGCAAACCTGGGCAGCTGTGCATGCTGCACGGCTGCTGGTGTGCTCCCCACCTGCACTGTGCACCTGTGCCTGATTCGGCGCTGGGGCTGCAGGAAAAAAACTATTGCATCAGTAGTGAAGCAGATTTCATAAGACATTGTTCTAAAAAAAGGCTTGGCTAAAAGTCTTGCTGAGAACCCAGAAAGCTGCATGAGAAATTAATTATTGATGCGACAAGAAACAACTGGTTGCCAGGACGCTCAATAAAACATAACAACCTTTATTATTCATGAAATTAAATGCGGCATATTTATCGTGGTTAAGAAAACACGCCACCAGAGCATGTGGCATGTTTGTACGCTCGCCAGTGCTATGCTTCTGTTTTCTTGTCACGTCACTGCTCACAGCACAGAGGACGACACCCCGGATACCACTTGGCTGATCTGGGCACCAGTTGTTTGCCGGCACTTGCTTTTGAGGTATCTGACGTGAATTGGCAGAGATCGGTTTTCACGGAAGGGATGTGTTAGCTTTAATCTATTCAAGCCGGTCTAAAGCGCTGACTAAACTCCATGGTGGTGCGTCACGAAAGCACAGCCACAATGCCGCCAGTACACACTCTCAGTATGAAAGACCTACAGAACAGATTCGATGGACTGGAGCAGATGGTTCTAACACGCTACTGTACTTGGCTTGGACGTTGACCAACAGGCAAGAAATAGGCTGCCTGGGGACTCGATCGTTCAGTTTGAGAAATGCTGAGCGAAATACTGTATAGAGATACAAATGGATACTGTACAGAGCACTGAGCTGAAGGCTATACAGATATGGAGATGGAGACTGTACAGAGACAATGATGTGGAGACTGTACAGAGACAATGAGATGGAGACTTTACAGAGACAATGATGTGGATACTATACAGAGACAATGATGTGGAGACTGTACAGAGACAATGAGATGGAGACTTTACAGAGACAATGATGTGGATACTATA
>JAABNX020000119.1:1869014-1885082 GCA_015163995.2 Mormyrus lacerda | reverse complement strand
GCTGGCCCTGAACTCTGGAACAACCTCCCACCTGCACTACATACATGCACTTCACTCTCCATATTCAAATCCATGCTAAAAACTCACCTCTTCACTCTGGCCTACTCAGACTACTCTTGACTTTTTGAGGTTCTCTTCTATATTTATTTTATGTTGTTTGGTTGGTGTCAATCTGGCGCTGGTGTGTCTCTTAATCAATGGAGAATGTACAGAAATACAGATGCATACTGTACAGCAATACTGAGATGGACGTTGTTCAGAGACAATGAGATGGAGACTGTACAGAAACAACTTGATGGAGACTGTACAAAGACAATGGGATGTAGACTACAGAAATTAATATGCATACTACACAACAATACTGAGACGGAGTCTATACAGAGGCACTGAGACAGAAACTGTACAGAGCATGTGAAGGAGACTGTATAGAAACAGGTGAATACTCTAAAGAGAGAATGTGGTGGATGTTGTACAGTGAGACTGAGAAGGAGACTGTACAAAGAGATTAAGATAGAGAGTACAGAGTTATGGTGGATACTGTACAAAGACAATGTGATGTAGACTGTACAGAGATGCAGATGTAAACTGCACAGAAACACTGAGACAGAGACCGTACAGATACCCTGATATGGAGACTGGACAGGTACACAGATGGATACTGTAAAGATTCACCGCAGTAACACTTGAGAGCGACCTACCATCCAGGGAGAGCCAGTCATGCTGGGAGGAGGGCAACGAGGGCAGGGCACGAGCTTTGTACTCGAACACCACAGAATTGGAGATGATCTGGTTACTGACAGCCACCTGCAGCGTCACCAGCCCTGTGTCATGAGCTGCAGAGAGAGAGAGAGAGACTGACTAAGCATCAGGAGGGAGACTCTCCCCTGTCATTCACCAGGCGACAGGCCATCCGTCAAGGCGCATAACTCTCTGACTGCCCCTCTTGCTAATCCCCCAGCCCGGTGTAAACATCCAAGGATGGGTGGCTTTATTTATTCCATGACATGGCCTGGTGAAAATGACGGAAGGAGGAGCAGCACAACATGCAGGCACTCTTACCAGGGCAGTAACAGCGCAGAACACCGGGCTGGATCAGGGAGGCGGGGACGGAGATCTGATCGAACAGACAGCTGTAGCTGCTGTTAGCCTCCTGCCAAGGGCCTGTGATCAGCACCTTCACGCCACCCTGAGGAAACAGGCACAGATAAATGATGGAAAGCTCCAGGGCCAGGCGAGCTGTTCTCTGCTGGTCTCACGTACTTCACAAAGCTCAGTCCTGGTGCTCGACCTGACATCTTCCAGACAGGTATGAAGAAAGAAAACTCCAGCAGGAGCATGCCATTTTCTACTGTGTTGATTGTCGTTGTACACTCTTTAACTCGAGTAACTGGCACAGCAAACCCACCCACGTTAATAGATTCGGTTTTCATGATTATTGTTGAGCAATGATTTATTTTTGGCTTCCTGCTGCCATCTAGTGGACACTACCTTGAATAGCAGCTTCTTTGTTTTTCAATTTTAAATATTCCTTCATTCATACTGCAGGTTGCCATCTTGTGGTGTTTAGACAAATTGCAGTTTTGAGGTTCTATTTGAAGCCAGCTAAAGAACGTCTAAAATGATTCCTGAGCAGAAAACTGATGATTAGTATAATTCATATAATGTAATATAATTCATAGATGGATTTATCTTAGCAGGAAATGTACAAGAATATGATACTTAAAATCAATACTAGTTTTGCATTTTCGTAGACATATGACTATAACTATGTGTTCTGTAAAACAGTTTCTGTCCTTGTATTTATTGCCTTGTTTTTTTTTAAAAAAACTGGCTAGATTACTAACTTAGTCAGGTGACTTAGATTACTGAATTGCACAGGTTTTGCTGTTAAAATCATAACAGACACCTTTCCATTCAGGCAGTGTGCAGGACGCCCACCTCTGGGTAGGACCACTCGGGGGAGTAGTCAGTGACCATGAAGAGTCTTCCAGTGGCCTGCAGCATTCCCAGTGCCCCCTGGGCCACAGCAGCAGACACAACCTCAGCCACGTGCATGAAGGCCAAGGAGCCAGCCTCCCCGGACACCCCGCCGGCTTGGGGACTGCAGCAGGTCTGCAGGCAGAGCTCAGCGGGACTATAGCCGGTCCCTCTCGCCCCTGTGTCCTCCTGACCTTGGGGTGGCACCCCAGTAGAGGTGGCCTGGCCGTCAGCACCACTGGGTGGGGCTACCAGCTGATGGGCGTACAGGGCCCCACCAGGTCCCACAGCTGTCCCTGCTCCATCCACGGCGATGAAATCGCTAATGAGGTCAGAAAACTGATTGCCAAAGGAGATGTCAAAGTGGTCCAGGCTGATCTCCAGGCCTCCACCGCTGCCTGCTCCAGTCCCTGCTCCACCTAGGCCCTGGTGGGCACTGTAGAGCCCCTGTACCAGTCCTGCACCCTGCATGAGGGGCTGCAGCTGTTGCTGGGAAGCCCCAGAGCCGCCAGAGGTCCCGTTGCTTAGTCCCCCTCCATCCCCACCTCCTCCTCCAGCCCCATCTGCTCCCTGCTGTAAGTAGTGATCGGCGCCCCCTTCTTCTCCGTTGCTGCCCCTGCAGGCCTGAAGGTGATTCCCGGATTTCAGTAGGCCCTCTGCTCCATTCTCTGTGGCCCCTGTCTGGCCCACGGCTCCAGCACTGCCTCCCTGATCCAAGCCCACTACCTCCTCGTGCTCCGGGCCTAGGCCAGGGAAAGCCCCCTGGTACTGCAGGAGCTGGAGAGAGCTCGCCTGGCCAGCTCCTTCGGCTGGAGACCCACCATTGCAGCTGGGGGCTCTGTGCTGGCTCTGGTGGGTATGGTGATGGTGGAGGTGCCCGTTGCTGCTGGGGGAGTCGGTCCGGACCACCTGCAGACCCAGATAAGCACCTGAGTCATGGGAGTTGTGCTCCATTAGGTGCGACTTCTGTCCAGAGCCCTGTCGGCTCTGCTGGGATGGGCTGGTCTTGGGCGCCTCCTGGAGGAAAAAGCTGGGCGAACGGCTCTGGTGGGCAAGATGTGGACTGGAAATAGATTGGCCATAGCCCCCTGAAGCAGTGCCAGATGGGTACTCCTGCTTTGCATCAATTGCACTGAAGTCCATCTGCTCCAGAGTGGTGCTGGGACTTAACCCACCACCAGAGGGCAGCAGAGAGCCCGCAGGAGTCAGGGTAAGGGAACCCTGGACTGTGCAGGTGCCCGCAGAGCCCGGCACACCACTTCCGCCGGTCACGGCCGGGCCCACTTGGTAGCCGCTTTCCTTGGCCAACTGCTGTTCAAAGGAGGTGTCCTCTGTCTTGATGTTCTTCACTAGTGAGGAGCTGAAGCCGTAGCTGGAATCGGACAGTGGGGGAGAGCGCTGCAGGCCACCGTTGCTGCTGCCTGAGGAGGATGAGGCGCCGGAGGAGCTGGGGTCTGCCTTCAGGCCGCTGCCACCATAGGTCTGGCCCTGCTTGGGGTTGTTGAGGAAGCAGTCGGGGTCAAAATTCATGGCGGTCTCTGGTAGTTTGATGGCCCCGGAGTCCAGGCTGCTGGAGAGGACCAGCTCCTCGGACACGCCGGCAGCAGACAGCATGGCCAACCCATCCGTGGCACCAGCTGTACCCGCGTCGCTGCCTGCCCCGCCAGAGAATGCAAACTTGTGCCCATCCGAAGCAACGGCTAACACCAGGCCTTGGGAGGTGGCGTCAGGGCCCATGAGGTGAGAGCTGGGCCCGCCAGTGGGGGACATGCTGTAGACGGGGTCACCAGTCACCTCGGACATGAAGACGGCAGCACCCTGCGAAAGGCCACCCATCACAGAGGCCACATGGCCGATGCCCGCCACCACGGGGCTGTCAGCCATATCGGGGTCGCTGTTGAGGCCGCTGCTGATGGAAACAGGTGAGTTCTGCGTGGTGTCAGGAACCTCCACCTGGTTGGTAGAGGACACCTCTGTGCTGCTCTGGTGCAGCAGTGCTGGTTTGGGCACCTTGCCATTGCGTTTCTCACGGGCTCCACCCCCGCCACTGGCACCGCCCCCTGCTCCCTTGCTGCTGCTGTGGCTGTGCTCCGTCTTGCCCTCAGAGACGTCATTGTTCTGCACCTCAGAGTGGGCCCCACCATAGCCACCTGAGCGCGGGTCCACCTTGGGTGAGATGATGCGGTGCTTGGCGCTGTTGCACTTGTGATGCACACTGCTGCCTGCGCCTGTGGTGGGGAGGAAGAGACAGAGACCATTAAGAAAGGAAATGACTACATGGATGCATACAGCCCTCTGCAGGCAGCATCAGGAATTGCACTGGAATTTAATTTTTTTAGTTAATGTGTTAATCAAAATATGAATCTGTAAAATGTTTATTTATGGCTCAAAATCTGATATTAAGTTAATCCCGTCAATCAGGAAGAACAATGTTTCAGAGTGGACCCTCTCATCAACATACATAGCTGATGTCACACATTTTCCCCTATGTAAACAAAGTCCGACAGTGGCTAAAAACCACAATAAAGTTTGCCAAGCTAGGATCTGGAATTGGTTTGGTGGGATACTTCACAAATTGATTTTGCCGAGCGGGGGGAGGAGTGGGGAGCACGGGTCCATAATAAATCTCACCAGCTCACCAGTAAAATCCCTGGTATGCCAGATGGCCATTCCAGCCTGTGAGTACACCATCTCAATCAGTCACCCTAAACAGAATATAGTACCAAGGATGGTATGGCCAATAATGCCTGTCACTCACACTCAATACTTAACTGGCCAATTTCTTCCTTTTAGCTTCCAAGAAAAACGCCCCTATTTCAACACAAACAGTTCCATTCCATTTACAAGGATAACATTGTGGGTAACTCTTCATGTTTGCGGCACATATTTGTTCACACGGAATTTGTTCCAATTCTGAATGCCAAAAGCTGTCGGAATCTGTCAGAGTATCAAGTCCTGCTAATTTGACTGTTGAGTGAAGTGTTAGTCGGCAGTATGGGCTCTGTCTGACATTTCGATTATACCTTATTACACTTCCGTGTCATTATGAATCTTCATTACTTTTCCATGATTACGGATTGATTACAGATCGCCTTATAGTTCCATGTTGCATTTCTATATGTTACCTGTTTCTTTTCCAGAAATTTCCCAGCTTATTCTATTCTGCGTTGTCTTGCTGCATTGTTGTTTCTCTGTTACATTTCTGAAACATTTTCCCTTGTTGCATATTTATGGGTTGTTTTTGCATTATGGTCCTATGTTGCATTTCTGTGAGATGTTTGTCACCAGTTCTATTTCTAGACAATTCCCTGATGTTCAGTTACATTCCCTCATTATGCTCCTCAGTTAAACACACAAGCGTCTTAGAAATACTTATGCAGAAATGGGTATGCCCCAAAAAATCTTAAACCAGTGGAGAAGAATTACCAATTACAAACAAACTCCGTTTATAAGCAATAAAAATGTAGCAGGATTACATTTCCAGACTGCTCAGCTGTTAGAAAAATCACCTTTACTTCAGGACTAAGTAATGATGAACGTTACTCACAAAGTCATTGAATTGATGCCACAGGCCACATGATTGCCAACTGCTTCCACTCTCAAGGAAATCCCTCAAAGCCAATTGACAGTGCAGGCTTTCCCCACACAGGGGTTTCCTGCCTCTTTACACCCTCCCATAGTGCGCCTCCCAGGAACCAGACATCAATCCCTGCTCTATTTTAACATTTCACAGCCGCCTCTTGTAGATTGTCAAGTGGGAACATGGAAGGAATGGTGCTCCTAGATCAGCAGCCTAATTTAAAACGACAAGCCGTCCTTGATATGTTTATAAAAGGTAAATACCAAAAAGAAGGAGTGGATTACCATGAGGATGGGCCGGTTTTGAAAGAGGTTCCATTGAGACCCGAAATACGCTGGCTGTTTTTTTTCCCCGTGTCACCATTTACTGAGTTTGGTTCTGTGAGAGGACGCGGACTGCCCAAGCGAGGGGGTGCACCACATGACAAACGTGATTCTGACCATTTTCCTCTTTAGAGTTTCCTTTGGTAGCAGAACCCAAAAGGGAACCGAACCAGGGCCTTTATGTTTAAGATAAGGACGAGCAGACAGGCATGGTGGGAATGTGGAAGCCACCACCATGCATTGAATGAGCACATGTTCCTCATGAGTGCTGCTCCCATGCAGACTCTTAACCCTACGAAGACACTGATCCTTAAGACAACTTTGGAGAATATATCCATGTGACCCTAACCCAGGCCATCCCCGGCCCTGCGTAGCTCTGCACTGTGCGCCTATTATCCCCTCTTTCCTTCCTCCCTGTCATCTCACCTGCCGCCCTGCTACTGCCCTACCCTTGCTGCCAGCCCTTACCCAGAGTGCCCGTGCAGAGACAGTTGTGTGTCCGAGGGGGCGGCTTGGTCTGGTGGCTGTCCAGTATCTGCTGCACCAGCTGCTCCACAGAGAAGCCGGAGCTGCTGTTCCCGTTGCTGCAAGTCCACTTGATGCCATGAACTGCCGGGAGAGAGGAGACACAGTCGTGAGCCGCTGCGCCACACGGCCCGCCAGCCATACCACGGCCCTGGCCCGCCCCTACCCTGCAGTCCGGTCCCCCCGCCGCAGGGAAGACCTGCAATTGGGGCTCAAAATATCTTGACCTATGAAGGTCAAGAGGAAGGTCACCTCTTCACGTTCCTGTCCTCAAAGCTCACATTATCAAAATGCTCCTTTTGCAATGGCAGACTAATCCCACAAATGCACGTTTAGTTCACGTAAGATACTTGTTTCTACAAAAGAAACAAAAACACTATTTCCTGTGGTCAGCATCATAATTACAACTAACTTTCACCTGGTCAACAGGATGATTGTTATATCAACTTCCTGTTTCATTTGTGGCTTTGGCCAGTCATTGTTTAATTAGGAATGCAGAACCAGCTCCTCACTGGTCACTAAGTGTCGCAGAATCATCCATTTCTTAATAACAAGGTATTGGGTGCTACTGGCCACTTTCAGACCCCATATTACAGGTATCCAACTTTTTCTGGCACCTTGAACACTCTGGGTATGTTTGTCTCTCCTTAGAACATCTTAGTAAAAACACACCTGAACTAAATTGGTCCATCCTTTCAAGCTTCTGCAAGTTGCTTTGCATAAAACAGCCTGTTAATGATTCATGTTGATCTCTCTTTTCGTCATCTTGCAAAGTTTTAATCAAAATCCATCACTGAGAATTTGACTGATTATTCCTGATTCTGTTCTGAGTAATTGTTGATGCTGTGTGTGCCTTGAATGTTTCCGGAGATCAGTACTGGTGTGTCACTGATTCTGGTCGACACTGCTTTTCTTCAGCACTCCCTGAGATGCTTATTTTAAGAGCTAGGGAGGCAGATAACGAAAGCACAAGTCAATTTTGTGCACAATAGAGACATCTACTGGGATGACGCTGGAATTGCAGTTATCAGTGTAACCGCCAGCTCTTAGTCTGAAGGTGACATTCCTGCGCACAGCAGGTGCAGCGATGGGGAGAAACTGACAGAGAGGAACAGTCTGCTCCAGATGAAAAGGAAGTCGGTTTGTGCTACACCTCCCCTCTGCACAGGTAACATTCAGGCAATGTTTCCTTGCACCAAAACTTACTGCCATCACTGATACCAGATCTTGCCACATTACAGAGACAGCTACTGCTGTGCGTAAATGCCCCGCAGAAACAATAATACAAGAAAATGCATCCATTATATCACAGCGACCTAAAAGTCAGCAGATTTTGCATATCATGAGGAAACACAGAGGAACTCCGCTCTTCCACAGCTCTGTGCCACTCGCACCAAACGGTCATAAATAAATGCCATCACACGGACATATTTCTGCTGAGGGCCGCCTGAGCAAAGCCAGACTGACTACTGGGGATGTTGCACAAACATTTTCGAGCCACACCAGTAACAGGGCTCATTCCGCTGATCTACTGCACTCAGAAAACAGGAGAATCGAGGGAAGCGCAATTTCACTGAATAAGGGATATACAGTATCCACACAGCGTCTCCAGTGAACTGTTGTACACATTTATTAGGCGGAAAGATCTTCTCAGTCTACTGGTTATGCTGCAAAATCCGCACAAGTTCAGTAAATAAGGGATATGCAATATGCTTAAGGTCTCAAGTGAAATAGCCCACACTCTTATTAATGCTAGCTGTTTAGCACGCTATCTTATCCCAGGCAGTGGTGAGCCTACAGCCTGTCTTTACAGCTAGGTAAGAAATTGTAACACACAGTTACATGGGTACAACAGCTGAGCCCTATAAACAGTTCAGGTGACAGCACACACAGTCATGCACACAAGGCCACCTCACCTAACCACACTCGCATTCTCATGCTCCCAATTCAACATTGGCACCGACACAGCATTGGGCTCATGGCCAGAGTCTGGCTATCAATATCAATAATAGAATGCTCTGGAGAAAATCCCACCCTGTCTGAAAGGCCGGCCCCTAGTCACAGAGACCCTGCCCCATCTGAAAGGCCGGCCCCTTGCCACAGAGATCCCGCCCCAACTAAAAGGCCAGCCCCTTGTCACAGAGACCCTGCCCCATCTGAAAGGAGGCCCCTTGTCACAGAGACCCCGCCCCATCTGAAAGGCCAGCCCCTTGTCACAGAGACCCCGCTCCATCTGAAAGGCCGGCCCCTTATCACAGAGACCCCACCCGTCTGAAAGGCCAGCCCCTTGTCACAGAGACCCCACAATGTCTGAAAGGCCGGCCCCTTGTCACAGAGACCCCGCCCCACCTGAAAGGCCGGCCCCTTATCCCAGAGACCCCGTACTGTCTGAAAGGCCAGCCCCTTGTTACAGAGACCCCGCCCTGTCTGAAAAGGCAGCCCCTTGTCACAGAAGCCCCAATCTGTCTGAAAGGCCGGCCCCTTTTCACGGAGACCCCGCCCTGTCTAAAAGGCTGGCCCCTAGTCACTGAGACCCCAGCCTGTCTGAAAGGCCAGCCCCTTGTCACAGAGACCCCGCCCTGTCTGAAAGGCCGGCCCCTTATCTGAAAGGCCCAGCCCTGTCAAAAAAGCTAGCCATTTGTCATCAAGGCGCACTGTCATCCAGCTCTATCCTTAACAACCAAGGAGCTTCTTCTGAGCCAACCAAGCGAGTGGCTTCTGAAGCCTGCCTTTAAGATAAAGAAATTAACCAGTTTAATTTGCTCCACTGAATACTAATCATCTTTCCATCGAAAATCAGGTATTTTTAATGCTGGGGGATAAAGGCTGTCACAAAGCATTATGGGGCGTCGGTGCTAATGCCTAATTTACGAAGTGTTAGAACGGAGTGAGTCAGGCTGCCCCAGGCTATATTCGACCCACAGTACTAACGCATGTTTCCAAACACTCGTCTCCGAGTCTCTTTCATGCATCACATCCCCGACAGGGAGAACGGATCACACCAGGACAAGTAAATTATTTACGTTTCATAGTTATGGCATTTCGCACACTGCATGTACTTTGGGGCTCCTGTTTGCTAGATGTCGGTCCCTTTAGGGTTTGTGTACTTGGGTGCTGATGTGCAGCTCGCCTGTGAGTAAAACACAGATGACATATTTTCCATTTGTCCATTTCCCCGCTACCTGGATTTGGTAAATTGCATGCTTGCAGCTCCTCACAGCTGCCACTTGGGGGCAGTGATGCACCACAGCAGATCCTACCGTGTTACTCAGTGAAGAAGCATGAAATGGGTTGTTGCCTTTTGGTACAGTACAACAGCTTGCTCTTTTCCCATGTCCTAATGATTCACAATTTTAATGACAATATGGATTACCATGGTCTTGATTTAAAGTTTCCAGTGTAATGGATACATCGGTATTACAGCAGGCGCAGGAATTGTGCCTCAGAGGGATTGTCATAAAGGCACTTTAGAAAATCACCATACATGCAAAGGAACAGGGCTGTTACCGAAACCCTTGTCTTTATAGTTTCTGGGGTTGGTTGATCACAAAGATTTGCAGAACGATTCTTAAAAATAAACAGTGGCACGCCTTGCTAAACACTTTACTTTCTTAATATAGGAAGCTCGTCCATGTGGCCACTGCATCAGGAAGATGGAGTCAATTGACGCAGGCCACATTCCTCCTCCTGCATGGCCTTTCGGGCCCCTGTGGGGCCCCTCCATCACTGTGGGGCCTCTCTATCTACATAGGGTTTCACAGGACATGATGCATCCCACTGGATCCAGGTGCTCCAAGAGCAGCCCAAGCTCCCTGCCAAGCATGGCCACCAAAACCCTCTGAGACAGGGTTTCCCAACTCCGGTACTAGAGGGCCAGTCCGTGGCACAGTTTGCAGATTTCCCTGCTCTGACACGCCTACTAAACCTGACAATTGGCTTTGAGCTGAATAAGGTGTGTCTGAACAGGGAAATCTGCAAACTGTGTTGCAGACTGGCCCCCCAGGACTGGAATCGGGGAAGCCTACTCTACAACCAGGCCAGAGGCTGGTTATGTGTATGAAAGAGGTAATTAAACAAACAGTGCAGCAGTTAAAATGAGTCACTGTTTAGCAGCTTAATGCCATGTCAGCACAAGAGTCCTCTGAACCATTGCTGCTAAATTTCTACTAGTGCTGAACCATAGCAGAGGTGGGGGTGTATGGGGGTGTCACGGGAAACTCACACATGGGCTTGAGCTGGCCAATCAACTCCTCCTTGGTCCACTTGGCCCATTCCTTCTTGTCTGTGTTGATTGAGCATAGTATGGGGCCACAGGGCTTCCCGCAGTCCTCTATGGCCGGTACGTTCAGGTAGTGGACCAACACAATATCAGGGTTCTGAAGCAGATGGGAGAAGAAGAGAGGCAAGAGGTGAGAAATGGGGGGGGGGCTTAGAAGGACAGAGGTGGAGGTGGCAGAGAGGGGGTGTTCCAGTTGCTGCCTGAGAATACCGATCTAGACAATTATGGGAAAAGGCCTTTGCCAAGCAAGAATGCGGGTTGTGTGGACAAAGCCTGGAGAACCAACGGCCAACAGGCCGTAACGTGGGAGCACTGTCAGCGCTCAAAAATGGGAAAAGTCCTCTCCCAGCAACGTCACACATGCGACGGACACATACATCCAGCAACGCCCACGTAAAGTAAACACACCCAATTAATACCAATGTGTTTACCAAGAAGGGGATACCGGATTCTACTTGCTGCAATAATTACCTCTATATATTACCTGATTTGAAAGGTTATGAATAATTGTCGCTGTTTAAATCACGTTGGGGCACTGCGAAATGCATCTGTGTCATCGAGGCATTCTGTTTGATTACAGTGCAGAATAAACAGGCTTAGAGGCATTCGTGCGTGCCTGCATTCCCGCCGCGTTTGGGTGCCGGCATGCATACGCAAGCACCTCAAAACACACACACGTATGCACACACACACATTTATGTTCATTTCTTGGTAACACTTTACTTGACGGAGCACAAATACAAAAGTATTATAATATTACTATGTATTTCTTATCCACAAACAAAGTCTTAGTTACACACTAATCTCATGTTAATTTATCATTAATGAATTGTGATGCATGTTTTATCCCAAGCAGTTTCTATATTTGTTACTAAATCTGTTAATTTTGTAAATCTGAACAACTGAAGGAAAGACTGAAGGACCTACTAAGGACTAAGGACTGCTGAAGGAACAAGTCATGAATAACACAAGTGAAATGCTGATCTCATGTTTGTTCACTAGTAATGAATCGTGACGCATCTCTTATCTCAAGTAGCAACTATATTTCTTCGAGATTGTTTTCATAATTTGTACTTCAGTAGTAACTGGGTTCTTACCAGTATGTGTATGTCAAAAAGTGCTACCAATATATTTAACCTAGCATTTCACTGTAGGCTGACATAGGCCTCTTACATATGAGCAGTTCATGAGCATGTCACATTTTTTTTCACAGCAGTCACCGATTTTTATAGAGTTTGTAAAATGGATATTTATCACGTTATGGGGATATTGTGTCCCCATAAGGATAGGTATACCCGCTTGCACATAAACACACAGGTTTGTAATATCTTTGTGGGGACTCTCCATTCATTTTGTTGGGGAAAATTCTAATCACAACATGATGACCTAACCCCTACCCAGCCTGAACCTTAACCTTACTGTAAGTAACCAAAAAAAATACAAGACCTTTGGCATTTTTATTCTTTTGATTTCAATCACAAATCTTTGTGGGGATATAAATCTAATCCACACACACACACTCACACACACTGTTTGAGGCTAGCATCTGTTTGACTCTTGTCTGAAGCGCCATCATTGCTAAGCAGCCAATAATGCCACTCGTTTGCGGTGACTTTTGGTGCTTCATCAATCTGGTGCATGGGGGTTGGCAGGAAAGGCCCAGGCCTCAAGACCCCCCCTTATTGGTGAGGGTGGGACAGACTGGCCTGGTGCCCAAACTCATTCTCTCTCAGATCCTATTCAGTTGTCGCATCAACAAAGACATCCAAGCAATTGCTTCCTCTTCATTATGGCTTATCATTTGCTTATTTATCCAAAGCAACAATCAACTGAAAAAGTAGGATCAGCCAATCCCTGGAGCAAATGGGATTAAGGACCTCACTCAGGGGCCCACCAGTGGCACAACTCTGCTAATTGTGGTACCTGAATCAGCAACCTTCCAATCACAGGAACAGCAGCCTAACCCAGTGAGCCACACACCATTTATGATAAGGGGGGGGTCATCCCTCACAAGAGCCACCTAGACACACGCTGTGACGTGACACCAAACCCAAAACCAATGTACAGCATCTGCCCTGGAACCAGGGGACACTTAGTCCATGAAAACTCACCTCCACTCTGTGCTTCAAGTCTGAGGAACTTTCAGAAACGTACAGAACTCTGAGACAACTATAGATGGTCTGAAACCCTTCAGGTTTCATCCACTTTTCAAATACAAGGGATGCCAGATTAAATCAGCTGTTGAGGGTAAATCCTTTTGGATTGACCAAATGGGTTTTTTTTAATGAATAACCGCTCAGTTGAAGCCATCGGTGGAAGACGAGTCGATACGAAATAACTTTCCCATTTAGGTCGTCGATGGGCCCACGGCCTGTAGGCGCAGCCTGCCGCGGCAGGGGATGTGCCCCGCGAGGCGGCACCGTGACTCTCCCAGATGGCGTGACCAGCTGTAGAGGTCCCTGGGGACCGCCCTCAGTGCCTGAGTCACACCAGATGCACATGAACAAATGCACAGGCAGGCATGCACCCGCCTACAGACGCGCATGCATGCACGAGTGTACCAGACACACACGCACAGAGAAATACACGCAAAAGGCTGCAACAAAAACAGGCCCAGGTAAACATACATGTTGATATAGATGCACAAACAGCCATAGAGAGACAAATGCACACATAAAAATGCATAAACGCGCACACAGATTCACAGGACTGCACACGTACAAAAACAAACGAGCGCATACAAACTCACTCACACAAAGACGCATTTGCCAAAGTGACATTCACGGGGACTTCCATTGACTTCCATTGTTATTTGATTAATGACTGCTCAGCGCCACCACCCAAACAGAGAATGAAAACCTGTAACAAAGCCTTGGCACATTTTTGTATTTTTACAGAAAGGTGTTTCTCTCGTGAGGATGCAGCTGCAGCAGTGTTCTTGCGCAGGTTTTCCTACATTCTGGAGACAGGTGTCCTGACGAGACGGAACAATTTGTCCCCACAAGACAGCTAAACCTATCCAAACGCACACACAGATCCTTGAGAGAAAAGAACAAATAAATCCACATATTCGCTCACTCAAAGCGATAAGCGTCCCTGTGCATGTGAGCCAGTCACCCACGCACCTGTACAGAAGAATCTGACTGCCACCCACATACAGCCACGCACAGATACTACCCCCTTTAGAAAACCACTTCCCGTCCACAGAATGGCGGGTCAATTCATGTGTTTTGCCATAAGAAGCCAAACACTGTGCATTCTGTGCCCGTCAAAGTGGAAGCCAGCAGGTAAGGTGGACATTAGCATTACGAATCAACTTTCGGTTATAAATCCACGCATAAGACAGAGCTGCCAGTCATTTTGCCGCTCAGAGAGCATTTTCACATCATACTTAGCACTCTGCCATTTCCTTGTCTCCCCCACTGAGTGAGGGACAACACAATGAAAATGTAAAATGCCACATACATTTATCAGGCCAGTAATTTCATTTCCTTTCTGCTGGCTGCTCTCTCTTCCACTGTGTAATGTCTGGAATTCGTCGTTCCAAAACGAAAACAAAAACTTCTGTGAGACTTCCCTGGGAAGTTGTGGGCACATTATTTTCTCGATCGCCTACCGATATGATGTCAGGGACTCCATCCAGTGCAGGGTTACAGACATGCTGCTTCTGTAGGCCTCTACTACAGATCTGAGTGGTTCAGGATATTATATATATATATATAAAATGAAACATAATATACAGGAAAATATTTCAATGAATCTTATATTTGAACAACCTCAAAATAATTGATTTATTGAGGAGTCACCATTTCTATCTCCATGCCAAAGCAGGTGGAATTACCTGGCAGTGTGGCACCACAAACTTAGGGGTAGAAATTTCCGGAAGCAATACCACCCAGAACGTTCCGCTGATCTTGGTGAACTGCAGAGCAGAAATCAAATTTTATGCAGTTCTTTAAAAAATTATGTCTTCCCCGCTTTGAAAGGGACGCTTACATAACGTAATATCGGTAACTGCCACAAAAAGTATTTACAGCGGCCGACAATAAATAGAGGCAAACAGTTATTGAATTGCAAATCTAATTATAGTCACCTTCACTTTTATTCAGCAGTATAGATTTTCCAGTTTATAATAATTAGTACTGTGATAGTAATAAAGGAAGCTTTCTGGACTGCAGAGAACATGCAAAAAGCATAATGAACGAATGTGAGCATGTTCTAACAAGATCTATGAGACATGACCTATGTGAGCAGGTTGCCGGAGCACTAGTTCGGACTGGAACAGTTCAGAAAACTTCTCCCAGTCGATTCTTGGGAAAAGCTCTACTTTTGTAATGTAACAGAGGCTCTCCCAGCTACTCCACAAATAAAAAAATGTTCCACCAACTTAGATAGCAAGCCTCTAATTGAGCAGGATGGGCTGAATGACCTACTGTAGGCTCTAATGGTTCTCATGTTCAAAGTTACCATGATTAGTGGAAGGTTTGCTGCCGCCGTACCATGGCAACCTGTTCCTAGGCACCCACGCTTCCAGAATCCTCAAGCTTTCTGCATCACCTCGCTCTCAAATGCACAGATGCGCTCGCCTGTCTTCTCTCCCAGGCACATTAAGTGTATTAGACCAACGCCATGGGGGCCCCCAGGACCAGCATGTTCCCGTCGCGGCAAATAGGACACGACCAGCAGAACTGCACTTGTTAATGGCCCAGTCCGTCTACCCACTTGGCACAGGCTGAAAAAGGCCGAGCTGAATGCAGCCACTGTTCACGGGCAGGGCAACAGTCCCATTGAGGGGAAGAGTTTTTAATTAAGCCAATCCCGGGTGAGAGATTGAGAGTCCGCTGGGAATGGGGATCACTGGCATGAACTCTGCCCTGATACAACCCTGCAGAGATCCTTCACAGATGTGTGAACGTCAGGAGTAAGACAGACGAAAACAGGAAGATGATCTAGACTGGCATTTATTTTCTGACTTATTCCTGACTATTCCTATAAGCATTTCCAAAAATACACATTTCAGTATCACACTGTTTGCTGGTAATTTTGTTACCTGCCATTGCTGTGCTGAATTGAATTTCATGATGTCAACGTTTTTTTTGTGTGTGTATGTGTGTCAGAACTCACGGCAGGTTTTGCATGAAACCGTTGCTTGTTGGCTGCCCAGCCAGGTGGCGCTGTCCCAGGTGTTCTGGGGCTTACCCTGATATGTTGGACAACAGAATAGGCAACGTATCAGTGGTCATCTGTGATGGATCTTCAGATCTGCTGGGTTCCAGCTCATTGGAAGTGCCCACTGGGACTACAGCCCGTTGGCACCATAGACTTCAGGATGGGACGTCAAACTCTGCCGAAGGCTCTTTGGCCAGGAAAAGAGAACGGACTGA
>JAABNX020000119.1:1850743-1868310 GCA_015163995.2 Mormyrus lacerda | reverse complement strand
AGCAGGGCCCTTAAGCCCAGCTGTTGGAGGGGTGCAGCATTCTGGGCAGAGGTAGGAAATTCAGGTCCAGAGAGTAATAGTCCAGACCACGTTTCAATCAAGCAGTCTAGTATGAGTCACAGTCACAGAGTACTCAACTGGTTAGTTGAAACAAAATCGTAGTCTGGACTTGGGGCCTGAACTACTGACCTATGACACTGATTGACTCTGCTCCCTGATCCAAAGCCTTTGTCATTTATATGTCTGCCCTACTGAAAAAGTCAACCTGGCCCACTTTTTGCATGGCAGTTTGATAGTTTAACTGGTCATACCAGCTTACGATGGTCATGCTAGTTGTTTTAGGCTGGTTGTAATAGCATGACAGTTTCATAAGCTGGACACACCAGCATGACCACCTGGTGATCCACCCAGTTAAACCATAAAACAGCAGCCAGAGCTGGGACCTGATCATCTAAGACCATCTTAGACCACCTAAAACCAGCTACCAGCATAAGCTGGTTTCTAGGTGATTTTCTCAGCAGGGTGTTTGGGAAAAACTGCTTGCTTAATTAATAATGGTTAATGCAAGCGCACTCCAGAGCACCAACCCTATATACCACCGGTGATTTCCAGTCTGATGTCGACCGCAGCTCCTCCATGCTCTCGCCGGGCTGCACTGGTTTTAAGTCCCCCTGCCGTCAGACACGTGATCTGGGTTAACCCCGTCACCGTTTGGCACCAGCACAGCGGGATGGATGAAAATGCTGAACTTTAGAGGGATGAACAAGTCCCCAGCACAAGATTAAGGGAAGATGCGGGAGTGCAGCCACTTTGAGACGAGGCAAGAGAGAGTAGCAGACAAGCACCCACCCTCCCTGCTTTCCCAGCAGGACATTAAGCAGAGACACGGGGCGGGAGCCATCACTGCATCTTCAAAGGGGATTGTGGGTATTGTGCACACCTCTGGCATCTGCTTCTCCTCCTCCTCTTCCTCCTTTTGGCTGGCGCCTGCTCCATCTATAGCCGCCGCTGTCTCTTCTCCACAAAGGCAGCCCAAAAAAGGGCAGCACCATAAAAGAGGATAGCTAGAACTTTCCAAGAAAACAGAGGCAGCAGGTGCCAGGCGAGGCCGAGAGCCCTGACGGGAGCCGGGGCGGGGCAGGGTAGGCCAGAACTGTGATGTTTAATTCAGCAATGTGTAATCACAGAACTGCGGTCTGGATGGAGCTGACTGGGGGGAGCAGGGCAGAGGAGCTGGGCGCTGCACGTGTGAGTGGGAGGAGATGCTGCAGTGCATGCTCGAGTGGGGGTCCTGGGAGGAGTGGTCTGCGCGGAGGTCCATGATCAGAGGTTGTGGTTGGGGTCCATCCTTGCCAATTGATTCTGAGAGACCTTGTAGGTGCTGGCACGACACTGAAAGTCTCCTCTGGGCCCTAATTTGAACCCCCCGTCCCATTAATCTGGAATGTTCACTGCTCATACTACATCCCAAGCAGCTCTGGCCTCCAGGGTCTGCGGCACAAGTATCAGGAAGACTGCAATATCCCCACCCTGGATCTCCCATCCTATAGGCTCCGCCCTGTTCCCGCCTGCATGTGGCTCCGCCCCTTGGGCTGTCCTCGCCTTCACACTAGAACAGAAGTGTGTGGAGAGAGATTCTCTATGCAGGATGTGGACCCAGAAGGTCCCTGGGTGGAGGGTGTCTCCATGGAGACGGGGCCTATCTGTGTGTCAGACCAGCTCTGCGCAACTACAAAATAACCACAACACAACAACACAGAGCTGCAGTCTCCTCAGTCAAACCTACTTTTTAAAAATAGATGGGTCTACTGGGCATTGGAGCATAGACAAGAAGGTTGCGAGACCCAGTGTGCAGGCTTGGAGGGGGTCCCAGCAGATTTCCCCCGTCTGCGACGCAGGCACAACAAACAGACACATTAAAACGCTACCCTGCCACTCATAAGAAGGAAAGCTGGCTCCGTTGCCTAGCGACCGCCGCTGTGTATTTTTTCTTATCTTAACCCCAAATTCCATATGAAAAATAGAATGAAAGACAGTTGAGGTGGGGATGGGATTGGGGGGGGGCAAGACAGGTGAAACGAAAGAAGATTAAATGAAACAGCGAGAAGAGAAAAATAGGTAGAAAGGAGAAATTTGGAATTTGCTTTTTCCCTGTTTTAATAGGCACTGCGCATTCGACTTCCGGATACTTCCAGAAGTGTCGGCTTCTCCAGGGGCAGCCTGGACCACAGATCTCAGCATGAAGGTTAAAAAAGAAAGATAAAAGAGAGATGACATTTTATGAGATGCAGGTCGGCAGTTAGGGGACAGCTGACGGGTGTGAGCCAATAACTGGGAAGAGGCACAGAGTTTACTGGAGAGGAATTCCCCAGTGAGACAGCCAGGAATATGCTATTTATAATTTCCAAGTGAAAAAAAGGACTAAAAAAGTCTAGTACACTTGTTCTTTAAATCTGCAGCCTGTACCCTGGAGAGTGACAAACAGGATATTACCCTTGTTGTGGCTGGGACACCAAACATTAAAAAACATTAAAGAACATTTTTTAGAAAGCAAGCCCTTCAGTGCGGCAGACTCCCAACATGATCAGATGCCTAACATGGCCGTATCACCCACAAGTCTCGAATGAGTGGGTGCTATATGTTGTGTGTGTGTGTGTGTGGTGGAGGGGGGCATACCTGGTAAGGCAGGTGGGAAGGGACAGCGTGTAACATTATACAGCAAAGGCGCCTCACGCGTGTGCACGTACATACAAACGGCAGCGCTATCTCCTGCAACCAGCTGCCATCAAAGAGCGCCCCCCCCACCCCCACCCCCCGCACCGAAAACAAATTGAGGGCCATGAAAGAGCCCGGAATGTCTCAAGCCGTCTGTGGCGTAATAGGAATTTAATTGGGACCATCAATAAAGTATTAATCATTTAAGGGCAGCTGCTGAGGCAGCAGTTTGCCGAGAGCCGCCCGGGGAGGGACTGGCATTAAAAGTTTGCAGGTGACCCTGTGAAGCGACAAGAGCGAGCGCAGGGGGGCCGGGAATGGCGAGGCAGGCACTTGCTTTGCAGAGTGTCGCCGAAGAGCAGGAGCGGCCCAGCTACACGGCGAAGCCTTTAGCCAGAAGCTACCAGAACATGACAGAGCAGAATGTGGGGAGCAAGTCACTTGTGATAAAAATAAAACCGGGAGCCAGAGCGGGGGCTGAATTTCGAAGGTCCGGCTCAGTGGTTAAAGGCTCAACAGTATCGATTATACATCGAAGGGCTCTGAGCATTATTCCCGGCAGGGGAAGCACATCCGGGGGGCGTCGGAGCGTAGCGGGACTCGAGGACGGCACACCGAGAGAGCACACTTCCAAAAATTCATTGGCGGGAAGAAGGAAAACCTTGATGCATCTCTTGGACGGGTGTGAAGGCTGAGCAGATGAAACCTTCATGAATTCCACTCTGAAGGCGAGGGCGCTTTTTGAATAAAATATGTCTGACGGACGTGCTGTCAAACACCAGCTGCAGTGGTAGCAACAAGAACGACTAAATGAGGATGTGCCAGAATCGAAGCCTGGCATGATCCCCAACACTGTGCTTTTGTTCCTGCACCATCAACCCTAGACCTCAGACGAGGCACCTAACTCCTGAGCCCCAGTTCTAAGCCCTTGAACCAAGACCTTGGTGTCCAGACCTTGGACTGAGGACTGAACCATAGAACGGGGATACTGGATCTCTAACTGTTGACTCTATACTTTGCATTCTACACTGTGAACTCAAATTTGGCCTGAAGACTCAGGACTGTGGTCTCAAGGACCTCTGGCTGTGCAAAGCGGGAGTCTAGACCATGGACCCAGACCTGGGACACGGACAGAGGAAGGTAAGGAGAGACCAGTGACTGCAGAGGTATCCTGCATCGCTTCCAAGGGACGAGGCCGCAGCTGATTGTGCTGCGCAGATTTACACCTGTGCTGATAACCTTAAAAGGTGGTACACATTCTCCCTGTCTGGACATATTAGGCTGCATGTCGGTCAGAGGAGCACCAGCCCGACCGGGAAAGTGTGGAAGTACGGCCCAGCGCACACAGCAAGGCTGTTGGGGGGAGGAGGGGGGGCACCGTTAACAGAGCTACTCTGGGCACAAGAGAAGATGGTGGGAGCCATACACACACACACACAAACACACACGCACACACACACACAAACTTCCTCAGAGAAACAAAAAACTCACAGGCACCACATAATAGTAAATACAATATATACACATACATATAGAACATACAGTGCATACACATAAACATTAACACACTTACACATCGACACAAAACTGCACCTGGCATATGTGTGCGAATCGACACGTAGCCACACATACATGAGGCGTGCAAAAACATTGCTTCTCACCAAGTTGCTCACGTGGCCTTTTAGCGGCACAGTACTCATGCCAGAATTGATTCGTGGCGTCCACGATGGGAACATTAGGGGAAATGATGTCATCAAACGCCGTAAATCTTCAAAGCCGGGACCGGCAGGGGAGTGAGTCTCTTTGATGTGGCTCCTGGGGGCCCGACCCGTTCGCTGGCGAAGGAGCGGAGACGAAACCAGCCAAAGCGACGGGCCCTGAACCCACCTCCCTTTGATCAATACTGAATCCTAATTAATCAGGACAGTCCCATTCCCTAGTAGTCCCCCCCCGCCTCTCTCACTGTGCTGTACCGCCACACCTCACTGTGCCCCACTCCTGACCAGTTATGTAAGTCCTTTCCTGAGAACCACATCCAATACACAACCCTTGAAATCTCATCTCTCTCCTTGTCATCCTCTCTTTCACCAGAGGCTTCTTTCCCTCCATTGTCAAACATGCCAGGGTTAGTTCCTAGTTTAAAAAAAAGATTCTACTCTTCAACTGTCATTTGTGAAAGAAAAAAAATACAGTTTCTCTACCCTCATTCACCCCAATGACTTTTATACAGACTTTCTGTAAACAGCGACCTTCTCCTCTCTCACAGAAGATCTCCTGGGTTTCCTGCACTTTGAGCCAATCTCTACATAAAGGCAGATATGGTTCAAAGAGTTCTCCTTCCTCTGAAATCTTCCTTCTGGATCTTTCTGTGGTTTGGCTATGATAAATCTCCAGCTCTTCATGTAGCCCCCTTCCAGTAAAACAAGTCACTCCGTACAAGTCTCCTTGAGAAACACAATTTCTGCCAATCAACTGGCGCTGAGTTGGGTGTCCCTCAAGGCTCAGTCCTCGGCCTACAGACTTTTTTTTCAACAATGAATCCCTGGCACCGCTCGCAGCCATAAAGCATTATGTCACCATTAAGTCGACATTCCTTTTTTCCATTATAATATTAGGACCCCAGCTACCCATAGAAAAAAAATCCACCTCTTAATATCTGGCATATCCTCTCATTTTCAAGGTGATTGCTGCTAATAATATTCCTGGGAAACCTGCTCTTCTCCCTTCATATCCAATGGAAGTCAAAGCTCAGCACAATCCCTTCAAATGCAGTATTTCACCAGAAAGTTCTTCCACAGGTTATGTTACTAAATTTGATTAATTCAATTATATTACCAGATATGGATATTTGAAGACATATGGGTATTTGTATATGTGAACCAACAAATACTGAATCATCTGCATAGATTTTTAAAATTCTTCTGGTATCATGAGGATAATGTCATGTAAATATGTAATTAAAACACCATTTGCGCCAACTAGTTAATTAGTAAAATGATGTTTTAATTAGATATTCACACTAATAATTGGTGACATTAATACATATGGCTTGCTTGTTTATTACATCCCCCCTCACGCAGTCAAATATACTGCACTCATTTGCAACCTCCTCATATTCTCATTTGATTTTATGCTTTTGTAGGGCATAATAAGGGCCTTAATGCTGCATTTTGCTGTATAACTAATGAGAATTGTGTACTTCAGTGCTGGATATCACAGAGGTTGCAATAAGTAACGCAGCATTAAAAACCTGCATCAACAAGAGTGAATAATTTGCAGGAGACATAATTAAGGGGCAGAGGAGCATGCATCAATCTTGGTGTGCTGGCTGAGCCTGGGTAGGAAGCTAGCCCGTAAGAAGCTAAAGCTCCATTAGGTATTGTCTGGGGCCTACAGGCTAATTTGTTTGCATCAATAATAAATTCAAAGGATTTATCTAACTTGCAAATGAATGCTCATTTAGTGGTCCAAGAGGCAGGGAGGGACTGAGAGTGGAGGCAGAGCAGAGAGCAGCAAACAGCTGGCCTGTTGCAGTCAGGGACACCAGGCGGAATTAACCCCTTCATGCACCGGAGACAGCGCAGCCCAAGGGGGAATGGTCTGCTCACCAGGGCCTGCTAAATAATGCATGTAGCGTCGGTCAGCGATTTTGCGAAAGGCGTCCTTTAAACATCAGCCGCGGGGGCTGTGGAGATGGTGGGGCCCAGGAGAGATGGCGACCTTGAAAAGGGCCTCAAGGGTAAAGCGAAACCCGTCAATTCCGGAACAGCTGGGGGGTGCATGTTTTTGGTGATGCACTTTGTGAAAAGGACAACCCCCCCCTATGTGAGCTAAACCATTATTGATATTATTTTATCCAAAGCAACTTACTCCATTGACATATTTACACAACACAGGCCAGATAATTCACTGATGTTACTTCGCTCTCGCACCTTCCTTGTAGGTGCAGCCATAGTCCCCCTGCCAGGCCCCCCCCCCACTGCCTGTCCCCATGGGACAGTAAAAAAATTTTGGCCCATTTACATGACCTCCGGCTGCTGCGAGCTGCTACTCAGCTTCTATGCCACTTGGTGTTGCTCATCAGCGAGTGTCGTTGGTGGGAGGGGGTAGCTGGAGGACACATCCCCCCATGCCCTTTGCTCCGCCAACACCCCCCATCCCAAGCCCCACCCGGGACGCCAGCCCGCAGCTGAGGTGGCCAAGAACATATGCTCTCGCTCGCTGCCAAGCTGGCCACGCCTGGGAGGCTCAGGGTGGAAGATAGCTTTAGTAAGCCATGTCAGAAAGAGAGCAGGGCGTGAGGAGGCAGGGGTGAGAGCTGAAGGAGGAGCTTTAATGGCAGGCGGGATGGTGACCTGAATTCATATTCAAAGGATAGAAGAGACAAGACACACTGGATGACCTGCAAGCAAGGGGAGCGGCCCACACACTGGGAGACAGGCCTCCAATACTCCGGGAGACAAGCCCCCAAATACCAGGAGACAGGCCTCCAAACATCGGGAGACAGGCCCTCAAACACCGGGAGACCGGTCCCTAAATAACAGGACATAGGCCTCCACTCGCTGGCTCGCTGACAGGCTTTCACACACCAGGAGACAGGCCTCACACACCAGGAGACAGGCCCCCAAACATTGGGAGACAGGCCTTGAAACAGTGGGAGACAGGCCCTCAAACACCAGGAGACAGGTCCTTAAATAACAGGAGCTAGGCCTCCACTCGCTGGGAGACAGACCTTCACACAACCGGAAGACAGGCCACATACACCAGGAGACAGGCCCCCAAACATTGGGAGACAGGCCTTGAAACAGCGGGAGACAGGCCCTCAAAAACCGGGAGACAGGTCCCTAAATAACAGGAAATAGGCCTCCACTCGCTGGGAGACAGGCCTCACACACCGGGAGACAGACCCTCACACACCAGGAGATACTGTAGGCCTTAACACACAGGAGGGAGAGCCATCAGACAGCCAATCACATGGCTGGTATCATGGTGATACACACACAGATGGGACTCGTGCACAGACGGCTGTATATTTCATCATGGGAAAACAGCAGACACAAATGAACATACATCATACATGCACAGTGTTTGCACTCCCACCCAGCAGAGCAGCACTTTAATTTCTCAAAACATTAAGCACAATGACTGACTGCTCTTATCCGCTAGCACACGTACCACAGACAAGGCAAACCTCCCTCCCTCCGGCTGAGTTTCACAGCACGACACAGTACGGCACTGCCAGGCACGCCGACCCCCCGCGGCGGGAAGGACTGCTTTAGGAATCGACATGGCGCCTCACTGCCTCACTGTTGAGGCGGGACTGGCGCAGCGAACGCCACGCATGCACAGGCCCTGCAGATTGCACGCACACACACACACACATACAAGTTGGTCTTCCTATCTAAATGGGGACCGTCCATTCATTTCTATGGGAAAAACCATAATCCCAATCACAACACCCTTAACATCTACCCATCCCTAACCTTAACCATAAGTAACCAACACAAATAAAAGACTTTTGCCATTTTTACTTTTTTGATAGCATACACAGATTTAAAAAAAACTGTAGTTATCTACATGGGGACCTCAAAAGATGTCCCCAAAAGTAGGGAAATTTAAAGTTTTACTACACTTTGGGGACAATTTAGTCCTCAAATGTGATCTATACAAACCCACCCACACACACACACACACACACACACACAGATAGACACCCATCTCATGTGTGTTTCCAGGACACCTGCACCCCCATGTGGCAGAGACCAAAATAACTCCTCCCTAAAAAGCTCTCCCCTGGGTTGCACACGCATGCAGACGCATGCAGACGCATGCATACACACATACTGCAAAGGCTCCTGCAATATCGGGGCTAAAAATAGGTAGCCGGCGCAGGACTGCTGCTATTATTATTACTCACACGTCCTCACCGCTCCCACCAAGGAGAGGAAAGAGAATAATGATTTTCCTGGTGCAAGCAATTAAAAAACTATTTGTCACCTGCCAGGCGGTGGCATCAAGGGCCTTGGCGCAGAATCGTGGCCTCCCTACCCACCCACCGACCCCCGCGGGGGTGGGCATATGCAGGCGGGGCAATAAAGTATACAGGGACGAAGGGGAGAAAGAGATGGAGCAGGGGATGGAGCACAGGGGCCCCTGATTTATACAGACAGGTTAATACCGGACAAGACAGCACAGCACACTGGCAGAGTCAGAGCTCATGCAGTATCACACTGGCAGAGATGGAGCTCACGCAATATCACACTGGCAGAGATGGAGCTCATGCAGTATTAATGGGCCGCAGAATTAAAGACATTCTGCCACTGCTGGCCTCATGGCAAAAATAGTCATGGGAGCAGGAACATTTCACTCACGACCCTGCCTGCCCCCACCTCTCTCCCTTCCCCCAGACCCAAAAAAGTAACAGCCTGGAATATTAATGCCCTCACCCCCCCCTCCCCAGCCCGTGGGGGCAGAATGGCAGCCGCTCCCGGACAGAGAATGGTGACCAGTCTGGTCCACAAAATCAATCTTCCTGAAGAGTTGCGGGCTCCCGTCCCGGCTGGCTCTACCCCACCCCCACTGCCCAGGGCCGGGGAGCCCAGACAAAGCGGTTAGCCTCCCCAGGCTAATGGGACGCGGCAAGGCGCCTTTTTAATTGCATCACTAATGTGATTAATTGATTTGCTCATCAATTGAGTCCCGTGTTGTGGTGCTGTTTTCCTGGCTGAGAGCTGGCCCTGATGATGTCTCTGCTGGACTGGTAATAATGATTCCTCTTATTAGAGACAAGATTCACTTAGTAGTAGTAAAAATGCTAACATAACTACACACGATATACTGCCTCTATAATAGAATACGCAATTGTCACAATTGTCAATTTCACTTTGGCCACCACTTTTTTGCCTGTTAGGATAAGACAGAACTGGTACAGTACTACTGACAAACAACCCTGATGACAACAGTGGGTGGAACAGATCCGTCAGGCACTGAGACAGACGGACTCAGCCCTGGGTGTCAGGACCCCTCCGCTTTCCATATTAATCCAGCAATCCTATGAAGGAGGCTTCCACAGCAGGCCTGGGGTTGGGGGAAAACAACAGCTAAGAAATTTCCCATCCATCACAGGAGCATAATGCAGCCAGGGCAGGCGTATCTTGGAGGGGGCGGGGTTTCCACTGGGGTGTGTTTTGGATGGGGTTCGCAGTCACCACACGCTCCCGCCTGCTAATTTCCGAGGCGGCTCATTGGCTCTCGCCATTTGCCTTCACATCCTCCGGGGCTCCCTGGCCTCTGCTGCCTGATGTGCTTCTTCCTGCATCCGTGTTCCCCCATCACAGAGACCACTGCAAATCCCACCACAACAGTCTACATTTCCCATCATCTCCACTTCTCAGCCAAACATCTATGATTACCAACCCCCCCCCCCCCCCCCCCTTACTGGGTTGAGGAATCAGAGAAGCCCCCTCGCTCGGCCGTGGAGAATCAGCGAGGGGGAGAACGCTAATGGAATTAAGCGCTTCTCCGAGATCTGGGAGCTGGCGGCTTTTGTGCGGGGAGTGTGGTGGCATGGGGCGCAGATAGCACATTCCGAGGGGCGAGCCAGGATTTACGAGTGCCGACGGATACCACGTGCGGAAGATCCACTCGGAATCATGCCAGGAGATTTACGCCACTAACAGCGTAGGAGAACACCATGCGTTTGAGTAAATCTACGCAACATGCAGCAGGCTGGGCCAACTGCAAGCAGAGGACCCCAGAATATCATGAAAAATTACAGTTTATCCTCAAGGTCAGAGCGACACGATGTCATTCTCTGGCTTCGCTGGCATTTATGAAGCATCCGGATCTTCCTGAATAATTTCACTCCCCCTTTCCACATGTAGCACCAGTGGGGGAGGGTGGTTGGGGTCAGGTCTGGGATTTACGGTATTGATTTCCCCCTGGCTGTTTCAATTCCATGAGAAGGAACTGGAACCTTCGGTGCTGGAGGTGTTCGCTTTCTCAGCAGTGTTAATGGGGGTCGCCATGAAAACTGGCCCTGCACGACTCAAGAGGAGGGCCCCCACTTCAGCCACCCGGGCCCCGTCTCTCACGCCTCCTCCTCCTGCTCCTACTGCTGCTAATTCCCCCCATTCCACTCTGTAATGAAGGCATTAAAGCGTTACTCCACTAATTGGCGCTCTAATGAGTAATCAGCATGGGACAAAAGCGCCTGTTTTGGTCATTAGTTGCGACTGTTGTGCTACGGTGACCTTGCGGCCGTCCCGGCAATGTGCGGGTAGGCGAGTGAGTATGTCCCTGCAGCCGTTTGTCAAAAACACTCTGATAAATCTCGGCTCCCCCTAGTGGAGGGCGATGGGATTTGCCCACAGTGACTGACTGACCCATTGAAGGCTACGTCACTGCTCACTGGTGGCCGCAGAGCAAAAGCCCCACCGGGCCCATGGGACGCTGTGGTTCTGATCAAAGCGGCTCTCTAAAGGAGATTACACACTACCCGTGGCTTTAACTCCATTCAACCTCCCTCCCAAGGGACGCAGCTGAGCAGTGAGACTAGAAACATTACCCTGAGACGATCGATTAGAACGGCACAGCCTCCCTAGCACGACGTGCGGCCAAACGGAGATGCGGTGACAGCCCACTGCCACGCAGTACTGACGTAGACTCGCCTGTCACCAGCGTGTTAGCACGCGGGGAACCTGCAGCAGGGATGCTGTGTAACTAACCCCCCCCCCCCCCGTCTGTCAGAAGCCCCACCTGAGACAGCGATACACCAACAAGCAGTTAAACTAGTCAACTGCACATTATTAAGGGTCGGTGGCTTAGTCCTTTAACACCTTTAAACGGATTATTAAGGCTCTCCACAACACTGCTATGGCTCCCCGAAGGAAGGAGCTGGATGTCCACCCCCCCGCCCCCCCTTTTAAAAATGGAGGTTTACATTTCAGAGCGCCCGGCCCTGCATAATCGTACATTCTCCCTCACACTCCGGATGTGGGCAGGGTCAGCCCAGCTTGCTTGGTAACGAGATGGGGGGGGGGGGGCAGGTTCGGCTCTGCTTATCCTCTGCATTTTAACCTTTCTGGAACTCTGAATTATTTAGCAGCCCCGCACCCCCCAGCTTCAGCTCCCTCAGTAACCCGTGCTCCAGTGCGCGGCCCTGGGGGTTTGGCAGGGAAGCTGCCAGACAGCAGCAGGCAGCCGTAACACCAAATATGGCTGAGGTGGGGGCCAGAGGGATGGGGCATTCTGGTCACTCTACTAGGCAATGACACCCCATGATGGACCCACTGCATTCTGACATCCCCACCCCCCCCAGCTCGGCCAAAGATTGTGAGGCTATCCATTCCAAAGGGGCAAAGTGGCAATCTCCTTGTTTGCAAGGGCTGCAGTGGATATGAGGGCACAGGCATGCAGCTAGGGGGGTGGGGGCACACAGGGGCCACACACATCAAAGCTATACTGCCACAGTCAGACCCCACCCTGGGCAAAAAGGGCTCCAGCCGGATCCAAATCCGATGAGTTCCTGCCATTTTTGGGGCAGGGGGAAGGGAGCAGTAAACAGGATGGAAAAAAAATGAAACAGACAGTTCCCACTTCCCACAGTTTATCAGCAAAGCAATCACCTGTGACTCCTCCCCTGTGCCCCCTTCTTGGCCTGGGGTGCGCAAACCAAAACTGACAGGGGGACGGGGAGGGGGTACCCGGCCCTGGTTTTACAGCCACGTCTCCGCAATTAATCCGGCATGATGGAATTTTGCCTCATTAAAGATTTAGCGAGGGGAGTTAAATATACATCACGCCGGCCTGTGGGAAGCAACCCAGAGGCTCTGCAGCGGTTACATGGTTTTTATGTGGCCAATTGTCTGAGTAAACAAATCTGAATAAATAAACGGACAGTCATCTAGATATGGGCAAGACCTCGGCCTGGAGCCCGGAGTAATTATTCACGCCTGGAGGCGGTGGGCACCACCGGCACTAGGGCGGCGCTAAAGAGGAGGAGGTATTTTTCAGCCAGAAACCAAAAGGAAAAACAAGAAGTTTACTTTTATCTCAATGCTCACTCGCTTTTTGAGATTGTTGTTTAGTTATTGAGCGTATAGGTAAACAAATTGGGTTTCTATAACAAAGGTTCACGGCCGCCCGACACCAGCCCACTTTTGGCACGTGTGTTTCTGCTGAAATAGCCAAATGGCTTGTATTCCTGACTCTGTAGAGCTCAGAATCCACAGAAGATCACGGCCAGAGCGAGGTGTGTTTCTGTCTCTGTGCAGTTCCAGCGCTCACCTTGAGGAGCATGGGAAAAAAAACAAAGGTCTCATTTTGCTCCTGAACAACAAAAAAAAGAGGCACATGGCTGACTACCATTTGAGAGTGCACCAGAATAACGAACATGGGGTAACTACACAGCAGACTGATCTGTTCTTCTCAAATTGACATGCGTAAAGTAACAGTACTACATCACAATAATGATGAAAGGTGCATAAAATTATCTGTATGACACTCTCAAATGAACAGTTGCTTAGACGGAAGCTAAAGTCATCTCCATAACAACGCGGCCTCCAGTTGAGGGGATCGTTTGCCCTTGTTCACTGTAAATGGCTGATTACATGATGAGAATTGTGGTGTTTCGCTGTAACAAACAGCTTTTGAATGAGCAGCCGCTACCTGGCCCAGTACGTACGCACCCCTTCGTGCATGCTGCCATTTCACCTTCAAACTCCTTTTCTGTTGACACAGAAGTGTCGCCTACAAATGTTCCCCGGCTTTTTAGGTCTGGTACATTTTAGTTTTATGCTGAGTCACTTCTTGCCATCGCAGGTGTACAGCTGACAGCTCAAACTGTCCTTTTATGAAGCCTAAACATCATTTAACATTCAATTTAGACACAATTAGAAATAAATGGGCCCATCTCTGTAGAAATGCATTGCTGAGCGTTTTGTTTGGTGACTTCAGCCTGACCTACCTACAAACGGCATGCTGCAACCGGAAGCACCGCTTCACTTCTCACTGGGGGCAGTCATTCTTCATGTGTGGGGCTGTTTTAGAGCTGCAATCACAGAGCTCTTGCCTCCGTTCTGACGCCCAGTGTTAACTAGAAGCCGCCCTGGAACGGCAAGTTTTTCCTGGGATGATCAGACCGGACTGGGCTTTGATCATGGGCCCGGGACGCTGCAGGGCCACGCCGGCGGCCTGCTGAAGATGTTCCACCGCCCGGCAGGTCACAGCAGGCCTCCGGCCAAATGCGCCGTCTTGCCTTTTTAGGGCATAGCCGCAGAATGTCAGCCACCCCAGCAGCCTCCCAGTTCCCTCTGATTCCAATAAGCAATGCTGCCCCAACCCTGGGGTCCAAGGGTGGCCAGCGAACTGAAACTTTTCCCCAAAAATGACGGCAAAATAGACATGGCCAGCTGTCCCGGAAGAGCTGCGAGTCGGACAGAAAGCTGGCAATGAGCTCCAGAAGGCTACGGAGTGGTGAGAGGGCGGGCACATGGAAATGCGATCAGTCAGCGGCAGAGGCCCAGTGCGGCATTACATTATCAGATCAAATGCTGGCTCAGACAGCCACACCCCCATTTCCCCCCCCACCCCAACACGTAAAGAAATGCCAACACGGAGAACTGAGCCCCTGGCACTGCGGTCCCCTACCCCCACTCCAGTGAAAGGGAGGACAAATGAAGTTGCGCCAGGCCCTGAGGGCTTGTTAATATCGCAATCATTGCCGGCGTGACGGTCCCGCTGGGTGCGCGGCAAACACAGGGCACGTATAGCACGGCTAAAGGCAGAGAGTGGAGGAATTATGTTTGATTAGCACTAAATAAGACGACAAGGAACCACTGAATTGACTATCGACAACGGGGGGGAGGGAGGGAACACAGCCACGAAGAGGCAGTCCTTGCTGGTGAGGTCGGCTCTCTGCTGGCGGCCTGCTCCGCCTCTCGGGAATGGGAATTATAATTGCAATTACGACAATTTGCCATCCGATTGATTTCTTTCCTAGTTCCTTTCCGATTCTGTTCTCTGCTAACGACGTGGGTCTTTGAACCCGGGGCACGATGAAAAAGGAGAATGGCAGTGAAGGATGGGGGGGGGATTAGCCAGTGAGAAAGTTGTGTTTCAGAAGCTCAGATGCACACACAGGTTGCAATCATCATTACCTGGTCTCTCCCGCCTCATTACGGAGAATCTCTCAGCCAACTTGACAAAGAGACTGTGAAGTGGCCCACGGGCTACATCCACTGCCTCTTATTTGTTCCTCCTTCTCCCTCCCTCCCTCCATGTCCACCAATCATTACCTATCATTCATCAACTCGGTCCAATCGGGAGAGCCATGGCCGTGGTGGCCCTGGATGACAGATGGCTGGGCGGTAATGTGATAAGTCGAATGGCTTTGCATTTTAGATATCATATTACATATATCCTATTACGTAAACATACCATAACAGGTATTACATACCGTGAAACAAAGCTGGTGCTGGCAGATAACAGTGATAGTTAATGGCTTTCTTTGTACCCGAATTCACACAATTATGGATATCAAAGAGTCACAGTTCCCCCGCCCATAATGTTCGGGGGTGAGAAGCGACAGCCCCCATCATTGAAAGAGACACCTGGGGATTTCTGAGCAGACTCCGCCAGGAAGCTGTGCTGGTGCGTGACACTCGCCAGCAAGCAGATTAACTCAGGCCACAGAATGTTCCGGGCTCCGTTTAACCACGGCGCTGACCGCGGTTTATGTGGACACGGAAGACTGCGGGAGGCGAATATGCTTTGGAAAGCCAGCTATGTAAGGGTGGGGGTGCCGGGGGGGGGGGAGGGGGGGGAAGTGTGGGAGCGCGGTCTTACCTGAAGCAGCCAGTAGCACCTGCGGTGGAAAGTAGGGATGATGGAGGAGTGGACGTAGCAGCCATAGAGACACTGTGGAAACAAAGGGATGTGGGGTTAGACATCCACACCAGCCAATCAGGGACCCTCGCTGCCTCACTAACAAGCCTTCCCAGGCACGCCATTAGAGCCTGCTCCCCACAAACACGGACTTTAACGATCCTCCAGGAGGAAGAGCTGCTTTAAACATAATCCATCAGCCATTTAAAGTGGTACGGGGGGTCATGTTGATTTAACACCTGCATGGGCAGAGACCCACCCCCACCTCAATGAAGACTTGCAGCGTGACGATACAGGTGTGTTACTGCACTGCAACCAGTACACCTGACCCCCCCCCCCCGCCATGAACGCATTTAACAAGAATGGGTCACCCAGATTCCTCTGTGCTCAACCAATCACCTGAAGACCAGGGTATCCAAGAGAGAGAGGGATGGGCTGAGCCCCCCCCACAGGGTATACCGTTTGTCATCCCCAGCCTTGTTTCACCTCTGACCCCCCTCATACTTCATGCACAACACATTAAGTGTAATGTGGCTCAGGGAGAATAGGGGAAAAGAGGCCTTTTATTTCATGTCATACCACTGCTAAATGCTAGAGAGAGTGTCTGTCCTACATACACAGGGATTTTCTGCAAGTTGGCTGTAGGGTGGGAAAAAAAAACATTTGTTAGATGCCATATCGAAGAACAGGTCTACAGGCAATTCTTCTGGGAGAAGGAATATCCCACTTTCAGGAATAAAGATGGCACGCAATCCTGCATGGCTGTATGTACACACACACACATACATATACACACAGAGACACACATACTGTAGACGCACGCTCACACACACCCACACACACACACACACACACTGAGCCGCGTATGAGATCCAGGGACTGGACTTTGCTAAGCCCGGCTCCTGCTGACAACCAACACCTGAACCTGGCCAGTTAAAAAGCCCGGCCCGTGAAGGACACATTTCAGAACAAACACGCATAACAGACGACTCAGCGGTGCAGCCGCTGTAAACAGACAGGAGACTGACCGTCACGCTGACGTGACATGCACCTCCTGCAAAGGCACTCATGTAAAGACGTGCAAGAACGTCACTGTGCCAAGCACGCTCGCGCTGCTGTCTCAGCGTGCAACGTGCACAGGAGAGCGGTTATCAAGAGGCCTCCCCTGTCAGAGGCTTAGATATCAAGTGAGGGGGGGGAGGCGGATCGCCAAACTTCTGCTGCGAATCTCCCCCACCGCAAAATTAACAGAACGCAGGAAGTCCGGCTCATAGGGCATGGGTGCCGTTGCTATGGCGACATGCCGTGTGACTTTCAGGGCGGTGCGGATGGACCCGAGCAGTGAGCCTCCCATGGACCAGTGCCAGCTGTCTTCCTCAGGTTAACCTGTGATTCTCCATAGAGGTGTGGCTGCGCTAAGGCCTGCGATTGGCTGTGATGATCAGAGATCAGCAGCCAATCACATTGCTTGTCTGTTAGCCGGGAGCTGCTCTCTGGCTATTCAGTGGGACAAGACAGTGCTAGTCCGCAGCGTAAACCCCTCCCACCACATGCAGGAAAATGGGAGACCAGGGGCTCGTTCTGCTGCCTCTCTCACTTTCGGGGAAAGACACTGGGGCTGCAGGCACGCACACACACATGCGCACACGCTGCCACGCAGTGGAGCAAACTCACGTACCTTGTCAACACCTGCAGCAGAACACTAATGTACACAGGTGGCCGTTTCTTGCTGTGTTTTTGGCAAACGACACACAGTCAATGCAAACACGCAGACGAAAAGAGACAAAACACGAGCATGCATGCTGCGGCAGACAGAAAGCTCATCGCATTTCGGGCCACATCCCCCCACCTGACGCATTCCTGAGGAAGCATGGCGATGTGACAGAATTGACGAACACGACCGTGAGCAGTTAAAGGATAATTATGTTCGCCGAAGGACTGGGTTCTTCCGTGGGGGGGGGGGGGGG